>JARQOC010000010.1:107083975-107683975 GCA_033576535.1 Allobates femoralis | reverse complement strand
GAGGAAGCAATTACTCCAAAAGAAACATGAAAAAGTCAGATTAATGACTGCAAATGCACACAAGAGCAAATACCTACATTTTTATAGACATGTTCTGTGGTGTGATCAGGGGCGGACCGTCACCCCCGGGGGCCCTGGTGCAGGAGAGGACTGGGGGGGCGGGGCTACTGGCCGTCGGCGCGACCCCCGGGGGGCGGGGCTACTGGCCGTCGGCGCGGCCCGGGGGGGAGGGGTTCTGCTGGCCGTCGGCGCGGCCCGGAAAGGGGGGGGAGGGTCCGCTGAGAGCTGCACTGAGCCGCAGTGGAGCCGAGAGCGCATGCTCTCCTACCTGGGAGCCCGCGAAGTATTCTATGGAGCACGGAGGAGCAGAGGAAGAGAGGGGCCGAGGTATCAGCAGGGAAAGCTGAAGCTCTCGCTTCCCTTGCTGACCCTCCTTCTCCTCTGGGGCGGCTTGCGGGTAGTGCTGGGGCCCCCCCAGGCTTTGAAAGGGGCCCCCAGCCGGTCGGGGCCCTGGTAGCAAGCTGCACCAGTGTAAGTTCCGCCCCTGGGTGTGATGAAACTAAAATTGAACTGTTTGGCCATAATGACCATCGTCACGATCACCATCCCAACTGTGAAACATGGGGGTGGCAGCTTTGTGGTGTGGGGTTGTTCTGCTGCAGGAGGACTGGTGAACCTCACAAAATAGATGGTAAAAATGAGGAAAGAAGATTATGTGGCAATACTGAAGCAATAACTCAAGACATCAGCCAAGGAGTTAAAGCTTAGCCAGAAATGGATCTTCGAAATGGACACTGACCCAAAGTATACTGCCAAACTGGTTACATGTGTGTACAGTATGTATGTGTGATATGTGTGTACAGTATGTACGTGTGATATGTCACATGTGTATATATGTATGTACAGTATGTTTGTGTGTATGATATGTGATATGCATGTAATTGTGTGACGTGTATGTGTGTGTACCGTATGTTTACGTGTGACACGTGTATATGTGTAAGCAGTCTGTATATATGTCGTGTATATGTGTGGTATGTTTGACATGTGTATATATGTGTGTACAGTGTATGACGTGTATGTGTAAAGCCTAATACAATAAACAATCTCGATCCGTGGATGATCTCCTTCCTTTAAAAGCCTGTTGAAGGCAGAGTAGAGTGAGATGAAGTGAGCAGTGCAGGAGGTGATATGAGATGTAACACTTTGTATCATGCTAAGGAAAGAAAAAAAAACATTTCCAAGGAAACGTGAGACATTTTATCCCCAACACATAAAAGGCGGCTTTCAAACCTCTATTTCTTAGCAAATTGCCTATCTGATTCCACTCACCGGTAATCTAAGATGAAAGACAAAACTAAGACGACAATCAGGATCATTTCCGAGAGCTGGAGTTATGTACTCAGAATGCACTCACCGCTAACACCACTTACTGTATAATAGACTGATTAACACTGTGCGGGCCTCCAACTGTCACCCCCCAGACAGTGACTGTCACAGTGCCGATCTGTATGCATTAATATATATATGTGTACGCCATACATACAAAGTTTGTTAGTGCAGTTGAAAAAAGACATTTATCAAGCTCAACAGAGGGGTGAGAAAGGGTAAGAATAAAGGGAAGGGATATAGGTATCTGTACATGTTAATCATGTTTTACCATAGACGTCTCATCTCAAGACTACCGTATATACATTTCATGCTATAGATCTTTCTATATAACTAGGATTTTCTATGCTCTTTATCGGCTTCATTGCTCTTCTTTATATTGTATCTAAAACTAAGACTCTCTATTCTAAAAACTGAACTGCATAATCCCAATGAGTGCGCACTAATACAATATTCTGATGTCTTTAGAAGCAGCTGATTGACATTTAATGCAGTTATTTAGTCTGTTATCTACAAGTACTCCCAGATCCTTCTCTATGAGTGACTCTCCTAGTTTTATTCCTTCCCAGAGCATGATGTTTGTATTTTATAAACTCCCAGATCCTAGAATACAAGTAACTCTCCTTGTTTTTCTCTCCTTAGAATACATGATGTTATTTAGATCCTTCACAACAAGTGACTCTCCTTGTTTTACTCAAACTAGAATACATGATGTTATTTAGATCCTTTTCTACCAGTGAGTCTCTTTGATTTGCTCTCTATAAAATACATGATAATTTTTATTCAGATTGTTCTGTGCAAGGGATTCTACTTGTTTTACTCTCCTTAGAATACATCGTATTTGTGATTCAGATCCTTCTCTACAAGTGACTCTCCTTGTTTTGCTCTCCCAAGAATATATAATTGTTATCCAGATTCTTCTCTGCAAGGGCCTCTTTTTGTTTTACTTTCCCTAGAATACATGATGATTTTTTTCAGATCCTTCTCTATAAGTGACTCTCCTTGTTTTACTCTCCCTAGAATAAGAATACATGATTATTGTTATTCAGATCTCTCCACAAGTGACTCTCCTTGCTTTGCTCTCCCCAGAATATGTAATTGTTATCCAGATTCTTCTCTGCAAGGGACTCTTTGTTTTAATCTCCCTAGAAAAAATGATAATTGTTATTCAGATCTTTTTGTATAAGTGACTCTCCTTGTTTTACTCTCCCTAGAATGCATGATAATTGTTATTCAGATCCTTTTCTATTAGTGACTCTCCTTGTTTTACTCTCCCTAGAATACATGATTATTGTTATTCGGATACTTCTCTACAAGCGACTATTTTCGATTTGCTGTCTCTAGAATACATGATTATTGTTATTCAGATCCTTATCAACAAGTGACTCTCCTAGTTTTATTTCTCCATAAGTGCACATGATGTTTGCAGTTTATTGCTCCCAGATCCTGGAATACAATTGATTCTCCTTGATTGTCTCTCCCTAGAATACATGATAATTGTTATTCAGATTCTTCTCTGCAAGAGACTCTCCTAGTTAAAATGTCACTAGAAGATATGATGTATGCAGATTTTTACATTTGGGTTCTTCTATACAAGTTACATTTCTCATTTTCCTTCCCCTAGAACAGCGATCCCCAAACTTTCTGACCTTGAGACACATTCAGCTCTCAAAGAGCATCATGAGTCACATTCAGCAATAAGAGAGGGTCGCGAGCCACATCCAGCTCCCAACTCCATTATAGCTATAATTACAGCCAAAGCTTTTCACCAGAAATCACACTGATGCAGTATATCAAGATCAAGGGGTTCCTACCTTACCCCCATCCAGATCTTCTCTCTTATGTGGGGCTACTGACAAAAGTCAAGATCTGGAGACCTTCTCTTCATAGCTGTTTTCTAGATCTGATCCTAATGCACCTTGCTGTCAGACAGCCTCAAGCATTACATCAAGGGCCCGCGAGCCACATGTGGCTCCTGAGCTATAGGTTGGGGACTGTGGCTCCTGAGCTATAGGTTGGGGACCCCTTTCCTAGAACATACGATGCCTGCAGATTATAACACTGATCCTTCTCTACAAGTGACTCTCCTACTTTTAGTCCCACTTCAATTTATGACTCTTTAATTTTTAATCATGACTGTCCTAGACTGTCCCCCACCACACAGATTCCTAGTTTCTAGAACATATGATGCCTCCAGATTATTGCACCAAGTTCCTTGTTTGTAAGTGACTCTTCTAGTTTTACTCCTCTTTATAACATATGATGTCCACATTTATGACCTAATTGACACTTGTAACTGAGACCATTCAGAGTTAGTAATGTACTGACCTCAAGGAGGTCTTGAGCTAGTTATAATGACATTACATCATTAGGCATCTATTTAGGACAGTGGAAACGTTTACAATGTAAAACAATATACTTAGCACCTGTGATGAGCCTACTCAGTGGTGATGGAGGATAGTGTAATCAGGAAAACAGGCGCACTCAGTTCAGTGAATAAAGGGTCTGTTTTATCAGAGCCATGTGGCACGAGTTCGGTGCACTAGGCACCTTCTCAGTTGACTGAGAAAGGTGCCTAGTGCACTGAAACTCGTGCAATGGCTTGAATAAAAACAGACCTTTATTCCCTGACTGGAGTGCTGCCTGTTTTCCTTGATTTATTTGATTGGTTGGAACTAATAACAGGACTTGCACCGGATGAGTATATATGGCTGTCATTTTCTCTTTAGATAGATAGATAGATAGATAGAACTCTCAGACTCCATCTTTTCCCCATACACATGCACACTCATCTGAGCATGCATGTATGTAGTGAAAGAGAAACAAGTCGGGGGGCGTGGCCTGGCTGAGCATGTGAGCGGTCACAGAGAAGGAGAGCTCCGTTCCCCTGATATATAATCCTTCTTGCCCGGGGATATTGAATCCGGTGACTGCTCCTACCGGTGGCGCTGGTGATCAGGATGAAGCGGTGAGGTCGGAATCCTGTGAGGAGATGACCCGGCGCGATAGGCTGCGGCAGGCAGGGGAGGTGCGCCACAGGGAGATCAAGAGTTGTTGACCTCAGGGGAGACTTCAAAACAGCGGGAAAAGAGAGCGGAGGTGGCAGCTCGGCTATCCCAGTTCGCCCATCCACAACAGGACAGTGTAAAGACAGCTGCAGATGGCATGGAGACACCAGCAGCTACGGTATCCGGTGAGGTGGAGAGGGGACCGTACACTGTGAGGAGGCACAGGGAGCCTGTGGATTGAATGCTCAGGCAGTCATTACTACTACCACCAATGGGAACTGCATCCTACAAGTGATACAGTGCAGGCAGGAGAGGATGATGAGCCTACGCTTAGAGATGTGTTGGCAGCCATTTCCCAGTGCAAAACTGACCTTATTGGCCAAATAGGTTCCTTGAGCATGGACATTTCACTTGTCCGGCAGGACATGCAGAAAGTCAGAGAACGTATGACTACTGCTGAAAATAGAATTGGAGTATTGGAAAATACAGTGATCCCACTTACCAAAAACTTTAAAAAAGCAAATGACTCCATCAACTATTTATATAATAAGACTGATGACATTAAAAACCGCCTTCGCCGAAACAATGTCCGCATAGTGTGAATACCTGAAAAGGTGGAAGGCACAGAGGCAGTGGAATTTTTTGGGGCATGGCTGCTAAAAACCTTTGGTGCAGAAAAGTTCTCCAAAATGTTTGCTATTGAACGTGCACACAGGGTTCCTTCTAGACCGGGCCCCCCAGGGGATATGCCAAGAACTGTACTAATCAGGATACTGCATTTTCGGGACAGAGACAAAATCCTACAACTGACGCGAGTGGCTAATGATCTTCAGATTGGGGGGGCAAGAGTGTCGATTTATCAGGATTTTTCGGTGGAAGTACAGTGGAGGCGTGCAAAATTTCAGGATGTTAAGCAGCGACTCAGGGCACTCCAGGTTAAATACTCCATGATATACCCGGCACGGTTACGTGTGATGGCACTTGGCGGCACACACTTTTTTGAACTCCCAACTGAAGCCATGAAGTGGCTGGACTTGAAGGAAGCCCAGATCCGTGCAGGCTGAGAGTGTACTTAAATTGAAGTTATTTTGACAGATATAATTGCAGGCTGTGTAGGGATTTGAAAATTATCTACTGCACTGCTGGTTCTTATTTGTCACCTTGAATAACTATTTGTATACCCCGGGCAAGCTGATATCCGATAATATGGCCGGGTGACTTTACTATATAGTGTGGGGGAAGGAGGATTGATGTTTGGTGAGCTAGTCTTTTTACTAGACTGGCACTTGCTACAGTTGTTGGTATGAGTTGGGCTTGGAGTTTTGTTGTTTGGGTACGGGTGGGGAAAGGGGGGGGGAATGAATATGCACTGTGCTGCTCTGGGACGGGTACACCCATGTTATTTTATGCTTGTTTTGCACATGGTGTTTTGGGGTTGGTCGACAATCGCAGTCTGGAATGTATATTTCCATTTTGACAATGGCTAGACAAATCAATATACTCTCCTGGAATGTGAGAGGTATGGGTGACCCTAATAAAAAAACTGCAATATTTAAATATCTCAAAGATCATAAGGATTCTATAATTTGTATACAAGAGACACATTGCAACAAGGAAGCTTCTTTAGCCCTGAGTAAGATATGGCAAGGACCTGCGTTTTACCCCACATATAGTACTATTCTAGAGGGGTGGTCCAAGTGTTGCTAGTTGCATCACGGGATATCCCTTGCCACTTTGAGAATGAAAAATGTGAATTGTGATCCAGAGGGAAAATATGTGGGTATGGTGTGTAGAGTGGCTGGATTGAGATTGTGTCTGCTTGCAGTGTATGTACCCCCCTTTCTCTATAAAATCCCTACATCAATTGATTCCATGGATTGTTGAATATACCAGTTTACCTCTTGTTTTGCGGGTGATTTTAATATGTATCTACATGTGGGATTAGATAAATATAGAAGTACTGTCGAGGGTAGTGCCATACATGAAACATCTTTGGCAAAAATGATACAGGAACTTCAGTTGGTGGATATATGGCGACTCGATTCCCTGAAGTTGAACGTATTCTTGCTTCTCTGCTTCTTATTTCTTCCATTTCTAGAATTGATATGGCTTTTGGAAACAGCGATCTGGTGCCGTTGGTGGCCCAGGTGGAGTATCGTACAAGACTACTTTCAGATCACTCGTCATTGTTGATAACTTTGAATGTGGGTTCTGGATCTCTTGCTGGGAAGGGGCATGGAGATTTAATCCCTTCTGGCTGGGTGTCATGGGTGATGCTTTGGGTTTGGCCAATAAATTAGATCTTTTTTCAGTGACAACATTGGGTCAGCTTCCATGCTCACGGTATGGGAGACTATGAAAGCCTTTTTGAAGGGATATTAATAAAGGAAATATCAATGGTTAAAAGTAAAAATAGGGCTCGCCTTCAAGATATTTTAAGGGAAGTTGATGTGTTGGAAGCACAATATGTAGAGACGCCAAATGACAATAATAAGGCGGCTTGGATAGGTGCACAGTCCCGTCTTAATGAACATACTTTGCAACAGGCTTCGCATAAAAGATTCTTTCTTAAACAACAATTTTATATTGAGGGAGAGAGTGCGGGACACTTATTAGCTACTGTTGCCAGGGCTCAGACTGGCATCCCCTGATTGCAGCTGTTAGAGGGGTGGATGGGATGACAACAACGGACAATGACAAAATTATGGACGTGTTTTACCAATTCTTTAAACAACTATATTCTTCCCAACTGACTAAAACAAGGAGTGACATTGATACCTACCTGTCTAGTGTCTTGCTGCCCGTCTGACGGTTACTCAGAGGGCGCAGTTGGATGCGCCAATAACATTGGAGGAATAAGAGGAGGCCATGAAGAGCTTTCAAAATAACAAGGCTCCTGGTGTAGATGGTATTCCAGTGGAAATTTATAAAGAAACAAGTGAAATATTGTCACCTAGGCTGAAAGAGGTGTTTGAGGAGGCACGAGTGGGGGGAACTTTGCCAGTGTCCATGAGAGAGGCTATAGTGGTTCTTCTGCCGAAGCCAGGTAAAGATCTGCTACACCCAGAGTCCTATAGACCAATCTCACTGCTTTCTACAGACATCAAAATTTTAGCGAAGGTTCTGGCCAACAGACTTATGGCAGTCGTCACTCACCTAGTGGGGGAGGACCAAATGGGATTTATGCCAGCCAAGTCGACGGCTATCAATTTACGTCGACTATTTTAATATACAGTTGCCATCACAGAATATGGGTAATAGGGCGGTGCTCTCGCTCGACGCTGCGAAAGATTTCGATAGCGTTGAGTGGGAGTACCTATGGGCGGTGTTCGAAGGGATGGGGTTCGGTGGAGAATTTATGTCATGGCGTGCAGCTTCTATATGCCAACCCCATTGCAAGGATTAGAGTAAATGGGAGTCTTACAGGTAACATTATGCTAAGACGGGGCACTAGACAGGGCTGTCCTCTCTCCCCTCTGTTGTTTGCTCTTGCTGTGGAGCCTCTGGCCATTGCTCTGAGATCTAGCGGTGACCTTCATGGTTTTCAACATGGAGCATTGGAGGAGCGTGTAGCATTATATGCTGATGACCTCCTGTTGTTCCTGGGTGACACGGAGGGGTCCCTGACGGCAGCTATGAATTTGGTTGAAGTGTTTGGGGAGTACTCTGTGCTTAGGATCAACTGGGATAAGTCAGTCCTCATGCCGATAGATGGACCACTTCCTGATAAAACTATAGGGGGCACCTATCGGAAGGT
The DNA here is from genome assembly GCA_033576535.1 of Allobates femoralis. NCBI lineage: Eukaryota > Metazoa > Chordata > Amphibia > Anura > Aromobatidae > Allobates > Allobates femoralis. Next base: position 107,675,824 of record JARQOC010000010.1, on the reverse strand, counting down.
AGTACGGGAATTTAAATATTTAGGGATTCGAGTGACTCCGATGGTTTATGACTTTATCTCTCTGAATGTGACGGAACTAATGAGTAGATTTCAGCAGAAGGTTAATATATGGAGTAAACTTCCATTATCAGTGGTTGGCCGAACTAACTTGGTCAAGATGATCATGATGCCCCAACTACTGTATATTTTACATAATTCTCCGGTCTGGATACCCATGAAAATTTTTTATAAATTTCAAACTCTGTTCCGGGAATTGATATGGAAGAAGGGGATATCCAGAATTCGAATTGAAACGCTTCAGAGACCTAAAGATCAGGGGTACTGGCTGCACCGAACCCCTGGATATATTTTCTGGCGTCTCAGATCCAACAGCTTAAGCTGATACGGGGAAAACTGGATATTCTGCTCCGTGAATATACTGATAATTTGCCAGTTGTGCCGTTCTTGGAGCTTGGGCCCTTGGATCGGGATGAACGGAAGAAAATAGCAACATTTGAACTTATGGGGAAGGTGTGGTCCAAGACCAAAGATTTGTTGGGAATTGTGGGTCACACTCCGTTTACTCCCCTGTGGCGCAACCCGGGTCTCCTGGAAATTTTCAAATTAACAGGCTATGGTATATGGAAGAGAATGGGAATTTCTTATGATGCTCAGCTGTTGGATGGTAATGCATCAAAGATTTCCAACAATTTAAGGATGAATACTCTGTTCCACAAAATTCCTTTTACTTTTATCTTCAGATAAGACATGCTTGGTTGACAAAACCACAGCATTTGCAATGTAGGATTCAGCATAATTTATTATTTAACACACTCTTGTGCCACAGTGGAGGAAAGGGAGTTATATCTAGAATTTACGGAATACTAATGCAGCAATTTCAATGGGATAGACCATTAATGGTCAAGGACAAATGGGAGCGTGACCTTGGAAATATTAGTTCTGAGCAGTGGGAGGATGTGATGGAGAGTGTCCCGCTTCTGTCCACCTGTGAGGCCCAGAGATTATCACAGCTATACTTAATACATAGAGTATATAGAACACCCCAATTTATGCACCGTATTGGTATGAGACCGAATAGTATCTGTCCGAAATTTGGGGAGGAGGGAGCGGACCTCAGGCATATGTTTTGGAATTGCAGATGGATAACAAAGTTTTGGAAAATATGTGTAAGGTACATCAATAACGTATTTGATTGTGATATCCCATTACAACCTTTGGTTTGTGTGTTGGGTTGCGTGAGTATGGTTGGATGTGTTGCAGAGGAAATAATTGCGTTGAAACGCACTTTGTATCAAGTGAGGAAGATTAATGCTGCCCATTGGTTGGACTCTTCGCACCTTAGATTGCAGGAGTTTGTCGATAAAATGCACCATTTGCTCAGGATGGAGGAAGGAGTGTACAAAAAACGCAGGGCGTTAAATAAGTTTGATAAAATTTGGGGTAAGTGGAACATGTATCATGGTTATCATATAATGCATATTTTGAACTCGTTGTGTCCCTGAGGAATATAATATCTTGCTATGCAAACGGATGGGTCAGATGTGTCGACTTTTCCAATATATCACCTTTGTGTTCTGTACACTTTTGTGCAATAACTGAGTAATGTCTAATATAATATTTTCATGCGTAGATTCTCTTTCTTTCTTTCCCTTTTTTTTGTGCCTTGTTCAGAGCAGCTTGAACTATTGTGATATTGACAGAATGTGTACTATGTTGTATGGGAAGGGTGGGGGGGTGGGTGTATTATGGGAAAATGTTTTGGGATTTATACTGTATGTACGTTTAAAAATTTTCAATAAAAATAATCTGATTAAAAAAAAAGAAAGAGGAACAAGTCGCTTTTAGACATGTTAAAATCTAGCATATCCAAGCCATCATTCACCTGATATCATAGGAGAGTCTGGACACCCACTTACACATTTATTGGTTGTTCTGTCTCCCAAAAATTGCTGCTGTTGGTCAACCACTATCTAATTTGTTTGGCCAGCCTAAAAAATAATATTTGAACCTGTGAATTTTGGATGTTAAGTCCACCATCTAATGTGTATGTATCATGACTATGTTTTGAGCAATAAGGAATGTGCCTCTCAAATTTCAACATGCCCGATCATTTGTTCTGAAGAGGAGGTAGACCATCTACAGAAGTTGCTTATGGCAGCTCTACGGTCATACACTAATAAGGAACAGGGGTCTACATGCTTCATTCCTGCCCAGATCTGGTAATGAGTACTATTGTCACGGGGTGCTAATAGCACACTAGTGGAGTTGTAGCAGGAAGGCAGAGATGGGCTGAGGGAAAAGGAGGAGCTAATCTAACCCTGTAGACTAGGGTTCCCTAGCTGACAACTGATCCCAGTGTTACCCCTAGAGGTGGAGATGTCTGGGCCGCCAACTTCACCCTTCACTCCTATCCAGCCCTGGACTAACACCTCCACTCAGGGATCAGGAAAGGCACAGCAACTTCCAGCAGCAACACACCAAGACAGCTCAAGCAGAGCAGCACTTGATATCCACACAGATCATGGTCCAGGCATAGAGTGAACTCTATCGGTAACACCAGCTGGTAGGAAATGGAATTATTTAACAGCTGGGGAGTGGTCACCTGACACACCCACAACATCCCACCTGCAGAGCCACCTCAGACATAGACAGCAACACTACAGCAGCTACTGATGTTAACTCCGAATGTGCCAAAGCAAATTTACTCCCATTTAAACTACAGAAGAGCATTTCACATGGACTCCAGAGCAGTCAACACGTGACAATTATGAATTTAGTTCTGATCCGATCACTGCTATCCCAGCAATCTCGTCACATAAATGCTGAACAAAACCTACATTTTTCTGCAGGGAAAAATCATTTTACAAGGATAGGACTATTTTTTGCTTTAAAAGTCATTACCATCGTAATAAAATATCTCTGCAGAGCTCTGACCAACGTTACAATAATACGATATCAGAAGTAGAAAATCAATGAGAGCTGATAAGGGTTTCATATAGGATCAGTGGCTCTCTGGACATTGTGATGGTGTATCCTGCCCTCTAGTGGTGATATGCAATTATCACACCCAGGTACATGGCAGCTGCATCTAACGTGTGGTGGCGTTGCAATCAGAACTCAGTAGTCAAGTTAGACTCCAGCTGATGTGGATGTTTACAGCCTCATAATACACATCTCAGCTGCTGCAGAACCTCATAATACACACCTCAGCTGCTGCAGAATCTCATAGTACGCACCTCAGCTGCTTCAGAACCTCATAACACACACCTCAGATGCTGGAGAACCTCATAATACGAACCTCAGATGAAGCAGAACCTCATAATACACATGTTAGCTGCTGCAGAACCTTATAATACACACCTCAGCAGCTGCAGAACCTCATAAAACACACCTCAGCTGCTCCAGAATTTCATAGTACACATCTCAGATCCTGCAGAACCTCATAATAAACACCTCAGCTGTTGAACAAACTCATATAAACACACCTTAGATGCTGAAGAACCTCATAATACACACCTCAGCTGCTGCAGAACCTAATAATACACACCTCATAATACATACCTTAGTTGCTGTAGAACATCATAATGCAAACCACTGCTGCATAACATCATGATACACACCTCAGCTGCTTCAGAACCTCATAATATACACCTCAGCATCTGCAGAATCTCATAATACATACCACAGCTGCTGCAGAACCTCACAATGAACACCCCATCTACTGGAAAACTTGATAATACATCTTAGTTGCTGCAGGACCTCATAATTCACACCACAGCTGCTGCAGAGCCTTGTAATACACATCTCAGATGCTGCAGAACCTCATACACACATTGGATGATGGGTGTTTCATCAGTGGTGGACAGGAATCTCATTAATCTTCTATAAAAGCTGCTATAGTTATAATTGACAGTCAGGGGTTATAGTAATTTATAGATATAATTATACAGCCCATCACACGCATCCATATACTGCCTATCTTACATAAGGCTAATAAAGAATAAATGGCTGTCCGGCCGGTGCTGGCACATTGTATCTATTGATCACCTTGGGACAAGACATTTGCAAATTTCCATTTTACAGGCAGCAACTTGAGAGGATTATTTTCTCGGCATCTAAAAATTACATGAGTCAGATCGCTAAATATATCATTTCTTATCTAAGCGCTGATGTGCTGGGATTGTGAAGCCAGAGGATGAGCATTTAATAAGCACTGCAGTCTTTTTTTCTAGTACGTGCTGCTGCTCACCTCCTGCTTCTCTTCATATATAATATTCAAGCTTCAGGATGATAAAGTCTGAGAAATGAACAGCATTATAACTACTATAATACCTCCTCTATGTACAAGTATATAACTACTATAATACTGCCCCCTATGTACAAGAATATAACTACTATAATACTTCTCCTATGTACAAGAATACAACTACTATAATACTGTCCTTATGTACAAGAATATAACAACTATAATACTGCCCCTATGTACAAGAATATAACTACTATAATACTGCTCCTATATACAAGAATATAACTACTATAATACTGCTCCTATGTACAAGAATATAACTACTATAATACTGCTCCTATGTACAAGAATATAACTACTATAATACCTCCTCTATGTACAAGTATATAACTACTATAATACTGCCCCCTATGTACAAGAATATAACTACTATAATACTGCTCCTATGTACAAGAATATAACTACTATAATACTGCTCCTATGTACAAGAATATAACTACTATAATACTGCCCCTATGTACAAGAATATAACTACTATAATATTGCCCCTATGTACAAGAATATAACTACTATAATACTGCCCCCTATGTACAAGAATATAACTACTATAATACTGCCCCTATACACAAGAATATAACTACTATAATACTGCCCCCTATGTACAAGAATATAACTACTATAATATTGCCCCTATGTACAAGAATATAACTACTATAATACTGCCCCCTATGTACAAGAATATAACTACTATAATAGTGCTCCTATATACAAGAATATAACTATAATACTGCCTACTATAATACTGCTCCTATGTACAAGAATATAACTACTATAATACTGCCCCGTATGTACAAGAATATAACTACTATAATAGTGCTCCTATATACAAGAATATAACTACTATAATACTACCTCTATGTACAAGAATATAACTACTATAATACTGCTCCTATGTACAAGAATATAACTACTATAATACTGCCTCTATGTACAAGAATATAACTACTATAATATTGCCCCTATATACAAGAATATAACTACTATAATACTACCCCTATGTACAAGAATATAACCACTATAATACTGTCCTTATGTACAAGAATATAACTACTATAATACTGCTCCTATGTACAAGAATATAACTACTATAATACTGTCCTTATGTTCAAGAATATAACTACTATAATACTGCTCCTATGTACAAGAATATAACTACTATAATACTGCTCCCTATGTACAAGAATATAACTACTATAATACTGCCCCTATGTACAAGAATATAACTACTATAATACTGCCCCTATATACAAGAATATAACTACTATAATACTGCCTCTATGTACAAGAATATAACTACTATAATACAGCTCCTATGTACAAGAACATAACTATAATACTGCCTACTATAATACTGCTCCTATGTACAAGAATATAACTACTACGGTATAATACTGCTCCTATGTACAAGAATATAACTACTATAATACTGCCCCCTACGTACAAGAATATAACTACTATAATACTGCTCCTATATACAAGAATATAACTACTATAATACTGCTCCTATATACAAGAATATAACTACTATAATACTGCCCCATATGTACAAGAATATAAATACTATAATAGTGCTCCTATATACAAGAATATAACTACTATAATAGTGCTCCTATATACAAGAATATAACTACTATAATACTGCCCCATATGTACAAGAATATAACTACTATAATAGTGCTCCTATATACAAGAATATAACTACTATAATACTACCTCTATGTACAAGAATATAACTACTATAATACTGCTCCTATGTACAAGAATATAACTACTATAATACTGCTCCTATCTACAAGAATATAACTACTATAATACTGCCCATATGTACAAGAATATAACTACTATAATAGTGCTCCTATATACAAGAATGTAACTACTATAATACTATCTCTATGTACAAGAATATAACTACTATAATACTGCTCCTATGTACAAGAATATAACTACTATAATACTGCCCTATGTGCAAGAATATAACTACTATAATACTGCCCTATGTGCAAGATATATAACTACTATAATACTACCTCTATGTACAAGAATATAACTACTATAATACTGCTCCTATGTACAAGAATATAACTACTATAATACTGCTCCTATGTACAAGAATATAACTACTATAATACTGCCCTATGTGCAAGAATATAACTACTATAATACTGCTCCTATATACAAGAATATAACTACTATAATACTACCTCTATGTACAAGAATATAACTACTATAATACTGCTCCTATGTACAAGAATATAACTACTATAAGACTGCTCCTATGTACAAGAATATAACTACTATAATACTGCTCCTATATACAAGAATATAACTACTATAATACTACCTCTATGTACAAGAATATAACTACTATAATACTGCCTCTATGTACAAGAATATAACTACTATAATACTGCCTCTATGTACAAGAATATAACTACTATAATACCGCCTCCTATGTACGAGAATAACTACTGCAATACTGCTCCTATGTACAAGAATATAACTACTATAATACTGCTCCTATGTACAAGAATATAACTACTATAATACTGCCTCTACATACAGGAGTATAATGTCTAATATAGTGCTTGTGTATAATTGCTCTTATACTGTTTACCCTCTGAAAACCACTATCAACTGGGACGTGTCTGCTGCAATAAATACCTCCTACCGTCATATATATATGAATGTGTAATAGTTGGGGTGTAAAGATTGCAGTCGTAAGGGTCACAGCCACGACCAAGTCCGGAGGTATAGGTGTCCACCGACCCCAGCGCTTGATTCAGCTGGACTGGTCCTTGCCAAGGATGCAGATACAGCTGAAATGCCCCTCGGATCTCTGTACTGCGATACACACTCCAAGACTGTTGGAACACAAACATTGATAGTATGGTATATTATATGGAATACAAAGATAGCGGGGCCATTCTTCATCAATGGAAACCTCAATGACACTGGATATGTGAATCATGTAGCAATTTCAGATATCCAGTGGCATTGAGGTTTCCATTGATGAAGAATGGCCCCACTATCTTTGTACCCCATATTCCACACCATACCATCAATGTTTGTGTTCCCACAGTCTTGGAGGGATCTATCCACTGGGGGTTAGTGTCAGACCAATATCGCTGGTTTTGTTTGTTAACTTCACCATTCACAAAAAAGTTTTCTCTCATTGAAGGCAATTGTCTATTGCTTGTGAGTAACGAGATGTGCAGCATCTGAAACACCGGATCTGGAAGCCTTGCTAGCATTTCTTTTGCGGTGTTGCTATCAGTGTGTCCAGAGCGGAGAAGAGGGTTGCATGACAATCCAACACAATGGCAGCACTTTGAAACCATTTTATAAGTGGTCATAAACTTGTAAATAACTCATGAAAGAATAAAGTTATGTTAAAACCAAGCACACCATTGATTTTCTTATGACATTCTCAATATGTTTGATGTGTCACATGACCCTCTTCCCATTGAAAAAAACAAAGTTGGATCCAAAATTCCTGACTTCAAAACGGCCACCGTGGTCACCAGCCATCTGGAAAAGTTTTCCCCCTCCCATATACTAATGTGCCACAAACAGGAAGTTGATATCACAAACCATTCCCATTTTATTTAGAAGTGTCCATATAAATGGCACACCCTGTATATACATCAGGTTCAGTGTGTTATATGTGATGTATATAAATCAGTCTCAGTGTGTCCTATGTGATGTATTTACAGCATCATAGTGTCTCCTATATGATCTACGTACAGCAGTCCCAGTGTATTCTATGTGATGTATTTGCGGCATTCCCAGCGTGTCTCATGTGATCTATATACAGCAGTCTCAGCATCTCCTGTGATGTATATACAGCAGTCCACGCATTTCTCATGTGATGTATATACAGTAGTCTCAGCCTCTCCTGTGATGTATATACAGCAGTCCCAGCGTCTCTCATGTGATGTATATACAGCAGTCTCAGCATCTCCTGTGATGTATATACAGCAGTCCCCGCGTCTCTCATGTGATGTATATACAGTAGTCTCAGCATCTCCTGTGATGTATATACAGCAGTCCCAGCGTCTCTCATGTGATGTATATACGGTAGTTTCAGCATCTCCTGTGATGTATATACAGCAGTCCCCGCGTCTCTCATGTGATGTATATACAGTAGTCTCAGCATCTCCTGTGATGTATATACAGCAGTCCCCGCGTCTCTCATGTGATGTATATACGGTAGTTTCAGCATCTCCTGTGATGTATATACAGCAGTCCCCGCGTCTCTCATGTGATGTATATACGGTAGTTTCAGCATCTCCTGTGATGTATATACAGCAGTCCCAGCGTCTCTCATGTGATGTATATACAGCAGTCTCAGCATTTCCTGGGATGTATATACAGCAGTCCCAGCGTCTCTCATGTGATGTATATACAGCAGTCTCAGCATTTCCTGGGATGTATATACAGCAGTCCCAGCGTCTCTCATGTGATGTGTATGATTTGCAAAATTTATCATCACATACAGTTGCCCGCACTCCAGACTGACACAAACCTGGAAAAGCAGCCATTATAAGCAACAAGATCAATATCACTGAACATAACAGAGAAGCAGCTTCAGCCGTCACATTAGAGAGTAGTTAATTAACTGTTTGAGCACATTTAACAGGGAATTTTCAAGCTGATAATTTTGTGCGGCCCCTGAATGATGGCAGAAATTTCCAAATGGCCCCTGGCAGTAAAAAGGTTCCCCATCCCTACCATAGAAACTAGCAGCAGCACATGCGAAAAAACATTGAATCAGTGTTGTATTTTATTTAGTGTTTAGATCTATGACATGTATACATTTTCCCTTGACAACAAAATATAAAACTAAAACCATCTTTCAATTCTGTACATAATGATAATTAATTAAATTAAGAGTTCACTGTAAATAGATCACTATTTAGTTCCTACATGAAGGTTTCGTGGTTAATTCTTTTTTTTCACTATTCTGTTCACCTTCGAATCCAGCAAAGAATACTTGATTTTTTCACAGTTCATAAAGTTAATAAATATTATGAAACAAATATTTAGAAGAAAAGACGGCACTCACCATTGTCCTCCCCATCACTTAAACGTAAGTAACCTACACTTTCTAACAAACAAATGGATTAAAAGAAACCTTCTATCAATGGTGAGTGCCGTCTTTTCTTCTAAATATTTGACTAAAGCTCTGTTCAGACTTGTGCAATACCTAACTGCAGGGAGCTGAGCCCAGCCTAAAATTAAATCCAGCCCTCTAGTGCCCAGATTCCTCCCTTTTGATTAATATTTTAAAACAATAAATGAAAAACTTCCAAAGTGTAAGAGTCGCTTTCGGTGTTGAAGCTATGTCCAGCTGAAATGACTCTGTTTTCTCGGCAGCACAACTTCCACGTTCAAGTCTTTCTGCTCCTCCTCGGAGTCTACAGATTGGTACCCGAGCATGTTCATAGCCCCTTTACAAACATCTTGTATTTTCTTCACTTTCTCGAATGGGAGGACTTTCCTCCAGGCCTGAGAGATGTTGGCGGCGTTTCGAGACGTGATGGTGAAGGCTTCCTTCCTGCTTCCAGGGCTCCGGCCGTGAGTGATGTTGAGGATCCACTTCTTCATTTTGTCCGTAAGTTTAAGTTGGGCAAATTTATACATCTCAGAGATTTCAAACAAAGGGTCTCGAGCCACATCCTCGTACCTCACTAGCATGTATCGGTCCTTGAGGAAGCTGGGAGCTTTGTGAGCGGCCGATTCATATATCTGGATATGACTTCGACAGATCTCTTGGATCACTTCATATTTGTAGTCGTCTACCTTGGTCCCATTGGTGTCGAGGACAATCCCATTGTCTGTCAGCAGTGATTTCTTTGTCACCTCCCGGGATTTTGCCACTGCTCTAGGATCCCGAACCAAATGAAGAATCCTCAAGTTTAGAGATGGGTCAGTTAGAAGGGGATACAAGACTTTCAAGTCAAAGAAGCGGACCTCTTTTATAACCACGTGACTATACGTGTTGCAGGCCAGTTGGGCGGTGTAAAAGGGATATTTCCCACATAAAGTCTTACAGCTAACTTCATCGGTGATCTCATCACGAGAAAAGGAGTTACAAGCCGGGACTGTACATAAGGCTCTACTGACGGCCCACTGGAAGAGGGAAGAAACGTTTCTCGCTTTTGGCAAGTAGGAGTCAAAAACAGACATGTCGCAGAGGAATACAGATCTTACGAGATCCCTAACTGCCATGTGGAGAACCCTGGCACCGTTCTGGAACATGGTCATCCACACATGCCATGCCGGCTCCATCAAGTAGAAAACATCCGGGTGCTGACTGAAGATCTGTCCAACAAAGGAAGACCCCGACCTCCAGGAGGAAAGGATGAGAAGGTGGACTTTCTCCTTGCCAGCTGTGTCCGAGAGGTGAATGTTTTGTCTTGAGTACATTACGAGCAGAAATACAGTTTGTATCACCAGAAGTCCCGTAGCCACAGAGCCATTAATCCTTAACTTAACCATGACGTTCACGTTCTGAAACCCTGGAGAAAGAAAGAAGAATTCATTAGGTACCGTTTATTATTTTTTAGTTTTATAACTAGCAAAACGTGTTACTCCAAGTGATGCCACACAAGGAAAAAATGGCAGAAATAATTTCTTATCTCCTATATAAAAGCCCTATCCATTATGTCTGTCTGTAAGTTGGTCCCGAAAACATCACCACCTATAGGACATTGTGTAAATTATGGTTAAATTAGAAAATTACAGTTAAACTGCAATATAAAGAAGCCCATAGGTTTGGTTAATCAGTCAAAGAAAACAGCGCCACCTATAGGACGTCTTTGACATGGGGGTCTACATGCCGTCCGGGACACTGACTGCAGTGCAGGCATTCATTATCGCATGCCCCTGGGTCTTCTCCTTCACACCCTTGGGACAGACCCATACTGCTGTTGCACTTCCTCCCATTTGCGTTACAATCTGGAACGCAGGCTGTTGCCGCGGCTCCTCAGCGCACAAGGGGAAAGAGACAGCGCACAAAGCGGAGGCAGAGAGTGCACAGGGGAGAAACAGCACAAGGGAAGAGAGTGTGCACGGGGGGAGAGAGCACAAGGGGGCAAGGTGGGAGAAACACCACAAGAAGAGAGAGACAGCACAAAGGGGAAGTGAGCACACAGGGGGAAAAGACAGCACAAGGAGAGAGAGTGCACAGGGGGGAGACAGCACACACAGTCAGAGAGAGTGCACAAGGGAGAGATAGAGTACACAGAGGTGAGAGACAGCAGAAGGGGAGAGAGAGAGCACAAAGGGAGAAACCACAAGAGGGGAGAGAGCACACGGGGGATAGAGAGAGCACAGGAAGGAGAGACAGCACAACTGAAGAGAGAGAATGCACAGGGGATAGACGGCACAAGGGAAGAGAGTGCACAGGAGAGACAGCACAAGGGGGAAGACAGAGTGTACAGGGTGAAACGAAAGCGTCCATGGGGAAGATAGAGCGCACAGGGGAAAGAAAAAACTCGCAGGTGGAAGAGAGAGCGCGCATGGGGAAAAGACAGCACAAGAGGAAAAGGAACGCGTAGGGGTGAGAGACAGCACATGTGGAGAGAGCAAACAGGGGGGGATGGTGAATAGCAGTGCCTGCCAAGCCACAGCGACCCTGTGCAGCAGTGGGCTCCCTCTGCCCGCCTCAGTAGTGCTGCAACTAGTAGTGGGAGAATCACACACATCCTAGATTTGCCCGATGCAATAGAACTAGGCTTCTGTCTAGTAATGAATAAAATCACAAAATTCCAAGACTTAAACATCAGGACATTGATAACTCAAGACACGTATACACCTTAGAAAGTGGTCATCAGACAGCCACCTCTCCTCACTCCACCATGTTCATGCATGCTCAGCTCGGACAAGAGTGCATGTGATTTCATTGAGGACAGAGGAGTTTGGTTATCAGTCATCTGGATCCAACATACCCAATCATTCTCTCCCTCCTAACAAATGATCCCTTGGCAGGGAAAAGTCAGAAGACCCCAATACACATTAGATGGTTGTTTGACCCCTCTAAAATCTGTGGTTTCTGATAAACTTTAATCCAATATATATGGGGGTCTTTAGGCCTGTTCAGTACCTGGATGTTCCAGTTATCACCCTTTTGCAAGTATTGTACCCGTAGAGAGGACCCACATGGACCCATCCAATCTGAACACAAAATGACTTTGTGGTTTAATTATAATAACTTACTGGGAAACCAATTAACAAATAATGTTCCTGTCAGGACCAGTAGAAGCGGCCGCTGAGTCGCGAAACGGTTGCCGTCGTCCTCGCTCCCGCACCTCCCTCCCCCTCCACTTGCTCCTCCGGAATGTTCCGTTGAAAACCGCAATAAATTATGAAGATCAACTCGGTGAGTGCCACTGTCTTTTTTCTTTTTAACTACATTGTGCACTTACATTAAGTGAGCACTTCCTTTGGTTGAAAACCCTCAGTCAGCAAGGATTTTTTGAATCTGCCTAAGTTGTTTAACACGGGTAGTGCCCAGTTTTTCAAACTCTGTATTGAGACTGTATATATATGTATACATCAGGCAGGCACACTATGAGGTATATATATGTATACATCAGGCAGGCACACACACACTATGAGGTGTATATATGATATATACACCTCATAGTGTGTGCCTGCCTGATGTATACATATATATACCTCATAGTGTGTGTGCCTGCCTGGTGATGTATACATATATACACCTCATAGTGTGCCTGCCTGATGTATACATATATACACTTCATAGTGTGTGTGCCTGCCTGATGTATACATATATATACCTCATAGTGTGTGTGCCTGCCTGGTGATATATACATATATACACCTCATAGTGTGCCTGCCTGATGTATACATATATATACCTGAGGTGTATATATATGTATACATCAGGCAGGCACACTATGAGGTATATATATGTATACATCAGGCAGGCACACACACTATGAGGTGTATATATGTATACATCAGGCAGGCACACACTATGAGGTGTATATATCAATATACACCTCATAGTGTGTGTGCCTGCCTGATGTATACATATATACACCTCATAGTGTGTGCCTGCCTGATGTATACATATTTATATACACCCCTCATAGTGTGTGTGCCTGCCTGGTGATGTATACATATATACACCTCATAGTGTGCCTGCCTGATGTATACATATATATACCTGAAATGTATATATATGTATACATCAGGCAGGCACACTATGAGGTATATATATGTATACATCAGGCAGGCACACACACTATGAGGTGTATATATCATATATACACCTCATAGTGTGTGTGCCTGCCTGATGTATACATATATATACCTCATAGTGTGCCTGCCTGCCTGATGTATACATATTTATATACACCCCTCATAGTGTGTGTGCCTGCCTGGTGATGTATACATATATACACCTCATAGTGTGCCTGCCTGATGTATACATATATATACCTGAAATGTATATATATGTATACATCAGGCAGGCACACTATGAGGTATATATATGTATACATCAGGCAGGCACACACACTATGAGGTGTATATATCATATATACACCTCATAGTGTGTGTGCCTGCCTGATGTATACATATATATACCTCATAGTGTGCCTGCCTGATGTATACATATACAGTTAGGGCCAGAAATATTTGGACAGTGACACAAGTTTTGTTATTTTAGCTGTTTACAAAAACATGTTCAGAAATACAATTATATATATAATATGGGCTGAAAGTGCACACTCCCAGCTGCAATATGAGAGTTTCCACATCCAAATTGGAGAAAGGGTATAGGAATTATAGCTCTGTAATGCATAGCCTCCTCTTTTTCAAGGGACCAAAAGTAATTGGACAATGGACTCTAAGGGCTGCAATTAACTCTGAAGGCGTCTCCCTCGTTAACCTGTAATCAATGAAGTAGTTAAAAGGTCATGGGTGGATTCCAGGTGTGTGGTTTTGCATTTGGAAGCTGTTGCTGTGACCAGACAACATGCGATCAAAAGAACTCTCAATTGAGGTGAAGCAGAACATCCTGAGGCTGAAAAAAAAGAAAAAATCCATCAGAGAGATAGCAGACATGCTTGGAGTAGCAAAATCAACAGTTGGGTACATTCTGAGAAAAAAGGAATTGACTGGTGAGCTTGGGAACTCTAAAAGGCCTGGGCGTCCACAGATGACAACAGTGGTGGATGATCGCCGCATACTTTATTTGGTGAAGAAGAACCCATTCACAACATCAACTGAAGTCCAGAACACTCTCAGTGAAGTAGGTGTATCTGTCTCTAAGTCAACAGTAAAGAGAAGACTCCATGACAGTAAATACAAAGGGTTCACATCTATATGCAAACCATTCATCAATTCCAAAAGTAGACAGGCCAGAGTTAAATTTGCTGAAAAACACCTCAAAAAGCCAGCTCAGTTCTGGAAAAGTATTCTATGGACCGATGAGACAAAGATCAACCTGTACCAGAATGATGGGAAGACAAAAGTTTGGAGAAGAAAGGGAACGGCACATGATCCAAGGCACACCACATCCTCTGTAAAACATAGTGGAGGCAACGTGATGGCATGGGCATGCATGGCTTTCAATGGCACTGGGTCACTTGTGTTTATTGATGACATAACAGCAGACAAGAGTAGCCGGATGAATTCTGAAGTGTACCGGGATATACTTTCAGCCCAGATTCAGCCAAATGCTGCAAAGTTGATTGGACGGCGCTTCATAGTACAGATGGACAATGACCCAAGCATACAGCCAAAGCTACCCAGGAGTTCATGAGTGCAAAAAAGTGGAACATTCTGCAATGGCCAAGTCAATCACCAGATCTAAACCCAATTGAGCATGCATTTCACTTGCTCAAATCCAGACTTAAGACGGAAAGACCCACAAACAAACAAGACCTGAAGGCTGCGGCTGTAAAGGCCTGGCAAAGCATTAAGAAGGAGGAAACCCAGCGTTTGGTGATGTCCATGGGTTCCAGACTTAAGGCAGTGATTGCCTCCAAAGGATTTGCAACAAAATATTGAAAATAAAAATATTTTGTTTGGGTTATGTTTATTTGTCCAATTACTTTTGACCTCCTAAAATGTGGAGTGTTTGTAAAGAAATGTGTACAATTCCTACATTTTCTATCAGATATTTTTGTTCAACCCTTCAAATTAAACGTTACAATCTGCACTTGAATTCTGTTGTAGAGGTTTCATTTCAAATCCAATGTGGTGGCATGCAGAGCCCAACTCGCGAAAATTGTGTCACTGTCCAAATATTTCTGGCCCTAACTGTATATACCTGAGGTATATATACACTATGCCTCATATAAAAATTGGTGGTGGCGGGTGTGATGGTGGGGGGGGAGGGGGGGGCGCCAAAATAAATCCTTGCCCCGGGTGCCAGAAAACCTAGTTACACCTCTGAATTGGACTTTCTCAGTGGCCAAGCAACATTTTTAGATATATGAGAAAAACAACCCAAAAAGATGGGCGTAAATTGCAAAAATAAGGCAGGTTGTGTTATCTGATTAGTACATTGACTTTCATAAATAGTTATGTTCCACTTTTGCAAAGATTTTTTTTATTGCTCATTTTCTTCCAAAATACAAAGTTAAGGAACTTTCAAAATAGTCTTCAAAGTGTGATGCTGTTTTATTGCTGCAGTGTCTGATAGTCCATAATCTGAGTAATATGAAAAGAATCTATTAGCGCTTTCCTGTCTCTAGGTTTTATTGGCCTCGGGTGAGTCTAAGTGGGCCCCTTTAACATTGGCCCCCCTACACACACACACATACTGCTGCTGCACATGTGTACGTACCTTAAGCCGAACCCCAGGTTAAGACAGCAAAAACTAGGAAAAATATTTTTCCTATTAAAACTTTCTTGGCGGTGGAAAAGGAAGGGGTCATCAGAACTAATTAATGCACTAGAGTAGAATAAGGGAGGAAATAAATCTATTGTTAGTGTCTTTCTGCAGATTACATATTAGACACACAGCTCTGCCATATGCCCATAAACATACATGGCTCTGCTACATGCATATATAAACATGCACACTACATTCACATATAGACACACAGCTCTGCTACGTGCACACTACATGCTCATATAGACATACAGCTCTAATGGTGGGTTTACACACACCAATCATTGTGTCCAATATCTGAACAGATCTCTGGTTGCAGTGAAATCATGGACACTGAGTTCCATTTTGTGGCTGTGTACAACATGGAACAATGTATCCATGATTTCACTGCAACCAGAGATCTGTTCAGATATTGGACACAATGATTGGTGTGTGTAAACCCACCATTATACATAAAGATATAGACACACAGTGACACACCTTATATGTGCTCTACATGCACATAAAGACACAGGTTTGCTACATGCACATATAGACACACATATTTCTACTATGTGAACATAAAGACACAAGAAGCTCTGCTACATGCACATATAGCTCTGCTACCTGCACATATAGACACACAGCTTTGCTTACATGCACATAAACACACACAGGTCTGCTACATGAACATAGACACACACAGATGTGCTACATGTAAACTACATGCACACACACAGACCATACAGACACACAACTCTGCTACCTGTGTGGCGCCCCTCTGGCTAGGCGCCACAGGGAGGTATTGCATTATGACAACCAAATGTGATATCTCTGTAAGTTGTCAGCTCAGGGTTTAAGCTATAGAGTCTGTTCTTGCATACACCTAGGATTAGGCCACTAGAGTAGGGGAAGACTGGTAATTTAGTAGGTCCCAAAAGAGGGTGGAGCCTAGGGTAGAGTTAGTGAGAGTGACAGTTGAGATTCAGATGGTGGTGGGAAAGCAGTCAGGAAGGACAGGCCTGACAGCACTTAATATGGTGGTTATCATGGCTAGGTCCTTTACTAGTGGAAGATCTGGCTAGTTCTGTTTTGAGACTCCTAAACGAGGCTCCACAGACTCTATTTTCATATATTACCGGGAGAGACACACAGAGCTCACATCCAGCCTATATTACGGAGAGACACACAGAGCTCACATCCAGTCTATATTACTGGGAGAGACACACAGAGCTCACATCCAGCCTATATTACCGGGAGAGACACACAGAGCTCACATCCAGCCTATATTACTAGGAGAGACACACAGATCTCACATCCAGCCTATATTACTGGGAGAGACCCACAGACCTCACATCCAGCCTATAGTACTAAGAGAGACACACAGACCTATATCCAGCCTTATTATGGTAGAGACCACAGAGCTCACTCGCCTATATTACTGGGAGAGACACACAGAGCTCACATCCAGCCTATATTACTGGAGAGACACACAGACCTCACATCCAGCCTATATTACTGGTAGAGACACACAGACTCACATCCAGCCTATATTACTGGGAGAGACACACAGAGCTCACATCCAGCCTATATTACTGGGAGAGGCACACAGACCTCACATCCAGCTAATTACTGGGAGAGACACACAGAGCTCACATCCAGCCTATATTACTGGGAGAGACACACAGATCTCACATCCAGCCTATATTACTAGAGAGACACGCAGACCTCACATCCTGCCTATATTACTGGAGAGACACACAGACCTCACATCCAGCCTATATTACTGGGAGAGACACACAGACTCACATCCAGCCTATATTACTGGGAGAGACACACATGACCTCACATCCAGCCTATATTACTGGGTGAGACACACAGACCTCACATCCAGCCTATATTAGTGGGAGAGACACACAGACCTCACATCCAGCCTATATTACTGGGAGAGACACACAGACCTCACATCCAGCCTATATTACTGGGAGAGACACACAGACCTCACATCCAGCCTATATTACTGGGAGAGACACACAGACCTCACATCCAGCCTATATTACTGGAGAGACACACAGACTCACATCCAGCCTATATTACTGGTGAGACACACAGAGCTCACATCCAGCCTATATTACTAGGAGAGACACACAGACTCACATCCAGCCTATATTACTGGGAGAGACCCACAGACCTCACATCCAGCCTATAGTACTAGAGAGACACACAGACCTAAATCCAGCCTATATTACTGGTAGAGACACACAGAGCTCACATCCAGCCTATATTACTGGGAGAGACACACAGAGCTCACATCCAGCCTATATTACTGGAGAGACACACACAACCTCACATCCAGCCTATATTACTGGGAGAGACACACAGAGCTCACATCCAGCCTATATTACTGGGAGAGACACACAGAGCTCACATCCAGCCTATATTACTGGGAGAGACACACAGACCTCACATCCAGCCTATATTACTGGAGAGACACACAGAGCTCACATCCAGCCTATATTACTGGGAGAGACACACAGATCTCACATCCAGCCTATATTACTAGGAGAGACACGCAGACCTCACATCCTGCCTATATTACTGGAGAGACACACAACCTCACATCCAGCCTATATTACTGGAGAGACACACAGACTCACATCCAGCTATATTACTGGAGAGACACACAGACCTCACATCCAGCCTATATTACTGGGTGAGACACAGACTCACATCCAGCCTATATTACTGGGAGAGACACACAGATCTCACATCCAGCCTATATTACTAGGAGAGACACCGACCTCACATCTGCCTATATTACTGGAGAGACACACAGACCTCACATCCAGCCTATATTACTGGGAGAGACACACAGACCTCACATCCAGCCTATATTACTGGAGAGACACACAGAGCTCACATCAGCCTATATTACTGGGTGAGACACACAGACCTCACATCCAGCCTATATTAGTGGGAGAGACACACAGACCTCACATCCAGCCTATATTACCTGGTAGAGACACACAGAGCTCACATCCAGCCTATATTACTGGGAGAGACACACAGACCTCACATCCAGCCTATATTACTGGGAGAGACACACAAACCTCACATCCAGCCTATATTACTGGAGAGACACACAGTCCTCACATCCAGACTATATTACTGGGAGAGAAAAACAGAGCTCACATCCAGCCTATATTACTGTAGCAATGAAGAGAGATTTCACATAGGATCATATTTGCCTCAGTCTCTGCAGCTTATTGGACAAGTTTAAAAGGGTAAGATGCATTTACCAGTAGGTCCAAATAAAAGTGAAAAATCGATTTGACTTTTTTTTTTATTGTATAAAACCTGACATTTGGGAAGAAAGATCTGTTTCGAAACATGTTAAAAATACTCTCACCCTGCTATAACTACGTATTCACAGAGATCCTAATCTGTGGTCCCAGGGCAATACACAAACCAGTTCTGTGAGTGTGAGGAATATGTGTGAGGGGTTTTCTTTTTCTTTCTACGTCAGGTATTTCCTGATACATAATGACAATTTTTGCTAGTCATCTCTGTCTACCACTAGGAATGTCACACACAGCACAATCCTTGACATGCTTTTGAACAATACAGTTGTAGTTCTCTAATACTACCACAAGGAGGCAGCAACTCACCATTAACAACTGAGTACGAGAGCAAAAATGTCATGAATGTAAAGAGCAGTATATGTATGTATATATCCAGGGGCGTAACTAATAGGTGCAGGGGTTGCAATTGCACCCGGGCCTGGAGTCTAGGGGGCCCCAAAAGTCACTCTGGCGTATAGAAAAAGACTATTTTTATTAAAGATGTGCAATAATTGGGGGTCCTGTTGGAGCTTTCACATTGAGACCCATGAGCTTGAAGTTACTCCACTGTATATACTGTATGTATAGCATGGTCATGGGTGTAACTACAATGGGTGCAGTGGCTGCAATCACACCTGGACCTTTGACTCTAGGGGGTCCAAAAAGCCCTTTTAGCCTGTAGGTAAAGACAATAGTTGGGGGCCCAATTGGAGATTTTGCATAAGCTTCAAGTTATATGTCCCAGTCTATAAAATGAAAAATAGAGATTCTAGACTCGATGCATGAACTATGCAGAGCACGTAACACAAGCATGTGCAGTCAGCATCAGGGGACATAGCAGCGCTATTCTAAAATAATAGGGAATTAGATATACACATACATATGATGGACGTAGGTCTAAGTGGGTACTTTAGAAGGGTTAATATGATAGAGGAGTAAAGTTTAACAGTTAATTGTGGCGCCCCACCAGGTGAGCCGCGACCAGAGGTACTGCACTCCTGTGGTTAGGGAGTGTAGTGCCCCTGTTCTCTAGGTGCTGAGATGAGCCCATAGAACGCATGCAAACAATACAGTCATGGACAAACGTTTTGAGAATAATTCAAATAGTTAATTTTAACAAAGTCTACTGCTTCAGTTTTTCTAATGCAATTTGCATATACTCCAGAATGTCATAAAGAGTGATCAGCTTAACAGCAATTACTTGCAAAGTCAATATTTGCCTAGAAAATGAACTTTAACCCCAAAACACATTTCAACATCATTGCAGTCCTGCCTTAAAAGGAGCAGCTAACATCGTTTTAGTGATTGTTCCATTAACACAGGTGTGGGTGTTGATGAGGACAAGGCTGGTGATCAATCAGTCATGATTAAGTAAGAATGACACCACTGGACACTTTAAAAGGTGGCTGGTGCTTGGTATCATTGTTTCTCTTCAGTTAACCATGGTTATCTCTAAAGAAACACGTGCAGCCATCATTGCACTGCACAAAAATGGCCTAACAGGGAAGAGTATCGCAGCTAGAAAGATTGCACCTCAGTCAACAATCTATCGCATCATCAAGAACTTCAAGGAAGAGCTTCCATTGTTGTCAAAAAGGCTCCAGGGGGCCCAAGAAAGACCAGCAAGCGCAGGACCGTATCCTAAAACTGTTTCAGCTGCGGGATCGGACTACCAGCAGTGCCGAGCTTGCTCAGGAATGGCAGCAGGCTGGTGTGAGTGCTTCTGCATGCACTGTGAGCGCGGAGACTCTTTGAGCAAGGCCTGGTTTCAAGGAGGGCAGCAAAGAAGCCACTTCTCTCCAGAAAAAACATCAGGGACCGACTGATATTCTGCAAAAGGTACAGGGAGTGGACTGCTGAGGACTGGGGTTAAAGTCATTTTCTCTGATGAATCCCTTTTCGATTGTTTGGGACATCTGGAAAACAGCTTATTCGGAGAAGAAGAGGTGAGCCTACCACCAGTCTTGTCTCATGCCAACTGTAAAGCATCCTGAAACCATTCATGTGTGGGGTTGCTTCTCAGCCAAGGGAATCAGCTCACTCACAGTCTTGCCTAAAAACACAGCCATGAATAAAGAATGGTACCAGAATGTCCTCCAAGAGCAACTTCTCCCAACCGTCCAAGAGCAGTTTGGCGCCCAACAATGCCTTTTCCAGCATGATGGCGCACCTTGCCATAAAGCAAAGGTGATAACTAAATGGCTCAAGGAACAAAACATAGAGATTTTGGGTCCATGGCCTGGAAACTCCCCAGATCTTAATCCCATTGAGAACTTGTGGTCAATCATCAAGAGATGGGTGGACAAACAAAAACCAACAAATTCTGCCAAAATGCAAGCATTGATTATGCAAGAATGGACGCTATCAGTCAGGATTTGGTCCAGAAGTTGATTGAGAGCAGCCAGGGAGAATTGCAGAGGTCCTGAAGAAGAAGGGTCAACACTGCAAATATTGACTTGCTGCATTAACTCATTCTAACTGTCAATATAACCTTTTGGTATCATAATATGATTGTAATTATATTTCTGTATGTGATATAAACATCAAACACAAATAAAAGCCAGAGGCACAGGATCAGTGAAAATATCATTTTGGTGTCATTCTCAAAACTTTTGGCCATGACTGTACACAAACACGTAGGCCCTGGGACAATGGGAGGACCGGAAGGAGGGCCTAGGTCACAAAAAGGGGGAACAGGAAGTGGTAGAGGGAGTCAGTAGGAGGAGACTGGAAGAGTAACACCAGCTGATGGGATTGGTAGTCGGGAGCGTCGAGGTGGTGTGGTGCTGGCTCCCGGGGCTTGGAGCACGACCACGCTTGCCCGGAAGGGAGAGAACTGATCGACAGAGAAAGAAAAGGACCCTAGGGGTGCGGAAGAGACACCGATTCCACCATACACCCGAGTCTGACAAGAGAGAGGGATTGGGGACGACACAGGGACCCGGCCCTGAACACGGTGCAGATACTTCATGCCCGAGCCGGAAACCCGGAGGCCCCTGACTTCTAACGGGAGCTGTGGCCGAACACCCGACACATCTTGGGGAAGGCGGACCCAACTAGGGAGCAGCTCCCGGGAGAGGAACCTAATGGCAACCTTGACACAAATAAGCACTCGTGGCCACCGGTACTTGCTGCGGAGAGCATTGAGAGCCTGGGGGGCAGAGCGACGACCCGCTCGCCTCAGATGTGAAGTACCCCTTATAGCGCTGAGAACGTAGACCCACCAGAGAGACACCTAGAGAGGATAGAGAGGGCACCAACCGTGGCTTGACTGTACTAACCCGGCTCTGGAAAAAGGACCGTACCGGAGACTGGCAGGGAGCGTACCCGGCGGCCATGTTTAACACCTGAGTAAAAGTAACGGAACTGCAGCTGTGGTGTGTAGACTTTTACTTGCGGTGACCATCGGCCACAGAGGCAGCCCAGAACACCGAGGGTACTACTGACAGAGGGAACATCTGCCAAGGTACGAGCCGGGAGAAACACTCCACTGCCCTGGGGACTATGCTCCACCTGCGGGGAGCGGGACTATCTAAGCTGTCGGTCACCATCCCCAGAGGTTCTGCAGCAGCGGCAGCTGCACTGACCTCATACCGCAGGTGGCGTCATAAATACCCCTATTCCCTCAGACTTTCCCTGTCATCATTCCCCGTTTATTTTAAATGACACTGCCAGGGTCACGTGACCAGGTCTCGGCCCACGTCAGTCCCTGTGAAAAGAACTGAAGAGAGGTTCCCGAGTCTTCCCCGGCACTGAAAGGGGCATGTCATAATGGAAAGTACATGTCTTAAAGAGAATCAGGCAGCAGTTCTTTTTCTATGTAATCTGGAAGCAGCATGATATAGGGCCAGAGTCCCTGATTCCAGTGATGTGTCACTTAGTTTCCTGGAAGCAGCAGTTTTGGTACAATCAGTTTTCTCTGCGGCAGATCTAGCAGAGCTCAGAATGCTGAGCTGTGTATGTCTCCGCCCACAACACTGATTGGCTGCTTCCTGTGTACATGGTATATTGACAGCAAGCTGCTAAGTAGGAATGAAGATGGGGATTGACCAGGAGGCACGAGACACCTAGTCCTGTAGTGATAATTAGAGATGAGGGAACCTGTTCTGGGCCTGGAGTTTGGGTGAGTGACGGTTCCAAGGTGCTGCAGCCTGGATTGCTGTGCTCCGTACTCTCCGTGCTTGGAGTTAAATATAAAATTAAAATAATGAACCCCCCCCTTCAGGAAGTGTTCTGCTGGTGACCGGCTGTATGTAGGCTACAGCCAAACTACCAATCAGTAACGTCCGGGTCAATCTCTGGTCCTGAACACTGCCAGCTGAATCTGAACTTCATGGTGGTTCACTCATCTCTAATGATAATCTCCTGCTGATAAAACAATAATTGTATTGAAACAGCAAGACAGAGCCCAGTAAGTGACACATGGCTGGAATCAGGGTCTCAGCCCCTCATCATGCTGCTCTCAGATACATAGCAAAAACCAGCTGACAGATTCCCTTTAAGTTCATCTATAAATCAAGATTCTCTAGTTATGATTTTATATGCCTGTACAATGCCCTTGGGAATCTATGAACGTCAGGTATGAAGTCCTCCATTAATCTACGGATGATATTGATGCGAGTGGAAAGTGCCTTTATAGGAAGATTAAAATAACAGGATACTGTATTTGAAGGAGAAGATTGTTGGGGGCACCAGTGGTTTACCATAAAGGATGCACAGGGGTTGTCGTGCAGCATCACAGGGGCACAACATCTTTCAGCAATGTGCTTTCCTGCAGCGCTGCTTCTCTCACTTGTAATTTTGTAAAATGGGAGACTGAGATGACTATGACAGACGTGATAATATATAAAGCGCACAACTAAGATAAGGGCTATGTTCACACGGGGTGGTGTTATTGCATTTTTTCCACTTTTTCCACATTTTTTGATGCGTTTCACCTTGGTTTTTGATAATCTATACCTTTTGTTTCGAGCCAAACCTATGTGATATTGGAGAAATGCTGTCCACACACATTGTTTTTTTTCTGTATAGGTTTTTGTACGTTCTACAGTGGTTTTGGGACAGAAAACTCAATGTACATCCTCATTTGAGAAAAAAACCAAAACAAAAACGTGCAAAAAAAACCTGAAAAAACCCATCAAATCGCCTGCCAGTGATTTTGTTTATAAATAAAATACCCCAGGTTTTACTGCAGCAAAATGCCCTGTGTGACCTTAGCCTTAGGGTTAAGGCTGCTTTCACATCTGTGTTTTTGGAAATCCGTCAGAATACCGCCTATTATGCAAAAACCAGATGCGGTAAGGTTGTGCTTGTGCTAATGCAATGTAAGGGGAACTCCTGCAGGTGCGGAGACTTGCATTTTTGACAGTTATCTGGCACGTCCGGTACCTCTGGGGAAAATGTAAGTCTTTGCTCATGTCCGAAGGTCCATTTATAATGCATTAGCACAAGCGCAACCTTTGGAACGTGCGAACGGGTTTGCAAAAAAAGGAATTCCAACGGATTGGCAAAATGGCAGATCAGGCAAACCTGACGTTCAAAAGTTGCCTGATCTGCCGTATTTGCAAATAACGCAGATGTGAAAGCAGCTTAAGGATAAAGTAAGGCCGGCTTCACACCACGGCTTTTGTGATCCGGGGCTGTCCGGTGTGAACCGGACAGCCCTGGATCCGATTTTGGACCCATAGTATTCCTAGTGTATTCCTAGTGTTTTGCCATCCGGTTTGTTGCTGTCCGGGAGGATCCGGCAGAATTGTTTTTTTGCCCCAGACAAAATCACAGCTTGCAGCCTTTTTCTTTCAGGGGCAAAAATCTGACAAAATCGGATCCGGTGCGATCCGGCACCCCCTAACATGGTCATGCACGGATCTGACAGAAATCGGATCCGGCTCCCGGATGCCGAGCGTTGAACGTCAGCACCGTGGAGAGCTCCCAGATGAGATTTCAGACCCACGGCTAGCTCCCCGCAAGCCACGATCCTGACATTTCAGCAAGGGACAGCTCCAGCAGCCGCACACTGCCGATTCCGGCAGAAAACAGGACGGAGGCCATAGTTGCCCTCTGGTTCTGTTCTGTCCAGAGCTGTCAGGCTGTGTCCGGTGCTTCCTGCAAAACACCAGACACAGCCTGACAGCTCAAAACCGTGGTGTGAAGCCGGCCTAAGAAAAAATAGTTACATAAAGAAGTGGTAAGAAAATATAATTAAGGTTAGGACTAGAGTTAAGATAGGCTAGGATAAGAAAATAGTTACATAAAGAAGTGGTGAGAAAATATAATTAAGGTTAGGACTAGAGTTAAGAATAGGGCTAGGATAAGAAAATAGTTACAAAAAAGGTAATAAAATATATAATTAAGTTTGAGCTAGAGTTAAATGGTGGATAGCAAAATAGTTACAAAATGGTAGAAAAAGTACTTGGTTAGTGACTAAGTTAAGAAGGGCTGTAAAGGGTCATAAAGAGTGGTTGAAGAAACTATATTAGGTTAGGTGAGTTGGTAGCTAGTAGATTTTACAAAATAATAAATGATATAGCAATGTACAAACACGGTTATGGATAGAATAAGAAAATCGTTACATAAAAAAATGTATCAATGTACTATTACGGTTGGGTAAGAAAATAGTTCCACAACAAAGTGTTAACACTATAAACCCATGGTATTAACCAGGCCAAACATTGCAACTCGTTATGCTACAACTACAACATTTCTCACAAAATACTGGGCCAAAAATATCCAGATTTTATTTATAAATTCTTAAAAGCATAGAAAATTCTATAAGTACTGTAGTTACAGTTATGGAGTAGGACAGAATCAAATGTATGTTTAACAATATTTTGCTAGTGTTTGCTCATATAATATCTATAACATTGGTTTATTTATACAGTAATTGGAAAGTAACCAGGTGACTAGAATAATGCTGTCTACTATATAACCTGTTATGGCCACTTTACACGCGGCAACAGGAAGATAGAAACGGCAGGTGTCGGAGACAATTGTACCTTTTACCTTCAAAACACCTTGAAGTGGCTGTGTGTAATTCAGGTATCTGCAAGGTGTTTTGAAGGTAAAAGGTACAATTGTCTCCGACACCTGCAGGTTTCTATCTTCCTGTTGCCGCGTGTAAAGTGGCCATTATGGATTATAAAGCATAATGTACAACAGTAATTGTAAATGTGTAATATTGATCTGCTCAATGGAAGTTTTTCATCACTTAAAGGGACTCTGTCATCAGGTTTTTGCTATCTCATCTGACAGCAGCATAATGTAGAGACAGAGATTACAATTCCAGGGATGTGTCACTTACTAGGCTGCTCAGTGTAGTTTTGATCAAATCGCTGTTTAATCAGTTGGAGATTATCAACATATTCATTTACTGCTAAATCTGAAGCAAAGAAAACAGTGATTTTATCCAAATGACAGCAAGCAGCTTAGTAAGTGACACATCGCTGGAATCAGTGTCTCTATCTCTACATTATGCTGCACTCAGATGGGAAGGCAAAAATCGGTGACAGATTCCCTTTAATACACACTCCCTAGTTCTGCATCAAAGATCCCCCTGTTCCTTTGTACCTATTGCTGCCAAGCTAGTAGTTTATATCCAAAATAGAATGTACGAGTAATCAATGGCAACACAATGGCCATGGCAGTGATCTGTCGGCTCGGTCCACTCCCCCGCCCCAACGCATGTTTCGTGTGGTCATCACATCCTCAGGAGGCTGCAGCACTTAAAGAATTTTGTATGCTTTTAAGAATTTATAAATAAAGATCTGAATATTTTTGACCCAATATTGTATGAGAAATTTTGTTGTTGTACCATAAAAATATAACAATGTACCACTAAGATAAAGGCTAGGGTTAGAGATGGAGTTACGGTTAGGGTAAGAAAATAGCTACATATAAAAGTAGTAAATGATATAACAGGATACAACTAAGGTTAGAGCTAGGGTTAGAGCTGGGGTTACGGTTAGGGTAAGAAAATAGCTACATAAAAAAGTAGTAATAATATAACGGGGTACAACTAAGGTTAGGGCTAGGGTTAGAGCTGGGGATACAGTTAGGGTAAAAATATAGCTACATAAAGTTAGTAAATAATATAACGGGGTACAACTAAGGTTAGGGCTAGGGTTAGAGCTGGGTTAGGGTAAGAAAATAGCTACATAAAAAAGTAGTAAATAATATAACGGGTACAACTAAGGTTAGGGCTAGGGTTAGAGCTGGGGATACAGTTAGGGTAAAAAATAGCTACATAAAGTAGTAAATAATATAAATGGGGTACAACTAAGGTTAGGGCTAGGGTTACAGCTAGGGTTAGGGTAAGAAAATAGCTACATAAAAAAGTAGTAAATAATATAACAGGATACAACTAAGGTTAGGGCTAGGGTTAGAGCTGGGGTTATGATTAGGGTAAGAAAATAGCTACATAAAAAAGTAGTAAATAATATAACAGGGTACAACTAAGGTTAGGGCTAGGGTTACAGCTGGGTTACAGTTAGGGTAAGAAAATAGCTACATAAAGTAGTAAATAATATAACAGGGTACAACTAAGGTTAGGGCTAGGGTTACAGCTGGGGTTACGGTTAGGGTAAGAAAATAGCTACATAAAAAAGTAGTAATTAATAGAACAGGGTACAACTAAGGTTAGGGCTAGTGTTAGAGCTGGAGTTATGGTTAGGGTAAGAAAATAGTTCCATAAAATAAGTAGTAAATAATATAACAATGTACAACTAAGGTAAGAGCTAGGGTTAGAGCTGGAGTTCTGGTTAGGGTAAGAAAATAGTTCCACAACAAAAAGTAGTAAAGAAAATATAACACCTAAGGTCAGATGCTAAAATAGATACAATAATAAAAATACTTTACTGGTTAGAAGGTACACAATACTTGGCTATGCAACCCACATTACATCACTGGAAGAGGCAAACATTCGCAATATGATGGAAGAGGAGGACAGTGTGTTCTAATTATTAGAATTTTTGGAATTGATTGATAAGTATACAGACAGAACCAACTCCTATATAATTACATAAGCCTGCAGCTGCGCAAGAGTCAGTGAACATAGCGTCCAGGGGAAGTGCGAAACGCAGGAATACAATGCTGCTGTTTGTGATTTGGAGGTTGCATGGCAATCAGACGGGAATCTAAACACCCTCCATAGAGATGAGGCCAGAACATTGCTAAGGGTCACTCCCAATAAATAGACTGACCGATAGGTTGCATTACAGCAGATTGGGCACATGGGTGGTGTAAGTTACTAATTGGGGGCTGGTGACATAAAGGAGGTAACATAAAGCCACGAAGCTGAATATTACTGGCATGTGTGATGACAAATGACTCCAGACACATAAATGATCCATTGTGCAGAAGTATGTGGCAGGTCAAGGGGCAGAGCACAACACTTTGGGCTAGATTTCACTTTTCAGATTCTCATTGAGTTTATCTTCCCGCTCAGCAAATATATACTAGATATCTAGCAATGTCTGCAATATTAAAGGGGTTGTCCTCTCTATAGCCTCCCATTATACTCCCCTCCCGGCGCAGCGTTATCAATGCTTGTCTCCTGGTGCTCAAATAACATTGTTATATCTCATCAGCGCTGCAGACGATTAGTGACTGATCAACTGCAGCGCTCATTTGACATAACTTTGCTAGAATGGGAGGGGAGTACAAAATACGTTTTTTTGTTTAAATGGGGAACTATAGCATTCTGTATATACTGTATGTATATGATAACATAAGTAACATAAAGCAGACCATAGTGCTGGTGCAGAGCTGCAAAGAAGGACAGCAATTTGGATCAGAAAGGGTTAAAGGTTGGAACGTGAGAGAGGAATTTTGTCACATCTCTCATACATGCTAATGGAATAGGGTGAAGCTACTCATACTCCCCAGGCAATGCCTGAAACAAAGTGGTGGTAGCATGGGTTCACATTGTCTGTAACAGCAGTTTATGGAAATTCCCACATTTACTTTTATATATATGTATATGCACATCAAGTAAACGAGAAAAGCCCGTCACCGCTCACAATGGGACGCAACACCTGCGGGCAGTTCAGCACGGATACACTGGGGCATAGATCAGGCGATGCTCTCCTCCACAAAGAGACCAAACTCCATAGAGCAATGCAGATGAGAAGAAATGAAGAGGCAGATTGTTTCATCTTTTACATGTTAAGAATTGCAAAAAGAAAAATGTGCCAGTGCAAATGTTTGGGCACCCTGCATGGTTAGTACATAGTAGCACCCCCCTTTGGCAAGTATCACAGCTTGTAAACAATTTTTGTAGCAGCCAACAGTCTTTCAGTTCTTGATTGAGGGATTTTACTCCATTCTTCCTTCAAAAAGACTACCAGTTCTGTGAGATTCCTGCAACAGCTTCCAGTGCTGTGAGATTCCTGGCTCATCTTCCAGTTCTGTGAGATTCCTGGTTCGTCGTCCAGTTCTGTGAGATTCCTGGCTTGTCTGTCTTCCAGTTCTGTGAGTTTCCTGGCTCATCTTTCAGTCCTGTGAGTTTCCTGGCTCGTCTTTTAGTTCTGTGAGATTCCTGGCTCGTCTTCCAGTTCTGTGAGATTCCTGGCTCATCTTCCAGGTCTGAGAGATTCCTGGCTCCTCTTCTAGTTCTGTGAAATTCCTGGCTTGTCTGTCTTCCAGTTCTGTGAGATTCCTGGCTCATCTTCCAGTTCTGTGAGATTCCTGGCTTGTCTGTCTTCGAGTTCTGTGAGATTCTTGGCTCATCTTCCAGCTGTGTGAGATTCCTGGTTCGTCTTCTAGTTCTGTGAGATTTCTGGCTCGTCTTCCAGTTGTGTGAGATTCCTGGTTCATCTTCCAGTTCTGTGAGATTCCTGGCTTGTCTGTCTTCCAGTTCTGTGAGTTTCCTGGCTCATCTTCCAGTTCTGTGAGATTCTTGGCTTGTCTGTCTTCTAGTTCTGTGAGATTCCTGGCTCATCTTCCAGTTCTGTGAGATTCCTGGTTCGTCTTCCAGTTCTGTGAGATTCCTGGCTCGTCTTCCAGTTGTGTGAGATTCCAGGTTCGTCTTCCAGTTCTGTGAGATTCCTGGCTTGTCTGTCTTCCAGTTCTGTGAGATTCCTGGCTTGTCTGTCTTCCAGTTCTGTGAGTTTCCTGGCTCATCTTCCAGTTCTGTGAGATTCTTGGCTTGTCTGTCTTCTAGTTCTGTGAGATTCCTGGCTCGTCTTCCAGTTCTGTGAGATTCCTGGTTCGTCTTCCAGTTCTGTGAGATTCCTGGCTCGTCTTCCAGTTGTGTGAGATTCCAGGTTCGTCTTCCAGTTCTGTGACATTCCTGGCTTGTCTGTCTTCCAGTTCTGTGAGTTTCCTGGCTCATCTTCCAGTTCTGTGAGATTCCTGGCTTGTCTGTCTTCCAGTTCTGTGAGATTCTTGGCTCATCTTCCAGCTGTGTGAGATTCCTGGTTCGTCTTCTAGTTCTGTGAGATTTCTGGCTCGTCTTCCAGTTGTGTGAGATTCCTGGTTCATCTTCCAGTTCTGTGAGATTCCTGGCTTGTCTGTCTTCCAGTTCTGTGAGTTTCCTGGCTCATCTTCCAGTTCTGTGAGATTCCTGGCTTGTATGTCTCCCAGTTCTGTGAGTTTCCTGGCTCGTCTTCCAGTTCTGTGAGATTCCTGGTTTGTCTTCCAGTTCTGTGACATTCCTGGCTTGTCTGTCTTCCAGTTCTGTGAGTTTCCTGGCTCATCTTCCAGTTCTGTGAGATTCCTGGCTTGTCTGTCTTCCAGTTCTGTGAGATTCTTGGCTCATCTTCCAGCTGTGTGAGATTCCTGGTTCGTCTTCTAGTTCTGTGAGATTTCTGGCTCGTCTTCCAGTTGTGTGAGATTCCTGGTTCATCTTCCAGTTCTGTGAGATTCCTGGCTTGTCTGTCTTCCAGTTCTGTGAGTTTCCTGGCTCATCTTCCAGTTCTGTGAGATTCTTGGCTTGTCTGTCTTCTAGTTCTGTGAGATTCCTGGCTCGTCTTCCAGTTCTGTGAGATTCCTGGTTCGTCTTCCAGTTCTGTGAGATTCCTGGCTCGTCTTCCAGTTGTGTGAGATTCCAGGTTCGTCTTCCAGTTCTGTGAGATTCCTGGCTTGTCTGTCTCCCAGTTCTGTGAGTTTCCTGGCTCGTCTTCCAGTTCTGTGAGATTCCTGGTTCGTCTTCCAGTTCTGTGACATTCCTGGCTTGTCTGTCTTCCAGTTCTGTGAGTTTCCTGGCTCATCTTCCAGTTCTGTGAGATTCCTGGCTTGTCTGTCTTCCAGTTCTGTGAGATTCTTGGCTCATCTTCCAGCTGTGTGAGATTCCTGGTTCGTCTTCTAGTTCTGTGAGATTTCTGGCTCGTCTTCCAGTTGTGTGAGATTCCTGGTTCATCTTCCAGTTCTGTGAGATTCCTGGCTTGTCTGTCTTCCTGTTCTGTGAGTTTCCTGGCTCATCTTCCAGTTCTGTGAGATTCTTGGCTTGTCTGTCTTCTAGTTCTGTGAGATTCCTGGCTCGTCTTCCAGTTCTGTGAGATTCCTGGTTCGTCTTCCAGTTCTGTGAGATTCCTGGCTCGTCTTCCAGTTGTGTGAGATTCCAGGTTCGTCTTCCAGTTCTGTGAGATTCCTGGCTTGTCTGTCTCCCAGTTCTGTGAGTTTCCTGGCTCATCTTCCAGTTCTGTGAGATTCCTGGCTTATCTTGCATGCTCTGCTCTTTTGAAGTCTAGCCACAGATTTTCAATGATGTTCAGAGCAGGGGACTGTGGTGGCTAGTGTAAAAATTTCAGCTTGCACCTTCTGAAGTAGTCTATTGTGGATTTTGACATGTGTTTATGATCATTATCCATTTGGAGAATCCATCCTCTTTTCAACCAGCTTTTTTATAGATGGTGTTATGTTTGCATCAAGAATTTGTTGGAAGTTTAATCGAATCCATACTTCCTTTGACTCATGAAATGTTCTCCGTGCCATTGGCTGCAACACAACCCCAAAGTATGATTGATCCACTCCCATGCTTAATGGTTGGTGAGATGTTCCTTTACTGAAATTCTATGCCCTTTTTTCTCCACACATACCTTTGATCATTGTGGCCAAAGAGTTCTGTTTTGACCTAATTGGTCCATAGAACGTGTTTTTGTCAGGATTGTTGAGATATTCTTTTG
Organism: Allobates femoralis; assembly: GCA_033576535.1. NCBI lineage: Eukaryota > Metazoa > Chordata > Amphibia > Anura > Aromobatidae > Allobates > Allobates femoralis. The sequence goes on along the minus strand of JARQOC010000010.1, from coordinate 107,643,202 downwards.
CATACTTCTGATGCTGAATTTTACAGTGAGGATGCAAGAGACGTTTTCTTCTGATGACTCTTCCATGAAGGCCATATTTGTGCAGGTGTCTCTGAACAGCAGAACAATGTACTACATTGTACTTTAACTCCAGAATCTGCTAATTTTTCCTGAAGGTCCTACGAGCAGCTCTCACTGAAATGTTGCTTGGTCTTCCAGACCTTATCTTGACCTCATTGCTCCTGGTAACTGCATTTTCTTAATGATATTAATCACTGAGGAAAGAGCAACTTGAAAACGCTTTGCTATCTTCTTATAACCTTCTGCTTTGTGGGCCTCCTACATTTTCATGTTCAGAGTGATAGGCAGCTACTTAGAAGATTCCATGGCTGCTGTGTTTTGGCACAAGGTTAGAAGAGGCTGGGAAATTTGCATCATCAGGCCTTTCCTAACAATGATAGTGATGAAGCCATAACCCTCAACCGCGGCGAGAAATATTGACGGCGATATGTCGCCCTGCCGTCAAAATCCCTCCCAATTGCGGTGTGTAATTGGGGAATTTGGCGGCAATATGTCGCCTCGCGCCAGTCGCCTGATTTCAGAGCAGAACAGAGCAGCATCATGGTATAGATATGCTACCTGAGGACGAGGTTTAAAGTCAATCGTGTACAGAGTCACAAGGGTAAACTATACAGGGAACCTGGTAATGAAATGTGAAAAAATACTGAGGGAACAGAAATTTTTATATGCAATCCCCAGCAAACAATAGGCAATTGTTATAATATTAATCATCTACAGTCTCTGGCTGTTAATGGAAAAGTCCAGTCCGGAGTTACTGTGACCTCAATAGTATTGACACTGGATTATGATCCCTATTATGGGATGGGAAATATGAAAATCATAGGTATACAGTACATTTTTAATGGAAAAACAGTTGAAACCTCTTTACCTTTGTTTCAAGGGTCTTTTTAGACAACTGTGATTCCCTCTATATCAGCTAAGAGGCCTGGTGATAAGTGCATACAATTGTATTAGTGAAGTACATTGACGTAATAAGTTTTGTCATTGACAAACATCTCCAACTAGGCTCTATTGATCAAAGGCTAGCTGACTGTCTTGTAAAAAAGAATCCCATCACTCCTGTATTCTATACCCTACCCAAGGTACATAAAAATGTAAGGACGCTACCAGGGCGTCCAATTGTAGCCAGTACAGAATCGGTATTATCACCACTGGCCATTACGCTAGACAGGATTTTAAGTCCGCTTGTTCCCTCGATTCCATCATATTTAAAGGAAACAAATGACTTCTTGTCCTTATTGAAACCTTTACGTCAACAGCTTATATACTAGCATGAATCACGAACGAGGTCTGAACGCTGTATCATGGTTTCTTGATAAACATGAAAACATCACACATAATCAAAAAACTTTTTGTCTAGAGACATTACAAATTGTTCTTGAAGAAAAAATTTTTTATGTTTGGTGACCGTTTTTTTTGTCAACGTAGGGGGACTGCGATGGGGTCTAACGTCACACCCCCTACGCGAACATATTTATGGTGCATTTTGAGGAGTCATTTGTCCCGGCATGTGAGTATATGGCGTTGTTTTATCGACGACATATTCCTGATCTGGAAAGGGGATGTTTCTTCTTTGAATGATTTTTATACTGACCTCAATCGGATGTGTAGTGGTCTTACTTTCACTATACATCATGATAGAAAAGAAGTCAGTTTCCTGGATACTAAAGTCATTTTAAATCAGGACGGTCACCTTTCCACTGATTTGTATCACACGCCAACAGATAAAAACAGCATGTTGCTGTACAATAGTGCACATCCGAAACACGTTAAACGTTCACTGCCCAAATCACAGTACAATAGGGTCACAAGGATCGTATCAGATCCAGTTGTACGCAAGAAACGTTACATGGAAATGCAGGAAAGGTTTCTTGAGAGGGGCTATCCCCTACATACATTAGGTATGGAGACTCCACGTATCACCCCTACCACACCATGGTTTGTAATTTGATTAAGAGACATTGGTCACTATTAAAACAGGCCTACCCTAATGTTCCTGAATTCAGCCAACCACCCCTTATATGTCACAAAAAAGCACCTAACCTAAGAAATAGTTTAGTTCGGGCAGACATTGGGTCATTATCGCCTATACCAAGACAAACTTTTCTTTCCACCAGACAGAAGGGTACCTTCCCATGCCTCCACTGTCTCCAAAGCTCACGTGACTAAAGGTTCTTATTTTACACATCCGAGAACCGGTAAACGTTATTCCATCAAGGGATACTTCACGTGTGATACTTCATACATGGTCTATTTTGTCAAGTGCCCATGCGGTCTCGGGTACATTGGGGAAAGGGAAACCACCCAATGTATCTGAGACCGTATCTCTAAACATAAATCGACTACACGTTGCCGACACACGATGTTACCTATCCCACATCATTTTATTGAAAATGGACACAACGTATCCCAACTTCGATTTCAGGTCTTAGAGCATATTCCAGTAGGTTGACGCGGAGGAGACAGGGTTAAAAAAATTAAAATCAGGGAAGCCTATTGGATACACACACTTCAGACACTCAAACCAAACGGTTTAAATAGGGAATGTGATGTTTCCATTTGAATACTGTATCTATGTGATCCTATCGTATATTTTAAATATTAAACTGTCTTTGAGATTACCATATATACTTGCGTATAAGCCGAGTTTTTCAGCCCAAAAATTGGGCTGAAAAGTACCCCCTCGGCTTATACGCGAGTCAATACGGTCCCCCTCAAAGTTTGGCTCCTTCACCTCACTTTCTGGCCCCCCCCGCATGCAGCGCTGCGCTCATACATTACCTGTCTAGCAGCTGTCACCTTCCGGTGGCGGATCGCGGCTCCTGGGCTCCGGGCTCCATCTTCCTCTGTGTCTTCCTTGTCATGTGATCGGCCAGCGTCGCGATGACGTCATCACAACGAGCCCGGCGGCCACAAACCAGGAAGACAGAGAGGAAGATGGAGCCCGGAGCCCAGGAGCCGCGATCCGCCACCGGAGGGTGACAACTGCTAGACAGGTAATGTATGAGCGCAGCGCTGCATGCGGGGGGGGCCAGAAAGTTAGGTGGGGGCGCCAAACTATGAGTGGGGCCCTGCTGGGGCCCTGTATACTACCACTGGGGCTGCTGTATACTACTGGGGCTGTATGTATACTACCACTGGGGCTGTATGTATACTACCACTGGGGCTGTATGTATACTACCACTGGGGCAGTATATACCACTGGGGCTGCTGTATACTACTGGGGCTGTATGTATACTACCACTGGGGCTGTATATACCACTGGGGCTGCTGTATACTACTGGGGCTGTATGTATACTACCACTGGGGCTGTATATACCACTGGGGCTGCTGTATACTACTGGGGCTGTATGTATACTACCACTGGGGCTGTATATACTACTGGGGCTGCTGTATACTACCACTGGGGCTGCTGTATACTACCACTGGGGCTGTATATACTACTGGGGCTGTATATACTACTGGGGCTGTATGTATACTACCACTGGGGCTGTATATACTACTGGGGCTGCTGGATACTACCACTGGGGCTGTATATACTACTGGGGCTGTATATACTACTGGGGCTGTATGTATACTACCACTGGGGCTGTATATACCACTGGGGCTGTATATACTACTGGGGCTGCGTGTATACTACCACTGGGGCTGTATATACTACTGGGGCTGCGTGTAGACTACCACTGGGGCTGCTGCTGTATACTACCACTGGGGCTGCTGTATATACCTCTGGGGCTGCTGTATACTACCACTGGGGCTGCTGCTGTATATACCACTGGGGCTGCTGCTGTAACACTGCTGGGGCCTGTATATACCACTGGGGAGGCTGCTGTATACCACACTGCTGGGGGCTGTATACCTGTGCTGGGGTCCACCCTCGGCTTATACACGAGTCAATAGATTTTCCCAGGTTTTGGGGGCAAAAGTAGTGGGGTCGGCTTATACACGGGTCGGCTTATACACGAGTATATACGGTAAGTAGTTTGATTAGGGCATGTCTTTGTAAATTGTAGACACTATTGTTAGTCTGCTTAGTATATACTGTATTAGCAAGTTGATCACTGAGCGGGCTTCTTCCAGCTCCTTCTCTTATTTTTAATTGTGACAGCATTGTCTAACTATGTAAATGTATATATATTGTGCACTAATTGATTCTTTTTCTTTTTCCTTTTCTCTTTTTCTTTTAGAACGCTAGATATTGAACACCTATACCCTTTCCCCTATCAAGCTGTCAACAATGATAACACGATTCTCATTTTGCTCCTTAGCCACATCGCTCTTATCTTGTGCGCATGCGCGAGGCACAGGGAAGTGACAGTGCACTTGCAGTTCACTGTCACTTCCTTGTGTTCCAGAGGCCGGAAACCGGAAGTGACGGGGAATCTCTCAGCCACACGTTATTTAACATGGCACTCCCGCCATTATACCACACACAGCACGGCCTGGGGCTAGTACACTGCACCAAATAGGTCTGTACTACATATGAGGGGAGATATGACTGCATGGATAGCCATCATTCTCACTTACTCCTTTTTATGCAGGTGCTGTTACAGCACCAGGATTTCACCCTAATCTCTGATACTGCACCCAGGACCTACCATACAGGTGTGTACTACACCTTATTACACTATACATAAGGGATGTACTTTACTAATACAATTGTATACACTTATCACCAGGCCTCTTAGCTGATATACACTGTGTTCCAAATTATTATGCAAAAAGAGTTTAGGAGTGATAAGGTTAGAATTTTTTTGCTTGTCATTTAAACTCATTGATGGTGATGTGCGTCAGGGCTCTTTATATCACTGGAAGCAATTGCAGATACCTGTGCAAATTAGTTTGGCAGGTGTGTCGAAATAAAGGCAAGACTACTTAAGAAGGCTGTTCCACATTATTAAGCAGCCTACATTTTTTGCCAAAAAAAAGAAAAGGATGTGTCGGCTGCTGAGAAGCAACAAATTGTGGAGTATTTAGGTCAAGGCATGACTACAATCAACATTGCCAAGACACTTCATTGTGATCACCGCACAATCAAGAAGTATGTAGCTGATTCCCAGCACACACGTGTGCGTGCTGATAAGGAAAAATTGAGGACTCTTTCCAACAGGCAATTGCGTCAGGTTAAAAGAGCAGCTGTAAAAATGCCTTGTCATAGCAGCAGACAAGTTTTGAAGCTGCTGGTGCCTCCGACGTCCCCTGAACAACAAGATGCAGGGTCCTTCAGAGGTTTGCAGCTGTGCGTAAGCCATCTTGTCGACCACCTCTATCCACTGCACACAAGCAGAAACGGCTCCAGTGGGCCAAAGGATACATGAAGACTGACTTCCAAACTGTTTTGTTCACCGATGAGTGCCATGCAACGCTCGATGGTCCAGATGGATGGAGTGGAGGACGGCTGGTTGATGGACACCCCATGAAAACACGGCTAAGGCGCCAACAAGGAGGAGGTGGAGTAATGTTTTGGGCTGGAATCATGGGGAGAGAGATTGTCGGCCCCTTTAGGATCCCTGAAGGGGTAAAGATGAACTCCATAATCTATGTGGAGTTTCTAAGACAGCACTTCCTGCCATGGTGCAAGAGGAAGAACCGTGCTTTCCGCAGCAAGATCATTTTCATGCATGATAATGCACCGTCTCATGCTGCAAATAACACATCTGCATCTCTGGCTGCTATGGGCATAACAGAGGACAAACTTATGGTGTGGCACCATCTTCCCCTGACCTCAACCCCATTGAGAACCTATGGAGCATCATCAAAAGGAGTGTCTATGATGGCGGGAGGCAGTTCACATCTAAGCAACAAGTCTAGGAGGGTATTCTCTCCACATGCAAAACAACTGACGCACAAACCATCCAAAAACTGACAAATTCAATGGACGAGAGAGTTCAGAAGCTTCTTTTGAACAAGGGGTCCTATGTGCAAATGTAACATCACCTAGAATAAAGTTTTGACTTGAAAACTGTTTGATTTCATTTTGTAATAAGCTGATAATGCTTATAATTTCACAACTGATAATTTTTTTGTTCAAAATAAAATAAAAAGGTTGAAAACTCTGCTGTGCATAATAATTTGGAACATGCATTTTGAGTGTTTATTATTTTTAAAAATATACTGTTTTCATAGACAGTTTTTTCAAAAAAATTCCAATCATACTAGAATAGTAGATGACTGGAAAATAACAATGACTGCAATTCATATAGGTAATTTAGTGAAAATATGAGGAAATATTGTTTGCATAATAATTTGGAACACAGTGTAGAGGGAATCACAGTTGTCTGAAAAGACCCTTGAAACAAAGGTAAAGAGGTTTTAACTGTTTTTCCATTAAAAATGTACTGTATACCTATAATTTTCATATTTCCCATCCCATAATAGGGATCATAATCCAGTGTCAATACTATTGAGGTCACGGTAACTCCGGACCGGACTTTCACATTAACAGCCAGAGACTGTAGATGATTAATATTATAACAATTGCCTATTGTTTGCTGGGGATTGCATATAAAAAATTCTATTCCCTCAGTATTTTTTCATACTTCATTACCAGGTTCCCTATATAGTTTACCCTTGTGACTCTATACACAATTGACTTTAACCCTCGTCCTCAGGTAGCATATCTATACCATGATCCCTTTAAATTAGAATTTTGGTGACTTATATATACAATATACATTAGACCAGGGGTCTCAAACACGCGGCCCGAGGGCCGCATGCGGCCCCCAGGGCTTCAAAGTGCGGCCCGCGGCACCATTGACAACGTAAGGATGCCAGGATCCACTGTGCAGGGGGCTGCCACGGTGCATAGTGCTGCGGACTGCGGCTTTATTATCATTTCCTGCGGCCGCTACAACAAGCTTAGAGTCTCCTTCCCTCAGCTACATCAATGGAAGCTGGCAAGCCAATCGGATTACAGACTCGCAAGTGACTTCGGCCAATCAGAAGCCTCAAATGACGTCATACGCTGACGTCACTTGCGGGTCTGTGATCTGATTGGCCCGCCAGTTCCATTGATGTAGCTGAAGGAAGGAGGCTCGGAGCTTGTCGTAGCGGCCGCAGGAAGTGATAATAAAGCCGCAGTCCCCAGCACTATGCACCGTGGCGGCCCCTTACACAGCGCACTGTGGCGGCCTCCTGCAGAGTGGATCCCGGCATCGTTAAGGTGTGTGTGTGTGAGGGAGAGTGTGACTGTGTGTATGAGAGATGTGTGTGTGTGTGTATATATGAGTGTGTGTATGTGAGTGTGTATGAGAAAGTGTGTGTATGGGAGTGTGTATGAGAAAGTGTGTGTATGAGAGTATATGTGAGTGTGTGTATGAGAAAGTGTGTGTGTGTGTATGAGTGTGTGTGTGTGTGTGTGTATGAGTGTGTGTGTGTATGAGTGTGTGTGTGTATGAGTGTGTATGAGAGTGTGTATGTGAGTCTGTATGAGAAAGTGTGTGTGTGTATATGTGTGTATATGAGTGTATGTATGAATATATGCATGAGTGTGTGTGTATATGTCTGTGTAAAAGTTTGTGTATGTGAGTGTGTATGAGAAAGTGTGTGTGTATGAGTGAATGTGTGTGTGTGTGTGTGTATGAGTGTGTGTGTGTATGAGAGAGTGAGTGTGTAGAAGAGTGGGTGTATATGTGTGCATGAGAGTATGTATGAGAGAGTGTGTATGTGTGTATGAGTGTGTTTGTGTCAGTGTGTATGTGTGTGTATGAGAGTGTGTGTATGAGCATGTGTGTGTGTGTGTGAGTGTGTGTATGAGCATGTGTGTGTGTGTGTGAGTGTGTATGAGAGACTTGTGTGTGTGTGTGTGTGTGTGTGTGTATGCAAAAAGAAGAGAGACCAGGTTGGGACATCACTACAAAGTGGCATCAGGATGGGGACATTACTACAAGATGACGGTCAGAATGGGGACATTACTACATGATGAGGTCCAGGATGGGGACATTACTACAAGATGAGGACCAAGATAGAGACATTACTACACGGAGGGGACATTACTAAAAGGAGATCAGGATTTGAACATTACTACATTAAGCGAAAAATTCTGGAATTACTAAAAATATCACTTAATAATGCGGCCCCCCAATAGCAATTTCTTTCTATGTGCGGCCCACCAATCCAACCAAGTTTGAGATCCCTGCATGATTAGACAGTGCCTTTTTATTCCTTTAACAGTAATGCCCATATCCCTTGCTGACAAATACTTCATCTCCTGAGCCGTCCCTGACTGCCTCTTTTGAATCCATTTCTCTTTTCCATGAGTTGATCAATTCCTATATTCAGATTTATGTTCAGTTATCATATGATTGTAATATGCTGACAATGAGTTGTTTCCCATCATTGTACTGAGACCATATATCAGTTAACATGATGCTTATGATAGTGTTTATAAAACGTATTGACTGTCATGTTTATATATATGACTATTACAGATCCATCCCCTGATGAAAAACGACATGTTTGAAGCGATCGTCGGGATTATGAGATGATTTGAAATAAAGGATCTTTGCATACGATTCTGTTTTGACCTTTTTTAAGTGTGCCAGGGTTCACTCTCTTGAATATAGCACCACGCCAAAAACAGTCGAGCACACTTCTCTTATTATATTATTAAATTCCCCAATTACACGCTGCACTTGGGAGGGATTTTGATGGTGATTGTCGCAGAGCGACATATCGCCGTCAATATTTCCCACCGCGGTTGCGGCGTGTAACGGTACCCTAGCAGGCTCATTAATGTCTGAAATCTTAGTTATAGTTATCTAAGAACACAAAGGTCCAAGGGTGCCAAAACTTTTTAATCAACCCATTTTACTTTTTGTAATTTTTAAAATGTAAAAGCTGAAAAAAAACTTTTTGTGCCTAAAATACAAAGGAAATGTGTCATCTTTAACTTTATGCCTTTTAGAGATCATTTCATGTTCAACTTGCTTAACTTGTTCACAATAACAATAATCTTGACCAGGGGTTCTCAAACCTTTACATGCCACTGTGGATAAACAGCGGGTGAAATAATTTTTGAACACATCACCAATATTTTAAGTACCGTATATACTCTTGTATAAGCCGACCCGTGTATAAGCCGACCCCCCTACTTTTGCCCCCAAAACCTGGGAAAACCTATTGACTCGTGTATAAGCCGAGGGTGGACCCCAGCACAGGTATACAGCCCCCAGCAGTGTGGTATACAGCAGCCCCAGAGGTATATACAGCAGCCCCAGTGGTAGTATACAGCAGCAGCCCCAGTGGTATATACAGCAGCAGCACCAGTGGTTAGTATACAGCAGCCCCAGAGGTAGTATACAGCAGCCCCAGAGGTAGTATACAGCAGCCCCAGAGGTATATACAGTAGCCCTTAGGTAGTATACAGCAGCCCAGTGGTGTATACAGCAGCCCCAGAGGTATATACAGCCCAGAGGTATATATCAGCAGCCCTTAGGTAGTATACAGCAACCCCAGTGGTGTATACAGCAGCCCCAGTGGTAGTATACAGCAGCCCCAGAGGTATATACAGCAGCCTTAGTGGTGTATACAGCAGCCCCAGAGGTAGTATACAGCAGCCCAGAGGTATATACCTCAGCCCTCAGGTAGTATACAGCAGCAGCCCCAGGGGTGTATACAGCAGAAGCCCCAGGGGTGTATACAGCAGCAGCCCCAGGGGTGTATACAGCAGCAGCCCCAGGGGTCTATACAGCAGCAGCCCCAGGGGTGTATACAGCAGCAGCCCCAGGGGTGTATACAGAAGCAGCCCCAGAGGTATACAGGCCCCCCATCAAGATCCAGGGCACCCCCCTTCTTGCGCGGCAAACCTGTAAAGTAAAATCATACTTATCACTGTCCTCCTGTCGCGCTGTCCCGCCGCTGCCGACATGACGATCCCGGGCTTCATTCAGCGTCTTCCGGCGGCTTCCTGTAGTCGCGGGCAATGACGTCATTGCCCGCGACCACAGGAAGCCGCCGGAAGACGCTGAATGAAGCCCGGGATCGTCATGTCGGCAGCGGCGGGACAGCGCGACAGGAGGACAGTGATAAGTATGATTTTACTTTACAGGTTTGCCGCGCAAGAAGGGGGGGTGCCCTGGATCTTGATGGGGGGCCTGTATACCTCTGGGGCTGCTTCTGTATACTCGCGTATAAGCAGAGGGGGGGACTTTTCAGCCCAAATTTTGGGCTGAAAAAGTCGGCTTATACGCGAGTATATACGGTACATATTTTTCTAAAAGATGCTATTGACATGAATTTCTCACCAGAAAATGGTAAAAACCCATTCAATCTACACAGACAAGGAAGTCAAACCATAGATGGTCATAAATTATGTGTAATAGTGAGAAATGACACAAGGAAAAGTATTGAATTTAACACTTGGTACTTCGGCCTTTGTTGGTGATGAAGCTCCAGACGCCTCCTGTATGGAGACACGAGTCCCTTCATTGCCTATGTGGATTTTGGCCCATTCTTCCACACAAACACTCTTCACATCCTGCAGGTCCTGTGGATCCTTCTATGATCTCTGATCTTTAGTTCCTTACAGACATTTTCTATTGGATTCAGCTCCGGTGATCGGCTTGGACATTCTAGCAGATTTATTTTCTTTCTCTGAAACCTATTGAGTTTCCTTGGCTGTGTTTTTGGGATCATTGTCTTGTGAAATGTCCACCCTCATTTCATCTTCATCATCCTGGTAGATGGCAGCAGATATTTATCTAGAATGTCTCTGAATTATCATTATTATTATTATTATTATTATTATTATTAATAATATTTATATAGCGCCATTCGGTTCCATGTTGCTTTACATGTGTAAGGGCAGACAAGAACAAGAACGTAAAATGATGACAATTGAGTCATACAGGTACAGTAGGGCAGAGGATCATGATCACGAGGGCTCACAGTCTATAGGGGATGGGTGGGAGACAGTAGGAGGGGAGAGGTGAGATGGTGTAGCAGATTAGGTCTCAGTGCAGGTTTTGGGCTTGAAGGAAGAGGTGGGTCTTCAGGTTTTTCTTGATGGTTCCCAGGGTAGGGGAGTGTCTGATGTGGTGTGGAAGAGAGTTCCAGAGTATGGCCAATGTGCGAGAGAAGTCTTGTATGCGGTTGTGTGAGGGGGAAATGCAAGAGGAGAAGAGAAGGATCTCTTGAGAGGAGCGCAGATTATGTGAGGGTGGGTATCGGGAGACCAGGTTGGAGACGTATGGAGGGGACAGGTTATGTATGGTCTTGTATGTCAGGGTTAGGGTTTTGATCCGGGATCTCTGGGAAGTGAGGAGCCAGTAAATGGCTCGGCAGAGGGGGAGACAGGGGAGTAGCGGGGACACAGATGGATGAGTCAGGCAGCAGAATTGAGTATGGTTCAGAGAGGTGCGCGGGAGGTAGCGGGGAGGCCGGTGAGCAGGAGGTTGCAGTAGTCGAGGCAGGAGAGTGTTTTAGCAGTGTCTTGGTCAAGAAATAAACGGTTTCGGGTAATGTTTTTGAGCTGGAGGCGGCAGGTAGTGGCGAGGGCTTGGATGTGGAGCTTGAGGGGATAGGTGAGAGTATGCAGTCATTGACAGTAATGAATAGGTTGGGAAGGGGGGGAGAGCAACTAGGGGGATAGACGATGAACTAAGTTTTGTCCATGTTGAGCTTGAGGAAGCGGGCGGAGAAGAAGGATGAGATGGCGTACAAGCATTGCAGAATTTTGGATAGTAGGGAGGAGATGTCGGGGCTGAACAGGTAGAGTTGGGTGTCATTGGTGTAGAGGTGGTATTGGAGGCCGTGGGACTCAATGAGTTGGCCTAGGCCGAGAGTGTAAATGGAGAATAGTAGTGGCCCCAATACTGAGCCTTGGGGAACTCCAACAGATAGGGGGTAGGGCGAGGAGGATTTGTCCATTCATCTTTCCTTCAGTTATACAACGTTTGCCAGTGCCGTATACTGAAAAACAGCTCCACACCATGATGTTCGCACCTACAAACTTCACTGTTGGTGTTTTGGGGGTGATTTGCCTTTTGGCCTCCAAACATGGTGTGTATTATGGCATCCAAATAATTCAATTTTAGTCTCATCTGACCATACTATTATTCTCCAGTATTTCAAAGACTTGTGTAAATGTTGCTGAGCAAACTTTAAATGCTCTTGAACCTGCTTTTTATTCAGCAATGGAGTCTTGTGTGGTGAGCGTGCATACAGGAGCGTGCACACAGGCCATGGAGGTTAAGTGCATTAATTATTGTTGTCTGTGAAACAATTGTCCCTGCTTATTTCAGGTCTTTCTGTAGCTCTCCACAGATGGTCCTTGGCTCTTTGACAATTCTTCTGGTGATTATTTTACATATTCTGTCTGGAATTTTGCTGGGAGCAGCCCTGTATTCTTGGTTCAGTGGAATATAAAAAAAAATAGCACGTTGACTTTATTCTGTGAGTCATTACTATTGTAAGAAATTAAATGTATATCTTTAAGAATGCTGCTTTGATTTACCACGTGTCGGATGTTTTAGCTCGGGGTCACACATTTGAGGTAATAAAACTTTTTTTTTTACAATTGAAATAGTTGAGTTAAACTTTTGTTTGTTTTCTTTAAGTAACAAAATTTTTTTAATATTGTTTACATTTTTCCATGAGCCCACTGGGCAACATGTGGCAGGTTAGGATATCTTAGCTAATAAACTTTGCATTAGAGATCTCTGCTTCATTATCCTTCTGAACTGATTATTAATTCTCAAAAGTCTCTATTTCTGGGTAAAATTTGTCTACAGTGAATATAGATTTTCTCATTACTGACATAGGAGATAGCAGTTGGTGCTGATAATGTTCTATGGAGAACTGTAACTGTGATTTAAGGAGAACTTTTAGCAGAATGTCATTTCAGGGGAACTTGCAGCAGAAGTCATTTCAGGAGAATTTGCAGCAAAATGTAATTTTAGGAGAACTTGCAGCAGAATGTCCTTTCAGGAGAACTTGCAGAAGAATGTCCTTTCAGGAGAACTTGCAGCAGAATGTCATTTCAGGAGAATTTGCAGCAAAATGTAGTTTCAGGGGAACTTGCAGCAGAATGTCATTTCAGGAAAACTTGCAGCAGAATGTCATTTCAGGAAAACTTGCAGCAGAATGTCATTTCAGGAGAACTTGCAGCAGAATGTCATTTCAGGAGAACTTGCAGCAGAATACAAGTTCAGGAGAATTTGCAGCAGAATGTCATTTCAGGAGCACTTGCAGCAGAATGTCATTTCAAGGGAACTTGCAGCAGAATGTCATTTCAGGAGAACCTGCAGTAGAATGTCAGTTCAGGAAAACCTGCAGCAGAATGTCATTCCAGGAGAACGTACAGCAGAATGTCATTTCAGGAAAATGTGCAGCAGAATGTCATTTCAGGAGAATCTGCAGCAGAATGTCATTTCAGGGGAATTTGCAGCAGAATGTCATTTCAGGGGAACTTGCAGCAGAATGTCATTTCAATGGAACTTGCAGCAGAATGTCATTTCAGGGGAACCTGCACCAGAATGTCATTTCAAGGGAACTTGCAGCAGAATGTCATTTCAGGGGAACCTGCACCAGAATGTCATTTCAAGGGAACGTACAGCAGAACGTCATTTCAAGGGAACGTACAGCAGAATGTCATTTCAGGAGAACTTGCAGCAGAATGTCATTTCAAGGGAACATACAGCAGAATGTCATTTCAGGAGAACCTGCAGTAGAATGTCATTTCAGGAGAACCTGCAGTAGAATGTCAGTTCAGGAAAACCTGCAGCAGAACGTCATTCCAGGAGAATGTACAGCAGAATGTCATTTCAGGAAAATGTGCAGCAGAATGTCATTTCCGGAGAATCTGCAGCAGAATGTCAATTCAGGGGAACTTGCAGCAGAATGTAATTTCAGGGGAACTTGCAGCAGAATGTCATTTCAAGGGAACTTGCAGCAGAATGTCATTCCAGGAGAATGTACAGCAGAATGTCATTTCAGGAAAATGTGCAGCAGAATATCATTTCAGGGGAACTTGCAGCAGAATGTAATTTCAGGGGAACTTGCAGCAGAATGTCATTTCAAGGGAACTTGCAGCAGAATGTCATTTCAGGGGAACCTGCAACAGAATGTCATTTCAAGGGAACTTGCAGCAGAATGTCATTTCAAGGGAACTTGCAGCAGAATGTCATTTCAGGAGAACCTGCAGCAGAATGTCATTTCAGGAGAACTTGCAGCGGAATGTCATTTCAAGGGAACGTACAGCAGAATGTCATTTCAGGAAAACCTGCAGTAGAATGTCAGTTCAGGAAAACCTGCAGCAGAATGTAATTTCAGGAGAACGTACAGCAGAATGTAATTTCAGGAAAATGTGCAGCAGAATGTCATTTCAGGAGAATCTGCAGCAGAATGTCATTTCAGGGGAACTTGCAGCAGAATGTCATTCCAGGAGAACGTACAGCAGAATGTCATTTCAGGAAATGTGCAGCAGAATGTCATTTCAGGAAAACCTGCAGTAGAATGTCAGTTCAGGAAAACCTGCAGCAGAATGTAATTTCAGGAGAACCTGCAGCAGAATGTCATTTCAGGAGAACGTACAGCAGAATGTAATTTCAGGAAAATGTGCAGCAGAATGTCATTTCAGGAGAATCTGCAGCAGAATGTCATTTCAGGGGAACTTGCAGCAGAATGTCATTTCAGGAGAATCTGCAGTGGAATGTCATTTCAGGAAAATGTGCAGCAGAATTTCATTTCAGGAGAACTTGCAGCAGAATGTCATTTCAGGAGAATCTGCAGCGGAATGTCATTTCAGGAGAACTTGCAGCAGAATGTAATTTCAGGAGAACTTGCAGCAGAATGTCATTTCAGGAGAATCTGCAGCGGAATGTCATTTCAGGAGAACTTGCGACAGAATATCATTTCAGGGGAAACGCAGCAAGAATATCAGTTCAAGAGAACTTGCGACAGAATATCATTTCAGGGAAACATGCAGCAGAATGTCATTTCAGGAGAACTCCAGAAAATGGACATTGCTAGTATGCAGATTGTAATGAGCACATCTTAGTGTTAGCGCTTATAAGGAAGATGTTTTGCACTTACGGTACCCCTTATCACACCCCTTATATGCACCTTGAGAAAGAAGGCCGGGCCTTCGAAACATGTCAGTCTGACAGGGCACTCAGGGCACAGGAATCCAAGCTATAGGACTCCGTAAAGGTGACTATACTACATTTCCTAACTGATATATAGATACTAATGATAATGGCTCACAACTATGCTTCTAACTATAGGATAACAGATTGCATCCTAATACCCATGCCAAGTCACAATAGAAGTCACCACAGTAATCCAACTTCTTTGAACACTCAGAATTTACCAAGATAAACAAGTGAACCTTTTGAAGTATAGTATTATTATTAATAGAGTATTGCATAACAGCATAATAACAATGATTGTATATTTTTAAATAGAAATAAAAGCCAGATCAACAGCACAGATAGAAGTATCAATAACCATATTATCCAGGTAATTATTAACATAACAGGTATCAGAAAACGAAACAACAATAAGCAAAAACAACACTAATTAAACCTCTCTATGATTACATCTATAGGAAGGAAAACCTCTGACAAGACAGGAAGCACCCATATACCTGTGACCCACAGAAACAGAGCTTTTTATTTGTTATTTTAATAAACATCCCGTAACAATGGGCCTTAACAATACATTTACAAATATCTAGCTAAGATTAAAGGGGGAGTAACACACGGCACTACCCCAAGGCACACAACCAGCGAATCAGCATTGACCATAACTGGTTTAACGGTAACTCCGGCGTAGCCATAAAAATATATTTCTCCAATGATATATATATTGCAAAGATGCTTATTTTCATGTCTACTACATATTTATGAAATATTAAAAAAGACTGTTACTCCTTGAAAGTATTTGTAGTTTTCAGGCTGTAAAAAATACAAAGACTATCCCTGGAATTTTAACTTACATTCCTAAACCCCATTTACACAATGTAAACATTTCATGCATATGACACCAGGGGTACACACCTAGGAAACGCCCTTCACATAAGACATGATAGTTTGGAGGGGATAAGTTGGTTATCAGGCACTTCCACATTGGAGGGGATAAGTTGGTTATCAGGCACTTCCACATTGGAGGGGTTAAGTTGGTTATCAGGCACTTCCACATTGGAGGGGATAAGTTGGTTATCAGGCTTTTCTGCACTGGAGGGGATAAGTTGGTTATCAGGCTTTTCTGCACTGGAGGGGATAAGTTGGTTATCAGGCACTTTCACATTAGAGGGGATAAGTTGGTTATCAGGCACTCCCACATTGGAGGGGATAAGTTGGTTATCAGGCACTTTCACATTAGAGGGGATAAGTTGGTTATCAGGCACTCCCACATTGGAGGGGTTAAGTTGGTTATCAGGCACTCCCACATTGGAGGGTTAAGTTGGTTATCAGGCACTTCCACATTGGAGGGGATAAGTTGGTTATCAGGCACTTCCACATTGGAGGGTTAAGTTGGTTATCAGGCACTTCCACATTGGAGGGGATAAGTTGGTTATCAGGCACTTCTGCACTGGAGGGGATAAGTTGGTTATCAGGCACTTTCACATTGGAGGGGATAAGTTGGTTATCAGGCACTTTCACATTGGAGGGGATAAGTTGATTATCAGGCACTTCCACATTGGAGGGGTTAAGTTGGTTATCAGGCACTTCCACATTGGAGGGGATAAGTTGGTTATCAGGCACTTCCACATTGGAGGGGATAAGCTGGTTATCAGGCACTTCTGCACTGGAGGTGATAAGTTGGTGATCAGGCACTTCCACATAGGAGGGGATAAGTTGGTTATCAGGCACTTCCTTATTGCCGTGGATAGGTTGGTTATCAGGCACTTCCACATTGGAGGGATAAGTTGGTTATCAGGCACTTCCACATTGGAGGAGATAAGTTGGTTATGAGGCACTTTCACATTGGAGGGGATAAGTTGGTTATGAGGCACTTTCACATTGGAGGGGATAAGTTGGTTATGAGGCACTTTCACAATGGAGGGGATAAGTTGGTTATCAGGCACTTTCACATTGGAGGGGATAAGTTGGTTATGAGGCACTTCTGCACTGTAGGTGATAAGTTGGTTATCAGGCACTTTGACAATGGAGGGTATAAGTTGGTTATCAGGCACTTCCTTATTGCCGTGGATAGGTTGGTTATCAGGCACTTCCACATTGGAGGGATAAGTTGGTTATCAGGCACTTCCTTATTGCCGTGGATAGGTTGGTTATCAGGCACTTCCACATTGGAGGGGATAAGTTGGTTATGAGGCACTTTCACATTGGAGGGGATAAGTTGGTTATGAGGCACTTTCACATGGAGGGGATAAGTTGGTTATGAGGCACTTCTGCACTGTAGGTGATAAGTTGGTTATCAGGCACTTTCACAATGGAGGGGATAAGTTGGTTATCAGGCACTTTCACATTGGAGGGGATAAGTTGGTTATGAGGCAGTTCTGCACTGTAGGTGATAAGTTGGTTATCAGGCACTTTCACAATGGAGGGGATAAGTTGGTTATCAGGCACTCCCACATAGAAGGGGATACGTTGGTTATCAGGCACTTCCTTATTGCCAGGGATGAGTTGGTTATCAGGCACTTTCACATTGGAGATGATAAGTTGGTTATCAGGCACTTCCACATTGGATGGGATAAATTGGTTATCAGGCACTTTCACAATGGAGGGGATAAGTTGGTTATCAGGCACTTTCACATAGAAGGGGATACGTTGGTTATCAGGCACTTCCTTATTGCCAGTGATAAGTTGGTTATCAGGCACTTCCACATTGGAGATGATAAGTTGGTTATCAGGCACTTTCACATTGGAGGGGATAAGTTGGTTATCAGGCACTTTCACATTGGAGGGGATAAGTTGGTTATCAGGCATTCCCACATTGGAGATGATAAGTTGGTTATCAGGCACTTTCACATTGGAGGGGATAAGTTGGTTATGAGGCACTCCCACATTGGAGGGAATACGTCGATTATCAGGCACTTTCACGTTGGAGCTCAGTGGTGCTGTGGATGATCAGTAGGTAGTGTGCACTTGTGATATCTAAATGAATAGGGAACAATACAGAAATGGTGGTATACCACCATTTCTGTATTGTTCCTTATCCTATCCTCCCTGTTGGGAGTGTGGTGGAAGAGAGCAGCTCTGCACACAAGGACCTGGCTGGTACAATAGACCCGTGATTGATCACGGGACCCGGAGAAGCGAGTTGGAGCTGGACAATTATTCTGGAATCAGGAACCGGCGAGCAAAGGTCTCGGATCCCTTCCTCACCACTGAGCCTACAATCTGGTTGTGCAGAGACGGCACAACCAGAGAAGGTGAGTGAGGAATTAATATAACGGAGAATTCAATCTGCCTTTAGCAAACAGTGTGGCGCAACCGAAAAAATTTTTGTTTTATCTAAATGAATAGGACATGAGCGCAATACTTGATGATCATGTGCACGTCCCACGTGTCACCTGACAGCATCAGCTGATCGGTTTAAATCGCCCGCCAAAACCAATCGGCGGGCAGTTTAAACCGATCAGCTGATGCTGTCATGTGACACATCAGCTGATCGGGTTGCCGCCGGTCAGCTGATTCAGGTCCTTGCAGCAATCGAACGTAGACGCCTTGCATCCTGGGACAGCCTGCGGAGAGGTGAGCATTTCTTTTTTTTATTTTTAATACCATTGCTTTCTTTTATTTTGCCCTCGCAGTGTATGTACATACACTGCTAAAGCGAAAGAAAGTACAGCCCCGACAAACTTTCCTGTGCTTTGCAGGCTCGGCTCCTCCCAGCTTTCTGTCAGTCCAGATCCCTCAAAATCCCAAATCTGTGCTATGTTATCCTACCCCACCAAATGTTATGTTAAAAAAATCCAATTAAAAAAAAAATAAAAAATCCCGGATGTGGACACAAAAATGGCATCCGGAGTTACACATCTGGTCCTTTCCATGTGGTCCTGCAAAAAAGAAGGATCCCCATGGACAGGAACAAACCGTGGTGTGAAGCTAACCTTACAGTCATTGGTACTGCTCATCTCGAATTCAGAAGTGAGCGGCACCAGATGGCCCATTTAAGTCCCTTTTGCAGGAATCACACCTGCTGAATATTTTGTTGTCCAGAAGTATAAAAAAGAAGTTCAGCTAAATATCCACAATGGAAAACCATCAGACTTAGCTTTATGTCATGGATTCGAGCACAAAAATATGTAAGGTTTCTCATCCAGTGTATGAATATATGCAAAATGCACCCTAAGCTACATTGATACAATATCTGCCGTATGCAAAACCACTAAAAAAAGCAAACATAAAAAGCCACATATATGAGCAGTGCAAACAAGTGGTCACATCCAGCCGACGTCCTGGCTTTAATAATGATATGTTTTCAGTACAGGGGACTAAAATTAAACCAAGGTGCAGCCTAAAATTATATGGGACTTAGGGTACCTTTACACGCGGCTACATTTCTAGGGTGGCTACAGGTAACTTACTGGTTGCAGTGAAATCATGGAGACAAGGTTCTATCTTGTTGCTGTGTACAAATGGAATAATCTCTCCATGATTTCACTGCAACCAGTAAGTTACCTGTAGCCACCCTAGAAATGTAGCCGCGTGTAAAGGTACCCTTAGAAATGAAGGCTATTTCATGTTTGAAATTGCCAAGAAACTAAAGACTTCCTACAACAGTGTGTACTACTCCCTTCAGAGGAGAGCACAAACAGGCTCTAACCAGAGTAGAAAGAGAAGTGGGAGGCCCCGCTGCACAACTGAGCAACAAGACAAGTACATTAGAGTCTCTAGTTTGAGAAATGGACTGTGACGACCATCGGCTGTGAGGCTGAGCTGCTGGTAAGGCAGCACCCCGAGAAACCCCGAGACCCTTAACCCCTATACAGGAATCTGGAATTATAGCGGAGCCCAGGAGGTAGCTACCTATGAGAGCAGCAGAGCAGGGAGGTCGTCTAGGAAGGGAAAAATCAGGAACCGAAGAACGTAGTCAGGAGTCCGAGTCAAAACCGAGAGGGCAGCGAAGGTACAAAATCGTCAGGCAGTAACAGAGTCGAAAATCCAGGCAAAGGTCAGAGTCAAAACCAAACACACACTATGTCACTGGGGAACCAAAACTATATCTGGCGGCCTGCAAGACAGGCTCCAATGTATTTGAAGGGCGCAGTTACCTCCCATAGGCTGGAGCTCTCAGCCTGATGACCTCATCCGGACCGCCCCTAGAACCAGGCCAGATGGAGATGCACGACTGGCTCCACCCACCCCACCTCTGACAGAAGAACGCAGGCTGCGCCTAACGGACACCTCTGCAGGGCCCACTCCTCTGCGACCAACACCACCCAGAGGGGAAACACAGCGGCGCTCAGCGACAGAGGCAGACGTCGCGGGAGCAGTTCCATATGAGGACAAGGCCCTCCTATCACCGGCGCCACCAGCCGAAGGAATTCGGCTCCTCCCAGCGGCCGAGGCAGGAACACCGGCCACCGAGTCCAATGGCGATGTGACATGTACTCCTCACAGCTCCTCAACCGGCAGCTTCATTAAATAGTACCCGCAAAACGCCAGTGTCAATGTCTACAGTGAAGAGGCGACTCCGGGATGCTGGCCTTCAGGGCAGAGTGGCAAAGAAAAAGCCATATCTGAGACTGGCTAATAAAAGGAAAATATTAATACAGGCAAAAGAGCACAGACATTGGAGAGAGGAAGATTGGAAAAAAGTTTTATGGACAGACGAATCAAAGTTTGAGGTGTTTGGATCACACAGAAGAACATTCGTGAGACACAGAACAACTGAAAAGATGCAGGAAAAGGCCTGACGCCATCTGTCAAGCATGGTGGAGGTAATGTGATGTTCTGGGGTTGCTTTGATGCTGGTAAAGTGGGAGATTTGTACAAGGTAAAAGGGATAGTGAATAATTTTGCAACGCAATGCCATACCCTGTGGACAACGCTTGATTGGAGCCAATTTTATCCTACAACAGGACAATGACCCAAAGCACACCTCCAAATTATGCATGAACTATTTAGAGAAGAAGCAGACAGCTGGTTTTCTATCTGTAAAGGCCCCGTCACACGTGGCGACGGGGCTGGAGATGTCGGCGGCGACTGGCGGAAATGGGGCGACATTTCCAGCACCCCGGCGATCTGACAGGCAGCATCTGAAAACCCCAGCGGCGATGCAGGACAATGGGAGCCTATGGCTCCCATCGCCTGACAGGTCGCCGGCGGCCAGTTACATGGGGCGATGTGTGCACATCGCCCCAGATCGATCGCCGTGTTTCAGAGCACTTCTCTGAAACCAGGCGACCTCCCGGCGGCGCCGACATCGCCCCTTTACATGAGGCGGCGTAGGGGCGATGTCGCCGCTGATAGGCCACGCCCCTACATCGCCTATGTAATCGGCAGCGATGTGGCCTGGTGTGACGGCGCCTTAATGGAGTGGCCAGTGCAGTCGCCAGATCTCAACCCCATTGAGCTGTTGTAGGAGCAGCTTGACTGTATGGTACGCAAAAAGTGCCCATCAAGCCAATCCAACTTGTGGAGGCGGCTTCATGAAGCATGGGGTGAAATTTCTCAAGATTACCTCAGCAAATTATCAGCTAGAAGCCAAAGGTCTGCAATGCTGTAATTGCTGCAAAGGGAGCATTCTTTCACGAAAGCAAAGTTTGAAGGAGAAAATTATTATTTCAAATAAAAATCATTATTTCTAACCTTGTCAATGCCTGGACTATATTTTCTATTCATTTTGCAACTTATTTGATGAATAAAAGTATGAGTTTTCATGGAAAACACAAAATTGTCTGGATGACTCCAAGCTTTTGAATGATAGTGTAATTAGGCTTGGAGAAGACCCTGGTGGACCTATCTAGGCTTGGAGAAGACACTGGTGGACCTATCTAGGCTTGGAGAAGACCCTGGTGGACCTATCTAGGCTTGGAGAAGACACTGGTGGACCTATCTAGGCTTGGAGAAGACCCTGGTGGACCTATCTAGGCTTGGAGAAGACACTGGTGGACCTATCTAGGCTTGGAGAAGACACTGGTGAACCTATCTAGGCTTGGAGAAGACACTGGTGGATCTATCTGGGCTTGGAGAAGACACTGGTGGACCTATCTAGGCTTGGAGAAGACACTGGTGGACCTATCTAGGCTTGGAGAAGACACTGGTGGGCCTATCTAGGCTTGGAGAAGACACTGGTGGGCCTATCTAGGCTTGGAGAAGACCCTGGTGGACCTATCTAGGCTTGGAGAAGACACTGGTGGGCCTATCTAGGCTTGGAGAAGACCCTGGTGGATCTATCTAGGCTTGGAGAAGATCCTGGTGGACATATCTAGAGTTGGAGAAGACCCTGGTGGATCTATCAAGGCTGTACAAGATTGATCTTCCTACAGAGCGTTCATCCATCAAGTCGCCATGGATTGAGATCCAGCTGAAGGCCATTAAAAAATATGTATAGGAAAAAAGTGATTGCACTCCAAATATAGCAAAAAAAGTGAAAAAAAAATGTAATCCATGCAAAAGGTACACAACCAACAAAACAGGCACGAAGACAAACCAACCCTCAACATACACCATCAATTTTGGAATCTACATTGGAACTGTAAGGTTTCAATGTATTGAATTCATGTATCCACTTTAATTCATTTATGTTCGATGTTTTTTCTCTGTCACCTCCACATCTTGGCTCAGGTACATAGTCTACCACTTGAAGACGAGGCTGATTTTCATTGTGTTTGAATTCAGCAAATTATTTCGATATCTGGAGGTCGAGTCCCTTTTTCCTTATGGTATATTCGTGATGATATACCGTATATCTATGCTGAGAGTTGGTTTGCCTTCAAGACTTCTTTCATTTCTGCTCCGTGCTCCGCTTTGTTGGTTGTGTACCTTTGCCTTTGGCATGAGATAGACAGATAGATAGATAGATAGATAGATAGATAGATAGATAGATAGATAGATATAGATAATATACCGTAATTATATTTATTCATTTATATAATGCTTATTAATCTTAACATACATTTGCAAATTATATAGAGGTGTATATATAGATACATAAAAAGATAAATAACAGATAGATACAGATATAGATAGATAGTGAGCAATAGATAGATTTAGATATAACCCTTAGTGCCCACCCTAAATATGCCCCATCCATTGTTCCTATAGCCCCCACCCTGGGTCTACTCCCGTCCATTGTTCCTAGAGTCCCTACCTATCATCCCACAGTCACTATCCATATTTTGCACTTGTTTTGGCAAAAGAAATGTAACTATTTAGTCATGCCAATAAAGCTTCTTTAAATTGAATTGAATAGATAGAGAGTCACACACTACGATTTTGTGAGTGATCTCACCTATAATCTCAGGGGTGCGCACTCGTGGACAACATCGTTAGTGAGGTGTCACATGTATAGATAACATTCAGGGCGCAGCAACGATGTTGCGTGCAGGTATCGTTCACACAACCAGCGACCGATGCTTGTCAATGATGTGAATAGTCGAAATCGTTAAGGAGATCGTTATCGCGGTGTCACACTGAACGATGCAGCAGATTGCATGATCGACATCGTCTGATATGGGATCTGGATCTCATATCTGCGATGAACGATCAGACCACTTATCGCTTGTAAGATCGACGTGTCACACGCAACCACGTCGTTAGAATGACGGAAAACTCAGGACGTTTCAGCGATATCTTTACAGATATCGTAATGTGTGACGGCCCCCTTAGACAGACAGACAAACAGACATACAAACAGACCAAAAGATAGATAAGGATCTATAGATACAGAGATAGATAGAGCGAAAGATAGATAAGATCGATAGATACAGAGATAGGTGGATAGAGGGCCAGATAGAGTGAAAGATAGATAAGATCGATAGATACAGAGATAGGTGGATAGAGGGACAGATAGAGTGAAAGATAGATAAGATCGATAGATACAGAGAGAGATAGGTCGATAGAGGGACAGAGCGAAAGATGCAGAGATAGAGTGAAAGATGGACAGATACATACAAAGATAGAGCGAAAGATGGACAGATTGATACAGAGAGAGAGTGAAAGATGGACAGATAGATACAGAGATAGAGTGAAAGATGGACAGATAGATACAGAGATAGAGCAAAAGATGGACAGATAGATACAGAGAGAGAGCGAAAGATAGACACAGAGATAGATAGAGCAAAAGATGGACAGATAGGCACTGAGATAGATAGGTTGATAGAGGGACAGATAGAGCGAAAGATGGACAGATAGGTAGATGGATAGATAGATACAGAGATAGATAGATAGATATACATAGCAAAAGAGATAGATATACAGAGATAGGTAGATAGATAGAGAGAGAGAGATGATTGTAGGACATCTGGTAGAAGAAGGATAATTCTGGTAAGAGGAGACATGTGAAGGACACTCATCCTCATTAGTGGCAGTTGACAGTATATGACCTGACGCCGCTATGACCCCACATTCATCCTCTATAAGCCGCTCATCCACTAGACTAATGACCAAAAATGAGGATGTGTGATGGTGAGAAGTGCACGCCAGGGTGACATCAACGCAGAAAGATTCTTTGCAGCCATATGAATCTATGAATTGTGTCTTCTCACTATATCTCCAGCTATTGAGAACACGGGCACCTTGGATGTTGCAATAATGTGTCCCACAGTACCATCACTGGTGGTGTTTCCCATATCTTTCCATGGAAGAAAGTTTTCAATGGAGAAACCATCTAGGCTTCGCTCACATGTTCAGCTTTTGGTCAGTTTTCATAACAGTACTTGTAGCCAAAACCAAGAATGGGTGATAAATCCAGAAGTGGTGATGGGTTTCTATTCCACTTTTCCTCTGATTGTTCCACTCCTGGATTTGGCTTGTAAATACTGATGTGAAATACTGACCAAATTCTCAACGTGTGAATGTGGCCCAATAGAAAGATGTCACCATTTCTGCATTTTTCATCATCCATTCCTGGTTTTGGCTACAAATACTGATGTGAAAAACTGACCAAAACTGAACATGTGAACGTAGCCTAAGAGAAAAGTGCCAATCCCTTACAATACACAGCAGGTTTCCCTTGGAATGTCTAGTCATTCTCTGGAATTCTGCGTACAGGTAAACATGCACAAGTCATTACAATACTGTAAGTCACTGTTATCTCAGTCATTATTACATCTGAAAGGATCGGCTCCTTTACAAGAACTTGTGATGGGAGCTCCAGTGAGAGGACATCAGCAGGAAAATTACCGTACCCTATATGTAAAGGAGCCGCCTATGTCATTCATTCCCTATAGAAATAAAGTCCAGCCATTGAGCTAATAAATATTTGCATTGCCACAAATGTATTATTATTATTTGTTTATATAGCGCCATTATATTCCATGGCACTTTACATGCGAAAGGGGCAGATGAGGGCAAAAGTACAATAAATGTGTACGATCAGGTCATACAACTACATGAATGATAAGAATCCTGATATAACTATACGCAGCGGTCCTTGTAATGGTAAGAATAATCCTGGTATAACTATACGCAGCAGTTCTTGTAATGGTAAGAATCCTGGTATAACTATACGCAGCGGTTCTTGTAATGGTAAGAATCCTGGTATATATACCGCTTCTTGATGGTAAGATCTGTAACTATACGCAGCGGTTCTTGTAATGGTAAGAATCCTGGTATATCTATACGCAGCGGTTCTTGTAATGGTAAGAATCCTGGTATAACTATATGCAGCGTTCTTGTAATGGTAAGAATCCTGGTATAACTATAGCAGCAGTTCTTGTAATGGTAAGAATCCTGGTATAACTATAGCAGCAGTTCTTGTAATGGTAAGAATCCTGGTATAACTATACGCAGCGGTTCTTGGAATGGTAAGAATCCTGGTATAACTATACGCAGCGGTTCTTGGAATGGTAAGAATCCTGGTATAACTATATGCAGCGGTTCTTGGAATGGTAAGAATCCTGGTATAACTATACGCAGCGGTCCTTGTAATGGTAAGAATCCTGGTATAACTATACGCAGCGTCTTGTAATGGTAAGAATCCTGGTATAACTATATGCAGCGGTTCTTGTAATGGTAAGAATCCTGGTATATCTATACGCAGCGGTTCTTGTAATGGTAAGAATCCTGGTATAACTATACGCAACGGTTCTTGTAATGGTAAGAATCCTGGTATAACTATACGCAGCGGTTCTTGTAATGGTAAGAATCCTGGTATAACTATACGCAGCAGTTCTTGTAATGGTAAGAATCCTGGTATATCTATACGCAGCGGTTCTTGTAATGGTAAGAATCCTGGTATAACTATATGCAGCGTTCTTGTAATGGTAAGAATCCTGGTATAACTATACGCAGCAGTTCTTGTAATGGTAAGAATCCTGGTATAACTATATGCAGCAGTTCTTGTAATGGTAAGAATCCTGGTATAACTATATGCAGCAGTTCTTGTAATGGTAAGAATCCTGGTATAACTATAGCAGCAGTTCCTTGTAATGGTAAGAATTCCTGGTATAACTATACGCAGCGTCTTGTAATGGTAAGAATCCTGGTATAACTATACGCAGCGGTTCTTGTAATGGTAAGAATCCTGGTATAACTATACGCAGCGGTTCTTGTAATGGTAAGAATCCTGGTATAACTATACGCAGCAGTTCTTGTAATGGTAAGAATCCTGGTATAACTATACGCAGCAGTTCTTGTAATGGTAAGAATCCTGGTATAACTATACGCAGCAGTCTTGTGAATGGTAAGAATCCTGGTATAACTATAGCATCGGTCCTTGTAATGGTAAGAATCCTGGTATAACTATACGCAGCGGTCCTTGTAATGGTAAGAATCCTGGTATAACTATAGCAGCGGGTTCTTGTAATGGTAAGAATCCTGGTATAACTATAGCAGCAGTTCTTGTAATGGTAAGAATCCTGGTATAACTATACGCAGCGGTCTTGTAATGGTAAGAATCCTGGTATAACTATATGCAGCGGTTCTTGTAATGGTAAGAATCCTGGTATAACTATATGCGCAGCGTTCTTGTAATGGTAAGAATCCTGGTATAACTATAGCGCGGTTCTTGTAATGGTAAGAATCCTGGTATATCTATACGCAGCGGTTCTTGTAATGGTAAGAATCCTGGTATAACTATACGCAGCGGTCCTTGTAATGGTAAGAATAATCCTGGTATAACTATATGCAGCGGTTCTTGTAATGGTAAAAATCCTGATATAACTATACGCAGCGGTCCTTGTAATGGTAAGAATAATCCTGGTACAACTATACACAGCGGTTCTTGGAATGGTAAGAATCCTGGTATAACTATACGCAGCGGTTCTTGAATGGTAAGAATCCTGGTATAACTATACGCAGCGGTTCTTGTAATGGTAAGAATCCTGGTATAACTATACGCAGCGGTCCTTGTAATGGTAAGAATCCTGGTATAACTATATGCAGCGTTCTTGTAATGGTAAGAATCCTGGTATAAACTATACGCAGCGTGCTTGTAATGGTAAGAATCCTGGTATAACTATACGCAGCGGTCCTTGTAATGGTAAGATAATCCTGGTATAACTATATGCAGCGGTTCTTGTAATGGTAAGAATCCTGGTATAACTATACGCAGCGTTCTTGTAATGGTAAGAATAATCCTGGTATAACTATACGCGGCAGTTCTTGTAATGGTAAGAATAATCCTGGTATAACTATACGCGCAGTTCTTGTAATGGTAAGAATAATCCTGGTATAACTATACGCAGCAGGTTCTTGTAATGGTAAGAATAATCCTGGTATATCTATACGCAGCGGTTCTTGTAATGGTAAGAATCCTGGTATAACTATACGCAGCGGTCCTTGTAATGGTAAGATAATCCTTGTATAACCATACACAGCGGTTCTTGTAATGGTAAGAATCCTGGCATAACTATACACAGCAGTTCTTGTAATGGTAAGAATCCTGGTATAACTAACGCAGCGGTTCTTGTAATGGAAAGAATCCTGGTATAACTAATACGCAACGGTTTTTGCACATGCAAACAGCTATCTGAAAATATGCTACATATCCATCCAGTGTGAACATACCCTATAATATTAATTCTGATTTGTGTCCTCAAGAGCTTGCAATCTATTTCTCTTGCAAATGCAATAAATTGTTCCAGTAGCCGCATAGCAACAGTGACACAAACACTTTACACACAAACGTAAGGAGACACAAATACAGTAAGCTACAATAGGCAGAGGGGCGTGCAAACCGGACAAAGGAAGAAGCTCCAGGACAATGAAGATGTAACCTGTGGCACTCCGCACAGTGTGCACAGTATCTGGGGAGTCCTCTGTAATGGAGTATATGATGCCACAATCTAGTGTAGAGGAGTTTACAGCCCTCACTATGTCCTGACTATCTGGGGAGTCTTCTGTATGGAGTATACTGACAACACAATCCTAGTGTAGAGGAGTCTACATCCCTCACTATGTCCTGATTATCTGGGGAGTCCTCTGTACTGGAGTATACTGACGCCACAATTCTAGTGTAGAGGAGTCTACATCCCTCACTATGTCCTGACTATCTGGGGAGTCCTCTGTACTGGAGTATACTGACGCACAATCCTAGTGTAGAGGAGTCTACAGCCCTCACTATGTCCTGACTATCTGGGGAGTCCTCTGTACTGGAGTATACTGACGCCCTCACTATGTCCTGACTATCTGGGATCTCTGTACTGGAGTATACTGACACTACAATCTAGTGTAGAGGAGTCTACAGCCCTCACTATGTCTGATATCTGGGGAGTCCTCTGTACAGAGTATACTGACACACAATCCTAGTGTAGAGGAGTCTACAGCCCTCACTATGTCCTGACTATCTGGGGAGTCCTCTTACTGGAGTATACTGACGCCACAATCCTAGTGTAGGAGTCTACAGCCCTCACTATGTCCTGACTATCTGGGGAGTCCTCTGTACTGGAGTATACTGACGCCACAATCCTAGTGTAGAGGAGTCTACATCCCTCACTAGTCCTGACTATCTGGGGAGTCCTCTGTACTGGAGTATACTGACGCCACAATCCTAGTGTAGAGGAGTCTACAGCCCTCACTATGTCCTGACTATCTGGGGAGTCCTCTGTACTGGAGTATACTGACGCCCTCACTATGTCCTGACTATCTGGGGAGTCCTCTGTACTGGAGTATACTGACGCCACAATCCTAGTGTAGAGGAGTCTACAGCCCTCACTATGTCCTGACTATCTGGGGAGTCCTCTGTACTGGAGTATACTGACCACAATCCTAGTGTAGAGGAGTCTACAGCCCTCACTATGTCCTGACTATCTGGGGAGTCCTCTGTACTGGAGTATACTGACGCCCTCACTATGTCCTGACTATCTGGGAGTCCTCTGTACAGGAGTATACTGACACACAATCCTAGTGTAGAGGAGTCTACAGCCCTCACTATGTCCTGACTATCTGGGAGTCCTCTGTACTGGAGTATACTGACGCCACAATCCTAGTGTAGAGGAGTCTACAGCCCTCACTATGTCCTGACTATCTGGGGAGTCTCTGTACTGGAGTATACTGACGCCACAATCCTAGTGTAGAGAGTCTACAGCCCTCACTATGTCCTGACTATCTGGGAATCCTCTGTACTGGAGTATACTGACGCCCTCACTATGTCCTGACTATCTGGGGAGTCCTCTGTACAGGAGTATACTGACACCACAATCCTAGTGTAGAGGAGTCTACAGCCCTCACTATGTCCTGACTATCTGGGGAGTCCTCTGTACTGGAGTATACTGACGCCCTCACTATGTCCTGACTATCTGGGGAGTCCTCTGTACTGGAGTATACTGACGCCACAATCCTAGTGTAGAGGAGTCTACAGCCCTCACTATGTCCTGACTATCTGGGGAGTCCTCTGTACTGGAGTATACTGACGCCACAATCCTAGTGTAGAGGAGTCTACAGCCCTCACTATGTCCTGACTATCTGGGGAGTCCTCTGTACTGGAGTATACTGACGCCACAATCCTAGTGTAGAGGAGTCTACAGCCCTCACTATGTCCTGACTATCTGGGGAGTCCTCTGTACTGGAGTATACTGACGCCACAATCCTAGTGTAGAGGAGTCTACAGCCCTCACTATGTCCTGACTATCTGGGGAGTCCTCTGTACTGGAGTATACTGACACTACAATCCTAGTGTAGAGGAGTCTACATCCCTCACTATGTCCTGACTATCTGGGGAGTCCTCTGTACTGGAGTATACTGACGCCACAATCCTAGTGTAGAGGAGTCTACAGCCCTCACTATGTCCTGACTATCTGGGGAGTCCTCTGTACTGGAGTATACTGACACTACAATCCTAGTGTAGAGGAGTCTACATCCCTCACTATGTCCTGACTATCTGGGGAGTCCTCTGTACTGGAGTATACTGACACTACAATCCTAGTGTAGAGGTGTCTACATCCCTCACTATGTCCTGACTATCTGGGGAGTCCTCTGTACTGGAGTATACTGACGCCACAATCCTAGTGTAGAGGAGTCTACATCCCTCACTATGTCCTGACTATCTGGGGAGTCCTCTGTACTGGAGTATACTGACACTACAATCCTAGTGTAGAGGAGTCTACATCCCTCACTATGTCCTGACTATCTGGCCGTTAATAAGTTCTCCAGAAAAAGTTACACATAAAGTTCACAAACTTACTGATTACTTATGAACAGTTGGGCTGGCAGCTCCACTATTGTGGGGGACGGGATACTACAATGTGGGGGCCTCTCTGATGTCCAACTACAGACCGGGGGTCTCCAGCTGATGGAGACCTACAACTATATTATATATATATAAAGTAAACTTATTCCTTTAATTGAGGGTATGAAGCGGTTATTTTGGTTAATGTTCTTGTAATAAATTTGTATATATACTTAGATTTATTTTGATATACAGGTATATATAGAGAGATAAATAAATATATATATATATATACAAAAAGAGAAGATGAGATAGAGAGGGAGAAAGTAACATCTCCAGCAATTCATCAGATTGTACATACAGTCCTTTAAGACTCCACTTTTATAGGGTATATATATATATATAAATGTTTTACTTTTGTCAACTTATTTCTTTATTTGAGAGGATGTTATTTTTGGGAAATATTCTTGTACTAAATAAATATATATGTATATGTGTATATCTCAAATATCTACATAATTATATTTCCAAAAATATCACAATGTTTACAAATATGAATATGTATAGATATATGTATTAAGTAGATGAATGTACGTGTACATACGAAATATATATATTGTGTGTATATAACAACATATATACACAGAACGCATAAACACACATATATAAATACAGCTTTTTTTAAATCAATAAAAAAAAAATCAGCAATATTGATACACAAGCAAGAAGGTGAAGCACATGGCAGTGCTGCCTACCTGTATGTGGGCACATATGCCAGTGCTGCCTACCTGTTATGTGGGCACATATGCCAGGCTGCCTCCTACATGCTGGGGACTGTGGCAGTGTGCATGGTGGTGCCCCCCCTGCCCCCACACATCACACTCACCTCTCCTCCTCCTCCTCACAGGACAATGAGCCTCATTCAGACGTGGCTGTGGGTCCTGTGTGCTGGGCGGGGGAGTCTCCAGTGTCCGCCCCCCACAGGGGTCCTGGGGAGGAACAACAGGTCTCAGCCAGCCCCTGTCACCTGGAGCTGTGGAGGGATGTGCTGGAGGTGACACTGATCAATGCACGAGAAGGCAGAGAATATATAGAGGGAGGTGTATACACAGGGAGGGGGCAGCACAGGAGGGGACAAGGAGGACAGAGGGACAGACTAAAGGGGCACAATAAGGGGTGTGGGGAAATATATACTGGGGTAGGGGCTCAGGGACATGATAAGGGGTGTAGGGAAATATATACTGGGGAGGGGGCTCAGGGACATAATAAGGTGTGTACAGAAATATATACTGGGGAGGGGGATCAGGGACATGATAAGGGGTGTAGGGAAATATATACTGGGGTAGGGGCTCAGGAACATGATAAGGGGTGTAGGGAAATATATACTGGGGAGGGGGCTCAGGGACATAAGGGGTGTAGGGAAATATATACTGGGGAGGGGGCTCAGGGACACAATAAGGGGTGTAGGGAAATATATACTGGGGAGGGGGCTCAGGGACATAAGGGGTGTAGGGAAATATATACTGGGGAGGGGGCTCAGGGACATAATAAGGTGTGTACAGAAATATATACTGGGGAGGGGGATCAGGGACATGATAAGGGGTGTAGGGAAATATATACTGTGGAGGGGGCTCAGGGGCACAATAAGGTGTATACAGAAATATATACTGGGGAAGGAGCTCAGGGGCATAATAAGGGGTGTAGGGAAATATATACTGGGGAGGGGGCTCAGGGGCATAATAAGGGGTGTAGGGAAATATATACTGTGGAGGGGCTCAGGGACACAATAAGGGGTGTAGGGAAATATATACTGGGGAAGGAGCTCAGGGGCATAATAAGGGGTGTAGGGAAATATATACTGTGGAGGGGGCTCAGGGACACAATAAGGGGTGTAGGGAAATATATACTGGGGAAGGAGCTCAGGGGCATAATAAGGGGTGTAGGGAAATATATACTGGGGAGGGGGCTCAGGGACACAATAAGGGGTGTAGGGAAATATATACTGGGGAGGGGGATCAGGGACATAATAAGGTGTGTACAGAAATATATACTGGGGAGGGGGATCAGGGACATAATAAGGTGTGTACAGAAATATATACTGTGGAGGGGGCTCAGGGGCACAATAAGGGGTGTAGGGAAATATATAATGTGGAGGGGGCTCAGGGACACAATAAGGGGTGTAGGGAAATATATAATGTGGAGGGGGCTCAGGGACACAATAAGGGGTGTAGGGAAATATATACTGTGGAGGGGGCTCAGGGGCACAATAAGGGGTGTAGGGAAATATATACTGGGGAGGGGGATCAGGGACATAATAAGGGGTGTAGGGAAATATATACTGGAGAGGGGGCTCAGGGACACAATAAGGGGTGTAGGGAAATATATACTGGGGAGGGGGCTCAGGGGCACAATAAGGGGTGTTGGGAAATATATACTGTGGAGGGGGCTCAGGGGCACAATAAGGGGTGTTGGGAAATATATACTGGGGAGGGGGCTCAGGGACACAATAAGGGGTGTAGGGA
Source organism: Allobates femoralis (assembly GCA_033576535.1). Lineage (NCBI taxonomy): Eukaryota > Metazoa > Chordata > Amphibia > Anura > Aromobatidae > Allobates > Allobates femoralis. The sequence continues at coordinate 107,609,936 of JARQOC010000010.1, read as the reverse complement.
AATATATACTGGGGAAGGGGCTCAGGGACATGATAAGGGGTGTGGGGAAATATATACTGGGGAAGGGGCTCAGGGACATGATAAGGGTGTAGGGAAATATATACTGGGGAGGGGGCTCAGGGCACAATAAGGGTGTTGGGAAATATATACTGGGGAGGGGCTCAGGGACACAATAAGGGATGTATGGGAAATATATACTGGGGAGGGGGCTCAGGGACATAATAAGGGGTGTAGGGAAATATATACTGGGGAGGGGGCTCAGGGCACAATAAGGGGTGTAGGGAAATATATACTGGGGAAGGGGCTCAGGACATAATAAGGGTGTAGGGAAATATATACTGGGGAGGGGCTCAGGGCACAATAAGGGGTGTAGGGAAATATATACTGGGGAGGGGGCTCAGGGACATAATAAGGTGTGTAGGGAAAATATATACTGGGAGGGGGCTCAGGGGCACAATAAGGGTGTATGGGAAATATATACTGGAGGAGGGGCTCAGGGACATAATAAGGGGTGTAGGGAAATATATACTGGGGACGGCTCAGGGCACAATAAGGGGTGTAGGGAAATATATACTGGGAGGGGTCAGGACAAATAAGGGGTGTAGGGAAATATATACTGGGGAAGGAGCTCAGGGACAATAAGGGGTGTAGGGAAATATATACTGGGGAGGGGGCTCAGGGCACAATAAGGGGTGTAGGGAAATATATACTGGGGAGGGGGCTCAGGGCACAATAAGGGTGTAGGGAAATATATACTGGGGAGGGGGTCAGGACATGATAAGGGGTGTAGGGAAATATATACTGGGGAAGAGGCTCAGGGACAATAAGGGGTGTAGGGAAATATATACTGGGGAAGAGGCTCAGGGACATAAGGGGTGTAGGGAAATATATACTGGGGAGGGGGCTCAGGGACATGATAAGGCGTGTGGGGAAATATATACTGGGGAAGGGGCTCAGGGGCACAATAAGGGGTGTAGGGAAATATATACTGGGGAACGAGCTCAGCGGCACAATAAGGTGTATACAGAAATATATACTGGGGAAGGAGCTCAGGGCATGATAAGGGTGTAGGGAAAATATATACTGGGAGGGGGCTCAGGGACACAATAAGGGGTGTAGGGAAATATATACTGGGGAGGGGGTCAAGGACATGATAAGGGGTGTAGGGAAATATATACTGGGAGAGAGGCTCAGGGACATAAGGGTGTGTAGGGAAATATATACTGGGGAGGGGGCTCAGGGACACAATAAGGTGTGTAGGGAAATATAATACTGGGGAAGGAGCTCAGGGCACAATAAGGGTATACAGAAATATATACTGGGGAAGGAGCTCAGGGCATGATAAGGGGTGTAGGGAAATATATACTGGGGAGGGGGCTCAGGGGCATAATAAGGGGTGTAGGGAAATATATACTGTGGAGGGGGCTCAGGGCACAATAAGGGGTGTAGGGAAATATATACTGGGGAAGGAGCTCAGGGGCATAATAAGGGGTGTAGGGAAATATATACTGGGGAGGGGGCTCAGGGACACAATAAGGGGTGTAGGGAAATATATACTGGGGAGGGGGATCAGGGACATAATAAGGTGTGTACAGAAATATATACTGGGGAGGGGATCAGGGACATAATAAGGTGTGTACGAAATATATACTGTGGAGGGGCTCAGGGGCACAATAAGGGGTGTAGGGAAATATATACTGTGGAAGGGGCTCAGGGACACAATAAGGGGTGTAGGGAAATATATAATGTGGAGGGGGCTCAGGGACACAATAAGGGGTGTAGGGAAATATATACTGTGGAGGGGGCTCAGGGCACAATAAGGGGTGTAGGGAAATATATACTGGGAGGGGGTCAAGGACATAATAAGGGGTGTAGGGAAATATATACTGGAGAGGGGGCTCAGGGACACAATAAGGGGTGTAGGGAAATATATACTGGGGAGGGGGCTCAGGGGCACAATAAGGGTGTTGGGAAATATATACTGTGGAGGGGGCTCAGGGCACAATAAGGGGTGTTGGGAAATATATACTGTGGAGGGGGCTCAGGGACACAATAAGGGGTGTAGGGAAATATATACTGGGGAAGGGGCTCAGGGACATGATAAGGGGTGTGGGAAATATATACTGGGGAAGGGGCTCAGGGACATGATAAGGGGTGTAGGGAAATATATACTGGGGAGGGGGCTCAGGGACAATAAGGGGTGTTGGGAAATATATACTGGGGAGGGGCTCAGGACATAATAAGGGTGTAGGGAAATATATACTGGGGAGGGGCTCAGGGACATAATAAGGGGTGTAGGGAAATATATACTGGGGAGGGGGCTCAGGGGCACAATAAGGGGTGTAGGGAAATATATACTGGGGAGGGGGTCAAGAACATGATAAGGGGTGTAGGGAAATATATACTGGGGAAGAGGCTCAGGGACATAAGGGGTGTAGGGAAATATATACTGGGGAAGAGGCTCAGGGACATAAGGGGTGTAGGGAAATATATACTGGGGAGGGGGCTCAGGGACATGATAAGGCGTGTGGGGAAATATATACTGGGGAAGGGGCTCAGGGGCACAATAAGGGGTGTAGGGAAATATATACTGGGGAACGAGCTCAGCGGCACAATAAGGGGTGTAGGGAAATATATACTGGGGAGGGGGTCAAGGACATGATAAGGGGTGTAGGGAAATATATACTGGGGAAGAGGCTCAGGGACATAAGGGGTGTAGGGAAATATATACTGGGGAGGGGGCTCAGGGACATGATAAGGCGTGTGGGGAAATATATACTGGGGAAGGGGCTCAGGGGCACAATAAGGGGTGTAGGGAAATATATACTGGGGAGGGGGCTCAGGGGCACAATAAGGGGTGTGGGGAAATATATACTGGTGAAGAGGCTCAGGGTCATGATAAGGGGTGTGTGGGGAAATATATACTGTGGAAGGGACTCAGGGGCACGATAAGGGGTGTAGGGAAATATATACTGGGGAGGGGATCAGGGACATAATAAGGTGTGTACAGAAATATATACTGGGGAAGGAGCTCAGGGGCACGATAAGGGGTGTAGGGAAATATATACTGGGGAGGGGATCAGGGGCATAATAAGGGGTGTAGGGAAATATATACTGGGGAGGGGATCAGGGGCATAATAAGGGGTGTAGGGAAATATATACTGGGGAGGTGGCTCAGGGACATAATAAGGTGTGTAGGGAAATATATACTGGGGAAGGGGCTCAGGGACATAATAAGGTGTGTAGGGAAATATATACTGGGGAAGGGATTCGGAGGCATAATAAGGAGTGTAGGGAAAGATATACTGGGAAAGGGGCTCAGGGGCATAATAAGGGGTGTACAGAAATATATACTGGGGAGGGGGTTCAGGGGCATAATAAGTGGTGTAGGGGAATATAGATTAGGGAGGGGGCTGTAGGGAAACATATTGGGACAGGGAAGAGGGCTCAGAATAATGTAAAGTTGGGGCAGATGTAGGGCACAGATGGAGATAATGATGGTGATAATGAGGCAGAGGATGGATGAAGAATATGAAAAGTTTAATTGTGAAGAGAATATACCATATTATGTATTTAGAGGGACTGAGAATAATATTAATTTTGGGGGTAGGGTGATATTTAGGTTTGTGATTTCATTCCTTGTTTACCCAATTATACCCTATGTTCCCCTACTCTGTATGTTAAAAAAACAATAAAAATATGTTGAACAAGAGAATGAAAAGTTCAAGGTTGATACAGGTGATCTAAAATCATTTTCACCCCCTGCATGGAGCTGGTACATTAGTCCTGTCCATTACTTTCACAGAGGATTAGTCCGGCTAGCTCATTTACTATGCATTCCTTCTCAGGCAGCTCTCCTCTCCCTCCCTCCTCCGTTTCCTCTGTCTGTCAGGTTTCAGTTTCATTTAGGAGCTTTTGATAAGGTGATGGAGGGAGGGAGAGATTACAGGCCTTACCTGATCTAGATACGTTATCTACTCCATTTGTTTCTCAGGAATCCCTGCTGTCCTGTTACAGATTCTATGTTTTATTTGACTTCTTGTTTTGCTGCAAACAAAGAGAGCGGAGAGAATACACCCTCCCCCCAATGTGGGTGATTTCTACTGATCTCCTATGCAGTGATGTGAATATGTGACATGAATATTCATTCCTTGGGGAGTGGACAGCAGAGAAGCAAGTGATCACTCACTGTGATTGACAGATTAAATGAATCCTGTTATTTGAAGTTTACAGAGCATAGGGGAAATATAAATACAATAAATACCTGAATAGAGAGCACTTAGGTCCCCTTCACACTGCGTTTTTTGCATATCCATGTGGATCCTTGAATGTCAAGGAGCACATTTACAGGCACTGATTTGTGCCAGCTGATGTCCATGGACCGTTTTTTTTAATGGATCCATCACCAGTAGAGATAGGGGTGGGAGGAGCTGTACCTTGCTTCTGAGCATGCTCACTACAGCAAACCGCATCCGTTTTATGGATGTTTTTTTTCACAGATCCGTTTTCCTAGACCCCCCATGTTATTTTATGCAGACCGCGACAGATCCATGTCTGTCCGTTTGTGTCCGCTTTTTTTGAAGGCAGCCCAAAATGGTAACAGTCTCTGATTCTGGGCACATGAAAAAAGTGGACACAAACGGATCAGTAACAAAAATGACACAAACAGATGGCCACTTTGGACCAATCCATGCCATAGGGATACATGAGAGGCCAAAACGGATCAGTGGCTATCCATTTCAAAGCGGATGGATCCCCAAAAACGCAGTGTGAAGGGAGTCTTAGAGAAAGAAATTAGTAAATGATAGCAGTTACATATAGATTTTTGACCTGGCAGGTTTCCTTTATCTCCAGTCTATGAAATATTGTGTGTTCTAAACAAGCATAATGACACATTGTAGCAAACTACCAGTGAACTGTATCTGCAGCTGTTTGGCTCTCAGACATGATACAATTGTATCTAATTCTCTGCAATTCGATATCGAATGTCTTGACAATGGTGAGAAATGGAAACACAAAGGGGCCAATTCACCAGAATTCACTTATTTCTTTTCCTTTTCTGTAGTCACTTTTGACTTTGTTATTATTATTATTATTATTCTTTATTTATATAGCACCATTAATTCCATGGTGCTGTACATGATGGTGGTGAGGTGGCAGCTCTGGTGGTGGACATTGCAGGCTGTATGCTTTCCTGAATAGATGGGTTTTCAGGTTCCGTCTGAAGGATTTGAGCGCAGTGGATAATCTGATGTGTTGGGGCGCAGAATTTCAGAGGATGGAGGATATTCGGAAGAAATCTTGGAGGCAGTTGTGTGGGGAACGGATAAGTGTGGAGGAGAGGAGGCGGTCTATGGAAGATCAAAGATTACGTGAGGGAAGATAGTGGGAGATTAGTTCAAAGATATAGGGAGGAGACAGGTTATGGATGGCTTTGTAGGTAAGTAGTAGCTTGAACTGCATTCGTTGTGGAATTGGGAGCTAGTGGAGGGATTTCCAGAGGAGAGAAACAGGGGAGTAGCGAGGAGAGAGGTGGATTAGTCGGGCAGCAGAGTTGAGGACAGACTGGAGTGGTGCCAGAGAGTTAGCAGAGAGGCCACAGAGGAGGAGGTTGCAGTAAACGAGGTGGGAGATGATGAGGGAATGTACAAGAATTTTAGTAGATTGAGGGCTGAGGAAGAGACGAATTCTGGAAATATTCTTGAGCTGGAGACGACAAGAGGTGGCAAGAATTTGAATGTGCAATTTGAAGGACAGGGCAGAGAAGAGAGTTACTCTGAGGCAGCGGATTTTGGTTGCGGGAGAGAGTGTTATGCCATTTACCATAGTAGATAGATCAGGTGGTGAAGATGAAAGATGGGATGGAGGAAAGATGATGAATTCGGTTATGCCTACATTGAGTTTTAGGAAGCGAGAGGTGAAGAAGGAGGATATGGCTGACAGGCACTCCGGGATTCTGGGCAGCAGAGAGGTGACATCAGGGCCAGAGAGGTAGATCTGAGTGTCATCAGTGTACAGGTGGTACTGGAAGCCATGGGACTTTATGAGTTGTCCTAGGCCAAGGGTATAGATAGAAAAAAGTAGAGGCCCCAGGACAGAGCCTTGTGGGACTCCAACAGAGAGAGGACGGGGTGAGGAGGCAGTGTGGGAGTGGGAAACGGTAAATGTGCGGTAGGAAAGGTATGAGGCAATCCAGGACAGGGCAAGGTCTTTGATGCCAAGGGAAGAGAGGATTTGTAGTAGGAGAAAGTGGTCGACTATGTCAAAGGCAGAGAACAGGTCGAGAAGGAGAAATGTTTGTTAGCTCTGGCTGTAAGTCATTAGTAATTTTGGTTAGGGAAGTTTCGGTGGAGTGGTGCGGCGGAAGATAGATTGGAGGTTGTCAAGGAGAGAGATAGATGAGAGGTGGGAGTAAGGTTGAGCATGGACATGCTGCTTGAGGAGTTTTGAAGCAAACGGGAGCAGCGATATGGGGCGATAGCTGGGCATGGCAGTTGTGTCAAGGTTTGGCTTTTTAAGGATGGGTGTGATGGTGTAGACCGCCTTAGGGTCTTGGGGTACCCGGTCCCAGCCGTTGCAGTTCACGGGGGATGTCATGGGGTCCTGTTGCCCGGTCCCATGGCCCTGGTGGTCGCTTAAAAAGGGAGTTTAAAATCAATGGAAAATAAATAAAAAAATGATTTGTGATGCCACCTACGGTTTCGGTAATGTTACTGGCGCTGTGGGACAGACCTCCGGGGTGATGGTGGAAAAGCAGGATGGTACGCTCCCCATAGATGGAGCGGGATCCCTGGGGCAGTTGTGGGAGTTAATGATGGTTGCAAACAGTCTATGAAAGGAGCAGGATCAGGGGCCGCAATAACAGTTACACACACAGGGTTGTTGTTTCCGTACCTTTAATGATGTGATGAGCAAGGTGAAGTCCAGGGTACAGTCTGGGTGGTCTGGAAGCAGTTCGGGATCTCCACATCTGATGAGTTATGAGGCCTCCCTTTTACGCTGTGGTGTACTTTAGTCCTGGGCTGTCTGAAGCTAGGCCCTGACCCTCTCTTGTAGTCATTTGTATGGCAGACTGTGAGAGCTCTGCTGCAGGCACCGCTCTATCCACTGCGGTCCCGGGCTCTGCTGGGTGGCTGTGCCTCAAGTGCTGTGCCAGGAGACTTGAAGCCTTCCTGGTCTCCGGTCTTTACTGCTGGGCTGACTGGATCCATGCAGTCTTGGACTCTGGTGTCCGGGCTGTCGACGTTGCTGTTCTGGGGCAAACCGGCAAGGCTCCGCTCACCCTGGCTAACTCGCCTCGCCTCCGACCCTCACTCTTGGGTTCTTTACGCTGGTCAGGCTCACTCACTGGCATGGGCCTAGCGCGGCACCGTCCACCAGGATGTCTTCCTCAGTACTGCTCCGTACTGAACTGCCTAACTCCGCCCCCGGGCCTGAATTTATAGAGGATCTTGCCTAAAGTCGGCAAGTAGATCTCCCCCTTCAGGTCTGGGGTGGAAGGTGTTGTGTGCGGGCTTACCTGATGTGGAAATCCTTCCCTGCTCCAGGTGTTCCTGTGGCAACCGAACTGTGGAGTGGGGTGCCACAGTGGCATGCTTGAAAGCAGAGTGGAAGGTATCAGTAGATAGCGATAGGTTGAAGAGATGGGTTATTGCTGGAATGAGCGTGTTTGTGAGGTTGGGGAGAAGGTGGGAAGGGATGGGGTCAAGTGCACGTGTGGTGTGATTTGGAGAGGAGACGCGTAAGCACTCCTTCAGTGATGTTGGAGAGGGAGGTTATTAGGGAAGGGCAGCGGTCTGGTATATGTAGTGGTTGGGGTGGTGGAACAGTAAAGGTTTGCCTTGTTTGGTCGATCTTATTTTTGAAGTATGTGGTGAAGACCTCAGCAGAGATGAGGGAGGTCGGAGGGGGCAGTAATGGGCGGAGGAGAGAGTTGAATGTACTGAATAGTTGTTTGGGGTTGTAGGATAGTGAAAATACAAGGTTTGTGAAGTAAAGTATGTCTGTTTAGCAGAGGTGAGGGCTGATTTAAAGGCAAGTGTAGCTTGTTTAAATGGCAGTGAAGTTGTCTGGTAGGTGCGTTTTCTTCCAGTGCCGCTCTGCGACCCTGGACACTTTTTTGGTGAGATTTGTGTGCCAGGTTTGACTATTGATTTGTCTCACTTTGCCATGCATGAGAGGCAACTGAGTCTATGGCTGATGTGAGGGTGGCATTGTAGAAAGCGGTGGCACTGTCTGTGTCATGGAGTAAAGATATGGAGGACAGAGGTAGAAGAGAGTCTGAGAGTCTGTGAATGTCTAGGTGTGCGAGCTTTCTGCAAGGATGAGCTAGTGGTTGGACATTGGGGGCCGGTGAGGAGGACAAGAATGAGAAGGTGAGTAGATGGTGATCAGATACGGGAAAGGGGGAGGTTGTCAGATTAGATAGGGAACAGAGGTGGGTGAAGATAAGGTCTAGTGTATGTCCCTTTGTGTGGGTGGCTGTGGAGGACCACTGAGTAAGTCCAAAAATGAGGTAAGTGAAAGGAGTTTGGAGACTGCTGGCTGGTGGTGTCAGTAGGGATATTAAAGTCAACCATGATGATGGTGGGGATGTCAGCAGAGAGAAAGTGAAGAAGCCAGGTGGAGAATTGGTCAATGAAGGCAGTGGCAGAGCCTGGTGGTTGGTATATGACGGCCATTTAGAGATTAGAGGGAGAGTAGACACAGACAGAGTGAACCTCGAAAAAAGAAAGGATAAGGGAGGGTTGGGGTTGGATTGGGTTGAAGGAGCAGTTTGTAGAGAGAAGGAAACCCACTCTTCTCGCCATGTCTGTTGCCAGGGCGAGGAGTGTGGGGAAAGTGGAGGTCACCATAACTCAGTGCAGCAGGGGAGGCCGTGTCAGGGGCCATCAGCCAGGTCCCAGTGAGGGCCAGGAAGGAGAGGTTGTGGGAAGTAAAGAGGTTGTGGATTACATGGAACTTATTGCATTCCAAAGTGCTCCAGAGAGAGGAAGCAGAGGGGTGGGGGGTCAGGGGCACAGGTTTTACATGTGAGGCATTGCGATAGTTTATTTAGTTTGAGAAAGATAGGGGTGAGGCTTAGTAGGACGTATGAGATGGGGGGGGGGCAGGATTGGGGTATATGTCACCAGCAGTAAGAAGAAGCAGAGAAAGGGAAAGCAGGTGGGTGAAGGAGAATGACCGGCTTGTATTATATTTTAGTAGGAAGAGTCTTAGGTTAAGAAGCAGGTCTGCAGATGAAGTGAGGTGAGGGGGTAAGAGGGAAGGGTAGATAGTTATTTGGATTGAGGGTGCTGGGATTTTGGGGATAGCAAAGGAAGTGGGGCATTAGTGGAGCAAAAATTGTTAGGGCAAATGTGAGCATGTTGAAAGAGCAGGGTGAGAATATACAGTAATTATTCTTACCTTCTGGCCAATTTCTGGGGTATTTCTGATGTCAAACTTAAAATCATGCATATTCAGACCAAGGTCATTCAGACCTCCTTCACTCAATATATACCATTGAAATGCCCACACAATGGATCACGTGTGAGTAGAGAGGAGGAGGGAGGAGGTTGGAGAGGAGGACACCACACAGCAGGGGCAAATTAAGACATTGAAGCAAATAGGAACATTTGGATGACTGCATCAAAGCAGGAGAAAGACAGAATGAGATGGAAGGATAGGGGTAGATGTGAAAAGCACTGACATATCAATATGCATTCAGTGAATCTGAAGTATCAGACACAGGATTATAGTCAGGGAAAAAAGCAGCAGTGTACCAGATAAAGCAGAGGAAGACGAGGAGCTGGGGTTCTGGGTACAGCGGGTATTCTGGTTTAATGGATAGATCAGACGTACCAGTTAAAGCAGAGGAGATGGGGTGACAAGCCTTGTAGCCGCTCCGTCAACTTTTTAGGAAAATGCACAAAGCATGATGGGGGGAGGGGGCAACCGAGCACAGCCCGAAAATTCATCATTTACACTACAAAAATGGTGTAAGGCCACCAGATAGGTACACCTGCTTCTCCCTAGAGTACATTGGCTATGCAGGGCAGCTCAAATATACACCAAATTCAAGAATTGCACAATTTTTGAGCTTTGTTCTCAGGATTTGGGGGGGGGGGAGAGGTCAGTCTGTACCAACCGCCTGTTATCACCTGCCCTGTGGATATGAATGAATCTCTTTATTTGAAGTTTACAGAAGATAGGAGGGAAATGTAAATAATAGAAATACATAGAGGAGCTTAAAGGGAGGACTTAGAGAATGATAGCAGTTACATGTGGACTTTTCACCTGACAGTTTTCCTTTAATGGATTTGATGCCGTGTACTGATTCCCGGCTCGGGGCCTGGCACATACTTCTGTTGTAATTTACTCCATTTTTGCGGCATAAATTATGATGAATTAGTCAGGCGAGTTAGAGGACGCCCTGTCCTGTTCCAGCTCTGCTCACTTTTCTATATGTCAAAAGTTGCAACATTTTGTTTTGCAATTTTGGTTGCACAGAAAATTTGGAAAACATTTTAATTAATGAATTATATATAAAAACTCTGGAGAAATTTTGCTTGATGAATCAGGACCATAGAGTCTGTGCATCTCATACTTCCTTTGCTTCACCCTCTGCAGTGATTGCAGCCAGTGGCGTACCTAGAGTCCGACATGCCCTGGCAAAATTTGTACCTGCCCCAACCTCCTTGGAATTTTGGTCAGATGTATGGGCATAGTAGTGTTCTAAATCCTATAAAGACATACAAGGTGCCTCCCTTCAGTGTTTACTGATACCCCCATGCTGTACTAATATCCCTCATCCTTATGAATATGTCCCCATCTTGGTATATATGTCCCCAAACCTGGTAAATATGTCCCCAAACCTGGTAAATATGTCTCCATTCTGGTATATATGTCCCCCATCCTAATATATGTCCCTCATCCTGGCATATGTCTCCATCCAGGTATATATGTCCGCCTTCCTGGTATATGTCCTCATCCTAGTATATATGCCCCCTATCTTCCTATCCAGATATGTATATCCCCATCCTGGTATATGTCCCCATCCTGATATATATGTCCCCATTGTGGTGTATATTTCCCCCATCCTGGTATATATTTTCTCCATCCTGGTATATATGTCCCCCATTCTGGTATATATCCCTATCCTGGTATATATGCCCCCATTCTGGTATATATCCTATCCTGGTATATATGTCCCACATCATTATGGTATATATGTCTCCATCCTGGTATATATGTCTCTATCCTGGTATATATGTCCCCAAACTGGTATATATGTCCCCCATCCTGGTATATCGCCTATCCTACTATACTTGTCCCTATACTAGTACATATATCCCCATCCTGCTATATATGCCCCCTATCTTCCTATCCAGATATGTATATCCCCATCCTGGTATATGTCCCCATCCTGATATATATGTCCCCATTGTGGTGTATATGTCCCACATCCTGGCATATATTTCTCCCATCCTGGTATATATTTTCTCCATCCTGGTATATATGTCCCCCATTCTGGTATATATCCCTATCCTGGTATATATGTCCCACATCCTTATGGTATATATGTCTCCATCCTGGTATATATGTCTCCATCCTGGTATATATGTCTCCATCCTGGTATATATGCCCCTTACTGGTATATATGTCCCCCATCCTGGTATGTCGCCTATCCTACTATATTTGTCCCTATGCTAGTATATATATCCCCATCCTGCTATATATGTCCCCATTCACGATTGTTATGCCCATTTGTAGCCTTTACTCCAACACAGGAGCGGACACAGACAAGATGTTCCCTGTGCAAGAACAATAAATGGGCCCATCATAATGCACAATTCCACCTGCTTAGGAGAAGGTATTGGGCCCCTGTGTGGCTCTCGAGGTTCTCTTACAGGCCAGTCCGTGCATTGCCATCCGACATTAGAATGCGTGTTTTGCAAAATCACAAATAATTGTTACTTTTTTTTTCTCAAACTCCTCCTGGTGGTGATCGCTGCAAAAACAAGATGAAATCTGATCACAAAGTGTACATGTTCTACTGCTGGTGCTGGGACGGGTCTCCCTCGGGCCACATCTTTCACACATTCACACCCCATACAGAGTGTCAGCGCACTGGTATGTCAGTATGACGCCAATTCAATATTCACAATACAACGTCCACATATACAAGATTATAGAGTAGGACTTGTAGGTCTACCTAGAGGTGAAGAATAAAGCAAATACACATATATGGCTCAAAGAGTTTACCATTTGAGCTTTTAAATTGCTATTTCCCATCTCATAAAGTAATGACATCTGCTCACAAATATTACCGGCTCTGAGACTGACGGGGCCGCAGCTTCAGGTGTGAATACGGCCATCCTAAAGCATATCTACAACGCCTGCCATCAGGAGCTCCGCAAACCTTACAGGAGATGCAACATTATACTGTATATTATTAATAAATCCACCCAGAAAAATCAAGAATGATGTATTTTTTCACTTTTTTTCCTGGAACTATTAAAAATGCAGAAAAAAAAATCTCACTGATATGTAAAAACAACATGACTGGCGGGCGATTTAAACTGCGCTGATGCGGTCATGTGACCAATCAGCTGATCGGGTTGCCCCGCCTAGTCAGCTGATTTAGGTCCTTAAGCCATCAGAGCTAGATGGCGCACATCGCGGGACACACGGCGGAGAGGTGAGGATTTTTTATTTATTTTTAACGGTTGCTTTTTTTTATTTTCACTTCCACAATGTTTGTATATACATTGCGAAAGTGAAACAACACGGGAACAGAGCAGTTTTAGTGTACTGAGCATGCTCAGTACACTGAAATTGGATCCGGGAAACAATTGTGTTTCTTCCTGGATCCGCGCTCCACAGGCCCCCATGTTATTTGCAGCAGATCGCGTCGGATCCGATTCTGTCTGATTTGGTCCGCTGTGCCCAAAATCGGAGCAGTCTCCGATTCTGGGTACATCAAAAATCAGACCCATCGGATGGCCATATAGAACCCAAACCGTGCCCATAGGGATACATGGGGGTTCAAATCGGATCCGTGACAATATGGACACAATCGGATGGCCATAAAGGACCAATCCTGCTCATGGGGATACAAATCGGATCCGTGGCTATCCGTTTTACAATGGATAGCCACGTATCCACAAAAATCATGATATGAAAGCAGCCTTAGTTCCTGGAGTGAATATCTGCTCCAGACGTCCAGCAGGAAGACAAGGGTTTCTGTGTGTAAATAATAAAGATCTTTAGTGATTGAATTGTGATAACCAGGGCCGGCTGCTGGTTTTTGTGGGTGCCTTTAAGACATACTACATTTCATGATTATGATATAGAGTCTGTGGGCTGTGTATATATAATAGAGAAGCTGCTGGCTGTATATATACTGTACCATATATAATCCCTCTTGCATAATGTCTTCTCCTATGTGCTGTCTTCACTCCCTGTGCGTTCTTCTCCCTTCTGTGCACTCTTCTCCCTCTGCGTGCTGTCTCTCCCCCTGTGCGCTGTGTTTCTCCCCCTGTGCACATGTCTCTCCCCCTGTGCGCTGTCTCTCCCTGTGTGCTGTGTCTCTCCCACTGTGTGCTGTGTCTCTCCCTCTGTGCGCTGTGTCTTTCCCTGTGTGCTGTGTCTCTCCCCTGTGTGCTGTGTCTCTCCCCCTGTGCGCTGTGTCTCTCCCTGTGTGCTGTGTCTCTCCCCCTGTGTGCTGTGTCTCTCCCCTGTGCGCTGTGTCTCTCCCCGTGTGCTGTGTCTCTCCCCCTGTGTGCTGTGTCTCTCCCCCTGTGTGCTGTGTCTCTCCCCCTGTGCGCTGTGTCTCTCCCCCTGTGCACATGTCTCTCCCCCTGTGCGCTGTCTCTCCCTGTGTGCTGTGTCTCTCCCACTGTGTGCTGTGTCTCTCCCTCTGTGCGCTGTGTCTTTCCCTGTGTGCTGTGTCTCTCCCCCTGTGTGCTGTGTCTCTCCCCCTGTGCGCTGTGTCTCTCCCCGTGTGCTGTGTCTCTCCCCCTGTGTGCTGTGTCTCTCCCCCTGTGTGCTGTGTCTCTCCCCCTGTGTGCTGTGTCTCTCCCCCTGTGCGCTGTGTCTCTCCCCCTGTGCGCTGTGTCTCTCCCCCTGTGCGCTGTGTCTCTCCCCCTGTGCGCTGTGTCTCTCCCCCTGTGCGCTGTGTCTCTCCCCCGTGCGCTGTCTCTCCCCTCTCTGCGCTATGTCTCTACCATTGTGCACTGTCTCCCCCTGTGCACTTTCTTCTTCTCTTGTGCTGTCTTCACCGCCTCTGCTGTGCTCTGTCTTCACCCCCTCTCCTGTCTTCACCCCTTATGTGTTCTTCTACCTGTGTGCTGTCTTCTCCTCCTTTGCAGTGTTCCCTCCATGTGCTGTCTCTCCCCCTGTGCGCTGTGACTCTCCCCCGTGCGCTGTCTCAACCCCTGTGCAGTGTTCCCCCCTGTGTGCTGTCTCCCCTATGCAGTCTCTCCCCTGTGTGCTGTTCCCCCTGTGCGGTCTCCCCCTATGCACTGTCTCTCCACCTTTGTGTTGTTCCCCCTGTTCGCTGTCTCCCAGTGTGCTGTTCTCTCACCCCTTGTGCGCTGTCTCTTCCCATGTGTGCTGTGTCTCTGACACACCCCGTGGAGTACTCGGAGATGTTGTCGGGGATGGGATGTCACAGTGGCCTGACCCGGTCTGTGGCCCCCAAGCGGTCAATTAAAAAGGGAAAGACTTCCGGTTCCGGCGCCTCCATGCGGAGTCGATAGAGGAGAAGCTCCGGGATCCAGGGCGGAATAAATCACCCAAATAACACCGCAACCTGCCGTAATCCGACATAGGAGATCGCGGAGGACACATGAAACCGACGGCACTGGATCGGTTCGTGTCCCGCGGCGGAGACAAGGTCGGGGACAAACAGGCGGGAAGATCCGCTCCAGCAGCAGAGCTAACAATGGCGGCACCTGGCGCGGCCCTGAAGGAGAGACAGGCTGAGGAGGAGACGGCCGGAGAAACCATCCAAGCCTCAGAACTGATGAAAGAAGCAGGTACAGAGGGAGATGAGAGCCAGAACGAGGGGGAGGAAAGTGTGGATGGAGAGGATGGAGGGGGATTTGGAGAACAGAGAGAAGAAACGGGAGGAAAGATGGCGCGCATGCTCCCTGACTGCCCTCCATATAAAAGAGACTTTAACAACATGATGGTCCCTAATGTGCTGCCTGCCATTAATTACAAGCAACTAGCAAAAGAAATGGCGACATATATGGCAGAGGAATTTCGCCAAGCAATGACGGAGATGATCCGTTCAACTACAGAAGGGATGCAGACAAAACTGAGCAGCCATGATCAGAGATTAAGTGAAACAGAGGAACGCCTGGCAGCCGCAGAGGAACGTATACTAGATTTAGAACAACAATTAGACACGCTGCACAAAAACTCTACATATGCCCTAAATAAACTAGACGATCTGGAGAATCGAAGTCGCAGATGCATCCTTAAGATAGTTGGCCTCCTGAAACAATTTCTCCTAATCAACTAATAGATATATTTGAAGTAGACCTACCAAAAACACTAGGTCTCACACACCCATGTCCTACTGAGAGGGCACACAGAATTGGCCCGCCGAGAGAAATGGCGTCAGAGGAGATGAGACCAGGGAGTGCATCGCAAAAGGACAAGGAGGAGAGGCGGTTAAACCTAGACATTCCATAGCGAAATATCTGAATGATCGTGATAAAGAGGAGATTTTGAGAGCGTACAAGGCAAGCCGTATCCCACTACGTATACATGGCCACAAAGTGCTCCTTTACCAGGACTATTCAGCGGAAGTTATGAGGAAACGCAAGGGATTCAGTGAGGTATGCACGTTACTCTACAAGAAAAACGTGAGATTTCAGATGTTATACCCGGCCACTTTGAGATTCAGAGCACCAGGAGGAGAAACAAAGTCCTTTCATTCACCTACGGAAGCCATGGATTTTGTACTACGACAACGTACGCCCCCCCTTAGTTCAACCCCGGCCTCACCAGACACTAGGAATGCACTAAACAGCCAGTTGACAGAACCGGGAGAAGGAGACCAGCATCGTCCCTACCATCTACGCTCAGGAGCGGGCACGGGAGCAGCAACGCCAGACCGGCTACCACCGAACAACCAAAGACAGCAAAAATCGAGTTGGTCAAGGAAGAAAACTGGCACGGCCAAAAAGGACGTCCAAGCGACGAGATTTAACTGACAACATGTCTAACTAACTAGCCATATTCCCAAGGAAATACGCCAACTAGTTACTATTCTCGAACCGAACTTAATGGGCCACTCTGATAGACTTTGTGATACATCGATTGACTGACTTATATACTGAAGACTGCTACTAGGACATAAAACCTGGCGCCTTAAGATATGACTGTCAATGTACACAGCCATGCCAGTAACCTACCTATTGGAAGGACCGGCGGACAGCGGAGACGAATTAGGAGGCAACATACGAGTGAGAAAAGAGAAAACAATGTCCTGAACATGTGGACTTTAGACGGGAGGGGTGGAAAATGGAAGAGGGGGGGGAAGGGGGGAAAGAAGAAAGGGAATGTATTTATATTGAAGGGTCGTTCTCATCTCCTCCTTTTCTTCCCGATGTCTCCATACACAGCTTACAACTGAGTCAAATGGCGGAATACAAATACTGATGTATTCATCTGCCCTGGATCCCACTGGGAGCCAGAGGAGACAAAAGTGGAGGAAAAAAGAGAAGTGAGCACAATGGAAAAAGGGTGGGAATACATAGGGTTGGGAGGGGGAAGGGATAGTTCAGTTGTATTTGACTGTTTTTTGAAATATTGTGATTCTGTTACTAATGTACAATTGTCTCACTCAGGAAAATGCGTAAGAGGGAACAAATATAAGATAACGTCACGTGGCGGGAAAATTGAGGTATCATGGTTTCACTTCCATACCATAGGTCAACTTTACTACCCATCACCAAAAGCTAGGACAACATCATGGTCAGGTGGGTAACCTGGAATGTCAAGGGAATGCGCTCCCCAGCTAAGCGCATGATGATATTGAGACACCTCAAGCGATTGAAAGTAGATGTGGCGCTACTCCAGGAAACCCACCTGACCAGGGAAGACTTCTTCCGTCTAAAAAAGATGTGGGTAGGTGAGGTATATGGCTCGGGGGCAATCAACCGGAAAGCAGGGTTATAACCTTGATAAATAAATCCCTGGCACACGAAATTATGACACATGACACAGATGATGAAGGGAGATTGAGCCACCTAGTCTTACAACTACAAAACGATATAATAAGTGTCTATAATATATATGCTCCAAATACAGCCCAACGGACTTTCTTTAATGACATTCGACAACGTCTTCTGACCGACAAGGAACCTGTTAAACTAATAGGGGGCGACTTTAATATGGTTTTTAACGAACTAGAAGACAGACGAGGGACTAAGCCACGATCCTTGCAGCGAAAAGATGGAAAGGGGCAGCAGAGCTTCTTGACAGAGCTATCAGTTAATTGCATGGTACCCGATGCTTGGCGCTCCTTACATCCGCTAGGCAGAGAGTATACGCATTACTCGCATGCACATAACACATGGTCACGATTAGACACATTCTTGACCTCCCCGCGCCTACTCCAGAGGGTGATGGAAATTAATATAGAATTGATGGTTATTTCAGACCATAGCCCGGTACTCCTGGAAATCAGTGACTCTTATCCAAAAGGAAGAGATATACTGTGGCGGTTTCCAGACTCATTGGCACGTGAAGAAAATTTCGTGGTAATGATGACAGAATGGTGGCAACGTTACTCTAGAGATAACGAGATCCACCGCTCAGATCCCCCTCTGTTTTGGGAAGCGGGGAAGGCGGTAATGCGAGGCCATATTATGACGCATGAAATAAAACGCAAGAAATTCATAGGAGACCAATATAGCAAAGCCAGCTCAGCAGCTAGAGAAGCATACTGTCTCTACCAGGAAGTAGATACGGCTGACAACAAGAAATCTTGGCAACAGGCGAAAAAAGATTTTGATGAGTGGGCAGCCAGACGCGAGGCCTTATACAAAACACAAATGGATCTTAAACTCCACAAGTTTGGAGACAAGGCCGGACGTCTGCTGGCCAATCTAGCGAGAGAAAAAAGACCCCAGACACATGTCCTTAAAATACGCGACAGCCAAGGAATAATCAGAAACAACCCCAAAGAGGTGGTCCAGACGTTGGGAAAATATTATGCAAAACTGTATTTAGACCAAGATTCTGAAGAAACTGACGAGGGGGGTGCTGCTTGGCTAGACTCGCTTCCCTTGCCAAAACTAACCGATGATAATCTATTATACCTCAATAGCCCTGTCACAAAAGAAGAGGTTGAGGGAGCAATAGGGAGACTGAGTGCGAACAGGGCGCCCGGCCCTGATGGTTTCAACGGAGCCTATTTCAAAGCCATGAAGGAACAGATTGCCCCGATACTTACCGACCTATATAACGGATTCCTACGAGGAACGCAAATACCCGAGGCCATGAACATGGCATACATTAAATTAATTCCCAAACCAGGAAAAGACACCCTAGACCCATCGGGATATCGACCAATATCGTTAATCAACCAAGACTTAAAATTAATGTAAAAAATAATGGCTGACCGCTTAGCCTCAATTTTGCCGACCATAATTCCCGCTCACCAGGCAGGCTTCATAAAAGGCAGATCCACTACAACGAACATACGCAAAGCAATGCTGATAATGGACGTAGTGAGGGGGAGGGAGAAAGACGAGAAGGGTTATCCAGCCATAGTCACATTAGATGCCGAAAAGGCTTTTGACAATGTACGATGGACATGGCTGGATAAAGTCTTTAAAACCTATAATCTCACGGGTAACTTTAGGACGTATCTTGGGGCCCTATATAATAACCCGAAAGCCAAGGTGAGCATACCGGGATTCCTATCAGATGCCATTAGCCTTAATAAAGGTACTAGACAAGGCTGCCCACTTTCTCCCCTATTATTCGATATGGCAATTGAACCACTGGCAATGTACCTGGAACGCCATAAGGTATTCAAGGGCATCATGGTGGGATCAAAAGAGGTACGACTGGGGATGTTTGCCGATGATGTTATTCTTTTCTTAAACGATCCAGACAAAGATCTCAAAAAAGCCCTCACAGAAATAGAACGATTGGGCAGATCTTCGGGTTTCACACTCAACAAAAACAAATGCGAAGTTATGTTCCTTCAGAAAACTCCCCCCCTGCAGACAGGAAATCAATATGAAAATATACAGATAGCAAAAGATAAAATACGTTACCTAGGAATCCTTCTGGCCAGATCACCTGCACAGATATATAAATACAACTTTGTTCCCATAATTGAAAAAATTGAAAAGGAATTACTGAGATGGAAAGACCTACCCTTGTCTCTATTAGGTCGGGCGCACTTGATCAAAATGACCAGTTTTCCGAGGCTCCTCTACCCACTCCAAACAATTCCCTTGTTATTGAAGCACGCAGATGTCAAGCGGCTCAATAAAGCATTTTCAAAATTTATGTGGAGAGGTGGGAGAGCGAGGATAGCGATGCAGACTCTTCTACAGACAAAAGACATGGGTGGACTAGGATTACCAGATGTAAGGGGCTATAACCTCGCATGTATGGCCAGACATGTAGCAGACTGGTTACACAACACAGATAGATATTCTGACGTTACGCTGGAAGGTGAATTAGCCAAACCATGGGGGCTACCGGCCCTACTTCACTCCCCACTATCGGTCATACCAAAAAAGATTAAGGACACACTGGTCTGCAGAGATACCATCGCCACATGGAAAGCCATTAGGAAAAAAATGAGACTCTCATGGAAAATTTCAATACATTTATCACCATGGAATCATCCTGGATTCGAAATAGGTCGCCTCAATAAACTCTTTGAGGAATGGAGGGAAAAAGGAGTGAACACCATGAAAGACCTCATGAACCTTAGTGAACAGAGGTGGCTATCGGGTCGGGAAATATTGCAGAAATTTGGACTTGCAAATACACATTTTCTGCAGTACTACCAGATACGATATCAACTAATGGAAAACCTCCTAGATATAAGGAGGGAGATAAACAACGAGCTTTGGGCAAACACGATAGGCTCGAATCCATCCAACATAAACATTTCGTTTCTTTATGCAGGATTACAAAAGATACTAAGACCGACTACCCCAGACAAACTGTTCCGAAGATGGAAAAAACACTTCCCAGACCAAGACTTGATATCAAAATTATTAGAGGGATGGCAACTAGCGAGACGACATTTAGAGAATGAGAAATGGAGAGACACCCAATATAGGGTGATGCACGGGACTATCCAGGGCTTTAATATCCCATCAAAACAGGGAGGAATACAGAAATGGCTAGCATGTCCCAAATGTAAGACACCAATGACAGATATAGAACACGGACTGTGGTCATGCCCAACAACTCAAAGTCTGTGGAGGGAGGTTGAGACATTAACA
Source organism: Allobates femoralis (assembly GCA_033576535.1). Lineage (NCBI taxonomy): Eukaryota > Metazoa > Chordata > Amphibia > Anura > Aromobatidae > Allobates > Allobates femoralis. The sequence continues at coordinate 107,589,456 of JARQOC010000010.1, read as the reverse complement.
ACGACCATGGCTGGACATAAAATTGGATTATCCCCACTGCTGTGGTTGTTCCATTACATTGACACAAATGACCAAACACCGACTCCCTTGACATTGTTTTCACACGATAGCTATACTGGCTAAACGTCTCATCCTACAGTGTTGGCTGGATGAGTCGTTACCAAACGCACAGGTACTTGTTACGGTTATGAAAAATGTAGCATTTCTGGAAAGAACGGATACATTGAGATCACCTTCTAAGCTGACCACAAAATTCTTTCAGAAATGGCGACCTTTCATAGAAAACGTGATGACAGATCATGATATTAGGGACTTTGTGATGCCCTTCAGAAATACGACATGGTATGCGAAGATGGAGTTGGAGGGAAACCTGGGAAAACTTAGCTGTAACACAGCGTTATGAGAACACCACACAAAGATAACTCCGAAAATTAAAGCAAAATATTTTATTCAGACAATGTATGAGCCTATAAGAGACATTTAGACATACGAATCACAACAGAACCATCACAATGGGTGGGGGGGGTGGGAGGGATGGGGAAAGTCAATTGGAAGGTTGAAAACATGACTTAAGGTTAAGAAAACAGTACACCGTTGAACTTCTTCACACCATGTTTTTGTTCAATCTTATATTTTCTTTGGTATTTGATATGGTTATGCCTGTTAAATGCAATGTATACTAGACTGTTGAAAATTGAATAAAAAAGATGATTGGAAAAAAAAAAAAAGGGAAAGAAAGTTTTTGTGACTTTAGGGGGATTACGGGACTCTCGACCCCACCCGTGGGTTGCAGCTAGTGATGGCCGCCACTGCTATACAGTTCTTCTGGGGTTGGTGGCAATGCAGCAAAGTTGGTAAACCCTCCTGGAAGGGTTATCCCCAGGGCAGCAGATGTTACTGGGTGAGTTGGTAATAATGTTACAGCGCAGGGCTGATGGCGCGACAATTAAGTTCACAAACACAGCGGGGTGCAGTCTCAAGGTCTTTACTCACAGTCTGTTGTTCTGGGTTACAACAATTGTCACTGTGTAACAGCCCGCTCAGTGCTGAGTTCTCAGAGGAGGGGATCCAGCTAACTCCCAGGTAGCTTGGTGGTACTTAAGCGGTACCCCTTCCCTCTGTCCTCTCACAGTCGTCTCACTCTGCGCTTACTTCACCCTCCTGCCCTGCGCCTCACACACAGAGCCCCGAGCCAGTGGCCGCAGGCCTTTGTAGGGCAGTTTCTCGCTTAGTCCCTTGGACCCTACATGGCCACCTTTTCTGTGGGTGGGTGTGGTTTCGGCTGCATCACGTGAAGATACCGCAGCCTCCGTTTTGCTAGCAAAGTATGGTTGTTCTCCACTGGTTTGGGGCTGGTCCCCCACTGCAGCGTGGTCCATCCACAAAATTTCAGTCGGTGTGGATGCGGGCATCCCCTGGTGGACTGTTCACTGGACCCTTCTGTCTTTGGGAGCACCCTTTCTCTCTCTCTCTCAGCTCCTCTGTCAGGTCTTGTCTCTCCCAGGTCTTGGGACGAGCTCCCACTGGCTCCAGTCCCCAGGACACCTCGTTCTCGCTCTTGTCCTTCTTCTGACAGGCTCTCTGAGCCTCACAGACTCCTACAGCTCTTGCCAGCCACCCACCAACTGTCTTCTAGATGTTTTTACTGGTCTTTTTATTCTCTCTGTCACATGTCCTACATCACTAACGTTCGTCCTTCCTGACTTCACTCCCTCCTGGGTGCTCCCCTAATCTCTGCTCTCCACCTATCCCTTCTACCTTGGTTCCTCCCCAGCAGACAGGATCTGGTACTGTGCTCTCCCTTAGGAGCAATTTCGCCATAACCCTGACCTGGAGTGGTGTAGTGTTGACCTGGGTGTCTGGATACCAGACAGTGTACCCTCCGTACCCGAGAGTGGGGTACAACACCTCTGACTGTGGCGACTGGATCTGCAGGAGTGCCACATCTCTTCCCTTGTGTGTTGTGTCTCTCCCCTGTGCGCTGTGTCTCTCCCCCTGTACGCTGTGTCTCTCCCCCTGTGCGCTGTGTCGCTCCCCTTATGTGCTGTATTCATGCATTGTGCGCGGCCTTCACCCCCTGTGCGCTGTCTCACCTTTGTAACACTGTGTTGCCTCAGTACACTCTGTCTCTAACTCCTTTGTGCTATCTCCCCCTGTGCGCTGTCTCTCCTCCCATGTGCTGTCTCTCCCCCTCTTGCACTGTCTTCTCCCCCTGTACAACTACAATTAGTTAACTCCTAGACTATACTCGAGCTACATGATAAATTCTATCCGTCGCTAGGAGTTTGCTGTAGACATTTTTACTGTTGAGTTCAGTGGGTGTTGTGTGCTGTGAGCTCCCGCTAATGGTGGCTGCAGGTAGACACAATTTTAGCATTTATTTCTAGCAGCAACCCTATGAAACCCCTAAGGATTGCATTCGTAATGTTGACAGCAAATAACTAACCTTAACTCCCAGATTATTTCTATAAGAAAAATTACTAACCAGCTACATAATCCTAGTGATGACAGCACTGGCGAAAAAACGTTTGTGCAGCGACTTAATACCAGTTTTTGACTGGAAATGGTTAATAAATTGGCCATTATGTCTCTAGTCTTCCAGGTCAGTCTGTAAACTAAATATAACTTCATTTTAGGAGATGGGGAAATGGCTATGACCTACTGAGTACGAGACCTTTTATGTGACAGGTCAATCACACTAAAAACATACCGCAACGCGACATCTGTATGAACAACATCACACCTATGTCCACAATAACAAACACACACATTAATGTAATGATCCATAGAAGCACCATGAGCACACAGACGCAGCACTAAAACCACCAGTTTACATAGACTTCTTGTTGATCAAGTTTAAAAAACAATAATTTATCCTGCAAATTCCTCCCTATTGTGCTCACCTGCTTATTAGTTAGTGGACTGGTAGGAAGCTGCAGGACAGGATTTTCCTTTCTTGATGAAGCATGGTAACAGGCACAAGTCAGAGGTGATAAGAGGCGGCTAGAAACTTTTGTCCAATTCTTGATTTTCCCAATAGATTAAAAACTAGGGCCTTCCCTATATTAATAGTGGTGACCATTGAAACCTCTTGGATCCATGATAGACATCTAATCTAATGTCTGCTTTATGTTCCACCTGGTGACACATATCCTTGAAGCCTACGGTACGGATAAGTAGTTCTTGAGCAACACGGACAGGTGGCACTGGCGAAACGGACAGGTGAGATGGGGTGAAGTGATGTTAAAGATGTAACGGGCTGGAACAGAGGAGAGAGATGTAGCAGAGCTGGAACAGAGATGACTTAAGTAGTAAGGCTGGAACAGAGATGACTTAAGTAGTAGGCTGGAACAGAGATGACTTAAGTAGTAAGGCTGGAACAGAGATGACTTAAGTAGTAGGGCTGGAAGTGATATGAATTAAGAGTAGAGCTGGAACAGAGAAGACTGATAAGCAAGCTGATAGAGATTAGCAACTGAAGAGAGATACTGAGTAGAAGAGCTGAACAAGATAATGATAGCAGAGCTGGAACGTGATGACTTATAGTAGAGCTGACAGACATGACTTAAGTAGTAAGAGCTGAAGGGAAGACTGAGAACAGAGCTGGGATAGAGATGTAGCAGAGCTGGAAGAGAGATACTGATGTAGAAGAGCTGGAACAGAGATGAATGATGAAGCAGAGCTGGAACAGTGATGACTTTAGTAGTAGAGCTGAACAGACATGACTTAAGTAGTAGAGCTGGAACAGAGATGAATGATGAAGCAGAGCTGGACAGAGATGACTTAAGTAGTAGAGCTGGAACAGAGATGACTTAAGTAGTAGAGCTGGAAGAGAGATTACTTAAGTAGTAGAGCTGGAACAGAGATGAATGATGAAGCAGAGCTTGAACAGAGATGACTTACGTATTAGAGCTGGAACAGAGATGACTTAAGTAGTAGAGCTGGAACAGAGGTGACTTAAGTAGTAGAGCTGGAACAGAGATGACTTAAGTAGTAGGGCTTGAACTGAGATTAATTAAATAGTAGACTGGGACAGAAATGACTTAAGTGGTAGGGCTGGAACTGAGATAAATTAAGCAGTAGAGCTGTAACAGAGAAGACTGATGAAGCAGAGCTGGGATACAGATGGACTGATGTAGTAGAGCTGGAAGAGAGAAGACTAATGTTGTAGAACCGGAACACTGTTGTAGCAGAACTGAAACAGAGATGAATGTAGGAAGAGATAAGATATGACCCAGCAGTAGGACTTTTGCCTTGATAAAATCCATCTTCTTTGTTACAGTATATATCAGGAAAACAAGTTGGAATAAATCATACAAGAGTTAAAAGCCACAAATGTATTTCAGAACTACGTCATTAGTAATTGAACAGTAAAGACTGATGTAGAAGAGCTGGATAAAGGCCGCTTCACACGCTAGGATCTCGTTAACAATATCATTGAAACGTCACAGATTTGTGATCGTTCAAACAATATCGCTTGTGCTCGTTGCGTGTAAATGAACGATGTAGGAAGGAAAAATCGTTAGAACGGTCATCAAAAATTTGAGATCCAGACTTCGAATCTATCGTTCGTTATCCAATTAACGTCATGGGAAGTAGCAGCATCGTTCAGTGTGACATCTTTTTGAATGATGTCGTTCATATTTCTCCTATTCCTGCCGCTTTGTAAAATCGCTCCAACGTTCTTCTCCAAATAGCTGGAGCGTTGCCAAATTTAAGATCATTAACGATATCCTTACGTGTGACAACGCACTAACGATGGCGGAAGGATCGCGGTCACGTGACATAGCTAACGATATCGTCCACCTATATCCTAGCGTGTGAAGCGGCCTTAAGATATGCAGCAGAGGTTGAATTGAGAGAACTGGTATAACAGAGTTGCAACACCAGTGACTGATGTTGTGGATGTTTTGGTTGGGACATCAATATGTCCCTCTCCTTAACTGTCTGCTTGCCAAATCTATAAATAAAAGTGTCCGTGGACAATAACAACACTTGACGAGGGGGAATGCATGGGATAATTCTAAGTTTATTAGGAAGCACGTACATTTATATAGGCAATTCTGGGGATGGTAGGCCTCAGGATAAGATCATTCATTAACTGGTTACAAAATATTAAATATAACTAATCATTGGTCACTAATAGCTGAGAGCTGATTGGATTATGCAAATCTATTCTAAATTTATTTTAAATGCATATGTATCCTTGTACTTTTCCATCATTTGGTGTTATTAACACACTCCTGCATTATTTGGTGTTTTTGGAACATCTTCCCTTCTTACCAAAACATGCTAGACATTGGCTTAATTCCCAAACTATGTGTACCTAAGAAGCACACAAGATGAGGGTAGTGGTGCAAAGTGCACCAGTTCTAGGCCCACAACGGCACTACAGGGTAAAACTGTTCGTTTTTCTCATATAAATCACTTGTTTCATAAGACAGTATAGTAACAAATGAACAGCACATTAGAAATCACAGTAAAATATTACAGAGTGGGACCACTGGGGGAAAGAATGCGGTGTGTCAGTCACCTGTAGAGTGGGCTCCATATACATTTACATTACAGGCACCATCATCATATTGTTCAGAACGATTATAGTCCCTTGATAGGGGTTTGCTTTGTGACGGGGATGGGCTGGCCGATGCCCATGTGCAGTGCTCAACATACAAGGGCAAAGTGTCGTACGATCCGCGCTGCTACGAAAGGAAGACAAGGACAATGGATCATCTGGTTGAAGTAGTTCTTTAATCCAAGTTAATGTTGTGTGTAACCGAACGATTCAACTACGATAATTAGTCAAGTTGAAGTTGACAGGTTTATGAACATATTCAAAAACCTAACGACTTCAACTCAACCGACCTGCTGCATCGTACTGTGTGACACCGCGATAACGATGTCACGGACAACTTCGCCCATTCACAGCAATGAGCAGGGATCGTTCGCGGGGTTTGCAAACGATCCCTGCTCACAACATCGTTGGTGAGTTGTCCACGATATCTAGTCGTGTGACATCTTACCAGATGGATCTCATAAACGACCGCGCGCCCACGAGATCGCAGCCAACATCGTAACAACTTTGTGCCGTGTAACGGGACCTTTACATGCCTCCCAGAGTTCATCTAAATTCTTTGGTTTTGTCTTCCAAGCTTCCGCTTTCATCCTACCCCAAACATGCTCAATGATGTTCATGTCTGGTGACTGGGCTGGCCAGTCCTTGAGCACCTTGATCTTTTTTGCCTGGAGGAACTTTGTTGTAGAGATGGATGTATGAGATGGAGCACCATCCTGCTGCAGAATTTGACCCTTTCAATGATTTGGAATGTAAGAGGTAGCTAATGTCTTGATATTTTAGGCTATTGATATTGCCTTCCACCTTGCAAATGTTTCGCACTCCCTCATACTGAATGTAACCCCAGACCATGATCTTTCCACCACCAAATTTAATTGTTTTCTGGGTGTATTTTGGATCCATACGGGCTTCAGTAGGTCTCCTGCAGTATTTTCGGCGGCTGTGGTGTAATTCTACTGAAGATTCATCAGAGAAATCCACCTTCTGCCACTTTTCTAGCATCCATCTGTTTAGCAGGCTGTGGGACTTTGCAAATGCCACAAGGCTTTTTATTTGCCTTTTGTTTAGTGCTGGCCTCTGGGCACTGATTCAACCATGGAGGCCATTTCGAGACACAATCCTACAAACTGTTCTAGTTGACACAGGTACTTGAGGTGACCAGGCCTGTTGGAGCTCTGCTGCAGTTAAAGAGGGGGTTGCTTTGGATTTTCTAAACAACAAACGTTCCTCCTGAGTAGTTGTCTTGTGGGGTCTGCCGGACCTGGGGTTGTCAAACACATCTCCAGTTTCTTCAAATCTTTTTTTAATTCTTTGTACTTGACGCTGAGACACATTAAAGGTGCCAGCCACCTCTGCAGTGGATTTGGTCTTCAACCTCTTGATAATCAAGGCTTTGGTCGCAGGGTGGATTTTTGGCATGTTGTCAGAGCTCAAGTTGCAGTTCAAGTGAAGGTCTGGGATGTTTCTTTTTATACACACCCACTAATTAACCGATTATTTACTGAGCACAGGTGAGGATGTAAACTAGGATTGGGTGCATTATATGACCAGGCGACAAAACTTTTGTCTTGCCAAAATCTGACCATTCTGTGTTCAGTAAATGATCAATATTTCAGCATTGATGCCAATTTATTTTCTTAACCTAAACCAAATTTCGGAGGATTTCAGCTTTCAAATGAGTACCGTATATACTCGAGTAGAAGCCGACCCGAGTATAAGCCGAGGCCCCTAATTTTACCCTCCAAAACTAGAGAAACTTATTGACTCGAGTATAAGCCTAGGGGGGAAAATGAAGCAGACCCTCATCATGGTATACAGTCCCTCTCATCATGATAAATGGCCCCCCATTACTGGTATATAATCCTCCATCACTGGTATATAGGACCTCCATCACTGGTATATAGGACCTCCATCACTGGTATACAGTCCCCCCCATTAGAGGTTACAACCCCCATCAGTGGAATACAGCCCCCCATCAGTGGTATATACAGGCTCCTCCTCAGTGGTATATACAGGCCCCCCATCAGAGGTTACAGCCCCCATCAGTGGTATATACAGGCCCCCTTCAGTGGAATATACAGGCCCCCTTCAGTGGTATATACAGGCCCCCTTCAGTAGTATATACAGGCCCCCCCAGTGGTATATACAGGCCCCATTCAGTGGTATATACAGGCTCCCCAGTGGTATATACAGGCTCCCCCAGTGGTATATACAGGCCCCCCAGTGGTATATACAGCCCCCAGTGGTATATACAGCCCCCCAGTGGTATATACAGGCCCCCCCCCTTGCTGCCGCACACCTATCATCACATCAAATACTAATGGGAGAACAACAAGGGACTATAAAAAAAAAATTTTTTTCTGGTGTCCAAAATATTTTAATGAATTTGGGGTATTTTTGGGGTGCTGATTCTGAATATGCTATCAGTTTTGCCAGATTGGCTCAAGTTTTTGAGATTTTTGGTATCTTATTTATAGCACTTGTTGGTAAATGCGACGCATCATCTCATTAATTTCTTTGGATTAGTACTTGAACTGAGCAGTTCTCAATATAGTTTTGTGTTAATTAGTGTTCTAAAAGTTTGTTCATAGCTTGATTTTTGCACTAACTTTATGTTGTTGTCTGTTTTCCAGTGAAAAGCATGAACTCATCAAGAAGAAGTTGTCTTAACGATCCAGACTCATTCTATTACATTTGTGGTGAATATACACTGCCAAAACATAGAAGAAACATAACAGACTTCGTTAAAAAAGTGTATTTTGCCTATTTTGGGGTTATGCTTGGGGACCAAGACAAGTTTTGGGCACCACACATAGTGTGCAAAGCATGTATCGAATTATTACGAAAATGGAGCAAAGGACAAAGAACAAGCTTCAAATTTGGTGTTCCAATGGTGTGGAGAGAGCAAAAAAATCATCATGATGACTGTTATTTCTGTGCAGTGCAAGTACAAGGATTCAATAAGCATAAGAAACGAAAATGGGAGTATCCTAACATGGAATCTGCAAGAAGGCCTGTCCCTCATTGTGAAGATGTGCCTGTACCTGTGTTTACCATGTTACCTGACCTTCCCCCACCTGATGATGATGATGAAATGCAGGGTATGGAGCTAAGCATTAGTTCTGGAAGTGAACTAGAATATGAAGGAAGTTTCAGAACACCTACGCAATTTACCCAAGGAGAGCTCAACGATCTAATAAGAGACCTCAACCTCTCAAAAAGTGCATCCAAACTTTTAGCTTCAAGGCTAAGTGAAAAAAATTGTCTGACGCCTGGAACTAAAATTACATCTTACAGGACCAGAGAAGAAGCACTTCTTCCATTTTTCTGTGAAGATGACCTACTTGTATATTGTAAGGATATTCCTGGCCTGATGCTGCAAATGGGTTTACAAGTATATCGTCCTGTAGACTGGAGGCTTTTCATAGATAGTTCTAAAAGGAGTTTGAAATGTGTTTTGTTGAACAATGGCAATCAGTGTGCATCTCTTCCAGTAGCTCACTCAACTAAACTTGCAGAACAATACCAAAATGTCAAAATGGTCTTGGAGAAACTGTGCTACCATGAACATTCGTGGCTGATATGTGTTGATTTAAAAATGGTCAACTTTTTACTTGGACAGCAAAGTGGATACACAAAGTATCCTTGCTTCATCTGCATGTGGGATAGTAGAGCAAAACATCAGCACTGGGAGAAACTGAATTGGCCTCCAAGGGACACCTTGACAGTAGGAGCATCAAACATAGTGAACGAACCTTTGGTGGACAGGGAAAAAATCATTCTACCACCACTTCACATAAAGTTAGGATTAATGAAGCAGTTCGTCAAGGCATTAGACAAAGATGGTAATTGCTTCATGTACATCTGCAGATCTTTCCCTGGTCTTAGTAGCGAAAAACTGAAGGCAGGAATCTTTGATGGTCCTCAAATTCGGAAACTCATTAAAGATTCAAATTTTCCTAAGGAAATGAATGACATTGAAGCTGCTGCATGGTGTAGTTTTGTGTTGGTAGTGAAGAACTTCTTGGGAAATCAAAAGGCAGACAATTATGAAGAACTGGTACAAAACATGCTATTGAGATTTAGAAATCTGGGTGTACACATGAGCATTAAATTGCATTATCTTCACAGTCACTTGGACAGATTTCCAGAAAACCTTGGAGATTTTAGCGAAGAACAAGGGGAGAGATTTCATCAGGATATTATGGTGATGGAGGAAAGGTACCAAGGCAGATGGGACAGACATATGATGGCTGATTACTGCTGGAATCTACAGCGTGACTGCCCCAATAGCTCACATAGAAGAAAATCATATAAAAAGCGCTTTTCCAGCGATTAAATGTCTATCTTTCATGTCTTGTTCATTTTTGAAGATTACTTTCTAAAACTAGTTAAAATAAAATAAAATCAACATTTACTTTGTTAAATTTATTGTATTCATGACAATATCAATAAAGTTAATGCGCGTGTAGCAAATTACGTCTTTTTTTTTTACACATTTTACGAAAAATCTCAAAAACTTGAGCCAATCTGGCAAAACTGATGACATATTCAGAATCAGCACCCCAAAGTTACCCTAAATTCAATGAAATATCTTTGGCACCAAAAATGCTGTTGACCAGTGTAATCGTTCCCCCAAACATGCCTGTGATGTAATTGTATATGGAGTCTGCTCCATGGGTGACCAACGTGCCACATTCCTTTCCCAGAGTCTTTATCATTCTCGTGCATGTGCTGTCACCTAGGTCATGCGTCCCGGCAGCCGTGCATGCATGTTAGATGATGACGCTGGACGTAGTGCGGTACACAGCTTCCGGAAGGATGTAGCGTCACTTCTGGTAACGTGGTGATGTGGCTGGACTTGGAGGCTTCTTTTAAACGGCACTGTGTCAATACCCAGACATCCCCTGATGAAGTGACCAGGTTCATAGTGCTGGTCGCGAAACGTACGTAGGTGCTGGGGACCTGGGATTTCTCCGTTGTGTGCTCCTGTGCACTGACTCATGGCGGCGGATAATGTGGGTAATGCTTAGGATGCGAAGCACTGTATGAATCATTTGTCCTGATAGTTGCCTCTCTCTCTTGATTTTCTCTGAGTAGCATTATATGTGGAATCGTCTTTATGCACTAGTCACTTTAACTTAGAGGGAAGAATTCTCATGTATGTACACTTGTACTGATGTATGGTGACCGATGCCCTGTATGATATCCCCACTCTAATATATTGCTGTGATTTCTAATGTGCTGTTCATTTGTTAGAATTTTGCCTTGTGAAACAAGTGATTTTTATGAGAAAACCAGACATGTGACCTTGGAATAACTTACATTTTTACCCTGTGCCTGACGTCGTGGGCCTAGAACTGGTGCACTTTGCACCTAACTTGCAATAAGCAACACAGGATTAGCCAGATATCCCTCAAGGGAAGGACCTAGTCATGACTTGAGACTCCTAAACGAGGCTCCACAGACTTTATTTGCATATTCGGATTTCCCAGGGGGCAGTGCGCCTAGGCATTCACTGTGTTGAGCGCTTTAGTCAGCTGCCCGCAGTGTTTTCTTGGACTGGTCTCCCTGAGATCAGTGATTGCTTCGTGCTGTTGGTCTACTAGGTATTGCTCCCACCTAGCTAGAATCCTACTCCACACTGATGAGGGGCAACACCCCGAAACAGCTGTCTGTGGATGGATACCTGGCCTTGGTATTCCTTTGTCATATCTTTAAGCTCATAAAGAGTTGGATATTGACTTATAGGGCCACTTAACATGGTGGTTATGGAGGTCTCCTCAAAGAGCCACCCCATGGCTAGGTCCTTCCCTGGAGGGATATCTGGCTAGTCCTGTGTTGAGACTCTTAAACGAGGCTCCACAGACTTTATTTGCTAAAAATAAGGTAGGATTACAGTGTTTCTCACGTTACTATGGAGCAATGACATTAGTGGAACACCCACTCGGGTCTTGAGAAATAGATGGCTGTAAGGTTGCAGAGTCTCCAAGATCAGAGTACAAAAAGCTCTCCAGCCCCACCACACACAGGGTATACATTAGGTCGGGTGTGTCCGCTTAAAGTAATAATGGAGTTCCTTTTTGGTTCGAAAATTACAGATTACAAAATAAAAGACCTCAGAGAATGAAGGGAGAAATATTATATTTTTCTTGCAATTTTAAAACTAAAAATGAAGTGAGAAAACGTTCAGTTCTTTGTGTAAGGTCGAAGTTTAGACTTCTCTGTTTGCATTTCACTTAGAGCCACGTCACACACACAGATAATTGTGCACAGATTGTTCGCAGATCTCTGGTTGCAGTGAAATCATGGACACATCGTTACATTTGTATATGGCCACAAAATGGAACAATGTGTCCATGATTTCACTGCAACCAGAAATCTGCGAACAATCTCTGCACAATTATCTGTGTGACGTGGCCCTTAGTTCTTCCTTCTTTATTAACAAAAATTTAAATTCCCTACCAGATGCCCCATCACTCGACATCACACCTTACTAATGGATTTTTATTAAAGGGGTTGCCTTTTCTAAGTGGTTAGCGCTGTCTATGGTGGCTCAGTGGTTAGCACTGTATATGGTGGCTCAGTGGTTAGCACTGTCTATGGTGGCTCAGTGATTATCACTGTATATGGTGGATCATTGGTTAGCACTGTATATGGTGGCTCAGTGGTTAGCTCTGTATATGGTGGATCAGTGGTGGTTAGCACTGTATATGGTGGCTCAGTGGGTAGCACTGTGTACGGTGGATCAGTGATTAGCACTGTATATGGTGGATCAGTGGTTAGCACTGTATATGGTGGCTCAGTGGTTAGCACTGTATACGATGGCTCAGTGGTTAGCACTGTATACGGTGGCTCAGTGGTTAGCACTGTATACGGTGGCTCAGTGGTTAGCACTGTATATGGTGGATCAGTGATTAGCACTGTATATGGTGGATCAGTGATTAGCACTGTATATGGTGGATCAGTGGTTAGCACTGTATATGGTGACTCAGTGGTTAGCACTGTATATGGTGGATCAGTAGTTAGTGCTGTACAGTGGCTCAGTGATTAGCACGGTATATGGTGGCTCAGTGGTTAGCACTGTATATGATGGCTCAGTGGTTAGCACTGTATACGGTGACTCAGTGGTTAGCACTGTATATGGTGGCTCAGTGGTTAGCACTGTATGGTGGCTCAGTGGTTAGCACTGTATATGGTGGATCAGTAGTTAGTGCTGTACAGTGGCTCAGTGATTAGCACTGTATATGGTGGCTCAGTGGTTAGCACTGTATGGTGGCTCAGTGGTTAGCACTGTATATGGTGGCTCAGTGGTTAGCACTGTATATGGTGGATCAGTAGTTAGCGCTGTATATAGTGGCTCAGTGGTTAGCACTGTATACGGTGGCTCAGTGGTTAGTACTGTATATGGTGGCTCAGTGGTTAGCCCTGTATATGGTGGATCAGTGGTTAGCACTGTATATGGTGGCTCAGTGGTTAGCACTGTGTATGGTGGCTCAGTGGTTAGCACTGTATATGGTGGCTCAGTGGTTAGCACTGTGTATGGTGGCTCAGTGGTTAACACTGTATATGGCTCAGTGGTTAGTACTGTATATGGTGGATCAGTGGTTAGCCCTGTATATGGTGGATCAGTGGTTAGCACTGTATATGGTGGCTCAGTGGTTAGCACTGTGTATGGTGGCTCAGTGGTTAGCACTGTATATGGTGCCTCAGTGGTTAGCACTGTATAGTGCCTCAGTGGTTAGCACTGTATATGATGGCTCAGTGGTTAGCACTGTATACGGTGGCTCAGTGGTTAGCACTGTATATGGTGGCTCAGTGGTTAGCACTGTATATGGTGGATCAGTGGTTAGCACTGTATATGGTGGATCAGTGGTTAGCACTGTATATGGTGTCTCAGTGGTTAACACTGTATATGGCTCAGTGGTTAGCACTGTATATGGTGGCTCAGTGGTTAGCCCTGTATATGGTGGATCAGTGGTTAGCACTGTATATGGTGGCTCAGTGGTTAGCACTGTGTATGGTGGCTCAGTGGTTAGCACTGTATATGGTGGCTCAGTGGTTAGCACTGTATATGGTGGCTCAGTGGTTAGCACTGTATATGGTGGCTCAGTGGTTAGCACTGTATATGGTGGCTCAGTGGTTAGCACTGTATATGGTGGCTCAGTGGTTAGCACTGTATATGGTGGCTCAGTGGTTAGCACTGTATATTGTGTCTCAGTGGTTAGCACTGTATAGTGCCTCAGTGGTTAGCACTGTATATGATGGCTCAGTGGTTAGCACTGTATACGGTGACTCAGTGGTTAGCACTGTATACGGTGGCTCAGTGATTAGCACTGTATATGGTGGCTCAGTGGTTAGCACTGTATATGGTGGATCAGTGGTTAGCACTGTATATGGTGGATCAGTGGTTAGCACTGTATATGGTGGCTCAGTGGTTAGCACTATATATGATGGCTCAGTGGTTAGCACAGTATATGGAGGCTCAGTGGTTAACACTGTATATGGCTCAGTGGTTAGCACTGTATATGGTGGCTCAGTGGTTAGCACTGTATGGTGGCTCAGTGGTTAGCACTGTATATGGTGGCTCAGTGGTTAGCACTATATATGGTGGCTCAGTGGTTAGCACTGTATATTGTGTCTCAGTGGTTAGCACTGTATAGTGCCTCAGTGGTTAGCACTGTATATGATGGCTCAGTGGTTAGCACTGTATACGGTGACTCAGTGGTTAGCACTGTATACGGTGGCTCAGTGGTTAGCACAGTATATGGAGGCTCAGTGGTTAACACTGTATATGGCTCAGTGGTTAGCACTGTATATGGTGGCTCAGTGGTTAGCACTGTATGGTGGCTCAGTGGTTAGCACTGTATATGGTGGCTCAGTGGTTAGCACTATATATGGTGGCTCAGTGGTTAGCACTGTATATTGTGTCTCAGTGGTTAGCACTGTATAGTGCCTCAGTGGTTAGCACTGTATATGATGGCTCAGTGGTTAGCACTGTATACGGTGACTCAGTGGTTAGCACTGTATACGGTGGCTCAGTGATTAGCACTGTATATGGTGGCTCAGTGGTTAGCACTGTATATGGTGGCTCAGTGGTTAGCACTGTATATGGTGGCTCAGTGGTTAGCACTGTATATGGTGGCTCAGTGGTTAGCACTATATATGATGGCTCAGTGGTTAGCACAGTATATGGAGGCTCAGTGGTTAACACTGTATATGGCTCAGTGGTTAGCACTGTATATGGTGGCTCAGTGGTTAGCACTGTATGGTGGCTCAGTGGTTAGCACTGTATATGGTGGCTCAGTGGTTAGCCCTGTATATGGTGGATCAGTGGTTAGCACTGTATATGGTGGCTCAGTGGTTAGCCCTGTATATGGTGGCTCAGTGGTTAGCACTGTATGGTGGTCAATGGTTAGCACTGTATATGGTGGCTCAGTGGTTAGCACTGTATATAGTGGCTCAGTTGTTAGCACTGTATACAGTGGCTCAGTGGTTAGCACTGTATATGGTGGCTCAGTGGTTAGCACTGTATATAGTGGCTCAGTTGTTAGCACTGTATATGGTGGCTCAGTGGTTAGTACTGCATCCTTGCAGCACTGGGGTCCTGGATTCATATCTCACCAAGGACAGCACCTGTAAAGAGTCGTATGTTTTCCCAGTGTTTGTGTGGGTTTCCTCCAGGTTCTCTAGTTTCCTCCAACACTCTAAAAACTAATAGTGAATATAGATTGTGAGCCCCAATGGGGACAGTGATGATGATGTATGTAAAGCTATATGCTTAAAGGGTTATTCCCAATATAATAAGTGTTATCTTCAGCAGTCCAATAGACAATGAAAGGAGTGAAGGTCAAGGATGTGCACCTTGCTCCATTCAAGAGAGCCCCGTTTTCAGGATCCAAACGGCCAGACCCCCAGCAAGCAGTATCTTGCAAATAACCCTTTAATGTATGGTTCATCTGAGATCTGGAGATCAGGCCTGATCTGTCAGAGTAATCAATCAGCAAGTGTTTAAATTCTCTGCAGCGCCTCCAGAGGGGAAATGATGCATTACACAGTTCTCATAGAATTTAAGATAAGCTTTCCTTGTAATCCTCCAGAGTGAGGAGTGTTGTTTCTACCATTATGAAATGAATGGGGTCTCCTTTTTCTTCATTTAGGATTTTCTAATGGCTACAGAAACTAGAAAAGTGAATCATCGTAATAGCAGACCCACCACCACAACAGACCTGTGTATTACAGAGGGGGCAATAATTGCACTGATGCGAGATGACTTAATTTTCCGATGACTTAATTGACTTTTGGCCAAATATAAAGTATCATTGGAAAGTTTTGTGCAGGTGCAGAGAGGGGCAGAGGGCTCCTACATACGAGACCACTTGTGTAATGTTTATAAGACAGTAAAACGTTTCCTCCTCTGCAATGATGGATGAGTGGGACTCGCTTGGTTTGGTGCAGTGAAAAACCAAGAATCATTGGCAGGGGAATCCTTTTTTTTTTTAAATGCAAATTCAAAGCGATTTTCTACAGCACCAGCAAAGGCTCGGAGATGTCAGAAATCTCCGGCTCACCACATTACAGCCCCCATTCATTTGCATTAAGTTCAGTATTCAAGACGACTATCCGAATAGTAAAAAGTATTTGGTTAGAATAATCCGAACCTGAATATTTCACTATTCGCTCATCACTAGTCCCATGTGAATTTGGCAAATATTATGGAGGGAAGATAAATATTTTTTATTCATTTTTTTATTGAAATAATATAAAAGTGATACAAAATAATTTTCCTTAAAATTAGAACATAATTTATTTAAAACAAAATGATTTCCAATTTGATATAAAAAAAAAATAGCCATTCTAAAATTGAGGCATTGAAGGAAAACATGATCATGGAGATGTCGAGATTCTAAAGCCCCCGTCACATCGCCCCTATGTCGCCTCATGTAAAGGGGCGATGTCGGCGGTGGCGGCCGGTCGCCAGGTTTCAGAGCAGTGCTCTGAAACCAGGCGACCATCATGGGGCGATGTGCACACATCGCCCCATGTAACCGGCCGCCGGCGACCTGTCAGGCGATGGGAGCCATAGGCTCCCATTGTCCTGCATCGCCGCTGGGGTTTTCAGACACCCCAGCGGCGATGCCGCCTGTCAGCTCGCCGGCGCGGGGCTGGAGGTGTCGCCCTGTGTAAACGGGGGACGACGGCGCTGGCGGGGCGCCAAAAACGTGGGCGCACCCGCCGCCGACATCCCCAGCCCCTGGTGTGACGGGGCCTTTATGGATAGAGCAGTGATGTGTGAGGACTCAGGACTATGAACATCTGTGCAAAGTCCCTTATTAATCTGTCTATATTCTCTCCTTAAAATACCCCGCTCCTTACTACAACCATTTCTCAACCTGAAGAATGTGACCTGGCGAGAATGTGACAATATTCACAGCCGGATGGGACAGAAAGTACAAGATGTTGTAATAATACATGTGGAAATTACCAAAAATCATGACTCGAATGATAAGAATGTAAATGGCTTCTGGTAAGTGCGGTGAGCTTCTTTACACCTGACAGCTCAGTGAATATGGTCCCATACATGATAATCGGGAGGACAGGTCTATTATCTGAGCTTACATACATGACTGTACATTAATGAAAAAAAAAATTAAAAAAAAAAAAAAAAAAATCACATCAAAACGTGTTAACCCCCGAATTATTCGCCCTAGAGTTACACCCATAGCTGAAGGGTTCACTCCAGGGCTCCATTCAGCGAGCACTAAAGTGAGAATAGATTTGCCGGACCTGATGCCCCGTCCTGAGGACCGCCTCTAATGTTCAGGAATTTGCAGGACCCGATGCCCCGTCCTGAGGACCGCCTCTAATGTTCAGGAATTTGCAGGACCCGATGCCCCGTCCTGAGGACCGCTCTAATGTTCAGGAATTTGCAGGACCCGATGCCCCGTCCTGAGGACCGCTTCTAATGTTCAGGAATTTGCAGGACCTGATGCCCCGTCCTGAGGACCGCTTCTAATGTTCAGGAATTTGCAGGACCTGATGCCCCGTCCTGAGGACCGCCTCTAATGTTCAGAATTTGCAGGACCCGATGCCCCGTCCTGAGGACCGCCTCTAATGTTCAGGAATTTGCAGGACCCGATGCCCCGTCCTGAGGACCGCCTCTAATGTTCAGGAATTTGCAGGACCCGATGCCCCGTCCTGAGGACCGCTTCTAATGTTCAGGAATTTGCAGGACCTGATGCCCCGTCCTGAGGACCGCCTCTAATGTTCAGGAATTTGCAGGACCCGATGCCCCGTCCTGAGGACCGCCTCTAATGTTCAGGAATTTGCAGGACCCGATGCCCCGTCCTGAGGACCGCCTCTAATGTTCAGGAATTTGCAGGACCCGATGCCCCGTCCTGAGGACCGCTTCTAATGTTCAGGAATTTGCAGGACCTGATGCCCCGTCCTGAGGACCGCCTCTAATGTTCAGGAATTTGCAGGACCCGATGCCCCGTCCTGAGGACCGCCTCTAATGTTCAGGAATTTGCAGGACCCGATGCCCCGTCCTGAGGACCGCCTCTATTGTTCAGGAATTTGCAGGACCTGATGCCTCGTCCTGAGGACCGCCTCTAATGTTCAGGAATTTGCAGGACCCGGTGCCTCGTCCTGAGGACCGCCTCTAATGTTCAGGAATTTGCAGGACACGGTGCATCATCCTGAGGACCGCTTCTAATGTTCAGGAATTTGCAGGACACGTGCATCATCCTGAGGACCGCCTCTAATGTTCAGGAATTTGCAAGACAAGATGCCTCGTCCTGAAGACCACCTCTAATGTTCAGGAATTTGCAGGACCCGGTGCCTCGTCCTGAGGACCGCTTCTAATGTTCAGGAATTTGCAGGACACGGTGCATCATCCTGAGGACCGCTTCTAATGTTCAGGAATTTGCAGGACACGGTGCATCATCCTGAGGACCGCCTCTAATGTTCAGGAATTTGCAAGACATGATGCCTCGTCCTGAAGACCACCTCTAATGTTCAGGAATTTGCAGGACCGTACCTCATCCTGAGGACTGCCTCTAATGTTCAGGAATTTGCAGGACCCGGTGCCTCGTCCTGAGGACCGCCTCTAATGTTCAGGAATTTGCAGGACCTGGTGCCTCGTCCTGAGGACGGCCCCTATTGTTCGGAATTTGCAGGACCGGTGCCTCATCCTGAGGACCGCCTCTAATGTTCAGAATTTGCAGGACCCGGTGCCTCCTCCTGAGGACTGCCTCTAATGTTCAGGAATTTGCAGAATCCGGTGCCTCGTCCTGGGACCGCCTCTAATGTTCAGGAATTGCAGGACCCGATGCCTCATCCTGAGGACCGCCTCTAATGTTCAGGAATTTGCAGGACCCGGTGCCTCGTCCTGA
Source organism: Allobates femoralis (assembly GCA_033576535.1). Lineage (NCBI taxonomy): Eukaryota > Metazoa > Chordata > Amphibia > Anura > Aromobatidae > Allobates > Allobates femoralis. The sequence continues at coordinate 107,570,490 of JARQOC010000010.1, read as the reverse complement.
GGACCGCCTCTAATGTTCAGGAATTTGCAGGACCTGGTGCCTCGTCCTGAGGACCGCCCCTAATGTTCAGGAATTTGCAGGACCCGTGCCTCATCCTGAGGACCACCTCTAATGTTCAGGAATTTGCAGGACCCGGTGCCTCGTCCTGAGGACCACCTCTAATGTTCAGGAATTTGCAGGACACGGTGCATCATCCTGAGGACCGCTTCTAATGTTCAGGAATTTGCAGGACACGGTGCATCATCCTGAGGACCGCCTCTAATGTTCAGGAATTTGCAAGACATGATGCCTCGTCCTGAAGACCACCTCTAATGTTCAGGAATTTGCAGGACCCGGTGCCTCATCCTGAGGACTGCCTCTAATGTTCAGGAATTAGCAGTTCCTTGTTTGATCAGCCGCCCTGGTGCAGTGATTGTTAAAGCTGGCTATTCAACAGAACCCAACTGTAGAAAGTGGTTGCCAGAGGTCCCATCCAATGCCCACAAATCACCGTTGTGGCCCTGTGGAGATCTGTGACTAGTCCCATTCACCTTAATGAATCAGAAACACCTGCTATACCCCAGCACTGCCACCTCTTTGTCACAGACACCCCATAATATTAGAATCATGGTTTATTCCAGCAATATATCAATTTTATAAAAGAGTATTCCAACAAAAAGCATGTTTACCTATAGATCAATGGGTGTTCCAGGGTATGTTGACATAGACTTTGAGTGGCGCGGGGGCACAGGATATGCTCCCAATCTTGCTCTAGTTTTTCAGCAGAGGAAATGAGAACCAAAATCCCATTTTGGTGATCAGTGGTGATCATCTACCAGTGTAAGGGTGGAAACACACAATTCAGACCAGATGTATTTGTTTCCTTGAGGCTGGAAACACACTCTCCTACTTACATGCGAGTCTCTCTGACAAGACTCGGTTCAGTGACCCTGAACGACCTCTCCCTCTATGCACGGGAGTGTCAGCTGCATGTGTTTTTGTGCAGCATCACGCTCCCATCCAGAGAGGGAGAGGTCGTTCAGAGTCACTGATCCGAGTCCCGTCCGAGAGACTTACATGTAAGTAGGATAGTGTCTTTCCAGCCTAAAGGAGACAAATACATCTGGTCTGAATCCTCCCTCCCGAGGAGACACCTATGCCTCTGTTCACATGTTGCATTTTTGCTTTTTTTCTGCATCCAAACCTGCTCTCTTTGCAGAAAAAAAGGTTTTGCTGAGTTTTTGGTGTCATTTGTCTACAGCACATGTTTAATAAAGTAGATTTCATTCACCACAAAAACAGCAAAAATGCAGCAATTGCAATTTTGCACTTTTTAAATGGTAATAAACGCTGAAAGAATGGACGCTGCTTCTCTTAAACTTGTAGCAGTTTTCCATTTCAGTCATGAAAAAAAAGCAATCATGTGCAGGAGATCTCTGGAGTCTCATAGAACTTGATGGTGCTGCAAAAAGCAGCTTTTTGTTTGAATAAAACTCATGAGAAAAACACTGCAAAAAACACAATGTGTGAACATAGCCTGAGTGTAATCTTACTACCACACACCCCTTATTACACTACAGCTCCAAAATCCGCAGTTGTGGGGGTTCACATGGACATCACTTGTCCTTCTTTTATTAGGAAGGTTTGACTCTATCCAGACCCATGTAAGGAGAAGTCTTCATCACTAAAGTCAATGTGTCGCGATGCTGATCTCTCCAAAAATGTGATAAGACGTCCAAATAAATTACTATAAAGTCAAATGATTGTGGCATAATAAAAAAAATCTTAATGACATCCCAGACCTTACTGCATTATGAGAGCCGGTGTAAGTGCAGTAAGAATCCAGCGGCCGTGGCAGCGTCAGATCTGGCGTGGCCTCTCTAGCACAGCGTCAGCTCAGGTCTGCTGTCGGCACTGGCGTGGCCTCAGCTCTGGTGTGGCCTCAGCACTGGTGCAGCCTCAGCACTGGCAAGATATCGGCACCAGAGCAGCCTCAGGACTGGAGCGGCCTCAGCACCGGCGTGGCCTCTTCACCGGAGCGGCCTCAGCTCTGGTGTGGCTTGTATGGCGCAAGGACGGTAGTGAACACTTGGTTCTGGAAGACAAAGATTTTCACTCTTTCAAAGACCCACAGGAAGATGAGGAGGACGCTGACGTACTGGATCCAGGCGTATTTGATCATTTCCCAGAAGCCGGGCTCATATGTGCAGCTGGAGGTTAAGGACAAGACATAAGATCACAGGAAATGAGAGAAAATGGGACGAAGAAGGCGAGGAAATGAGCGAGGAAATAAAAGAGATTTGCATTTGTTTCATGAAACATTTGGTGAACAGAAGCAAGTGTGACTGGTGGAGCGAGGTGGTGGGACCGGACCTCCTGTTATATGGCCGAGGCAGAAGGACAATCCCTGATATGTAGTTATAGTGGATGATCCAGTCCAGGGTGCATCGCTTATATCACTCTACAAAGATTGATAAAAGGTTTTTTATGGTCGCATTGACCCGGACATAAAGTGTCTAATATCACCCCCATCCTCCTCCAGATCCCTTGGTATTAAAGTAGATTGTTATTTAACCTGAGTCAGGTCTGATTAAAGGCCACGTCACACGCTTCAATATCATGAACGATGTAGTTAGTGATCTCATGCACGTGCGATCGCTAATAACATCGTTTAGATCGATGGAGAGTTGTCACACAGGCAGATTCACCAGCAATCAGGACCAATAAGAACACTGGTAACCAAGGTAAACATCAGGTTACTAAGAGCCACGCGGCACTTAGTAACCCGATGTGTACCATGGTTACCATCTCTCAGCATAGGCTGTGCCGCTGGGAGATCGTTCATCGCGGTGTCACACACGATCCTGCAGGTTGAAGGATCGTTCATCACCAGATTTGAGAACATGTTCACAAATCTGGGTTGAACAATCTATTAAAGGATCGTTGAATTTGGCTGGTGACATCGCGGTGTTGCACGATACGATGTCGTTACGACATCGTTCGTGTGTCACCAAACACGTGACTTGTGAACAATGTCGTGAACGATATTGAAGCGTGTGAAATGGCCTTAAGAACCAATCCTCAGGGAAATAACAGAGATCGCCCCACCGTCCCTGCTGATATCACTGCCACTAGGAAAGATATATAATAAAATCTTAATCAGAAAATATCATCTGGGGACTCGAAAGGAGATTATACCAGATTATGTCAAAGTTCCAGATTAAAAGTCTGGTTCTGAAGGAAATTCTTTGCATGCTCATTTTTCTCAGTTTTCCATATGACTATTAAAACATAACAAAAGACAAAAATAAATACCTAGACATCCTGTTCTGCGATTATCAGTTTCATTATGATCACAGTGACTGATAACACAGGATCCACCATTCACAATAGGTGATATCACAGCTCACCTCCTCCTCCTCCTGTACAATGACAGATAACACCTCTATATACAGTAGATAACACAGGATCCACCATTCACAATAGGTGATGTCACAGCTCACCTCCTCCTGTACAATGACTGATAACACCTCTATATACAGTAGATAACACAGGATCCACCATTCACAATAGGTGATATCACAGCTCACCTCCTCCTCCTGTACAATGACTGATAACTCCTCTATATACAGTAGATAACACAGGATCCACCATTCACAATAGGTGATATCAAACAGCTCATTTCCTCCTGTATAATGGCTGATAACACCTCTATATACAGTAGATAACATAGGATCCATCATTCACAATAGGTGATATCACAGCTCACCTCCTCCTCCTGTACAATGACTGATACATCTATATACAATAGATTACACAGGATCCACCATTCACAATAGATGATATCACAGCTCATCTCCTCCTGTACAATGACTGATAACACCTCTATATACAGTAGATAACACAGGATCCACCATTCACAATAGGTAATATCACAGCTCACCTTCTCCTCCTGTACAATGACTGACAACACCTCTATATACAGTAGATAACACAGGATCCACCATGCACAATAGGTGATATCACAGCTTACGTCCTCCTGTACAATGACTGATAACACCTCTATATACAGTAGATAACACAGGATCCTCCATTCACAATAGGTGATGTCACAGCTCACGTCCTCCTCCTGTACAATGACTGATAACTCCTCTATATACAGTAGATAACACAGGATCCACCATTCACAATAGGTGATATCACAGCTCACCTCCTCCTGTACAATGACTGATAACACCTCTATATACAGTAGATAACACAGGATCCACCATTCACAATAGGTGATATCACAGCTCACCTCCTTCTGTACAATGACTGATAACGCTACTCCCATCCCCTGCTCACCATCCACAATGTATCCCCTCCTTTGCACTCTCACTCCCATCCTTCTCCACTTCCTGCTACCCCCGCTCATCCCTCCACCCAGCAACAAAGTACTTCTCTCACCCTCCATCCTACCTAACCACCTCACCCACTCCTCTGAACTATTCATGCACTTTCAATCCTTCATCTCTAATCAGGCACGGCCACCACGTAAACTCTCATGCTCCCACCTTCTGACCCTCTCCCTACTCCTCCTACTCGCTGGCGACATTTCCTCTAATCCCGCCCCCCCCCCCGCCACATCCCCACAGTCACCTACACCCCACCCCCACATCCCATCACCAACTCTCATAACCCCACCATCACCCACCCTCGCAACCTGACCAACCTTAGACCCATCCCCCCAGCCCCTGCTCCTCTAATCTCCCTGCCAGGCGCACTCTGGAACGCCCGCTCAGTCTGTAATAAGCTCACAGACATCCATGAACTCTTTATTTCTAATAAACTCTCATTCCTTGGCATCACAGAGACCTGGCTCACCCCCTCCGACACGGCTTCCCCTGCTGCACTATCCTACGGCGGATTCAGTCTTTCCCACACACCCCGCCCCTCTGACAAACATGGCGGAGGTGTCGGCATACTCCTATCCGACACCTGCTCCTTCGCCCCTATTCCATTACCCCCCTCTGTTACTCTCCCATCTTTCGAAGCCCACTCTGTCCGCATCTTCTCCCCCTGTAACCTCCAGCTAGCCGTCATCTACCGCCCCCCTGGATCCATCCCCACCTTCCTCGACCACTTTACCACCTGGCTACTTCATTTCCTCTCTATTGACATCCCCACCATCATTATGGGTGATTTCAATATCCCCATTGACACTGCCCACCCAACCGCCTCTCAACTTCTTTCCCTGACCTCCTCCTTCGGGCCCTCCCAATGGTCCTCCTCTGCCACCCACAAAGATGGCCACACGCTGGATCTCATCTTTACCCGTCTTTGCTCTGTCCTCCTCCTCCTCGACCTGTCAGCCGCCTTTGACACTGTTGACCACTCCCTTCTACTACAGATCCTGCAATCTCTTGGCATCACGGACCTTGCCCTCTCTTGGATCTCCTCATACTTAACAGACCGCACCTTCAGCGTCACCCACTCCCACACATCCACCTCGCCCTACCCCCTATATGTCGGGGTCCCCCAGGGCTCGGTTCTTGGACCATTACTGTTCTCAATCTACACTCTCGGTCTAGGGCAACTCATTGAGTCCCATGGCCTCCAATATCACCTCTACGCCGACGACACCCAAATCTACCTGTCTGGTCCTGACATCGCCTCCCTTCTATCCAAAATTCCACACTGCCTGTCCGCCATCTCATCCTTCTTCTCTGCTCGCTTCCTTAAGCTGAACATGGACAAAACCGAGTTCATAGTCTTCCCCCCAAGATGCTCCCCCTCACTACCTGACCTATCCATCGTCGTCAACGACTGCTCTCTCTCTCCAGTCCCCCATGCCAAGTGCTTCGGGGTTATCCTTGACTCTTCCCTCTCCTTCAAGCCCCACATCCAGGCCCTCGCCACCTCCTGCCGACTCCAGCTCAAAAACATCTATAGGATTCGCACTTTCCTTGACCACGACACTGCAAAAACCCTTATTCACGCTCTCATCATCTCCCGCCTCGATTACTGCAACCTCCTGCTCACCGGCCTCCCTAATACCTCCCTTGCACCCCTCCAATCTATCTTGAACTCCGCTGCCCGCCTAATCCATCTGTCTCCCCGCTACTCCCCTGTCTCCCCCCTCTGCCAAGCCCTTCATTGGCTCCCTGCTTCCCAGAGATCCCGGTTTAAAACATTAACCATGACATATAAAGCCATTCACAACCAGTCCCCTCCATACATCTCTGACATGGTCTCCCGTTACCTACCCTCACGCAACCTGCGATCCTCCCAAGAGCTTCTCCTCTACTCCCCCCTCATCTCCTCTTCGCACAACCGCATACAGGATTTCTCTCGTGCTTCACCTAGACTCTGGAACTCACTGCCCCAACACATCAGACATTCTCCTACCCTGGGAACCTTCAAAAGAAGCCTGAAGACCCACCTGTTCCGCCAAGGCTACCACCTGCAATAAGACCCGGTCCACCACACCGCCTCATGACTGGAATTTCCCCCTCCTACTGTATCCCCACCCGCCCCTCGTAGACTGTGAGCCTTTGTGGACAGGATTTCTCCCCTCTTGTTTCTGTACAACTGAATTGTCAACATTTATTGTTACTTGTATTGTTACTATGTTACTTGTCCTGGTCTGCCCTTTTAACATGTAAAGCGCCATGGAATATAATGGCGCTATATAAATTAATAATAATAATAATAATAACACCTCTATATACAGTAGATAACACAGGATCCACCATTCACAATAGATATCACAGCTCACCTCCTCCTGTACAATGACTGATATCACCTCTATATACAGTAGATAACACAGGATCCACCATTCACAATAGATGATATCACAGCTCATCTCCTCCTGTACAATGACTGATATCACCTCTATATACAGTAGACAACACAGGATCCACCATTCACAATAGGTGATATCACAGCTCACCTCCTCCTGTACAATGACTGATATCACCTCTATATACAGTAGACAACACAGGATCCACCATTCACAATACGTGATATCACAGCTCACCTCCTCCCCTCCTGTATAATGCCAGGCATTAGGTCTTCACAAGGAGACAACCTTTTAATAACACTGGGTGAAAAGTTGTTAGTGAGTAAATGAAGAGTTCTGTCTTCTTTCCTGACATTGCAGCTTTTCTTGTTCTGCAGAGATACTATCAGAAGATCTGAACCTGGAAATTACACAAAGGGGAACATTTCCGCTGTGATGGGGCCGAGCATCTGTGTGTATAAGACATAACAGCTCCTTGTCCTCCTTCCTCAGACATGACAGCTCCTTAATCTCCCTCCTCAGACATGCAGCTCCTGCAGATCTCTTCTGTCATCAGCCCTTTGTAATGATAATGATCGGGTGTGATCACTCAGTGAATATGGCGGGGGCATACATTAAAGTGAACCTGCCCAGGCTCTATGCACACTGTGACTATCAGGAAAAACACAGTGTGTGAACAAGGCCTACATGTCTGGGATAAGAAGGATCAGGCATGTGGACATCAATATGCTTGATCCTTTTGTTACCAGGAAGTCTGCCTTTCCATCATGAAGATGAATGCTCGACATATACTTTCAGCTTTTCCTTCCAATAAGACCAGCTTAATAGGCATAAGAAGCTGCATATGGTATTAAACAGACCTATTGAGGCCGGTGTACTTACTTAAAAAAAAATCCATGGCAGAATGAACCCTGAAATTATAAATGAGAATTGTATGAGTCCGGATCGACCTGGACTGTTCTCAATGTAAAGATTATTCAGCCATTCTATAAGGACTTTTAAAGTAAGTACACCCGCAGTGTCAGGTCTATTCAATAACACAGGCAGTTTATAACGTGGCATCTGGTGATAGAATAGGAATATAGAGATACAGATCTGGATGGAGACACAGGTGCGGCTCACAAGGAGTCAGAACCCAAAAATACATTCCTAAAATTAGATTTTTACAAGAATCAAAAGGATATGAGATTGTCTCCACGGGGTAACGGATCACACCACTGATCACAAATGGATCCGAACTGCCTCTGCCCATAAACCAGATCGGATTGGGATTGTCCAGGACGGTCGTCACTGCAAACACACAAAATAATATGATATTAATATCTATAAATGAATGGAAGGAAAGATGAAAGAACAAAGGAGAGAAAAGCAAAAGATATGGAAGGAGAAAATAGCAGTAATAAAAGACTGAGGACGAGGGGAAGATGGGAAAAACTGTGTTCACATCATCCTGAGACCTTCATTGTGAGACCCAGTCCTGTCAGGTGGTGGGCACACAGGTACCCGGGTGGTTACAGGAATCATCCCATCCCCCTGGAGGTGTCCGTGTGTCCTCTCGTACCTTCCCTCTTTGCTCGACATTTTTTGAGACAAATGTTCAAGGCTTAGAAATGTCATGATACTCTGTCAGGGCACGTTTATACTATGTGTGTCTATAGCTGGCCACCCAGTGGTTGTGGTGTGAGTTGCTGCCTGCTGAAGGTTTGTATTATTAATTATTATTATTGATTTATATAGCACCATTGAATCCATGGTGCTGTACATGAGAAAGGGTTACATACAAACAAGTTAAAAATACAATGAACAAACTAGCAGTGACAGACTGGTACAGAAGGGAGAGAGGACCCTGCCCTTGTGGGCTTACATTCTACAGGGCAGAGGGGAGGGAGACAGTAGGTTGGGGCTGCTTTGGTGGTGGTGGAGCGCCGGGTCCGATGGTGGTGGAGCGCCAGGTCCAGTGGTGGTGGAGCGCCGTGTCCAGTGGTGGTGGAGCGCCGCGTCCAGTGGTGGTGGAGCGCCGGGTCCAGTGGTGGTGGAGCGCCGGGTCCAGTGGTGGTGGAGCGCCGGGTCCAGTGGTGGTGGAGCGCCGGGTCCAGTGGTGGTGGAGCGCTGGGTCCAGTGGTGGTGAGGTGGAACCATGGTCATTGCAGGTTGTAGGCTGTTCTAAAGAGATGGGTATTCAGGTTCCGCTTGAAAGATCCGAGTGTAGGGGACAGTCGAATGGTTTGGGGTTCAGAATTCCAGAGAATGGGGGATGCTCGGGCGAAGTCTTGCAGGCGGTTAGATGAGGAATATACAAGTGTGGAGGAAAGAAGGAGGTCTTGGGAGGATCGAAGATTACGAGTTGGATGATATCGGGAGATTAGTTCAGAGATGTATGGGGGGACAGATTGTGGAAAGCTATGTAAGTCAATGTTAGGAGTTTGAATTGGATACGCTGGGGAATTGGGAGCCAGTGGAGGGATTTGCAGAGGGGAGAAGTGGAGGAATAGCGAATAGAGAGGTGGATTAGTCGGGCAGCAGAGTTAAGGACAAATTGGAGAGGTGCGAGAGTGTTAGCAGCGAGGCCACAGAGGAGGAGGTTGCAGTACTTGAGACGGGAGATGATGAGGGCATGCACTAGTAGTTTAGTAGATTGAGGGTTGAGGAAGGGACGGATTCTGGCAATATTTTTGAGTTGGAGGCAGCGAGAGCTTGGATATACGGTTTGTAGGACAAGGCAGAGTCAAGTGTTACTCCGGGGCAGCGGACTTCAGGTACAGGGCAATGTGTGATGTCATTTATTGATAGATAGATAGATCAGGTACGGAATGAGTGTGAGATGGAGGAAAGATGATGAATTCGGTTTTATCTACATTGAGTTTTAGGAGAAGAAGGAGGACATGGCTGATAGACACTCTGGGATTCTGGACAGCAAAGAGGTGACGTCTGGACCAGAGAGATAGATCTGAGTGTCATCAGCGTACAGGTGGTACTGGAAGCCATGGGACTCTATGACTTGTCCGAGACCAAGGGTATAGATTGAGGGACCCCAACATAGAGGGGATGGGGCGAGGAGGTCGTGTGGGAGAGGGAGACACTAAATGTGCGGTTGGAAAGGTAGGAGGAGATCCAGGAGAGGACAAGGTCAGTGATGCCAATGGAAAAGAGAATCTCTAATAGGAGGCAGTGGTCAACTGCGTCACATGTCAAGGAGGAGGATGGAGAAGTGTCAGTTAGCTTTGGCCGTGAGTAAGTCGTTAGTAATTTTGGTTAAGGTGGTTTCGGTGGAGTGGTGAGGGCGGAAGCCAGATTGAAGGTTGTCATAGAGAGAGTTAGATGAGAGATGGGATGAGAGAACAGTGTGGACACGCTTTTCAAGAAGTTTGGAAGTGAACGGGAGCAGGGATATGGACCAATAGTTGGATGTAGAAATGGGGTCGAGGGATGGCTTCTTTAAGAAAGGTGTAATTGTTGCATGTTTGAAAGCGGAAGGAAAGGTACCAGAAGTCAGTGATAGGTTGAAGAGGTGGGTTAGGGCTGGGATAAGTGTGGTGGTGAGGTTGAGGAGGAAGTGAGATGGGATGGGCTCCAGTGCACAAGTGGCGAGGTGCGATCTGGAGAGGAGGTGAGCAAGTTCTCGTTCAGTGATGGAGGTGAAGAGGGTTAGTGGGGGAGAGGAGTGATCTGATATACATAGGGGTTGTGGTGGTTGGTCAGCAAAGACTTGTCTAATCTGATCAATCTTGCTGGTGAAGTGTGTTGCAACGTTGTCTGTAAAGTTCTAAGTATTATTCGAACAATGTGCAAGGTGTCTACACACAAGGGTACAAAAGGTATATGCGGAGGCTCACCGTGTATCTAGAAGGGCCATGTGGGGGGCTCACACTCTTTCTAGGAGGCCATGTGGGGGGGGCTCACACTCTTTCTAGGAGGCCATGTGGGGGGGGCTCACACTCTTTCTAGGAGGCCATGTGGGGGGGGCTCACACTCTTTCTAGGAGGCCATGTGGGGGGGGGCTCACACTCTTTCTAGGAGGCCATGTGGGGGGGGTTCACACTCTTTCTAGGAGGCCATGTGGGGGGGGGCTCACACTCTTTCTAGGAGGCCATGTGGGGGGGGGCTCACACTCTTTCTAGGAGGCCATGTGGGGGGGGGCTCACACTCTTTCTAGGAGGCCATGTGGGGGGGGGCTCACACTCTTTCTAGGAGGCCATGTGGGGGGGGGCTCACACTCTTTCTAGGAGGCCATGTGGGGGGGGGCTCACACTCTTTCTAGGAGGCCATGTGGGGGACTCGCACAGTTTCTAGGAGGCCATGTGGGGGACTCGCACAGTTTCTAGGAGGCCATGTGGGGGACTCGCACAGTTTCTAGGAGGCCATGTGGGGGACTCGCACAGTTTCTAGGAGGCCATGTGGGGGACTCGCACAGTTTCTAGGAGGCCATGTGGGGGACTCGCACAGTTTCTAGGAGGCCATGTGGGGGACTCGCACAGTTTCTAGGAGGCCATGTGGGGGACTCGCACAGTTTCTAGGAGGCCATGTGGGGGACTCGCACAGTTTCTAGGAGGCCATGTGGGGGGACTCGCACAGTTTCTAGGAGGCCATGTGGGGGACTCGCACAGTTTCTAGGAGGCCATGTGGGGGACTCGCACAGTTTCTAGGAGGCCATGTGGGGGACTCGCACAGTTTCTAGGAGGCCATGTGGGGGACTCGCACAGTTTCTAGGAGGCCATGTGGGGGACTCGCACAGTTTCTAGGAGGCCATGTGGGGGACTCGCACAGTTTCTAGGAGGCCATGTGGGGGACTCGCACAGTTTCTAGGAGGCCATGTGGGGGACTCGCACAGTTTCTAGGAGGCCATGTGGGGGACTCGCACAGTTTCTAGGAGGCCATGTGGGGGACTCGCACAGTTTCTAGGAGGCCATGTGGGGGACTCGCACAGTTTCTAGGAGGCCATGTGGGGGACTCGCACAGTTTCTAGGAGGCCATGTGGGGGACTCGCACAGTTTCTAGGAGGCCATGTGGGGGACTCGCACAGTTTCTAGGAGGGCCATGTGGGGGACTCGCACAGTTTCTAGGAGGCCATGTGGGGGACTCGCACAGTTTCTAGGAGGCCATGTGGGGGACTCGCACAGTTTCTAGGAGGCCATGTGGGGGACTCGCACAGTTTCTAGGAGGCCATGTGGGGGACTCGCACAGTTTCTAGGAGGCCATGTGGGGGACTCGCACAGTTTCTAGGAGGCCATGTGGGGGACTCGCACAGTTTCTAGGAGGCCATGTGGGGGACTCGCACAGTTTCTAGGAGGCCATGTGGGGGACTCGCACAGTTTCTAGGAGGCCATGTGGGGGACTCGCACAGTTTCTAGGAGGCCATGTGGGGGACTCGCACAGTTTCTAGGAGGCCATGTGGGGGACTCGCACAGTTTCTAGGAGGCCATGTGGGGGACTCGCACAGTTTCTAGGAGGCCATGTGGGGGACTCGCACAGTTTCTAGGAGGCCATGTGGGGGACTCGCACAGTTTCTAGGAGGCCATGTGGGGGACTCGCACAGTTTCTAGGAGGCCATGTGGGGGACTCGCACAGTTTCTAGGAGGCCATGTGGGGGACTCGCACAGTTTCTAGGAGGCCATGTGGGGGACTCGCACAGTTTCTAGGAGGCCATGTGGGGGACTCGCACAGTTTCTAGGAGGCCATGTGGGGGACTCGCACAGTTTCTAGGAGGCCATGTGGGGGACTCGCACAGTTTCTAGGAGGCCATGTGGGGGACTCGCACAGTTTCTAGGAGGCCATGTGGGGGACTCGCACAGTTTCTAGGAGGCCATGTGGGGGACTCGCACAGTTTCTAGGAGGCCATGTGGGGGACTCGCACAGTTTCTAGGAGGCCATGTGGGGGACTCGCACAGTTTCTAGGAGGCCATGTGGGGACTCGCACAGTTTCTAGGAGGCCATGTGGGGGACTCGCACAGTTTCTAGGAGGCCATGTGGGGGACTCGCACAGTTTCTAGGAGGCCATGTGGGGGACTCGCACAGTTTCTAGGAGGCCATGTGGGGGACTCGCACAGTTTCTAGGAGGCCATGTGGGGGACTCGCACAGTTTCTAGGAGGCCATGTGGGGGACTCGCACAGTTTCTAGGAGGCCATGTGGGGGACTCGCACAGTTTCTAGGAGGCCATGTGGGGGACTCGCACAGTTTCTAGGAGGCCATGTGGGGGACTCGCACAGTTTCTAGGAGGCCATGTGGGGGACTCGCACAGTTTCTAGGAGGCCATGTGGGGGACTCGCACAGTTTCTAGGAGGCCATGTGGGGGACTCGCACAGTTTCTAGGAGGCCATGTGGGGGACTCGCACAGTTTCTAGGAGGCCATGTGGGGGACTCGCACAGTTTCTAGGAGGCCATGTGGGGGACTCGCACAGTTTCTAGGAGGCCATGTGGGGGACTCGCACTGTTTCTAGGAGGCCATGTGGGGGACTCGCACTGTTTCTAGGAGGCCATGTGGGGGACTCGCACTGTTTCTAGGAGGCCATGTGGGGGACTCGCACTGTTTCTAGGAGGCCATGTGGGGGACTCGCACTGTTTCTAGGAGGCCATGTGGGGGACTCGCACTGTTTCTAGGAGGCCATGTGGGGGACTCGCACTGTTTCTAGGAGGCCATGTGGGGGACTCGCACTGTTTCTAGGAGGCCATGTGGGGGACTCGCACTGTTTCTAGGAGGCCATGTGGGGGACTCGCACTGTTTCTAGGAGGCCATGTGGGGGACTCGCACTGTTTCTAGGAGGCCATGTGGGGGACTCGCACTGTTTCTAGGAGGCCATGTGGGGGACTCGCACTGTTTCTAGGAGGCCATGTGGGGGACTCGCACTGTTTCTAGGAGGCCATGTGGGGGACTCGCACTGTTTCTAGGAGGCCATGTGGGGGACTCGCACTGTTTCTAGGAGGCCATGTGGGGGACTCGCACTGTTTCTAGGGAGGCCATGTGGGGGACTCGCACTGTTTCTAGGAGGCCATGTGGGGGACTCGCACTGTTTCTAGGAGGCCATGTGGGGGACTCGCACTGTTTCTAGGAGGCCATGTGGGGGACTCGCACTGTTTCTAGGAGGCCATGTGGGGGACTCGCACTGTTTCTAGGAGGCCATGTGGGGGACTCACACTGTTTCTAGGAGGCCATGTGGGGGACTCACACTGTATATAGGAGGTTATGTGGGGCTCGCACTCTATATACCGTAGGTGGCTATGTGGTCTTTCATATGGTATATAGGGGACTATAAGGGGGGCTCATACGATATAGGGGGTTATGTGGAGGCTCAAACTGTATATAGGAGATGTCAACATACTTAATTCTGCTCAATATTAAGTGATATAAATATTTTATAGTAATATCAATTGTAATTAATATGTTAATATTATTGAGCAGAATCAATTTCAGCCTATTGGTTTGGCCTCCACACCAGTCACGGCCTCTCATGTTGCCCCTTGGGAAAATTAATTGCCGCCCCTGCACTAAAGGGAAAAGGGGAGTGTAGCTTTTGTAAATGTAAGATATAATCACAGAGTACAGACCTAAAGAGAATGATTCCAGATGTCAGGACCATTGGACACAGTGACTGACACTCGCTCAGCTATCTTAACTATTTTCCTTTCTAGTAGAGGCAGCTTATGATGACGGGCCCTGCAGACTGTATTCTCATGATGACGGACCCTGCAGACAGTATTCTCATGATGACGGACCCTGCAGACTGTATTCTCATGATGACGGGCCCTGCAGACTGTATTCTCATGATGACGGACCCTGCAGACTGTATTCTCATGATGACAGACCCTGCAGACTGTATTCTCATGATGACAGACCCTGCAGACTGTATTCTCATGATGACGGGCCCTGCAGACTGTATTCTCATGATGACAGATCCTGTAGATTGTATTCTCATGATGACAGACCCTGTAGATTGTATTCTCATGATGACAGACCCTGCAGAGTGTATTTTCATGATGACTGACCCTGCAGACTGTATTCTCATGATGACGGACCCTGCAGACTGTATTCTCATGATGACGGACCCTGCAGATTGTATTCTCATGATGACGGACCCTGCAGATTGTATTCTCATGATGACGGACCCTGCAGACTGTATTCTCATGATGACGGACCCTGCAGATTGTATTCTCATGATGACGGACCCTGCAGACTGTATTCTCATGATGACGGACCCTGCAGATTGTATTCTCATGATGACGGACCCTGCAGACTGTATTCTCATGATGACGGTCCCTGCAGACTGTATTCTTATGATGACAGTCCCTGCAGATTGTATTCTTATGATGACAGACCCTGCAGATTGTATTCTTATGATGACAGACCCTGCAGACTGTATTCTCATTATGACAGACCCTGCAGACTGTATTCTCATTATGACAGGCCCTGCAGACTGTATTCTCATGATGACAGACCCTGCAGATTGTATTCTCATGATGACAGACCCTGCAGATTGTATTCTTATGATGACAGTCCCTGCAGATTGTATTCTCATGATGACAGTCCCTGCAGATTGTATTCTTATGATGACAGTCCCTGCAGATTGTATTCTCATGATGACAGTCCCTGCAGATTGTATTCTCATGATGACAGTCCCTGCAGATTGTATTCTTATGATGACAGTCCCTGCAGATTGTATTCTTATGATGACAGACCCTGAAGACTGTATTCTCAACCCAGTCATTGAATGAGAACAACTTATAAATCTTATAGGACACATCATAAAATAAAATCTGCTTGGTAAAGGCCTGAATAATAATGTTCAGCTACCAGAGATGAAGATACATTTAATGTATTATAGAATTGTAGTGTTTTGCACTTACCGTTCCTCTCCTGATAGGCGGATATGATGTTGATCAGATCATAAGAACTTGCGAATGGGCTCGTTCCATTGATAACAGACACCTGCAACATGGAGTCAGAAAATACACATGTGGGGATAATATATATTACTATTCCAGCTCTATAATCCCCACATCTGGACTATGAATCGGTCATTTCCATATTCCTGATCAGCGCTTCAAAAACAGACACAGCTGCATTACAGATCCTGACAGTGCCGCATGTACAAAATGACTGGAGGGTCCTTCCGAAGTCAGTCAGACATCCGTGTGTCACAATCTCATGCACAGACCGGCTGTGAGTTTCCTTGAGTTTGGGTCGGGAGACCCTCGGCCGGCCGGTCCATCACAGACTGTGACCCCCGGATGTGTGACTGCACCCTTAATTGTCTATCTGCCATAGGGGGTGCGGAGATCTGAAATGTTATCAAACCTGCAGAATGAAGACAGATCCTGTAAATATAATCTACCATAAAGCAGAGTTCACACACTGTGTTTTTTGCAGAATTTTATGCAATCCAATAGCTGCTTTGTACAGAGATCAGGTTGCTTTTTTTCCTGACAAATGGAAAACTGCTGCGTTTCTGAAAGAAGAGGAATCCTTCCAGGGTTTTTTCACCATTGAAAGCAATGAGAAAGTGCAAAAACGTAATAGCTGCGTGTTTGCGGTAAATAAAACTAACTTTATTAAGCATGTACCGTACAACAAATGACACACCAAACACGCGGCCAAAAAATGCAACAAAAAACGCAGCAAAACCTGCTTTTCGGAAGAAGCTTTTTTTAATGTCCAGACAGCAGGGATTGGCTGCATAAAAAGCGCAACATGTAAACAGTCTCAATGGTTTTACATATTTTTCTATTGTTTATGATGAGATTTTCTTACATTGTAGGTGGTGTCCAGACCCTGGTGGCGTAGAGGTCGCCTCTGCTGAAGCCTCAGGTCTCCGTTGATGTACAGTTTGGCTCCAGGAACATGAGAGGTATGCTGAATGAACGCCATGCTCTGCATAGTAAATGTGGACATTCTCTGCAAGAATCACCAAATACAGAAATGCATTACATCTCCCAGTAGGCAAAACTGACTACAGGAAGGATCAGGCACAATTATAACCCTTCACTCGATTTATGTATACAGCTCTCATACAGAACAATGTGTCTCCATCATTACAAACCACAAGCAAAGCTCATTCAGGTTCTAAGATCGAGGTCATCTGTTATCTGCTCACGAGCCCACAGACTGGAGAATAGCAGATGAGAAGAGCGATAAATGACAGCAGTTTCAGACTACAAATAGAGTTTGTACTCTGTCACCATGGAGACGCAGAGAAGTGTTCTAAAAAGGTGAGCAGAATTTCTGCAGATAAGAGCACTTAGGCTATGTTCACACTGGACAGTTCTGATTCGTTTTTGGGGATGCGTTTTTTTTTTAAACTGATCCAAAAATAGATCACTCCAAATGTCTGCCAGCAAAGTGAATGGGGCTGTTCAGACTGTTTTTTGACTGCTCCGTTAGTGATGCAAAAAGAACATCCAGAAAATGAGTGTCAATTATTGCTCAGTTTTTCTGGTGCGCTGTCTACACCACTAACGTCTAATTACTTACCCTCCCCGTGATCCCACTGTGAGCTCCGGTGATGTCCTCATCCCGGACTGCAGCAGGACCTGTGTGTGAGGTGTTTGGTACTTCTAGGACCTGTGCATGTGACTCATCATGTGATGGAGTCACATGGTGCAGTGCAAGGTCCTGGAAGCACTGAACACCTCACACACAGGTCCTGCTGCAGTCCGGGATGAGGACATCACCGGAGCTTACAGTGGGATCACGGGGAGGGTAGTAAAGTGTGTGTGTGTCTGTATCTCTGTCTGTGTTACTCGAAAATGGAGCGAAAAAGCAGCACAAACGGATGATGCATTTGTGATGCTTTTTTGCAAAAAATCAGTTTTTGGTGCAGACACTGAACCAAAAAATGGATCATTAAAAAACGGAGCACAAATGCACTGTATGAACATAGTATTATACATCCACACACTTACATAGAGCTGGTAGGAGAAAGTCAGAAGAAGCTGAACACTGTACACATCCTCCGTTGGCAACAAGGGCAGCTCCAAACTGAAGTTCAGCTGCTCCATCTTCCCATCTTGGTTTTTATCCTCTTCTCGAACCTACAAGATGCAAGTAAGGGACATTTCACATCAGCGTTTTTTCATAATCGCTGCAGATTTTGCCGCATCTGCCGCGTAACAGCTGACTTGTGGCACAAATCCGGAAAGTCCCATTCATTCCCTATGGGGCTTGCGGTAACTGCGGTTTTGCCGGATTCGGCAAATCCGGCACTTGCAGACGCACCTGACTACAAAATCCTTAGAGAATGAATGGGTCTTGCCAGATTCGTGCCACAAGTCGGCCATTACGCAGCAGATGTGGCAAAATCTGTCTGATCTGCTGCGAATATGAAAAAATGCTGATGTAAAAGCAGCCTAACACAGTCACACTCATTTGTGAAGGGATGTGCTGGACATGAAGCACCAGAGTAGTGAGGTTCTTGTTACAGGAGCGCAATCACCGGCACCGTACAGGACTGTAAAGAACTTTAACGCCGACTATATCTATTTTTCCCCTCCCCATATGGAGGTGCAAAACAGCTGCAAGAAACGGAACAGTGTATAGATGTGTGTTATGTACCGACACTTGGGGTATCCGGAGCCTGTCCCCCACTAGGTTGTTGAATCTCTGAAATGTGCTCCAAGCCACGTAGCCCCCGCTGCTGCTGGTGATGGCGATCAGTAAGGCCTCGTAGCGGAAGCGGACATCCGGCTGCTCCTCGTAAGTGCTCTGCTTCAACCAGAACCCTGCAAGACACAGGAGGACGGACTCAGAACAACCATGAAATACTGAAATCTGCAGTGATGGAGGCGGAGGGTCTCACCCTGGCTGCGGTATGCCACCAACAGTGGGGGGATGTAGGTCAGCGGCAGCACTACCAGGAGGAAGAGCGTGGCCTTGGAGCAGATACTGGCTCTGTATCTGACAAGTGCCGGGTGAGAGTAGACTTCATAGATCGCCATGGTGGGGGATCGGGGGTCCGCACCTCGTCCGGTATATTATTTTAGCCTCTGGAGCTTTTCTTGTGTTTCACATAAAACCTCCTGTTTAAGTGTAATTGTAAGACTGATTAGAGAGAGAAAACAACGTGGATATTATCACTCCATCTCCCAATATATCATACGATGCTTCATACTATATATACTGAACAACTACCTCTATATAACAAGATCCTATACTCCTACCTCTATATAACAAGATCTTATATTCTTACTTCTATAAAATAGTCTCCTACACTCCTAGCTCAACCATCTCATCATGAGCGCTTCTACCCTCTATATACAGTACGGGGAAGGGTTGTGCCTTCATACATCCCCTCCTTTCGTACCTCTATATAAAGCTCCTCCTCCCCTGTACCCCTATATATACAGCTCTTCCTCCTCTTCCCCTGTACCGCTATATACAGCTCTTCCTCCTCCTCCCCTGTACCTCTATATACAGCTCCTCCTTCTCCCCTTTACCTCCATATAAAGCTCCTCCTCCTCCCCTGTACCTCTATATACAGCTCCTCCTCCTCCCCTTTACCTCTATATACAGCTCCTCCTCTTCCCTGTACCTCTATATGCAGCTCCTCCTCCCCTGTATCTCTATCTACAGCTCCTCCTCCTCCCCTGTACCTCTATATACAGCTCCTCCTCCTCCCCTGTACCTCTATATACAGCTCCTCCTCCTCCCCTGTACCTCTATATACAGCTCCTCCTCCTCCCCTGTACCTCTATATACAGCTCCTCCTCCTCCCCTGTACCTCTATATACAGCTCCTCCTCCTCCCCTGTACCTCTATATACAGCTCCTCCTCCTCCCCTGTACCTCTATATACAGCTCCTCCTCCTCCCTGTACCTCTATATACAGCTCCTCCTCCTCCCCTGTACCTCTAACTACAGCTCCTCCTCCTCCCCTGTACCTCTAACTACAGCTCCTCCTCCTCCCCTGTACCCCTATCTACAGCTCCTCCTCCTCCCCTGTACCTCTATCTACAGCTCCCCTCCCCTCCCCTGAACCTCTATATACAGCTCCCCCTCCTCCCCTGTACCTCTAACTACAGCTCCTCCTCCTCCCCTGTACCTCTATCTACAGCTCCTCCTCCTCCCCTGTACCTCTATATACAGCTCCCCCTCCCCTCCCCTGAACCTCTATATACAGCTCCCCCTCCTCCCCTGTACCTCTATATACAGCTCCCCCTCCCTCCCCTGAACCTCTATATACAGCTCCTCCTCCTCCCCTGTACCTCTATATACAGCTCCTCCTCCACTGTACCTCTATATACAGCTCCTTCTCCTCCCCTGTACCTCTATATACAGCTCCTTCTCCTCCCCTGTACCTCTATATACAGCTCCTTCTCCTCCCCTGTACCTCCATATACAGCTCCTGCTCCCCTGTACCCCTATATACAGCTCCTCCTCCTCCCCTGTACCTCTATCTACAGCTCCTCCTCCTCCTCTGTACCTTTATATACAGCTCCGTCTCCCTGTACCTCTCCATACAGCTCCTCCTCCCCTGTACCTTTATATACAGCTCCTCCTCCCCTGTACCTCTATATACAGCTCCTCCTCCCTGTACCTTTATATACAGCTCCTCCTCCCCTGTACCTTTATATACAGCTTCTCCTCCTCTGTACCTCTATATACAGCTCCGTCTCCCCTGTACCTCTCCATACAGCTCCTCCTCCCCTGTACCTTTATATACAGCTCCTCCTCCCCTGTACCTATATATACAGCTCCGTCTCCCTGTACCTCTCCATACAGCTCCTCCTCCCCTGTACCTCTCCATACAGCTCCTCCTCCCCTGTACCTTTATATACAGCTCCCCCTCCTCCCCTGTACCTTTATATACAGCTCCCCCTCCTCCCCTGTACCTATATATACAGCTCCTCCTCCCCTGTACCTATATATACAGCTCCTCCTCCCCTGTACCTCTCCATACAGCTCCTCCTCCCCTGTACCTTTATATACAGCTCCCCCACCCTGTACCTCTATATACAGCCCCCCTCCTCCCCTGTACCTCTATATACAGCTCCCCCTCCTCCCCTGTACCTCTATATACAGCTCCCCCTCCTCCCCTGTACATCTATATACAGCTCCTCTTCCCTGTACCTCTATATACAGCTCCCCCATCCCTGTACCTCTATATACAGCTCCCCCTTCCCTCCACCTCTATATACAGCTCCCCCTCCTCCCCTGTACCTCTATATACAGCTCCCCCTCCCCTGAACCTCTATATACAGCTCCCCCTCCTCCCCTGTACCTCTATATACAGCTCCCCCTCCTCCCCTGTACCTCTATATACAGCTCCCCCTCCCCTCCCCTGAACCTCTATATACAGCTCCCCCTCCTCCCCTGTACCTCTATATACAGCTCCCCCTCCTCCCCTCCCCTGAACCTCTATATACAGCTCCCCCTCCTCCCCTGTACCTCTATATACAGCTCCCCCTCCTCCCCTGTACCTCTATATACAGCTCCCCCTCCTCCCCTGTACCTCTATATACAGCTCCTCCTCCTCCCCTGTACCTCTATATACAGCTCCCCTCCCCTCCCCTGAACCTCTATATACAGCTCCCCTGTACCTCTATATACATCTCCTGTACCCCTGTGTCCCGGCCTCCTCGCCGTCCTCCCTGCCCTCCTTCCTTCTATATTATATGGGGGCTGAGTTGTGGCCCCAGGACTCGCAGTTACCGCTCATACAGGATCCTAACCGCGCGCTCTGCATACTGTGGTCTCCATAGTAACGGACGCCATTAGCCGGAAGTCTGTGTAATGACAAGCAGCACACCGGAAATGCTTCGTGAACACGTGATCCTGGGCAGCCTATATATTTATCTCTCTACACACAGTGTAGGAGATAAGTGGTTGTGTTCAGTTCTGCGCGCTGCTGCTCTCCTGAGTCTGCTGGGTGTTGTAGTTTCTCGGGAGGTGTACATAGACGTGACTTTTGTGTAAGGCAGTGTTCACACCCCACAGATTACCGATAACGGGGCACATACCCCATACATGCAGGGCTGTGACCCTCCACACATACCCCATACATGCAGGGCTGTGACCCTCCGCACATACCCCATACATGCAGGGCTGTGACCCTCCACACATACCCCATACATGCAGGGCTGTGACTCCGCACATACCCCATACATGCAGGGCTGTGACTCTCCACACATACCCCATACATGCAGGGCTGTGACTCTCCACACATACCCCATACATGCAGGGCTGTGACTCTCCACACATACCCCATACATGCAGGGCTGTGACCCTCCGCACATACCCCATACATGCAGGGCTGTGACCCTCCACACATACCCCATACATGCAGGGCTGTGACTCCGCACATACCCCATACATGCAGGGCTGTGACCCTCCACACATACCCCATACATGCAGGGCTGTGACCCTCCGCACATACCCCATACATGCAGGGCTGTGACCCTCCGCACATACCCCACACATGCAGGGCTGTGACTCTCCGCACATACCCCATACATGCAGGGCTGTGACCCTCCACACATACCCCATACATGCAGGGCTGTGACTCCGCACATACCCCATACATGCAGGGCTGTGACTCTCCGCACATACCACATACATGCAGGGCTGTGACTCCGCACATACCCCATACATGCAGGGCTGTGAGCCTCCGCACATACCACATACATGCAGGGCTGTGACTCTCCGCACATACCCCATACATGCAGGGCTGTGACTCTCCGCACATACCACATACATGCAGGGCTGTGACTCCGCACATACCCCATACATGCAGGGCTGTGAGCCTCCGCACATACCACATACATGCAGGGCTGTGACTCTCCGCACATACCCCATACATGCAGGGCTGTGACTCTCCGCACATACCACATACATGCAGGGCTGTGACCCTCCGCACATACCCCATACATGCAGGGCTGTGACTCTCCGCACATACCCCATACATGCAGAGCTGTGACTCTCCGCACATACCACATACATGCAGGGCTGTGACCCTCCGCACATACCACATACATGCAGGGCTGTGACTCTCCGCACATACCCCATACATGCAGGGCTGTGACCCTCCGCACATGCCCCATACATGCAGGGCTGTGACTCTCCGCACATACCCCATACATGCAAGGCTGTGACTCCGCACATACCCCATACATGCAGGGCTGTGACTCTCCACACATACCCCATACATGCAGGGCTGTGACCCTCCACACATACCCCATACATGCAGGGCTGTGACTCCGCACATACCCCATACATGCAGGGCTGTGACTCTCCGCACATACCACATACATGCAGGGCTGTGACTCCGCACATACCCCATACATGCAGGGCTGTGACTCCGCACATACCCCATACATGCAGGGTTAAGACCCTCCGCACATACCCCACAAAGCCTGAGTGCCAGACAAGACCGCGGACTGACACAAAGCCTGAGTGCCGGACAAGACCGCGGACTGACATAAAGCTTGAGTGCCAGACAAGACCGCAGACTGACATAAAGCCTGAGTGCCAGACAAGACCGCAGACTGACATAAAGCCTGAGTGCCAGACAAGACCGGGGACTGACACAAAGCCTGAGTGCCGGACAAGACCGGGGACTGACACAAAGCCTGAGTGCCGGACAAGACCGCAGACTGACACAAAGTCTGAGTGCCGGACAAGACCGGGGACTGACACAAAGCCTGAGTGCCAGACAAGACCGGGGACTGACACAAAGCCTGAGTGCCGGACAAGACCGCAGACTGACACAAAGCCTGAGTGCCAGACAAGACCGGGGACTGACACAAAGCCTGAGTGCCGGACAAGACCGGGGACTGACACAAAGCCTGAGTGCCGGACAAGACCGCAGACTGACACAAAGTCTGAGTGCCGGACAAGACCGGGGACTGACACAAAGCCTGAGTGCCGGACAAGACCGCAGACTGACACAAAGCCTGAGTGCCGGACAAGACCGCAGACTGACACAAAGCCTGAGTGCCAGACAAGACCGCAGACTGACACAAAGCCTGAGTGCCAGACAAGAATAAAGAGATTAATTGCCGCGACACTGATCATGGTGTAAATGAACAAGCATATGGCTATGTTTAAGGCTATGTACAGCTAAGGTGGTATATATGACAATGAAACACAGTAAATGCTGCTATAGAATATAAGGAAAAAAAAGAGAGTCTTAGCTTCAACAATAGCTATTGGGGAAGAGCCCGGTAACTGCGACAAAGTGCTCTCTACCTACCGGGTCCTAACGCACTAGTGCTTCATGCGGTATGTAGTTGCTAGTTTGAGATTTTTATGTCTGTGAGTTGCAATTAAAACCTGCTGGTATAGTGTGTCTGTGGACTGGGGCTACAGCAAGATGGAGTCAGGTCACAGCCACTGGGCTGGGGGAGGGGAAAGGGAGCTCGTCAGAAAAATTATACTATATATATCAATAAATGACGGCATCACCTGGACATGAAAAGGTGCTGGCAAAAAAATATACATGAATAAAGAGATTAATTGCCGCGACACTGATCATGGTGTACATACCGCATGAAGCACTAGTGCGTTAGGACCCGGTAGGTAGAGAGCACTTTGTCGCAGTTACCGGGCTCTTCCCCAATAGCTATTGTTGAAGCTAAGACTCTCTTTTTTTTCCTTATATTCTATAGCAGCATTTACTGTGTTTCATTGTCATATATACCACCTTAGCTGTACATAGCCTTAAACATAGCCATATGCTTGTTCATTTACACCATGATTAGTGTCGCGGCAATTAATCTCTTTATTCATGTATATTTTTTTGCCAGCACCTTTTCATGTCCAGGTGATGCCGTCATTTATTGATATATATAGTATAATTTTTCTGACGAGCTCCCTTTCCCCTCCCCCAGCCCAGTGGCTGTGACCTGACTCCATCTTGCTGTAGCCCCAGTCCACAGACACACTATACCAGCAGGTTTTAATTGCAACTCATGCAACTCACAGACATAAAAATCTCAAACTAGCAACTACATACCGCATGAAGCACTAGTGCGTTAGGACCCGGTAGGTAGAGAGCAATGAGTGCCAGACAAGACCGCAGACTGACACAAAGCCTGAGTGCCGGACAAGACCGGGGACTGACACAAAGCCTGAGTGCCAGACAAGACCGCAGACTGACACAAAGCCTGAGTACCAGACAAGACCGCAGACTGACATAAAGCCTGAGTGCCAGACAAGACCGCAGACTGACACAAAGCCTGAGTGCCGGACAAGACCGGGGACTGACACAAAGCCTGAGTGCCGGACAAGACCGCAGACTGACACAAAGCCTGAGTGCCAGACAAGACCGGGGACTGACACAAAGCCTGAGTGCCAGACAAGACCGCAGACTGACACAAAGCCTGAGTGCCGGACAAGACCGCGGACTGACACAAAGCCTGAGTGCCAGACAAGACCGCAGACTGACACAAAGCCTGAGTGCCAGACAAGACCGGGGACTGACACAAAGCCTGAGTGCCGGACAAGACCGGGGACTGACACAAAGCCTGAGTGCCAGACAAGACCGCGGACTGACACAAAGCCTGAGTACCAGACAAGACCGCAGACTGACATAAAGCCTGAGTGCCAGACAAGACCGCAGACTGACACAAAGCCTGAGTGCCGGACAAGACCGCAGACTGACACAAAGCCTGAGTACCAGACAAGACCGCAGACTGACACAAAGCCTGAGTGCCAGACAAGACCGGGGACTGACACAAAGCCTGAGTGCCAGACAAGACCGCAGACTGACACAAAGCCTGAGTACCAGACAAGACCGGGGACTGACACAAAGCCTGAGTGCCAGACAAGACCGCAGACTGACACAAAGCCTGAGTGCCAGACAAGACCGCAGACTGACATAAAGCCTGAGTGCCAGACAAGACCGCAGACTGACACAAAGCCTGAGTGCCGGACAAGACCGGGGACTGACACAAAGCCTGAGTGCCAGACAAGACCGCAGACTGACACAAAGCCTGAGTGCCAGACAAGACCGGGGACTGACACAAAGCCTGAGTGCCGGACAAGACCGGGGACTGACACAAAGCCTGAGTGCCAGACAAGACCGCAGACTGACATAAAGCTTGAGTGCCGGACAAGACCGCAGACTGACACAAAGCCTGAGTGCCAGACAAGACCGCAGACTGACACAAAGCCTGAGTGCCGGACAAGACCGGGGACTGACACAAAGCCTGAGTGCCGGACAAGACCGCAGACTGACACAAAGCCTGAGTGCCGGACAAGACCGGGGACTGACACAAAGCCTGAGTGCCGGACAAGACCGCAGACTGACACAAAGGCTGAAGTGCCGGGCATCCGGCACAAACTGCAAGTCACCGCACATTCCCCAAACCCCCATTGAAAATGCATTAATGTTGATGATCATGGCTTACAGCCAATGAAAGCCCATAGGTCATTATCTCAGAAAATTAAAGTAGGGAGGATGAAGGGTCTGAGAGATAAAATATGACCTAAATACGTATCAGAGGCTTCACCTTGTGTGGTTGTGAGAATCACAACCTCTATAAGGCTGGAAACCCACTGGCGAGTGCAAAAATGTTCTTATTGACGGATCCAAGAGTCCATCCCCACTTTTGGTCAGTGTGGCTTCCGTGTTTTGTCCGAGTGCAATCCGTTTTTTTCTCAGCAGCTATTTACTGTATTAGCATTTACAGGAGCATTTTTTACAGTTTCTGAGCTACAGAATGAAATGTATCAATTAAAAATCGCATCCGACTCGATGATGCGTGTGCGTCCGACTGTGGTCCGTGTTTTTAGTCGGACCCATAGACTTCATTGGCGAGTCTCGTCCGACAACCCGCATACTGTCGCAGCATGTTGAACTGACTTGTCATCCGTGAATGGACGAGAAAAAAAAAAAGTCCGACACTCGGACATGTGCTCCCGGACATTGAGTAACATTGGTCCGACTGCAGTGCGATTTTTACTCTCATTGCAGTCGTCTGAGTTTCACGCCAGTGTGTCCGAGACCTAAAAGCAGATCACGGCTGATGCAGTCCCCAGGGTGGTGCATATAGGTAGGGAGATGAAGGGTTAAAAACTATGCTGCCATATTCCACGAGACATCAAAGGTGAATACAATTTTGATTTATTAGTCAACACATTTCATGGCTCCCTGGTCCCTTCCTCAGGACAAATCAATATCATATTGACATGTGTCAGGGAGACCTAAATCACGTTGACTAATAGATCAATATTATATTCACCTTTTGATGTCTTGTGGAATACAACAGCGCAGTTTTTAACCCTTTATTCTCTCCACTTTAATTTTGAAATAATGAATGTTGGGTTTTATTTTGGCTGTAAGCTATAATCATCAACAATTACAGAAATAAACACTTGAAGTAGATCACTCTGTGTGTAATGACTCTATATAATACAGGGTGGGCCATTTATATGGATGCATCTAAATAAAATGGGAATGGTTGGTGATATCAACTTACTGTTTGTGGCACATTAGTATATGGGAGGGGAAAACTTTTTTTTCGACCATGGTGGCCATTTTGAAGTCGGCCATTTTGGATACAGCTTCATTTTTTTCAATGTTAAGAGGGTCATGTGACACATCAAACTTATTGAGAATTTCATAGGAAAAACAATGGTGTGCTTGGTTTTAACATAACTTTATTCTTTTCATGAGTTATTTACAAGTTTATGACCACTTATAAAATGTGTTCAAAGTGCTGCCCATTGTGTTGGATTGTCAATGCAACCCTCTTCTCCCACTCTTGACACACTGATAGCAACACCGAGAAAAATGCTGCACAGGCTTCCAGTATCCGTGTTTCAGATGCTGCACATCTCGTATCTTCACAGCATAGACAATTGCCTTCAGATGAGGGATGAGGAAAACTTATTGTGAATGGTGAAGTTACCAAACAAAACCAGCGCTTTGGTCTGACACTAACCCACAGTGAATAGATCCCTCCAAGACTGTGGGAACACAAACATTGATGGCATGGTGTGGTATATGGGGTACAAAGATAGTGGGGCCATTCTTCATCAATGGAAACCTCAATGTCACTGGATATCTGAAATTGTACGAGTGAGATATCCACTATCCAATGTGGGTTAGTCTGAAGGCACACTGTCAGATTTACTCGCGGCGAGGGAAACTCGCATTGCACTCGGACCAGTGTTTCCCTATCAGACAGGGCACACTGATGCGAGTCCCCCGCACTAAACTCACACTGCGAGTCCAAAGCGAGTGCAATCGCAGCATGCTGCGACTGCACGCGAGTCTAACGTGCGAGCAAGCAATGTAAGTCTATGGGTGCGAGAAAATCGCACTCATACAGCACACGGTGCGATAGTCACACGTGTGTGCTTTAAAAATAGCTTCAAATTCGGCACCTGTCAAAGCTGCAAAATTCGAAGTTGCCAGTTTCCCGATTCAGTAAGCAATAATGTTTCCCGCTGTCACAGCAGTGTGGAAAAATTATTGATTAAAACACATCCGCTGTCCAAATTTAACAATTCCAGGGGTTAATCAGCATATTAACCCCCTCTGCAGTTTCTGTGCGGCATGTCAGCACAGAGCCTGCAGAGGGGTTAATAAGCCAGTTTCTGCAGGGTTAACACATGTTTGTGTGGTGGCAGCATGTGTCCACACTCCCTGGACATCACACACTGGCTGTGCAGGGGTTAATAGATGTATTAACATAAAGCCGCTAATTGTCAGGAATCGGTAATTTACTCTATATGCTGTGTTCTCCTGCACTGAAGTTGTCCATGCTACTGTAGCTAAGAGCGTACAGTACCAGGCGCTGTCCTCCTGCTCTGAGGAGATTTCCCTGGTACAGTACGCAAAAAGCGTACGCAAAGAGTGTAGAATGCCTCTGTCCAGGGTTCTGTTATTACTGTAATAGCACACTGATTTTCAGAACCCTGGACAGAGGCATTCTACACTCTTTGCGTACGCTTTTTGCGTACTGTACCAGGGAAATCTCCTCAGAGCAGGAGGACAGCGCCTGGTACTGTATGCTCTTAGCTACAGCACCATGGACAGCTCCTCAGTGCAGGAGAATAGACATGCGTCCAGGGAGTATGGACACTCTCTGGACACATGCTGCCACCACACAAACATGTGTTAAGCCAGCAGAAACCAGCTTATTAACCTCCTCTGCAGGCTCTGTGTTGACATGCCGCACAGAGCCTGCAGAGGGGGTTAATATGCTGATTAACCCCTGGAACTGTTAAATTTGCACAGCAGATGTGTTTTACGCAATAATTTTCCACTCTGCTGTGACAGCAGGGAAACATTACTGCTTACTGTATCGGGAAACCAGCAAATTCAAATAAATGCTGGTAAATGCTGTCTGTGGTCCAGAAGTTTGCTTTAGGGTGTGTGCTCACAGTCATGATACACAGCGTTTTGGACGCAGCGTCTTGCTGCTGTGTCCAAAACGCTGTGTAGTACAGTATAAAGCATAGTGGATGGGATTGTAAGAAATCCCATCCAAACACGATGCGGTGCGGGTTGCCGGCAGTCCGCTCCTCCGCAGCATGTTTATTTCATGCTGCAGAGTCGGAAGCGGCTGCCATAGGTGACTGCAGGGAGAAGCCACCCTGCACCCCCGCACATGGGAGTACAGGGCGGCTGCAGTCTCCCTGCAGCCACCAGCGGACTTCACTCAGGTCCGGAGCAGCTGCATTCAACACGCAGCTCCTTCGGACCGTGAGCACATAGCCTTTGGCTGAAGGCACAATGGCGCAAGACTCACGCGAGTGTAATGGAAGAAAAAAATTGCATTGCACTTGGACCTGTATCTTTAAATGATACAGGTTATATCAATGCGATTTTCTCGCATTACACTCGCAATGCGATGGAAATGCGAGTGCAATCGCAGCATGCTGCGATTGCATGCGATTTCCACGTGCGATAGCCATTAAAAGTATATGGGTGCGAGTCAAACTCTCACCCATACTGCACACTCTGCGATATTAGCATGAGTATGCTGTTATAATCGCTTCAAACTCACCAGCTGTCAAAGCCGGCGAGTTTGAATGTACCGCTTTGCCAGTACAGTAATAAATAATATTCCAGCGCTGTCACAGCAGCACTGAACATTATTGTTTAATAAACTCAGAAATCTAAATAATAAAGTGCTGTGTGTTAATAAACATTTTACCCCCCTCTGCAGGCTCTGCGCTATATGTCGACATAGAGCCTGCAGATGCGGCTAATAAAAGTCGTGTCAGAAGGGTTAAAATGCAGTTAGTGTGCTGCTATCATGTTACACAGAGTGTGACACTTGTTAACGTGACAACACACCCTGGCAGTGCAGGGGTTAATTCCTTTATTTTTCTGTTCCCGGCAATTGTCAGGTGATTTTACATTACTGACAAGCGCTCTGCTCCTGCACTGAGCTGTCCGTGGTCCTGAAGCTTCAGCGTGATATTACAGTAATATCACCTGGAGCTTCAGCACCAGGGACAGCGGCTGCCATGGTACGCTTTTTGTGTACTAACGCCAATTGCGTAAGCAAAAAGCGAACCATGGCAGCCGCTGTCCCTGGTGCTGAAGCTCCAGCATGATATCACAGTAATATCACGGTGAAGCTTCAGGACCACGGACAGCTCATTGAGGAGCAGAGCAGCTTGTCAGTAATGTAAAATGACCCACAATTGCCGGGATTAGTAAAATAAAGGTATTAACCCCTGCACTGCCAGGGTGTGTTGTCACTATGTCTACACAGAGAATACACACTCTGTGTACACATGATGGCAGCAGACTAACTGCATTTTAACCCTTCTGACTCAGCTTTATTAGCCGCATCTGCAGGCTCTTTGCCGACATGTAGTGCAAGTCTGCAGAGGAGGTTAAAATGATTATTAACAAACAGCACTTTATTATTTAGGTTACTAACTGAATTTTTTAAACAACAATGTTTCAGCGCTGCTGTGACAGCGCTGGAACATTATTGATTACTGTACATGGAAAGCGGTAATTCAAACTCGCTGACTTTGACATCCGACGAGTTTAAATTCACCGCAAATGCTGTCCGCGATCCTTCAGGACCACGGACAGCATCACACTCACACGCAGCACACACGCACTCACACTCGCAGCAAACTCACATGAATACAGGCAGGCACACTCACCAACACATCCAAAAAAACGGAGTTAGGCCCCTTTCACATCAGCGTTTATTTGAAATCGCGGCAGATGGGTGAAAAAAACGCATCTGCCGCGATTACTGCATACTGGCTGCACTTGCGGAATGGTTGCGGCGCGGTTGCGGCAAGCCCCATACAATGTATAGGCAGGGCTTGGGCAGGTGCGGCAAGTGCGGTTTTGGCACTTGCGGCAGGTGCGGCCGCGAAAAAAAACAGTTTCCAGGAGTCCACATGACAGCACCATAGGAGGATTAATCCCATATCCTTCTGTAGGGCAGGAAGTACAAGAGGTTAAAAGCCCTCCCCTAACCCCACCTCCTCAGTGATTTTCCAAGAACCACATTGGCAGGGTACAACACAATTTTATTCTAGTAACGTCATACATGTTAAATTCACATACAGTAGAACATTAGGGATGGACATAAGGGTGCTGTCATGTGGACTCCTGGAAACATCGTTACCCGTAAGACTAACTCCGGTTTTCCAGTACGTCCCCATGACAGCACCACAGGAGTATACCCAAGAACTCATAGCTTAGGGTGGGACAATTGCCTGAAGCATCTGCCGACCAAACATAGCTCTCTGTTGTGAGAGAATATCCAATTTGTAGTGACAGCAAAACGTAGCATAGCCTGACTAGGAGGCTGCAGAACAAATCTGTTCAATGCTAGCACCTGCTCCAGTAGCCCCTGACGTGGAAACTGCTCTGGTAGAATGTGCGTTGAACATTTCAGGGGGACCGCCCTTCTGAAAGATACGCTACATGAAGCATGAACCTGATCCATCTAGCTAAGGATGCTGTCGAAGTGTTCCTGCCTCCATTGTTACCCCCAAAGTGCATGAAAAGATGAAAATCGAAACTCCAGTCCCAAGTGGCTTCCACATAGGCCAGGAATGCACTGCAGACATGGAGATGGTGAATGTTCTCTTTCTCTGGAGCCGTAGGGTTGTCGCAGAATGAAGGAAGAACCACTTCTTGGAGGAAAGTCAGCGATGACACTGCTATCGGGGAGACATTTGGATCTAGTATGAGAATGATACAATCCTTTCGTATCTGCATATATGGCACGACCACAGAGAGAGCTGGATCTCACCCAACCGTTTAGATGTGGTGATAGCCACCAGGAAGACTGCTGCCAGAGTTCAGTTCTTCATGTCCAATTCCCCAAGCGGTCAGAAGAATGGATTGCAAAGGACTCTCAGGCAAGATTCAGATCCCACAGAGGGGAATAAAGTCTCTGGGCAAGTCAAAGTCTCTGGACTGCCTAGACAAATCTGAGCATCCAAGGATGTGAGGACAATGATGTGTCAAAGAAAGCACTTAGTGCTGTCATCTGTACCTTCAAGGTACGTGGACTAAGAACTGTGTCAAATCCCACTTGAAGAAATCAAGTATCCCCGGAATGTCAGGTGAGAGGTGTCCACCATATTGCAAAACTAACAGAAGGTCTTCCAGACCTTGTGATATATAGCCTGAGCGACAGGTTTTCCATTGGTCTTATAGGATCAGAAGCCAGGCCGAAAGCTGGAGTTGTTGAAGATTCTGATGAAACAGCGAACCGTGCAGTCAGATCGTCCCTCAATCGATAGGAAAGATTGGGTCCTCCAATGTCAGATAAGGGAGAACCAACTCCACCTTAGCCAGTAAGGGACAACCGTTATGACTGACTCCCAGTCTTCCTGACGTTCTCGCAGGACCCCTGGAATGAGGGGAGTAGTTGGGAAGGCATATGTTAAGCTGATTCCCCAATTCTGTGAGAAAGTGTCCACTGCCAGAGGATGAACTCCTGAGAGAGAAGAAAGAAGACGTCTTCGTATTTGTCCTGGACGCAAACAGATCTAGGTGATGTTGACCCCATTTGCAGTCAGTTGCTGGAACACTCCCGCATTCAGTACCCATTCCAGAGCCGTCATCTGACGCCTGCTGAGGTAGTCTACTTCTCGAATTTCAGATCCCCGAAGGTGAACCGCTGAGATGGAACTCCCAATGTGTCCCATGTCCAGGAACAACGTGTTGGCCAAAGACTCGAGTATCGGATGCCTTGGTCGCCCTGATGTCTGATGAAGGAGACTGCAATGATGTTGACTGATAGTATGTTCATCTATCTGTCTGTCAGGAAGCTCAGCTTCTCCTAAGGCTTCCCAACTTGCATAAAATTCCCAGAAATTCAATGATCGGGTCTGAACGTAGTGGACCAAGGCCCCTGAAGATAATGATTCCCCACTCGAGCTCTCCCACCGGTGAGGCTTGTGTCTGTGGTTACTAGCCAACAAGGCCCCGAGGTCCATTAAACTCCAGTCCGTATGTTGTTCTGGTCGAGCCCCCCCAGGAAGGGAGTTCCGGGCGTCTGTGGACAGAGAATATCTCCTGTCCAGACCATACTGGTGTTTGACCATCACTGCCTGGAATGGACTTGACTCCATCTGTCAAGATTCCCAGAACACTCATCGCTTCTTGGATTGATGGAGTGTCTTACTTACCAAGAAACAAAGCCTGTGAAGGACTGAGATCAGCTCGTCTTCTGGAGAGAGGACGTTCCTGTACGAGAGTCGAGACAATCTCCCAAAGGATGCATGAAGTCCTCGGGACAAGATTTCATATATTTCAATGTTCAGGAACCAGCCCAACTAGGTTAGCATCAAGAAGACCAACTCCAGATGTCGTGTCATCAACTGAGGGGAATCTGTCACTATCAAGAATTTGTCCAGGCTGACGATGATTTCTATACCTTTGCGCCCTAGATAAGGCATGACATCTGCTCTGAGCTTCTTAAATGTTGAGAGCGGATGAGAGGCTGAAGGAAGACACCGGAACCTGTAGTGGAGAACCTGACTTCCTGACACTAAAGTATACCACCTATATCGATGACCGGAGGAAGAATCAATAGAAGATAACATCCATACATCGGGGTCTAGGGCAACTGCCATGCACATCAAGCCCTGTCACATTTTTGATTCCATACGGAATTGTTTGTACCTGACCCAACGATTCAGGGGTATTAAAATCATTATCATACGAAACCCCCCCGGCCAGGTTCAATATGAAACCCCGGGAATGATAATGAGGAAAATACGGTTCCCACCGTAATAAGTACCCCGTGAGGCAAACTTCTATACGTCTGCTTCTAGCCAACGGAAAGATGTGGGGACTCCCAAATTCTTAAGGCAGGAATTGGGCCTCCATGCGATAATCCTGAGTAATAGAGGAAAAATCTAGGGATTCCCTTGAGATCCGTCCTGTTCCTGGGGACAGGAGTGGACAGGGCTGGAATCTCCTAACCTTGTCCCCTTATTAAAATACCAATGCAGAGCTAGCTTATAAAAAAGGGCCTAGCTAGGTATGGAATACTGGGGGAGTCGTCCAAGACAACCCTCCAATTAATTTACCAGACAGTTATAGATCTAGCGATATGTGATTTAGTAGTTGCCGCTGAAGCTTACCAGGCCTTATTTGTCAAAGACTGACTGTCTCTTGAACCCGTACTGCTTCTGTTCACCACCAAAAGTAGGACTGAAGATCAGTCAATGGAAGACCCAATCCCTAGGATATTTTGGAGGGGCATCAGATAGTGATTAATCCTCCCTGTATAGCACGGCCTGATCCAGTACAGTCTAGCACAGAAAGACATGGTAGAGCACAGCACAGTACAACAAGGCCCAGCATGGGCACAGCACGGCACGGTCCAGTTCAGCAAGGCACCTCACATCACGGCACAACACTGCTTAGTACCGCAAGGTACATCATAGTACAGCATCACACCACATGACACAGTACAGCAAGGGACAGCCCAGCATAGCTCAGTACAGCATATCACAGCCTGGTACAGAATTGTACAGTACGGCACATCCTAGTACAGCATGATACCGCAAGTCATAGTACAGCATGGTACAGAAAAACATGGCATGGTATAGCAGAGCACGTCCCAGCATGGCAAAGTACAGCCTGGCACAGTATGGGCCAGCATGTCCCAGCCTGGTACAATACAGCACGGCATGGCTCAGAATGGCACAGCAAAGCACAGCATGGCACAGTATGGGACAGCATGTCATAGCATGGTACGACATGGCTAAGCATGGCACAGCCTGACCCCGTATGCCATAGCATGGTACAGCATGGGACAGCACAGCCCAGTATGGCACAGCCCGGCACAGCATAGTATGGTATGGCACTGCATAGTACAATACGGCACAGCACAGTATGGTACAGCATGGTATTGCATTGTACAGTATGGCATGGCACAGCATGGTACGGCACGACACAGTACAGTATGGTGCAGCATGGCATTGCATCGGACAGTACAGCATTACACAGCACAGTACAGCATGATACGGCACAGCATGGCACAGCCTGGTACGGCACCATACAGCACAGTATGGTACAGCATGGCATTGCATGGTACAATACGGCATGACACAGAAAGGGACAGCATGGCACGGCACAGCATAGCACAGCATGGTATGGCACGACACAGCCCAGTATGGTACAGCATGGCATTGCATGGTACAGTACGGTATGGCACAGCATGGCACGGTAAAGCATAGCATGCATCACAGTTCAGCATGGCATGGCACAGCACGGCACCGCCTGGTATAGGATGGTACATAACACATCCCAAACCAGACCTGTATAGTGTGGCACCGCCAGCTCTTACCCCCAGGCAGGTCAGGACCCCCGCCATGTCCTCCTGTTCCTCTGGTGCCCACCGCCGGCCTGCGCTTGAATTTCCCGCTTGAAACCGTGGACCGGAAGTGCGTCATCCCGAGCTTCCAGTTTGGCGTTGAGCAGTCACCACAGCCGTATGAAGTCAGGGGCCGCTGGAACAGGACGCCCAGAGCCTCCGACTATGGAGGAAGCGGCACTCGGAGGCTCCTGCCCCCGCAAGGCTGAGGGACTCCCAGCAGGGAGTGTCGGCCCTTGACGGCGGGAAGGAGAGAGCCGCAGCCCCCCCGATCCCACTGGGTCCACCTATAAGTAGATTCACCGCTCATAGCGCTCCTTCAGACAGTGCTCCCCGCACCAGCACTCTCCCGTACTCCCTGTCCTGTGTAGGGACAGGAAAAACACTGAGGAGGTGGGGTTAGGGGAGGGCTTTTAACCTCTTGTGCTTCCTGTCCCTACAGAAGGATATGGGATTAATCCTCCTATGGTGCTGTCATGGGGACATACTGGAAACATGCATTACACTTGCATCACTGTCATGCATCAAACACGGCTCGTGTTTGATGCATGACAGTGTGCCTTTAGCCTTAGTGTCAGACCAGTAGCGCTGGTTTTGTTTGTTAACTTCACCATTCACAAAAAAGTTTTCCTCATCCCTCATCTGAAGGCAATTGTCTATGCAGTGAAGATACGAGATGTGCAGCATCTGAAACACCGGATCCTGGAAGCCTGTGCTAGCATTTCTTCTGCGGTGTTGCTATCAGTGTGTCAAGAGCGGGAGAAGAGGGTTGCATTGACAATCCCACATAATGGGCAGCACTTTGAACACATTTTATAAGTGGTCATAAACTTGTAAATAACTCATAAAAGAATAAAGTTACATTAAAGCCAAGCACACCATTGTTTTTCTAATGAAATTCTCATTAGGTTTGATGTGTCACATGACCCTCTTCCCACTGAAAAAAATAAAGTTGGATCCAAAATGTCCAACTTCAAAATGGCCGCCATGGTCACCACCCATCTGGAAAAGTTTTCCCCCTCCCATATACAAACAGGAAGCTGTGGCCATTTTATTTAGGTGCATCCATATAAATGGCACACCCAGTATATGTGCTTTACTTTATGTAATGAATTACTGAAATAAACTTTTTGATGGTATTCCAATTTATTGAAATGCACCTGTAGTTATTGACCCTCCCCCCCCCAGGGTAATGATAGCATCCCACAGCCGCCCCAAAACTTGGTGCATTCATTAGAAGCACTGATTCCTGGTGGTTTACCCAGCTCTTCCCCATCCCCTAGTGCAGTGACTTCAGGATGATAGAAGGGGGTTAATGACAGCTAACTATTGACAGCTTGTCATTAAGCCCAAATTGGTAAATGTTCAGGCATACAGGATAAGTGAATAGTTGATAAACACACAGACAATAATCTTTTACTTGAAATGAAACACACAGACAACCCTCATTTATTAACCCCAAACAAACCCTCCAACAATAATCCACAACAATGTCCCAGGAAGCACACTCAGCTCTGCTGCATCGGAGGTTGCGCTGAAGGAGGAAGCATCCTATCAACACAACCTCCGAGCACACAATAACTGCACCAAGAGCTGCAGCCTTCCTTGTTCTGTAGATGGTCACCACCGATCAGCACGTTATTATCTACCTGCATATTACTTGAAACAGCAATTGAGAGCTTCTTAAGGCCGGCTTCACACTGCGGGTCAGATCCAATCAGAGGCTGTCAGGATGGACCTGACAGCCCCGGACCAGATCAGCACACAGAACTGGAGGGCTAATATGCCCTCCAGTCCAGTGTGCACCCACAAGCAGCTGCCGCTACTGATGAATCAGGACCACGGCTGGCAGAAAGCTAGCCGTGGTCCTGAAACAACTGCGGCCTGCAGCCGCAGGGGTTCGGCTCCCGGATCCTCCCGGATCGGGGCAATCCGGCCCCATAGGCTCCCATGTTAGGGAGCACCGGATTGCCCCAGATCTGGGTGTATCCGGGCAAATCCGGGGCAATCCGGGACAATCCGGGGATTGCCAATTAGAGGAGATATTCTCCTCTCTGAAACAAAAAAGCTGCAAGCAGCGTTTTTGTGTCCGTGGGAGAATACTGAATTCTCCCGTATTGCTCCAGACAGATAGAAACCGGATGGCAGAGAGCTACCATCCGGCTGGTATCCGGCCCCATAGTATACTATGGGGCCAAAAAAGGTCCGGGGCTGTCCAGTTTACACGGACCGCCTCGGATCGGATCCAACCCGCAGTGTGAAGCCAGCCTAAGTAGTTTAAAAAATCCCAGCAAGCCAATGAAATAAGGACGAAGGACACAAACCATGGTGTACTATACTGAGGAGGGTGCAAATAATGTTCATATGCAGGGGGCTTCTGTGTCCACCCTTCACATAAGGTGGCCACAGATCTCACTACTGTGACACCTGACTGTGCATTATAGGATCTTATTAGTTTAGGGGTCTAGAATGAGGTCTGTATTACTTTGTGGAACTGTATTAGTTTAGGGTGCTTGTCTGGGGTCTGTGTAAGTTTAGGGGTCTGGTCTGGGGTCTGTATTGGTTTAAGGCTCTGGTCTGGGGGCTGTATTAGTTTAGGGGTCTGGTCTGGGGTCTGTATTAGGTTAGGGCTCTGGTCTGGGGTCTGTATTGGTTTAGGGCTCTGGTCTGGGGTCTGTAGTAGTTTAGGGCTCTGGTCTGGGGTCTGTATTAGTTTAGGGCTCTGGTCTGGGTTCTGTATTAGTTTACAGTGCTGGTCTGGGGTCTGTATTAGTTTAGGGGTGTGGCCTAGGGTCTGTATTGGTTTAGGGCTCTGGTCTGGGGTCTGTATTAGTTTAGGGCTCTGGTCTGGGTTCTGTATTAGTTTACAGTGCTGGTCTGGGGTCTGTATTAGTTTAGGGTGTGGCCTAGGGTCTGTATTGGTTTAGCGCTCTAGTCTGGGGTCTGAATTAGTTTAGGGGTCTGGCCTGGGGTCTGTATTGGTTTAGGGTTCTGGTCTGGGGCTGTATTGGTTTAGGGGTCTGGGGTCTGTATTAGTTGAGGGCTCTGATCTCGAACCTGTATTAGTTTAGGGGTCTGATCTGGGGTCTGTATGAGTTTAGAACTCTGGTCTGGTGTCTGTGTTAGTTTAAAAGTCTGTATTGGTTTAGGGGTATGGTGTGGGGTCTGTGTTAGTTTAGGGGTCTGGTGTGGGGTCTGTGTTAGTTTAGGGGTCTGGGGTCGGTATTAGTTTAGGAGTCTGGTTTGGGAACTATATTGGTTCAGGGGTCTGGTCTGGGATCTGTGTTAGTTTAAGGGTCTGGCTGCTATCCGGCCCCATAGTATACTATGGGGCCAAAAAACGGTCCGGGGCTGTCCAGTTTACACGGACCGCCTCGGATCGGATCCAACCCGCAGTGTGAAGCCAGCCTAAGTAGTTTAAAAAATCCCAGCAAGCCAATGAAATAAGGACGAAGGACCCAAACCATGGTGTTGGTGTACTATACTGAGGAGGGTGCAAATAATGTTCATATGCAGGGGGCTTCTGTGTCCACCCTTCACATAAGGTGGCCACAGATCTCACTACTGTGACACCTGACTGTGCATTATAGGATCTTATTAGTTTAGGGGTCTAGAATGAGGTCTGTATTACTTTGGGAACTGTATTAGTTTAGGGTGCTTGTCTGGGTTCTGTGTAAGTTTAGGGCTCTGGTCTGGGGTCTGTATTAGTTTAGGGCTCTGGTCTGGGGTCTGTATTAATTTAGGGGCTCTAGTCTGGGGCTGTAGTAGTTTAAGGCTCTGGTCTGGGGTCTGTAGTAGTTTAGGGTTCTAGTCTGGGGTCTGTATTAGTTTAGGGTCTGGTCTGGGGTCTGTATTAGTTTAGGGCTCTGGTCTGGGGTCTGTAGTAGTTTAAGGCTCTGGTCTGGGGTCTGTATTAGTTTAGGGCTCTGGTCTGGGGTCTGTAGTAGTTTAGGGTTCTGTCTGGGGTCTGTATTGGTTTAGGGCTCTGGTCTGGGGCTGTATTAGTTTAGGCTCTGGTCTGGGGTCAGTATTAGTTCAGGGGTCTGGTCTGGGTCTGTATTGTTTAGGCTCTGGTCTGGGGTCTGTAATTAGTTTAGAGTCTGGTCTGGGGTCTGTATTAGTTTAGGGCTCTGGTCTGGGGTCTGTATTAGTTTAGGGCTCTGGTCTGGGGTCTGTAGTAGTTTAGAGCTCTGTCTGGGGTCTGTATTAGGTTAGCGGTCTGGTCTGGGGTCTGTATTAGTTTAGGGCTCTGGTCTGGGTCTGTATTAGTTTAGGCTCTGGTCTGGGTCTGTAGTGTTTAGGGCTCTGGTTGGGGTCTGTATTAGTTTAGGGTCTGGTCTGGGGTCTGTAGTAGTTTAAGGCTCTGGTCTGGGGTCTGTAGTGGTTTAAGGCTCTGGTTGGGTCTGTATTAGTTTAGGGCTCTGGTTGGGGATTGATAGTTATAGGGCTCTGGTCTGGGGCTGTCTTTAGTTTAGGGTCTGGTCTGGGGATCTGTATTATTTAAGCTCTGGCTGGGAATTGTATTGGTTTAGGGCTCTAGTCTGGGGTCTGTAGTAGTTAGGGCTCTGGTCTGGGGTCTGTATTAGTTTAGGGCTCTAGTCTGGGGTCTGTATTAGTTTAGAGCTCTGGTCTGGGGTCTGTATTAGTTTAGAGCTCTGGTCTGGGGTCTGTATTAGTTTAGGGCTCTGTTTGGGGTCTGTATTAGTTTAGAGGTCTGGTCTGGGGTCTGTATTGGTTTAGGGCTCTGGTCTGGGTTCTGTATTAGTTTATGGCTCTGGTCTGGGGTATGTATTAGTTTAGGGCTCTGGTCTGGGGGCTGTATTGGTTTAGAGCTCTGGTCTGGGGTCTGTATTAGTTTAGGGCTCTGGTCTGGGGTATGTATTAGTTTAGGGCTCTGGTCTGGGGTCTGTATTAGTTTAGAGCTCTGGTCTGGGGTCTGAAGTAGTTTAGGGCTCTGGTCTGTGGTCTGTATTAGTTTAGAGCTCTGGTCTGGGGTATGTATTAGTTTAGAGCTCTGGTCTGGGGTCTGTATTAGTTTAGAGCTCTGGTCTGGGGTCTGTATTAGTTTAGAGCTCTGGTCTGGGGTCTGTATTAGTTTAGGGCTCTGGTCTGGGGTCTGTATTAGTTTAGGGCTCTGGTCTGGGGTCTGTATTAGTTTAGGGCTCTGGTCTGGGGTCTGTATTAGTTTAGGGCTCTGGTCTGGGGTCTGTATTAGTTTAGGGCTCTGGTCTGGGGTCTGTATTAGTTTAGGGCTCTGGTCTGGGGTCTGTAGTAGTTTAGAGCTCTGGTCTTGGGTCTGTATTAGTTTAGGGCTCTGGTCTGGGGTCTGTATTAGTTTAGGGCTCTGGTCTGGGGTCTGTAGTAGTTTAGGGGTCTGGTCTGGGGGCTGTATTAGTTTAGGGCTCTGGTCTTGGGTCTGTATTAGTTTAGGGCTCTGGTCTGGGGTCTGTATTAGTTTAGGGCTCTGGTCTGGGGTCTGTAGTAGTTTAGGGCTCTGGTCTAGGGTCTGTATTGGTTTCAGCATATGAGGGGCATCTCCCTGCTGTGCTCCTGGACTTTGTTCTCTGGCATCTTGTAGTACAAGAATATTTATGTTGCAATGACATCACGGGCCTGTATGACGTCATCGGGGCGGGGCCTTCGGCACAGATGACTCCTCCCTGTGTCCCTCTCCTCTGGGAGGAGGCAGAGATCGGGAAGCGTTTCGCGCCGGATGTGACGTCAGAGGAGGCCCCGCCCTGTTGTTGTTGTCGTTGTTGTCTGCGCTCGGGAACATGAAGTGGATGTTCAAAGAAGACCACGCACTGGGTGAGGAGACATGGCCGCCCCTGACACCACAGGGGACGAGGGCGGAGCCGTGCACTGCCACACAGGGGACACTACATTATACTGACCCCCCCGTACATTATACCCTGTGTGTTATACTGACCTCCCCCTGTACATTATACCCTGTGTATTATACTGACCCTCCCCCTGTACATTATACTCTGTGTATTATACTGACCCTCCCCCTGTACATTATACCCTGTGTATTATACTGACCTCCCCCTGTACATTATACCCTGTGTATTATACTGACCTCCCCCTGTACATTATACCCTGTGTATTATACTGACCTCCCCCTGTACATTATACCCTGTGTATTATACTGACCTCCCCCTGTACATTATACCCTGTGTATTATACTGACCTCCCCATGTACATTATACCCTGTGTATTATACTGACCTCCCCCTGTACATTATACCCTGTGTATTATACTGACCCCCCTGTACATTATACCCTGTGTATTATACTGACCTCCCCCTGTACATTATACCCTGTGTATTATACTGACCTCCCCCTGTACATTATACCCTGTGTATTATACTGACCTCCCCCTGTACATTATACCTTGTGTATTATACTGACCCCCCCGTACATTATACCCTGTGTATTATACTGACCTCCCCATGTACATTATACCCTGTGTATTATACTGACCTCCCCCCCCTGTACATTATACCCTGTGCATTATACTGACCTCCCCCTGTACATTATACCCTGTGTATTATACTGACCCCCCCGTACATTATACCCTGTGTATTATACTGACCTCCCCATGTACATTATACCCTGTGTATTATACTGACCTCTCCCCTGTACATTATACTCTGTGTATTATACTGACCCTCCCCCTGTACATTATACCCTGTGTATTATACTGACCCTCCCCCTGTACATTATACCCTGTGTATTATACTGACCTCCCCCTGTACATTATACTCTGTGTATTATACTGACCCTCCCCCTGTACATTATACCCTGTGTATTATACTGACCCTCCCCCTGTACATTATACCCTGTGTATTATACTGACCTCCCCCTGTACATTATACCCTGTGTATTATACTGA
The DNA here is from genome assembly GCA_033576535.1 of Allobates femoralis. Classification (NCBI taxonomy): domain Eukaryota; kingdom Metazoa; phylum Chordata; class Amphibia; order Anura; family Aromobatidae; genus Allobates; species Allobates femoralis. The sequence continues at coordinate 107,528,078 of JARQOC010000010.1, read as the reverse complement.
CCCTCCCCCTGTACTTTATACCCTGTGTATTATACTGACCTCCCCCTGTACATTATACCCTGTGTATTATACTGACCCTCCCCCTGTACATTATACCCTGTGTGTTATACTGACCCCCCCCTGTACATTATACCCTGTGTATTATACTGACCTCCCCCTGTACATTATACCCTGTGTATTATACTGACCTCCCCCTGTACATTATACCTGTGTATTATACTGACCCTCCCCCTGTACATTATACCCTGTGTATTATACTGACCCTCCCCCTGTACATTATACCCTGTGTATTATACTGACCCTCCCCCCTGTACATTATACCCTGTGTATTATACTGACCCTCCCCCTGTACATTATACCCTGTGTATTATACTGACCCCCCCTGTACATTATACCCTGTGTATATACTGACCCTCCCCCCTGTACATTATACCCTGTGTGTTATACTGACCTCCCCCTGTACATTATACCCTGTGTATTATACTGACCTCCCCCTGTACATTATACCCTGTGTATTATACTGACCTCCCCCTGTACATTATACCCTGTGTATTATACTGACCCCCCCCTGTACATTATACCCTGTGTGTTATACTGACCTCCCCCTGTACATTATACCCTGTGTTTATACTGACCTCCCCCTGTACATTATACCCTGTGTATTATACTGACCTCCCCCTGTACATTATACCCTGTGTATTATACTGACCTCCCCCTGTACATTATACCCTGTGTATTATACTGACCCTCCCCCTGTACATTATACCCTGTGTATTATACTGACCTCCCCCTGTACATTATACCCTGTGTATTATACTGACCTCCCCCTGTACATTATACCCTGTGTATTATACTGACCTCCCCCTGTACATTATACCCTGTGTATTATACTGACCCTCCCCTGTACATTATACCCTGTGTATTATACTGACCTCCCCCTGTACATTATACCCTGTGTATTATACTGACCTCCCCCTGTACATTATACCCTGTGTATTATACTGACCCTCCCCCTGTACATTATACCCTGTGTATTATACTGACCCTCCCCTGTACATTATACCCTGTGTATTATACTGACCTCCCCCTGTACATTATACCCTGTGTATTATACTGACCTCCCCTGTACATTATACCCTGTGTATTATACTGACCTCCCCCTGTACATTATACCCTGTGTATTATACTGACCTCCCCCCCTGTACATTATACCCTGTGTATTATACTGACCTCTCCCCTGTACATTATACCCTGTGTGTATTATACTGACCCTCCCCCTGTACATTATACCCTGTGTATTATACTGACCTCCCCCTGTACATTATACCCTGTGTATTATACTGACCCTCCCCCTGTACATTATACCCTGTGTATTATACTGACCTCCCCCTGTACATTATACCCTGTGTATTATACTGACCTCCCCCTGTACATTATACCCTGTGTATTATACTGACCTCCCCTGTACATTATACCCTGTGTATTATACTGACCCCCCCTGTACATATACCCTGTGTTTATACTGTCCCACTTACTATACCCTGTGTATTATACTGACCTCCCCCTGTACATTATACCTGTGTGTTATACTGACCCTCCCCCTGTACATTATACCCTGTGTATTATACTGACCTCCCCCTGTACATTATACCCTGTGTATTATACTGACCTCCCCTGTACATTATACCCTGTGTATTATACTGACCTCCCCTGTACATTATACCCTGTGTATTATACTGACCTCCCCTGTACATTATACCCTGTGTATTATACTGACCTCCCCCTGTACATTATACCCTGTGTATTATACTGACCTCCCCCTGTACATTATACCCTGTGTATTATACTGACCTCCCCCTGTACATTATACCCTGTGTATTATACTGACCTCCCCTGTACATTATACCCTGTGTATTATACTGACCTCCCCCTGTACATTATACCCTGTGTGTTATACTGACCTCCCCCTGTACATTATACCCTGTGTGTTATACTGACCCTCCCCCTGTACATTATACCCTGTGTATTATACTGACCTCCCCCTGTACATTATACCCTGTGTATTATACTGACCCCCCCCTGTACATTATACCCTGTGTATTATACTGACCTCCCCCTGTACATTATACCCTGTGTATTATACTGACCTCCCCCTGTACATTATACCCTGTGTATTATACTGACCCTCCCCCTGTACATTATACCTGTGTATTATACTGACCCTCCCCCTGTACATTATACCCTGTGTATTATACTGACCCTCCCCCTGTACATTATACCCTGGTGTTATACTGACCTGCCCCTGTACATTATACTGACCCTCACCCTGTACATTATACCCTGTGTATTATACTGACCCTCCCCCTGTACATTATACCCTGTGTATTATACTGATTCTCCCCCTGTACATTATACCCTGTGTATTATACTGACCTCCCCCTGTACATTATACCCTGTGTATTATACTGACCCTCCAACTGTACATTATACCCTGTGTATTATACTGACCCTCCCACTGTACATTATTCCCTGTGTATTATACTGACCCTCACCCTGTACATTATACCCTGTGTATTATACTGACCCTCCCCCTGTACATTATACCCTGTGTATGATACTGACTGAGGGACTCGCAGGCTTTTATGGGGGTGGAGAGTAGAGGGATTCTCAGGCTTTTATGCGGGTGGAGAGTAGAGGCACTCGCAGGCTGCTATGGGGGTGGAGAGTAGAGGGAGTCGCAGGCTTTTATGGGGGTGGAGATAAGAGGGACTCGCAGGCTGTTATTGGGGAAGAGAGTAGAGGGATTCTCAGGCTTTTATGGGGTGGAGAGTAGAGGGACTCGCAGGCTGTTATGGGGGTGGAGAGTAGAAGGATTTGCACGCTGTTATGGGGGAGGAGCGTAGAGGGATTCTCAGGCTTCTATGGGGGAGGAGAGTAGAGGGATTCTCAGGCTTTTATGGGGTGGAGAGTAGAGGGACTCGCAGGCTGTTATTGGGGAGGAGAGTAGAGGCACTCGCAGGCTGCTATGGGGGTGGAGAGTAGAGGGAGTCGCAGGCTGTTATGGGGGTGGAGAGTAGAGGGACTCGCAGGCTGTTATTGGGGAGGAGAGTAGAGGGACTCGCAGGCTGTTATGGGGGTGGAGAGTAGAGGGACTCGCAGGCTTTTATGGGGGTGGAGAGTAGAGGGACTTGCAGGCTGTTATGGGGGAGGAGAGTAGAGGGACTCACAGGCTGTTATGGGGGTGGAGAGTAGAGGGACTCGCAGGCTGTTATTGGGGAGGAGAGTAGAGGGACTCGCAGGCTGTTATGGGGGAGGAGAGTAGAGGGACTCACAGACTGTTATGGGAAAGGAGAGTAGAGGGACTCGTAGGCTTTTATGGGGAGGAGAGTAGAGGAACTCGCAGGCTGTCATGGGGAGAAGAGTAGAGGGATTCTCAGGCTTTTATGGGGGAGAGAGTAGAGGGACTTGTAGGCTTTTATGGGGAGGAGAGTAGAGGGACTCGCAGGCTGTTATGAGAAAGGAGAGTGGAGGGACTCGTAGGCTTTTATGGGGAGGAGAGTGGAGGGACTCGTAGGCTTTTATGGGGAGGAGAGTAGAGGGACTCGCAGGCTGTCATGGGGAGAAGAGTAGAGGGATTCTCAGGCTTTTATGGGGGAGGAGAGTAGAGGGACTCGTAGGCTTTTATGGGGAGGAGAGTAGAGGGACTCGCAGGCTGTCATGGGGAGAAGAGTAGAGGGATTATCAGGCTTTTATGGGGGAGGAGAGTAGAGGGACTCGTAGGCTTTTATGGGGAGGAGAGTAGAGGGACTCACAGGCTGTCATGGGGAGGAGAGTAGAGGGATTCTCAGGCTTTTATGGGGAGGAGAGTAGCGGGACTCTCAGGCTTTTATGGGGAGGAGAGTAGCGGGACTCGTAGGCTTTTATGGGGAGGAGAGTAGAGGGATTCTCAGGCTTTTATGGGGTGGAGAGTAGAGGGACTCGCAGGCTGTTATGGGGGTGGAGAGTAGAAGGACTTGCAGGCTGTTATGGGGGAGGAGCGTAGAGGGATTCTCAGGCTTCTATGGGGGAGGTGAGTAGAGGGATTCTCAGGCTTTTATGGGGTGGAGAGTAGAGGGACTCGCAGGCTGTTATGGGGGAGGAAAGTAGAGGGACTCGCAGGCTGTTATAGGGGAGGAGAGTAGAGGGACTCGCAGGCTGTTATGGTGGAGGAGAGTAGAGGGACTCACAAGCTGTTATGGGGAAGGAGAGTAGAGGGACTCGCAGACTGTTATGGGGAAGGAGAGTAGAGGGACTCAGACTGTTATGGGGAAGAAGAGTAGGGGGACTCGCAGGCTGTTATGGTGGAGGAGAGTAGAGGGACTCAGACTGTTATGGGAAAGGAGAGTAGAGGGACTCGTAGGCTTTTATGGGGAGAAGAGTAGAGGGACTCGCAGGCTGTCATGGGGAGAAGAGTAGAGGGATTCTCAGGCTTTTATGGGGAGGAGAGTAGAGGGACTCATAGGCTTTTATGGGGAGGAGAGTAGAGGGACTCGCAGGCTGTTATGAGAAAGGAGAGTGGAGGGACTCGTAGGATTTTATGGGGAGGAGAGTGGAGGGACTCATAGGCTTTTATGGGGAGGAGAGTAGAGGGACTCGCAGGCTGTCATGGGGAGAAGAGTAGAGGGATTCTCAGGCTTTTATGGGGGAGAGTAGAGGGACTCGTAGGCTTTTATGGGGAGGAGAGTAGAGGGACTCGCAGGCTGTCATGGGGAGAGAGTAGAGGGATTATCAGGCTTTTATGGGGGAGAGAGTAGAGGGACTCGTAGGCTTTTATGGGGAGGAGAGTAGAGGCACTCGCAGGCTGTTATGGGAAAGGAGAATAGAGGGACTCGTAGGCTTTTATGGGGAGGAGAGTAGAGGGATTCTCAGGCTTTTATGGGGAGGAGAGTAGCGGGACTCGTAGGCTTTTATGGGGAGGAGAGTAGAGGGACTCGCAGGCTGTTATGGGAAAGGAGTGTAGAGGGACTCGCAGGCTGTCATGGGGAGAAGAGTAGAGGGATGCTCAGGCTTTTATGGGGAAGTCTAAGTGACAGTAAATCATGTGAATCCTGGAACAAATCCTTTCCCTGAACCTCTGAGCTCAGCGTCTCCGGCTGTTCTATGTATTTATTATCTTTAATATCGTACATTTCTTGTATTTGTGGTGCAGGATGATGAGTGTTGTGATTCCTGTACATGAGGATGATACACAGTGACAGATCATCAGCTGGGGCCTCGGTCACATAGCTGTAATATCAAGTCACTGACTAAGATGAATAAATAAAGCTTGTGAGCTGCACGCCCGCCCTGGGCCCCAGTGTGCACCGAGCACAATCCATAGGAAGACAGATGAAGGGTGGAGGTCTCAGTACTGAGGAGAGTCATGGAGTCTAATCCTTGAACCCACAGGGGCAGATTTACCAAAACTCTGAACTTTAAAACCGTGTAAACTAGAACTCGACATTCTGCAAATGAGCCATTATCAGGCGGGTTGTGCTGGATGAGAACGTAGCGCAATTCTAGATACTTTTGTCCATGTTTACACTTGTTAGTTGCTTTACTGAATTCCCCGAAGTTGTGCAAAGTATTTTTATCAACATGAGAAGTACTCACACTGACGCTCATATTTCCTAATGGGGCATTTTGGGGGGGGGTCAAAGTGATATTCACTGCCCAGGGGATGGTTAGACCCCTCTTTGATCACTGCCTGCTCAACAGGTGGCACTATACTCAGTCTGACATGCCTTATACTTGTAGGCTCAGGAGCAGGGTCATATTGATCATAAATCCAATGTTTTCCTAATTTTCATTCCCCCAAAGTTCTGTTCTGTGTCTGTCACATGTCTGATAAGCAGTTCCTTGTCTATATCTGCTCTCCGGATACAGCAGACCCCGCACCTGTGTGATCACAGGAATCGCCCGCACCTTATTTATCAACAATCTGCCATCGCCCCACATTCCTGACACACTGCTCACTGGTGTTTGGTGACTTCTCCGTCATCTCCTCCTTATTATGTGGGTCCTTCCTGAACCATCCTTTATACTTCTTTTTTTCAGAACACAGGTGCGTGGAGTCGGCGAAAATCCGAGCCAAATATCCCGATCGTGTTCCGGTAAGTTCTGCTAAGGCCTCATTCATTATTCAGCGCTCGCTCTATTATAGCTGGTTATAGACTGCATCAGCTCCAAGCAATAATTGTCCTCTGATCTACAGATACCAGACCATGTTCATGAGATTTCATCATTCTTAAAGAGGTCTCCCCACGAACAAAGTTCATTTTAAAATTGATTTTAATCAATAGATCATGGAATAATAATTTCCACAATTGGATGTGTTTAAAAAAAATGTTTCTGTGCTGAGATATTCTTATGTACGTGCCCCTGTTATGTACTGTGTAATCGATGTGTCTGACCGTACAGGGACATGGTCTGATAATATCACATCTCCTGTGCTGAGATAATCTTATATATGTGTCCTTGCTATGTACTGTGTAATGGATGTGTCTGACTTTACAGGGACATGGTACAGGGACAATCATAACTTCAATGATTACATATATGATTGTAGAAAAACGTGTTATCAAACATAGTGATATTTGTGCAGCACATTAGCATACGAGGGGCTGGGTTACTTTGTATTGCTCCTGTCTGCTCTAAGCCAAACCTTCCCTCTTCCCCTCCCTACTCACTCCCTCCCTCCCCTGTCACTATATAGCAGGCACATTATGTCTGACATAGTACAGTATCAGGGTCCTATCTGAGTGCACAATGTGCCCCAAATCATCACTCCCCTCCCTCCAGTGTTCGGCTTCTAGTTCTCAGCTCTTCCTCACACTCACAGGTCTGTGAGAGGAGACAGCTAGGGAAGCGCAGAGACTGGAGGGGGCAGAGCCTTCTCCTGCATTGTGACTGGGGGATCACAGACAGCCAGAGAAGAAGCTGGAGACACAGGCAGGAGGAAGTGATGATCTGGGACACATAGATAGCACAATGTCAAGCTATCTCCATGCATAATGTCAGACCTAATGTGCCTGCTACATACCGTAGTGAAAGGGGAGGGGGGAGGGTTTGGCTTAGAGGAAACAGGGCAGTAATGCAAAGAAACCCAACCCCACATAGTGTGCAGCAGGGGGGTGGAGTGTGCAGCAGAACGTCACTTTCTAAAGACTTCTATAATATATTTTTTTTGCATTCAAGCCTTCAATCATTGCAGTAAAGGTATATTGCACTCAGTATCCCAGTGCCTGAAAGGCTCTTTCTTCACTTTATAGAACTTAATCCTGTTGGTTGCTTCCTTTTAAAAAGGACCTGTCACTTTCCATAAATATGGAATGTCTTTACCCAGTGTAAATGCTTTGGTTCTCCTGAATCCGGCAATGGTTTTTCTTTTGTCCCTGCCCTCTCCGCCGGATATATACAGTGCCTTGTGAAAGTATTTGGCCCCCTTGAACTTTTCAACCTTTTGCCACATTTCAGGCTTCAAACATAAGATATAAATTCTCATTTTCTTGTTAAGAATCAACAACAAGTGGGACACAATCGTGAAGTGGAACAAAATTTATTGCATATTTTGAACTTTAACTAATAAAAAACTGAACAGTGGGGCGTGCAATATTATTAGGCCACTTAAGTTGATACTTTATAGCTCCACTTTTTGCCACGATTACAGCTGTAGTCTTTTGGGGAATGTCTCTATCAGTTTTGCACATTGAGAGACTGAAATTCTTGCCCATTCTTCCTTGCAGAACAGCTGGAGCTCAGTGAGGTTGGATTGAGGCGTTTGTGAACAGCAGTTTTCAGCTCTTTCCACAGATTCTCATTGGATTCAGGTCTGACTGTGACTTGGTCATTCTAACACCTGGACACTTTTATTTTTGAACCATTCAATTGTAGATTTTGCTTTATGTTTGGGATCATTGTCTTGTTGGAAGATAAATCTCCGTCCCAGTCTCAGGTCTTTTGCAGACTCCCAACAGGTTTTCTTCCAGAATAGTCCTGTATTTGGCTCAGTGCATCTTCCCATCAATTTTAACCATCTTCCCTGTCCCTGCTGAAGAAAAGCAGGCCCAAACCATGATGCTGCCACCACCATGTTTGACAGTGGGGATGGTGTTTTGGGGTGATGAGCTGTGTTGCTTTTACACCAAACATATCGTTCTGCATTGTGGCCAAAAAGTTTGATTTTAGTTTCATTAGACAAGAGCACCTATTCCACATGTTTGGTGTCTCCCAGGTGACTTGTGACAAACTTCAAATGAGACTTTTTATGGATATCTTTGAGAAATGGCATTTTCTTGCCACTCTTCCATAAAGGCCAGATTTGTGCAGTGTACGACTGATTGTTGTCCTATGGACAGACTCTCCCACCTCAGCTGTAGATCTCTGCAGTTCATCCAGAGTGATCATGGGCCTTTTGGCTGCATCTCTGATCAGTCTCTTCTTGTTTGAGATGAAAGTTGAGGGACGGCTGAGTCTTGGTAGATTTGCAGTGGTCTGATACCCCTTCCATTTCAATATGATCACTTGCACAGTGCTCCTTGAGATGTTTAAAACTTGGGAAATCTTTTTGTATCCAAATCCAGCTTTAAACTTCTCCACAACAGTATCTCGGACCTGCCTGGTGTGTTCCTTGGTCTTCATGATGCGCTCTGCACTTGAAATAGAACCCTAATGGTGGGTTTACACGTCCCGATATCGGCCCGATATCGGAGGCAACGACGCGGGAGCGCGCTTTTCCCGCCATCGCATCGCCGGTTTAGACAGCCCGATATCGGGATACTACGTCCCGACGATGTGTACGCCCCCCAACCCAGGAACGACCAGTTAACATGGGAGTGAATGGGTGACGTGGGCGTACACATCGTAGTTGGGCTGTCACACGGGACGATGCGGCTACAACGGCCATCCGATATCGGGCGGTTGAATAGCACGCTCATTCAACACCGATATCGTTTTGGCATCGTTCCAGCATTGCATTGTACGTTCAATCCGTACAACGCGCGAACGATATCAGGTCCAACTCCCGAACCACGTGACTTTTGGTCGGAGTTGGGTCGGAGTTGGACGCCGATATCGCGACGTGTAAACCCACCATAAGACTATCACAGAGCAGGAGCATTTATACGGATACTTGATTACACACAGGTGGATTCTATTTATCATTACCAGTCATTTAGGACAACATTGGACCATTCAGAGATCCTCACTGAACTTTCTGGAGTGAGTTTGCTACACTGAAAGTAAAGGGGCTGAATAATATTGCACGCCCCCTTTTCAGTTTTTTATTTGTTAAATTTATTGGATATTTTAAACTTTTTTAAGTTCCACTTCACGATTGTGCCCCACTTGTTGATTCTTCACAAAAATATAGAATTTTATATCTTTATGTTTGAAGCCTGAAATGTGGCAAAAGGTTGAAAAGTTCAAGGGGGTCAAATACTTTCACAAGGCACTGTAGATCTAATATTGTTAACCAAGTGGGTGAGATCCTCAACTGTTTTTTTAGGACCACACCCATTTGTCTAACGAGACTAAATTGACATACAGGAAAGAGGGAGCCATATATATTGGTTTTCAATAAGGATAGAGAAGAAAGCTGCTGCCAGATTCCTCCTAAAATCTAATACATAAAGCTGAGTGTCTATATGTATCATAGCTCTGCCCCTCCAAATAGCCCTGCCCACTCATTAGCTCTGTTATTCCATATAATGCCACCCACTTTGGTTAGCCCTTCCCTTTAGGGGCAGGACTATCTAATGCTGAGTGTATGTATCATAGGTCCACCCACTCCAAATAGCCCCTGCTCACTTCATAGCTTTACTTCACATAGCCCCACCCACTTCATAGCTCCGCCACTTTAGTTTGGCCCCTCCACATAGCCCCACCTCTTCGGTTAGCCCCAGCCCCCTTTAGGGACAGGACTATCTATCTTTATTATTATAATGCAGACTTATAGCCCTCCATATAGCTGAATGCAGCCTCATAGCCTTCCATATAGCTGAATGCAGCCTCATAGCCCTCAATATAGCTGAATGCAGCCTCATCTTCCATATTATCTAATATATAAAACTGAGTGTGAGTGTGTGTCACAATAGAATGAATCAAATGCAAATCCACAAGCAGAACTCCGGAGCAGGGCTGTGGAGTCTGTAAGCCAAATCTCAGACTCCTCAATTTCCCTGACTCCGACTCCCACATATATTGTTTATATTTAAGTGATAAATTTATTGTAGTACAATGTGAACGTCAGACATTTACTCATCTCTATGATACAATAATCAAGATATTTAATAGAACATAAAATATATGTATTGGGATACAACTTTAGAACACAGTGTAATATATTGTAAATATGTAATACACTATGTAATATAGATTACATATTTGTGTGTGTGTGTGTATGTGTGTTGTTTTGTGTGTATAATATATATATATATATGTATATAAACACTATGTAATACTCTATGGTAGCGGCAAAAAGTTTTCAACAAAAACATGCTAAATATCATTTGTGCAGTCTATGAATTTGTTCTAGGAAGTGTAATAGATAACCTCAAATCTGACCTAATAATTCTAAAGGCCCCGTTACACGCTGCAATGTGGTAGCGATCCGACCAGCGATGCGGATTGCTGCCACATTGTGAACTGATCGCAGGTGAGCTGTCACACAGGCAGACTGACTCCCCAGCGATCAGGACCAGCGAGAACGCTGGTAACCAGGGTAAACAGCAGGTAACTAAGCAGAGCGCTTAGGTACCTGATGTTTACCATGGTTGACTGCTCCCAGTGCTTGCTGTGCGGTGCTGGGAGCTCATTCACCATTGGTCTTCCACTGTCACACGTGCCGATGCAGGCCCCCCAGCAGGTGACCAATGACAGATTTATGGTCCTGGCCATAAATCTACGATCAACGACTTATCGTTGATACGTGTCACACACAACGATGTTGTTTTGACATCGCTGCAACGTCACCAAACCGGTGACGTTTCAACTATATCGTTCATGATATTGTTGTGTGTAACGGGCCCTTTACGCTAGAGAACAACCTCTCTGCACTAACTTGGGTTGGAGGCAAAGCCACATGGGCAACATCTCTAACAATCTCCGGGTATAAAGGAATTGCCTCATGCACAGTCCGTTTTGATGAACAGTTGAATTTTTCTATTTCTTTTGAGAGCAAGTGAAAACTTTTGCTGAAATATGGTCAATCTGCTTGCTATAGGAGACGGAGTGAAATCTTTTTCCTTGCAGCAACACTTTGCCTGCTCCATGTCATCCAAATACTTGTCAAAGTTAAACTCCTCATCTGATGAGGATGAAGATATGGGAGCAGTAGCACTGTCAGGACTCAAGTCCTCTTGCGCCTGGCAGTCCTGTAGGCCACTCATCCTAACTACTACCTCAATCGGAGCTTCTTTTCCTTACGGAGGGCATGCAGACGCAAATGCAGTGCAAACACTGCCATACTGATTTGAACGCAGCGGAGAATCTCCGCATGCGTTCACATTAGTATGGTGCCCGGGCAGCCAATCAGCTGTCTCGGGGGTGGCCGGGATGTAGAGATCAGCAGCAAGAGATCTCCTCCTCCCGGCCACCGCTTAATCTCCCGACAGTGTTGGCGCAGGAGATTTGAAGAAACAGCTGACCTGACAGTGTTTAAATCTCCAGAACCAACACTGAATAGGTGATGTCGGTGCGGGAGGTTTAAACGGCTGTCAGATCAGCTGTTTCTTCAAAACTCCTGCGCCGACACTGCTGGGAGATTAGCGGCGCCTGTGCCCGGGACATCAGCGGCTGCTCAACTGATCTCCCGGTGGCCGCTTAATCTCCCGACAGTGTCGGCGCCAGGGCTGTGGAGTCGGTAAGCCACAGTTGCGACTCCGACTCCTGGATTTTATCTGGTTCCGACTCCTTCATAAATGGCCACTTCGTAACAATAAATTTACTGTTGTAAAATATTACCATCGTGCTTATTCAGCTTCTCGCCATCATATAAGTAATCAGACCACTTAGAGCAAAAACTATATTTATTAGAATACAATTAGAATATAGCAAATAACTTTTATAAACTTTTCCAAACTGTAAGTAAATATGCAATAAACACTGTTATGCAGTTAATAAGAAAAAATCTATAAATTTGTCCTCAGAAAAAGTATTGCCTCTGTCAGATCCACCTTCGTGGATGCTCTCAAATCTGATCTAATTATTTTGAGAGCAGAGAACAACCTCTCTACACTAACTTGGGTTGGTGGCAAAGCAGTAACCACTCGGGCAACATCTCTGACAATGTCAGGATACAGAGGAATCGCTTGTTGCATTATTGTTATTTTTGATGAACGGTCAAATTTCTCAATTTCTTTTAGTGCACATGAAAAATTCTGCTGAAGTGTACTGGCTGTGTTCTTTGATTGGGATGACTCTTCTTCTATGCGGGAACGCTTTGCACGGTCCTTGTGATCCAAATACTTTTCGAAATTAAATTCTTCATCAGTTGATGATGAGGGTGAAGATGTGGCAGGACGACCAAATTCTTCTTGTTCCTCCTGACTGTTCTGCAACCCTTTCATCCTTACTGCTATTTCAAACAGAGCTTCTTTTCCTTTAGTTAGCTATTGATCATCTAGAAAAATCCGATGCATTGGGTCTACATAAACAGTTGCCAAAAGAATGTTATTTTGTAATAGTAGCTCCTCTCTCCGTTTCATTGATGTAGCAATGCCACTTGCAATTAACCCTCCTCTTTGGACAGGCGAAACATCAGGTTCTTCCACTCCTTTAAGAAAATACCTGGAGTTAAGTCCTCTGCCTGTAATTTTTTAGTCACTGTAAATGGGTGCTCTAGCAATTTTTCCAGCTCAGTCACCTGATTCCACTGACTTTCATTTAGTGTCAGTTGAGTGTTAGCCATGTCTACAAGAAAGGTTTTCAGTTCAACCAAGCGCTGAATCATTAAGTCAGTACTGCCCCATCGTGTGGCTTGATCAATAATTGCCCCTTTTCCAGCACGTCTCTTCAAAATTGAGTCAACGTTAGGGCTCTGGCAACAGTAGCCAATTTTCTCACCTTTCCAATCAGTGCAGCAGCATGTCCTTCTTGCAGACTGTCTCTTATAGCCAGCTGTAGCGTATGCACAACACAGCGCATGTGATGAATGAAAGAACGTATTGACACAGTTTCAACAAGATCATCTAAACTATCATGTTGCTGATCATCTGAAGCAACTTCAGTTTGCTCCTCAGTTACAATACTGTGTTCCTCTATTTCAAACATTTCTGTGTCTGTGGACCCAGAATGTTCTTCTAGCTGCTGGTCACCATCATTGCACTCATTCATTAGCTTAATAGTACTTATCATATTTGAAGCATTGTCAGTTATGACAGTAAGAACTTGCTCTTTTTTAAGTTCATAGTCTTGCAGAACCTTTTCCACCAAGACCTGGAGAAACTCACTGGTGTGATGAGCTTTGGTGTCTTTTACTGCCAATGTCTTGGTAACTATTTCATTTTTGTCACAAACAAATAGGACATTGATGGCAAAATAGTTCACTCTGTGACTGTGCAGGCATCCATTTTAAGAAACAGAAAGCGTCCCTTGAGAGTTTTCGTTAAGTTCTTCCTTTTGTTTAAAAGCTTCTTCGATTACTAATTTTCTAATACTCTCTCTCTCCAGAGAAACACCAAGCTTGCGGGCCATTTCCCCATTCAGACACATAAAAGCTGGTCGTGAAAATAATGAAATAGGCACACTATCCTTTACAACAAGCTCTATGATCTGTTTTTTAAATGTATCTACTGTCATTGTCACAGTAACTTTGTCACTGACAAAATATCTTGCAACTAATGGCTGCAAAGTTCTGTGCTCCTTTGTTTGGCTGGAAGAGCTGGGCACTGGTTTCCCTTGGTTTGGATGCAGTCTTTCTCTTCCACTGCTTTCAGTACTTCTGGATGAAAGCGCTGTAAATTCTCTTTAGATTAGAAGCTCTGGTAGGAGCATTTTTATCTTTGCCTGAATATGCACTGATCTTGGCTTGACAGCATCTGTTTTCGTCTGGATCATGTGTCATACACTGACAGACATAATGTTTTCCATCTTGAGTGATGGTGAAATGTTCAAATACAGCTGATTTATTGTGATGCCTCTTTGACATTCTCAGGTTTTTAATTCTGCATTCACAATCCAAATGACAATTGTTTTTCCTAAAAACAATTGTACAAAATTATTGCCAGGTTGTACAACTGATATAGTGGTCAGTAATACTGTCATTATTCCTCATGTACTCACAGTTAATTGATGCAAAGTTTGTTGAAAGGACAATACTTCTTACAATCTTCCTCTTCTGAGTAGCAGGCAGCTGTGTGAGATGCTTGGTAGATGAACACCTAGTATGATCTAGCCTAGACGAGGAGGAGCTTTACTACTAAGAATTTGCAACACATTTTCACTTTCAGTTTCATACATTGTAGGTAGGGGGGTTGGGGCAGCATGAGTTAACCAAGTATAAGATTAGAAGGGCAATGGAGAACAGTGACATGCAAGAAGTAAGAAATGTCTCTATCTCCAGCAGAACTGCTTATCACTGTTGTTCATAGTTTGATAGAACATATATATTTGAGTAACATTTATAAAATTCATATGAAAGTTCAATTATGAAATATTAATAATTTTTTTTAAAGCTGTAGTTGGTACATTTCTACGACTCCGACTCCAAATTCACAGCCCTGGTCGGCGCGGGTAATTTGAAGAAACAGCTGATCTGACAGCTGCTTAAATCCCCGCGCCGACACCGAAGAGGTGATGTCGGCGCGGGAGATTTAACCAGCTGTGAGATCAGCTGGCTGTTCAAATCTCCCGCGCCGACACCACGGGAGATTAGCGGCGCCCGTGCTCTAGCTGATCTCCCGGGAGATCAGCGGCGGCCACCGGAAGAGATTTCAGTGTGCTCTGCAGCGTTCTCCTGCACTGTCATGTAGAGGACACTGCGGATCCATTGACTTCCATGCATTGTGCACTTACAGGCGCTTGCTTGCTGATAAAACAAGCGACCGTACAAAACATGCAACAGGCTGCGTTCGGAGGGCGCACAAATCATGTGCAACCGCAGCCAAATGCAGGTACCATGCATTCCCATGTTAAACATAGGAACACAGTGCGCATCTGTTTGGCTGTGTTCGGAACGCTGCGTTTACATACTCAAATGTGAAACCAGCCTATGGCTACTTTCACATTTGCGTTCGGCTCCACTGCGTCTGGTTTGCAGACGGGAACTCAGTGCGGAACGCGTGATTTATTGTGTCACTTGCGTTCTCATTCACCCCATTGTCTGATTTGTATGCTTGCAGAGCCGTGCGTACAAATCATACATTCTCTGATGTACAGAAAATGCAACACGTCGCATTTTTGTGTGCCGAGAATAAGTGCATGCGGACATGAACGCGGCCATCTGCGGGCAACCGCATACACTATGCATCCTCATGTTAAACATAGGGATGCACGATGGATGCGTCGCAGCATGCGTTAGGCCGCTCACATACGCAGCGGAGCTAAACGCAAGTGTGAAACCGGCCTAAATGTTTCACATCAGATTGTTTCACAGTCTATGACAGAGGTCCCTAACTCCAGGCCTCGAAGGCCGCCACAGTGCAGGTTTTCAGGATTTCCTTAGTATTGCACAGATGCTAATGTGATCATCTGCACAGGTAATGATTCCAAGCCCTGTGCAATACTAAGGAAATCCTGAAAACCTGCACTGTTGGCGGCCCTTGAAGCCTGAATTTGGGGACCTCTGTGCTATGAAGAGGGGAGGAGGGAGGGAGTGTTTTTAAATATGTGCTAATAACTTGATGGTTTGGGTTCTATACCTATATAAGTACTCATCAATCCTTTTGCTGCATTTTTCCTGTATATTGTATAGAAGCCAGCTTCCCAAAAGTACATGAGCTCAGAGAAAAAAAAACAAAACAAGCATCAAGCATACAGAGAGAACATACAGTATACAGGACTATTGATTTATGCACAGTTTATTGAAAGTTTAAATATGCTTTAAGAAGTAGTTACCTTAATCTTGTTATCCTGCTCACTCTAGCAATTCTGAGATGAGTGCAGGCTTTCTTTCTGAGTGTGATTACTTTTTACCCTTGTCTGTAGAGGAGCAGCTTCACTGGTGCTGAAGTGCAGCACAGACTATCTCAGCTAAGACAAAGCCTAGATCCTTAGGCTACATTCACACAGCGTTTTTGCAGCATTTTTTGCGGATCCATTTTTTGCAGTGACT
Source organism: Allobates femoralis (assembly GCA_033576535.1). Taxonomy (NCBI): domain Eukaryota; kingdom Metazoa; phylum Chordata; class Amphibia; order Anura; family Aromobatidae; genus Allobates; species Allobates femoralis. Next base: position 107,511,790 of record JARQOC010000010.1, on the reverse strand, counting down.
CTGGGCATCCCAGCAAAGTCAATGGGTTTCAAGATATGACATTTAGACACAACGTTTTGTGAGGATCGTTTTTGGCCTCAAAAAAGTATCCTTACAAAGAATGAGCATGTGAGTTTGTGTGGCGTTTTTCTATTCTGCTTTTAAATTGAAACCATTAAGCATTAATGAGCCCAAAAAAACACAAGTGTGTAAAAAATATGCAAAAACATATCACCTTTTAGGTGATGCGTTATTTTAACCCCTTCATAACCTTGGAATTTTTCATTTTTGTTTTTTGCTCCCCTGCTTCCAAGAGCCATAACGTTTTTATTTTTCCATTAATATAGACATATGATGGCTTGTTTTCTATAGGACGGTTGTACTTTCAGATGCAATCATTTATTTTACTATATAGTATACAGGGAAATTGAAAAAAAATTCCAAGTGCAGTGAAATTGCAAATAAAGTGCAATTACACGTTTGTTTTTTGGGTTTAGTCGCCATGCTCACTATAGGGGAAAACGGACGATGGCTTAGGTCGTTACGGGTTCGTTAGTCCCAAACATGTATACCTTTACTGTTATCTAAGTGTTTGTTTGAGGGGGGAAAAAAAATCACACTTTTGCACCATGTTCTGAGACCCGTAGCGTTCTAATTTTTCGGGATCTGGGGCTGAGTGACGGCTGATTTTTTTGCGTCCTGAGCTGATGTTTCTAATGATATCATTTTTGGGTGGATGCGCTGTTTTGATCGCCCGTTATTGCATTTTATAGCAATGTTGTGGTGACCAAAAAAATTGTAATTTTGGTGTTTGGACCTTTTTTTCCGTTACGCAGTTTACAGCTCCCAATAATTGATTTTATATATTGATAGATCGGCGATTCTGAACGCGGCCATACCAATATGTGTAATTTTTTTTATACTTTTATTGTGAATGGGAGAAAAGGGGTGGTGATTTGAACTTGTGTTTTTTTTTTTTTTTTGTTTGTTTTTTTACATGTTTTCAAAAGCTTTATTTTTTAATTGATTCTTAGTTTTACACAGCCCCATAGAGAGGCACCCCTCTGCAGCATCCGAGCGCTTCTGAGAGATACAGATGAGCTGCAGCTCATCTGTGTCTCTCAGAACCACGGACTGTGCGTGGTTGGCAGCACCTGCTTTGTGACAGCTTCCGGGGTCAAGCCAGGACCCCCGGGCTGTCACATGAGTGCCGGATATCCCGCAATACTATTGTGGGATCTCCGATGCAGGCGGGCAACACGGTTCAGTGATTGACAGCGTGATCCAAAGGGTTAACAGCACCGATCGGATCCCGGATCCGATCGGTGCTGTTAGTCCGACATCTCAGCTGATTAGATCAGCTGAGATGTTGGATGTTTTGATGTGAGCTCCGTGCGGAGCTCACATCAAATACCCCTTACCAGCCCATTACGTTGTACAATGTCACGGGTCGTGAAGGGGTTAAAAAGCTGATCTGCTTTTGCAGCTGAAAAATGTATCCTCAAAAAATGCAGCAAAAGCGCTGTGTGTGAATGTAGCCTTAGATCAGGAATGGAACAGCCATTTATAGGTCATTTCATAACTCTCCCAAATTCCTATGAAAAAATATTCAGCACATTCTGCATTGAACTGTAACCAATTTATTATATATTTTAGGAATCGGAGTTGGTTCATTTTATACCGACTCCACAACTCCGACTCCACAGCACTGCTCAGGAGACACAAATGCAGTGACATGTCTCAGAATGTTATAGGCACATTCTATTGTGACATCACTGATTTGTTCTGTAAGTAAGAACAGTTAGTTACTATGCCTGGAATTCGCCCCGTCACACCTACAATCACAAAATTTTGCACACACCCCATATGACCCAGGGGCCGTCTATGACTTTGTTTTAAGGGGAAATTTACCCACTCACCCCCAAAAGGCCTATTTACTGTTTGTGTCGTGTGAGTGTATGCATGTCCACTATATGACCATATATGGTCATACCGCCTATATATGGTAATATGACAGTGTCCCACGCGCTTATAGTGGAAATAGGGCCTCGAGCAGGAAAGCCAGTATACCCTAGGGGGTCGCACACAGATCCCCATATGTGGGGGTTGGCGGGGGGAAGAGATGCGTTTTTGGGGGGTGGGTGCGGGTTTAGGGTGTTGGGGAGATGTGAGTGAGGGCTTATGGAGTGTGGGATTGGGGGGCATTTGTTTTGGGGGTGAGGTTTGGGGAGGGTGCGGGGTGCAGGTTTGGGGGGGATGATGGGAAGTTTAGGTTTGAGGGGGGAGTAGGGGTGGATGGGGTGTGTTTGGGTGGATGCAGGTTCGGGTTGGGGGTGGGTGTGGGTGGGGGTAGGTTTGATGAGTATAGTGGACATACATACTCATCTTATAACGAAGAACAGTCAGTAGTTATGCCCGGGCAACGCTGGGCTCTAAAGCTAGTGCACAAATATAGTTGCCCTTGGCAATCAATTAGGGGGGTGGGGAGCTGTTTTCTTTTTAAAGGGACCTTGGAATAATTAAGAGGAATTGTAGTCTGGCTCTGCTTGTCTCTTTTCCGTGCTGTATATAAATTACAGATCTTCTCTATTTCACCTCAGTGTTTCTACCGTTACAGAATTGCAGATCTGTCTTTATACCTTCTAGATCTGTTACCATGCTGAGGTTCACATTGCCATAAGTCATCCTATAAAGTTTTTTTTTCCAGGCCTAGGGCCGTATATACAGTGACAATACACAGTACTAATACCGTACATCTGCTTTTCCTAGGTCATCGTGGAGAAAGTATCTGGTTCACAAATTGTGGATATCGACAAGCGGAAATACCTGGTCCCCTCCGACATCACCGTGGCTCAGTTTATGTGGATCATCAGAAAACGCATCCAGCTGCCTTCAGAAAAAGCCATCTTCTTGTTTGTAGACAAGACTGTGCCTCAGTCCAGGTGAGAAAAGGACGTAGTGTAAGATGGGGTAGAACAACTGCTCAAGAGATCACTGCCCATGGGGGATGGGCAGCTCAGTATAATAATAATAATAATAATTAATAATAATATTTATTCATTTATATAGCGCTATTGATTCCATAGCACTTTACATACATCAGTAATGCTGTCTCTCTTGGAGCTCACAATCTAAACATCCTATCAGTATGTCTTTACAATGTGGGAGGAAACCCACGCAAACGCGGGGAGAACATACAAACTCCTTGCAGATATCTATTAAAGGGGTTTAAACTGGATAAACATTGATTGCACTTGGGATGTACCAGCACCACTCCTGACCTGGGACATGTGCAGAAGGGACACGTCATTAAATAAAAGGTGCACCACCCTCTCCTTTGGTGTTAAGGCACCTCACACCTTAGGTCACTGCTGTCTGAATGCTATTCTTTTCCAGACTCCACCATGGTTTTTATTATAAAGGCCAATGATTATGATGTGTTAGGCCTCAAGTAAAAGAAGTTGTACATGTAATCACAGAACCATTGTGTGAGTTATCCATATAGCCAACACCGTCATAATATATACAACCAGGGCCGCCATCAGGGGTTCACTGGCCTGATTCCCATCAGGGGCCCGCTGAAACAGAGGGACCCAGCAAGCAGTGGGCGGGGCCATTTCCTCAAAGCAGAGCTCTACTCAGACCAATCAGGATCGACAGGTGCACATTCTGGGTCCTCCCACCAACATTATCATGTCCCTGATACCTCCCTGAGCCGATCATGTGACCCTTTACTCCTCTCCTCCATGTGACATCAGATGCACTAGGGGGGTTTAGTGTGCATGTAAATATAAGGCCCCCTCCCAAACAAAAAACACAAGGAATACCTTTATTTTGAAGAAGAACAGCACACCACAGATCAGAAGACTAGGGCATGACTCTTCCTCCAGCCCCCCTTCCCCCCGCTATTGTCACAGTGGCCACCGCCATCCCGATGCCGCTGATGCGTATAGTCCGCACCGCTGTCCCAGTGCTGCTGATGCATGTAGTCAGGCACAGTTTTCATCTCCCTACCCTTCACTGCTGTCCTGGCCAATCACAGGCCAGGTGCCACCTGGGCGGCCAATCACAGGCCAGTTGGCACTTGACGTCAATTTCTGGCCTGTGATTCGCCGCCCAGCGACACCGTACACCTAGGCATCTGAGGCAAGGAGATGGGAGCGGTGGCGAACTACATGCATAGGTGGCACCGGTACAATTGCTTATTGGGGGCTGGAAGGGGATGATAAATGTTCTTCTTTTTTTTTTTTTTTTTTTGTTCAACAAAAAATATGAATTCTTTATGGAACAATAAGACATTTCCTGAAAATAAGATATGGTGCATCTTTGGGAGCAAAAATTAATATGATGTGTCTTATTTTCGGGGAAACATGGTATGTGTGTCTAGTGTCTGTTTGACTCTGACTTTGCCTGTAAACAGCATTATACTGTATATACAGGTCAACATTACATGCTGTATTAGTATTCACTTTGTGTGTATAGTGTGGACCTGTATATACAGTATAGTGCTCTGTATGCAAGATCTATAGCTGGAAATCTGTAATGTGTATATGGCCCAAAGCAGTCTCCATTGTGTACATATGTATGTATATGTGTGTGTATATATAACATGTATACAGTGATACCTCGGTTTTTCTGATCATCATAATGGGAGACCCAGACAATGGGGTTTAGGGCTCTGCCCTCCGGAGGCCACACTAGGTACTACAAGTTTGTAGACACCGCCCCCTCCGCTTATAAACCCCCACCGCAGGGAACATCCTCAGTTTTAAACTTAGTGTGCTCGGAGGATCACGCTTTGCTTGCACTTCACAGCATTCTCACAGCTTACGTGATGGCGTATGAAGACAAGGTAAAATGGTCCCGGTCGGGACCTTCGGCAGTCTCCCTGCTCACCCTTGTGGAACACGCAGGTGGAGGTACCGGAGGGCCTAGGGCCTGGACACTGCGTGTCCCCCCGGTACGCTGTCGCGCTCCTTTCCATCCCTCCCTGGGGGGCTCTGGAAGGTGGGAGATAGGAGCCTCGCACAGCTCCGCTCCGTCCGAGGCCTCCCTAAATGGTGCTTACAGACCGGACTGGAGCCAGCCCAGTCCGAGGCCTCCCTAAATGGTGCTTACAGACCGGACTGGTGCTGAAACCCCCGTCCGAGGCCTCCCTAAATGGTGCTTACAGACCGGACCGGCACTGAGGCACGGTGTGTCTCCGGTGTGCCTGGGGGTAGTGTCTGACACTTTATGTGTTCTGGCACTCAGACCGCGCGCTACCCTCGGGTCCGCGGTTCTGGTGGTGTACCCTGTGCTGGGGTCACCCTGGCTGACCGCCCTGTGTTTTCACAGGGGCTGAGGCTGTAGATTGCAGGTGTTTTGTTTTACATGCAGTCTAAGTATTGTACTATCACAATACTTCCCGCGCTGCGGGCTCCGGCGCCTACATTACTGAGGCTGCCTGAGGAGATGTGAAGCAGCCCTGGTGGTGATGTCATCGAGGGCGTGCGTGTGTGCTTCCCGCGTATTTTCGGCGCCGCCCACAGCTTGTCTGTCGGCGGCCATCTTTTCCCCTCACTTCCCGGCTGGGATCTGACTGCAGCACAGGTCTGCACTCCAAAAGGGGAGACCGGAAACTTCGTGGAGGCCACACACGCACACCGCTTCCTCCCACCGCTTTACAGCGGTCGGTAAGCCACCGGGCTCCCCGGTTTTTGTCTGTATAGATTGGCTTATTTGCCCCTGCTGTGGGAATGTCCTCAGCTGGAAAACGTGCTGCTAAGGCGGCCAGCACCACCACTGCCTGTGCTACATGCAACGGGACGCTGGTTGAGGGGTCCTGCAATAACTGCGGACGCCCAGAGGCCCGGACTGATACTGCTGAGACAGCAGCTCCGGTGCTTTACCCTGAGGTTCAGGTGATCCCAGGGCCATGGGAAACGCAGAATAAGATTAATGAATCTCTGTTGTCCCAGTTGTCCTCCATGTCGCAATCCCTGGAGGCACTTAATAGGAGACTGGAAAGCCCAGCTACTCCTTCCAGTTACCCCCGGGTGTCTCCTTCTTCTGTTGTGAGACCCCTTAAGCGGACTCGTCGTGAGGATTCACCCGAGCTCCAGGCTCTCTCTGAGGAGGAGCGTCCCTCTGATGGTGATGAGGATGATGGGGGTTCCATACTCGGGTCTGTGTCAGAACCACCAGACGGGGTAGAGGATCTGGTGTCCTCCATCAACGAGACTTTACGTCTCGTGACACCCCCTGAGGAGGTGGACGTGCACCCGAAGGAGGTTTATTCAATGGCTACGGCCAGAGGCTAGACCAAGTGGCTCCTTTATGGACCACACTAACTTTGGAAGGGTGGTCAGAGCACCCAGGTTACATCCTGGGCGGCGTTATGTCCGCAAAGTTAAGGACAATCGCTTCCCCTTTCCCCAGGAGGTGCTTCAGGAGTGGTCGCAGTCCCCGAAGGTGGACGCTTCCATGACCAGGATTGCTGCACGCTCCCTTTTCTCTGCCTCTGATAGCTCCTCGTTGAAGGATGCGACGGATAGACAGGTCGAGCAACTCGCCAAGTCTTCTTATGAGGCTGTGGGGTCTTCATTTGCCCCTAATTTTGCCACGGTCTGGACTCTGCAGGCGATCACCACCTGCTTGGATGGTATCACTGATCTGGCAGGGTCCAGTCCTGAGGTCCTGGCGCTTACCGATAGGGCAAGGGCCTATGCGGACTACGCCAGGACGGCAACATTGGAAACTGCCACCCGCTCTGCCGTGGCTTCGGCCAACGCTATAGCGATCGCAGGTTGTTGTGGCTGCGTCTTTGGGACTCAGATGCCACGTCTAAGAAGATTTTGCAAAATCTTCCGTTCTCTGGTGACAGGCTTTTTGGCACCGAGCTGGACAAGCTGATAAAGGATTCTGCTGAGTCTAAGATCCCGCAGAATAAACCTAAGCCACGGTATACCGTTAAAGGAACCCAAAACAGTGGTCCTTTCGTTCCAGCTCACAGTCATCGGCAGCGTCTGCTCGCGCGGACCGAGGGGGCAAGCCCACTACTCAGTGGCGCCCCAAGGGTCGCCAAAAGAAGCCAACGGGGGCAGCAGCTGCCACCCCCAAACCCACTTCCGCATGACTCGCTCTCTCGTCCTGCCTCCCCACAGGTGGGGGGTCGCCTGTTCCTTTTTCAGGACAGTTGGCTTCTCCACGTCCAAGACAAGTGGGTCCGAGACGTAGTCTCGCGAGGCTACAGGATAGAGCTGACGTCGCAGCCGGCACACCGATTCCATCGGTCTGTTCCTTCTCCGGAAAAGGCTCAGGCTTTTCACCTGGTGTTGGAGGGGCTCCGCAGAGACGGAGTAGTGGTCCCAGTGCCCTCTGGGGAGAGGTTCCGGGGTTTTTACTCCAACCTCTTTATCGTCCCAAAGAAGGACGGCTCTTTTCGCCCGGTTTTGGACCTCAAGCTGTTCAACCGTCATGTGTTGGTTCGGAAGTTCCGCATGGAATCCCTGCGCTCCGTGATCGCGGCTGTGTCACAGGGAGACTTCCTGGCGTCCATAGATATCCGAGACGCTTACCTTCACGTGCCCATTGCACCGGCTCATCAGCGCTGGTTACGATTCGCAGTGGGGGACGAACACTTCCAGTTCGTGGCACTACCCTTCGGGTTGGCCTCAGCTCCGCGGGTGTTCACGAAGGTGATGGCCTCTATGATGGCTCTCCTGCATGTGCAGGGACACGCCGTCATACCTTATTTAGACGACCTGCTGGTCAGGGCGCCATCGGAACACCTTTGTCGGGAGAGTTTGGAGGTAACCATGAAGTCTCTGGAACAGTTTGGGTGGCTTCTCAATGTCCAGAAATCAACCCTGGTTCCGACCCAGTCACTGACGTATCTGGGCATGGACTTCCACACAGACTCAGCTCTGGTGTCTCTGCCACGAACCAAGCAGCTGGCTATTCAATCAGGAGTGCAAGATGTCCTCCTGTCACCACAATCATCCCTACGGGTCTTGATGAAGCTGGTGGGCCGCATGGTAGCTGCGATAGAGGCGGTGCCTTTCGCACAATTTCGCCTCCGTCCTCTCCAGCTGGAGATTCTCCGCAGATGGGACAAGAGGACGTCCTCTCTGAATCGGCTGGTGGCCCTTTCCCAACCGACCAGGGATTCCCTGCAGTGGTGGCTCCAGCCACGTCACTTGTCACGGGGCCGGTCTTTCCTCAAACCGTCATGGTTAGTGGTGACCACCGACGCCAGTCTGAAGGGCTGGGGTGCGGTGTTCTTACACCACAGGGCTCAAGGACTCTGGACTCAGTCGGAGTCGACGTTGCAGATCAACGTGCTGGAGATCAAGGCGGTCTATCTGGCGCTCCTGGCGTTTCAGAAGTTCCTGTCAGGACAGCCCATCCGGGTTCAGACCGACAATGCGACGGCCGTCGCGTATATAAACCATCAGGGAGGGTCCAGAAGTGCTCAGGCCCTCACCGAAGTCCACCGCATTCTCTCTTGGGTGGAGGACAACGACTGCCTGATCTCCGCAGTTCACATCCCAGGGGTCGAGAACTGGGAGGCCGACTACCTGAGCCGGCAGGGGATGGACGCCGGAGAGTGGTCTCTTCATCCAGACGTCTTCCGGGACATCTGCAGCAAATGGGGCACTCCGGACGTGGATCTGATGGCCTCGCGGCTGAATCATCAGGTGCCGCAATACATGGCAAGATCGTGGGATCCTCAGTCTCTGGGGGCGGATGCCCTGATCCTGAGTTGGTCCAGCTTCCATCTACCATATGTGTTCCCGCCTCTGGCTCTGATTCCCAGGGTCCTGTGGAAAATCAGGACGGAATGCAGAGTAGCCATTCTAGTGGCACCAGATTGGCCCAGGAGGTCCTGGTATCCGGACCTGTGGCAACTGTCAGGCGGACACAGGTGGGCTCTGCCAGAACGCGCAGATCTTCTCACGCAAGGCCCATTCTTCCATCTCAATTCCAGGGCCCTCAGATTGACTGCATGGCTCTTGAGGCCTGGCTACTAACGTCCAGAGGCTTCTCTCCCACGGTGGTTGCCACTATGAATCGGGCCAGGAAGCCCGTATCTAGGAAGATATACCACAGAACGTGGAAGATCTTTTTCACCTGGTGTGCCTCGGGTGGAAGGTCCCCGTGGCCCTTGTCCATCCCGACGTTGTTGGCTTTCCTACAGTCGGGTTTGGAGTTGGGCTTATCCCTCAGTTCCCTGAAGGGTCAAGTGTCAGCTCTTTCAGTGCTGTTTGACAGGCGCTTGGCGCTCCTCCCGAAGGTCCGTCAATTTCTGCAGGGAGTGTCTCGGGTGGTCCCGCCCTACAGGCGACCTCTGGACCCTTGGGATCTTAACATGGTCCTGGCGGCACTGCAGAAACTGCCGTTTGAGCCACTGAGAGACATTTCCCTCTCTCGTTTGTCCCAGAAGGTAGTCTTTCTGGTGGCGATTACGTCTCTGAGAAGGGTCTCAGAATTGGCTGCACTTTCGTGCAAGTCTCCTTTTCTGGTGGTTCACCAAGACAAGGTAGTGTTGCGCCCGCGGCCAGAATTCTTGCCAAAGGTGGTTTCCTCTTTCCACCTGAACCAGGAGATTGTTCTCCCTTCATTTTGTCCCGCTCCCGTTCATCAGGTTGAGCGCGACCTCCATACTCTGGATCTCGTGAGGGCTGTACGCATTTATGTGTCCAGGACTGCCTCCTTCCGGAGTTCGGATTCATTGTTTATCCTTACGGCGGGTTGCTGTAAGGGGTCCGCGGCGTCAAAGTCAACCTTGGCCAGATGGATCAAGGCTCCCATTCAAGAGGCTTACCAGTCTTCTGGTTTGTCTCTCCCGGTGGGATTGAAGGCGCATTCGACCAGAGCTGTCGGTGCCTCCTGGGCTTTGCGACATCGCGCTTCTGCTCTACAGGTGTGTCAGGCGGCCACTTGGTCCAGCCTGCACACTTTCTCTAAGCACTATATGGTGCATGCCCATGCCTCTGCGGATGCAAGTTTGGGCAGGCGGGTCCTTCAGGCGGCGGTTGCCCACCTTTGAGGGGGACCATGTGTTATCCGTCTTTTGAGGAACTATTCCCGCCCTGGGGTATTGCTTTAGGACATCCCCATTGTCTGGGTCTCCCATTATGATGATCAGAAAAAAGAGAATTTTGTTTACGTACCGTAAATTCTTTTTTCTTGAATCATCAATGGGAGACCCAGCACCCACCCAGTTGTTCTGTTGCATGTTTTGCATTTGATCTGTTCCCTGTTGGGACAGTTTTTTCCGGGTTGTTGGACCGTCTGTGCACGGTTTCTTTCCCGATGTTTCGGGTGTGGTTTATTTGTCTCCTCGCAGCTTATGGACCAAACTGAGGATGTTCCCTGCGGTGGGGGTTTATAAGCGGAGGGGGCGGTGTCTACAAACTTGTAGTACCTAGTGTGGCCTCCGGAGGGCAGAGCCCTAAACCCATTGTCTGGGTCTCCCATTGATGATTCAAGAAAAAAGAATTTACGGTACGTAAACAAAATTCTCTTTTTTGTTAATAATCCGTACGAAAACAATCAGACAAAACTAAAACACACTAAATCCGAGGGAATGATTTCCATAGGAATCGATGTTAATCCAATTAATTTGTTTTAGACACTCCACAATACATACCAAATAACATATTTTATAGAGAATTAAGACTGTGTTTAATACTAAAAACATTAAGAAATTAATATAGAATGAATATAAAAGACTATTGTAAAGAATAAACATTTAACATGGCATTTATTTTTCTAAACACTTTTTGGCATATGGAAGATGGCGAGGAGGTGAGAGAGGGGTGCAGATATTATTTTGGAAGAGGAATCATGTGGGTCACCAATTGTTCTTGCAAAATTAGCAGCAGTGTACCTATAAGGGGTACATCACACACTGCAACATCGCTAGTGATGTCGCTGAAACGTCACAGGTTTTGTGACGTAACAGCGACCTCTCCAGCGATGTCGCTATGTGTGACGCATCAACGATGAGTCCCCTGCTGTGAGGTCGCTGATTGCTGCACATCGTTCAGGACAATTTTTTTGGTCCTTGGTCTCCTGCTGGTCAGCACGCATTGCTGCGTATGACAGCGAGAGACCAACGACCTCACAGCCAGTGCCCAGTGCCACACATTAGACGCTGGGGCACTGGTAAACATCGGGTAAGTAAGCAGTGCGCTCTGCTTAGTTACCCGGTGTTTACCCTGGTTACCAGTGTCCTCCCGCTTAGCCCAGCCTGTAAGCGGGAGGACGCTAGTAACCAGGGTAAATGCCGGGTAACTAAGCAGCGTGCTGCTTAGTTACCCGGGGTTTACCCTGGCTACCAGCGATGTCGCTGCTGGCTGGTCGCTGGTAAGTCTGCCTGTTCGACAGCTCACCAGCGACTGCAGAGAGACTTTCCAGTGATCCCAGCCAGGTCGGATTGATGGTGGGATCGCTGGAAAGTCTGTGTGTAAAGGGGCCCTAAAAACCAACGAAAACCGAGACACAATTTTCATTGAAAAAATCTACGAAAACCAAAACAAACGATAACCGATGTCAATGAAAACCGAGGTATTATTGTGTATACACACACCCTGACAGAAGTTATGTCGCTTATCCATGTGATGTAAATAAAAGCTTATAACCTGATGTTAAATTCATCCATTGGTTGTATAAATTACTCTTTTGAAAGCTGAAACCCCCCCCAAATATGGTTTAGGTTAATAAAATAAATTGGCATCAGTGCTGAAATATTGAGCATTTAATGAACACAGAATGGTCAGGTTTTGGCAAGACAAAAGTTTTGTCGCCCTCAGAAAGTAATGTGGTTTTCAAACAAAAAGTTTCCTTAAAATACAAATATATGTTGCATAACATTGGTGAATGAAGCTGTGGTGCTATTAAGAGTCATATTTAATATTTTGTGTGACTTCCATGAGCTTGAAGGACTGCATCCAAGCGGTTCAACAATGATTCATACAATTTATTAATGAAGTCCTCAGGAATAGCAAAGAATGCAGTCTTACATGCCTCCCATAGTTCATCTAGATTCTTTGGTTTTGTCTTCCAAGCTTCCTCTTTCATCACACCCCAAACATGCTCAACGATGTTCATGTCTGGTGACTGGGCTGGCCAGTCCTTGAGCACCTTGATCTTTTTATGCCTGGAGGAACTTTGTTGTAGAGATGGAGCACCATCCTGCTGCAGAATTTGACCTTTTTTATGATTTGGAATATAAGAGGTGGTTAATACTTCTTGATATTTTAGCCTATTGATATTGCCTTCCACCTTGCAAATGTTTCGCACTCCCTCATACTGAATGTAACACCAGACCATGATCTTTCCACCACCAAAAGTAACTGTTTTCTGGGTGTATTTTGGATCCATACGGGCTCCAGTAGGTCTCCCGCAGTATTTTTGGCAGCTGTGGTGTAATTCTACTGAAGATTCATCAGAGAAATTCACTTTCTGCCACTTTTCCAGCGTCCAACTGTTTAGCAGGCTGTGGGACTTTGCAAATGCCACACAGTTTTTTTTATTTGCCTTTTGTTTAGTGCTGGCTTCTGGGCACTGATTCAACCATGGAGGCCATTTCGAGACAGGATCATACAAACTGTTCTAGTTGACACAGGGACTTGAGGTGACCAGGCATGATTGGAGCTCTGCTGCAGTGGAAGAGGGCTTGCTTTGGATTTTCTAACCAACAAACGTTCCTCCTGAGCAGTTGTCATGCGGGTCTGCTGAACCTAGGGTTGTCAAACACATCTCCAGTCTCTTCAAATCTTTTTTTTAATTCTTTGTACTTGATGCTGAGACACATTAAAGGTGCCAGCCACCTTTGCAGTGGATCTGGTCTTCAGCCTCTTGATAATCAAGGCTTTTGTCGCAGGGTGGATGTTTGGCATGTTGTCAGAGCTCAAGTTGCAGTTCAAGTGAAGGTCTGGGGTGCTGGGTTTCTTTTTATACACACCCACTAATTAACCGATCATTTACGGAGCACAGGTGAGGATGTAAACTAGGATTGGGTGCATTATATGACCAGGCGACAAAACTTTTGTCTTGCCAAAATCTGACCATTCTGTGTTCATTAAATGATCAATATTTCAGCATTGATGCCAATTTATTCTCTTAACCTAAACCACATTTGGGAGGGTTTCAGCTTTCAAAAGAGTACCGTATATACTCGAGTATAAGCCGACCCGAGTATAAGCAGAGGCCCCTAATTTTACCCTCCAAAACTAGGGAAACTCATTGACTATAATGATATATATAGTTTGCGTGTGTGTGTGTCTATTATATATATATATATATATATATGAGAAAAAAAACTGCACAGCACTCACACACAATGTGAACTGGTGCCAGCAGGGATGCTGGGTCAATATACTAGAAAAAAACCTTGCAGCACTCAGCTACTACCAATGATGTACATATGCTGACAAGCTATATATGTGAGAAAAAATTTAAAAACTTACGTTTTTTTCAAAAAACTGCTTGCTCGTCGACTGCGACTTAGTAGTGGGGTAGGGTGGACAAGGAGGACTTGGGTGTCAGCGATAGGACTCGTCGGACCTGAAGTCACTTTGTCGCAGTCGACGAGCAAGCAGACATTGGCCAATGTGTGTACTAAGAACTTCAGATTTTAAAAAAAATAATAAGAATTTTGAGTTTTTTTTAAAAAAACGTAAGTTTTTAAATTTTTTCTCATATATATATATATATATATATATATATATATATATATATATATATATATATATATATATATATATATAGCTTGTCAGCATATGTACATCATTGGTAGTAGCTGAGTGCTGCAAGGTTTTTTTCTAGTATGTATATATATATGTTTATATTACAGTGGTATTCAAAAGTCCTGCATAGGCGTGAAGAAAACTATATATTTCATACTTCTGCATCTCTACAGTGAAACTGGTGGAACATATATGTTTTTGTAATCCCTCATTGTATGCCATACTCATTTTTGAATGTCCCAAGTGTATAAATTCTAATGGTGTGCACATTTTTGATTATTTTTTTACAGCATAACTGTACCTACACCAGTACAGTGTGTAGAATGGTGAACAGGTTTCTAAGTTCATTAACTTCCAATGCAAGTTCACACAGACTTAAATTTTACTTTTTAAGATTTATTCTTTTTTATTTAATTCAGAGTCCTGAAAAAGGCCTTTTGAGTGCATCTTTAGCTTCTAATACTTTATTGGCCGCCTTTGCTCTTGAGCACCAACTTGCATCTCTGTGGCATTGAGTGAACAAGCTTCTGCAGATGTTCACGAGTGATGATGTGGTTCCAGGTCTGTATCAGAGCCTCAATCAACTCTCTGTTGGTCCTTGGCTGTTTTTTAGATATCTCTATTGATACCTTGGATTGAGGTCCGGGGACTGGGCAGCCCAGTCAACAGTAGCCATCTTGTTCTTTGTTTTCCATTCTGTTACTGTCTTTGACAAGGAGCATTATCATCCTGGAAGATATAATCCCCTGAAAACAGGTGTTGAGCAGAAGGCAGCATTTTCTTATTAAGGATGTCTATGTATTTTTTTGCATTAACCATCCCCTCCACAATATGAAGCCTTCCAACACCATTGGCTGCCATACAGCCCCAGACCATTACCGTATATACTCGTATATAAGCCGAGTTTTTCAGCCCAAAAATTGGGCTGAAAAGTCACCCTCTCGGCTTATACACGGGTCAATACGGTAATCCTATGGTGTCCGGGTGCTGGAGAGGCTGGAGGAGGCGGGGGGAGGCTGCTGAATGAGCGGCCCGTCACGTGGGGCCGCTCATTAGATATGCACGGCTCCCCCCGCCCATCACAGTGGCAGGGGGAGCCGTGCATACAGCCCCCCCAGTGTATACAGACAGACCCCCCAGTGGCACTAGTCCCCCATCATAAGAACAGCCCCCCCGCTTCACAGAGCCCCCCCCGCTTTGCAGAGCCCCCCCGCTGCATAATCTTACCATCCAGGGTCTTCTTCACCGGAGGTCCTGCAGTCATCATTGCGCGCTGTGTTGTGGTCTCACGTGACCCGGCGCGGTGACGTCATTCCACTGCGACCGCCGGGTCACAGGAGACCGGGAACACAGCGCGCGAGGATGGACTGCAGGACCTCCGGTGAAGAAGACCCTGGATGGTAAGATTATGCAGCGGGGGGGCTCTGCAAAGCGGGGGGGCTCTGCAAAGTGTGGGGGGCTGTTCTTATGATGGGGGGCTAGTGCCACTGGGGGGGTCTGTCTGTATACACTGGGGGGGCTGCTGTAGATACACCTGGGGCTGCTGCTGTAAACTACCCCTGGGAAGGCTGCTGCTGTATACTACCCCTGGGAAGGCTGCTGCTGTATACTAACCCTGGGAAGGCTGCTGCTGTATACTAACCCTGGGAAGGCTGCTGCTGTATACTACCCCCCTGGGAAGGCTGCTGCTGTATACTACCCCTGGGAAGGCTGCTGCTGTATACTACCCCTGGGAAGGCTGCTGCTGTATACTACCCCTGGGAAGGCTGCTTCTGTATACTACGCCCCTGGGAAGGCTGCTGCTGTATACTACCCCCCTGGGAAGGCTGCTGCTGTATACTACCCCCTGGGAAGGCTGCTGCTGTATACTACCCCCCTGGGAAGGCTGCTGCTGTATACTACCCCCCTGGGAAGGCTGCTGCTGTATACTACCCCCTGGGAAGGCTGCTGCTGTATACTACCCCCCTGGGAAGGCTGCTGCTGTATACTACCCCCCTGGGAAGGCTGCTGCTGTATACTACCCCCCTGGGAAGGCTGCTGCTGTATACTACCCCCCTGGGAAGGCTGCTGCTGTATACTACCCCCCTGGGAAGGCTGCTGCTGTATACTACCCCCCTGGGAAGGCTGCTGCTGTATACTACCCCCCTGGGAAGGCTGCTGCTGTATACTACCCCCCTGGGAAGGCTGCTGCTGTATACTACCCCCTGGGAAGGCTGCTGCTGTATACTACCCCCCTGGGAAGGCTGCTGCTGTATACTACCCCCCTGGGAAGGCTGCTGCTGTATACTACCCCCCTGGGAAGGCTGCTGCTGTATACTACGCCTGGGAAGGCTGCTGCTGTATACTACCCCTGGGAAGGCTGCTGCTGTATACTACCCCTGGGAAGGCTGCTGCTGTATACTACCACTGGGAAGGCTGCTGTAACACTGCTGGGGCCTGTATATACCACTGGGGAGGCTGCTGTATACCACACTGCTGGGGGCTGTATACCTGTGCTGGGGTCCACCCTCGGCTTATACACGAGTCACTAGGTTTTCCCAGATTTTGGGGGCAAAAGTAGGGGGGTCGGCTTATACACGAGTATATACGGTACTTTCATCGGATGTTTCACAGAGAAGCTCAAACACTCTGGCTTGTACTCTCATGTGGAAACCTTCTCACATAAGACTTGCCATCATTTCCTAAAATGCAAAAAGTGCTTTCATCACTAAATAGCCTTTTTCCCACTCCTCCTTCCTCCATTTTGAATATTTCAATGCCCACAGTTTTCGCCTTTGTCTTTGTATGGCTGTCATCAATGGCTTCTTTCGGGCCTTGCACCCTCTCAATCCTGCTTCTAAATATCTCTTCCTAACAGTTGATGTTACTATCTCAATATTGCACTTTTCTTGCCATTCTCGCAGAAGCTGAGGAGAGGTGAGCTTTCCATTGGTAAGGCATGTTCTTATCAGTACTCTATCCTCCCTTTTAGTTGACTTTCTGGGCCGACCAGATCTGGGCCTGTCCTGGGTAATTCCAAGATGCTTATGTTTCTGCAAAATTCTTACGACTGTACTCTGATTACAGCCGACCTTCCTTGTGATCTGGGGGCCAGTATAATCTCTTCATGTAGCACCACAACTCGCACACGATCATCGCTGACAACAATCTGAAGGCTCCCATCATAAAGCTCTACAGTATATTCACTAGATACACCAACAGATAAAACAAAAAACAAAGCAGCAGATGTGATGCAATGTAATGGAAGTGATTGGCTGCCAAATCCAGGTTATGATTGGTCACAAGAACCTTATCTGTAATTGGCTAATTTTGGATCTGAAGCTGTACAATATTTAGTTGTGCTTTCAATTCCCATATTGTTGCAATAATTTCAGGTAAAACTGCTTTAAAAGCTAAAAATATTACAGGGAGAGAATGCAAAATTGTATTCTGAACAAAACCATATATAATGTCATATTAGCATCGAAGATATTCGACAGAAAACGTTTAAACTTGAAAAATCAATTTATCCTATGCAGGACTTTTGAACACCACTTATATATATATGTGTGTGTATGTGTATATACAGTGCCTACAAGTAGTATTCAACCCCCTGCAGATTTAGCTGGTTTGATAAGATGCAAATAAGTTAGAGCCTTCAAACTGCAAACGAGAGTAGGATTTATTAACAGAAGCATAAATCTTACAAACCAAAAGTTATGTTGCTCAGTTGAATTTTAATAAATTTTAAACATAAAAGTGTGGGTCAATTATTATTCAACCCCTATGTTTAATATTTTGTGGAATAACCCTTGTTTGCAATTACATCTAATAATCGTCTTTTATAAGACCTGATCAGGCCGGCACATGTCTCTGGAGTTATCTTGGCTCACTCCTCCATGCAAATCTTCTCCAAGTTATCTAGGTTCTTTGGGTGTCTCATGTGGACTTTAATCTTGAGCTCCTTCCACAAGTTTTCAATTGGGTTAAGGTCAGGAGACTGACTAGGCCACTCCAACACCTTGATTTTTTCCTTCTTGAACCAGGCCTTGGTTTTCTTGGCTGTGTGCTTTGGGTCGTTGTCTTGTTGGAAGATGAAATTACGACCCATCTTAAGATCCTTGATGGAGGAGCGGAGGTTCTTGGCCAAAATCTCCAGGTAGGCCGTGCTATCCATCTTCCCATGGATGAGGACCAGATGGCCAGGCCCCTTGGCTGAGAAACAGCCCCCAGCATGATGCTGCCACCACCGTGCTTGACTGTAGGGATGGTATTCTTGGGGTCGCATGCAGTGCCATCCAGTCTCCAAACGTCACGTGTGTGGTTGGCACCAAAGATCTCGATCTTGGTCTCATCAGACCATAGAACCTTGAACCAGTCTGTCTGAGTCCTCCAAGTGATCATGAGCAAACTGTAGACGAGCCTTGACATGACGCTTTGAAAGTAAAGGAACCTTACGGGCTCGTCTGGAACGGAGACCATTGCGGTGGAGTACGTTATTTATGGTATTGACTGAAACCAATGTCCCCACTGCCATGAGATCTTCCCGGAGCTCCTTCCTTGTTGTCCTTGGGTTAGCCTTGACTCTTCGGACAAGCCTGGCCTCGGCACGGGAGGAAACTTTCAAAGGCTGTCCAGGCCGTGGAAGGCTAACGGTAGTTTCATAAGCCTTCCACTTCCGGATGATGCTCCCAACAGTGGAGACAGGTAGGCCCAACTCCTTGGAAAGGGTTTTGTACCCCTTGCCAGCCTTGTGACACTCCACGATCTTGCCTCTGATGGCCTTGGAATGCTCCTTTGTCTTTCCCATGTTGGACATGTATGAGTGCTGTTCACAAGTTTGGGGAGGGTCTTAAATAGTCAGAAAAGGCTGGCAAAAGAGATAATTAATCCACACATGTGAAGCTCATTGTTATTTGTGCCTGAACTACTTCTTAATACTTTAGGGGGACCAAACAGAATTCTGGTGGTTTGAGGGGTTGAATAATAAATGACCCTCTGAATTAACTTTTAACGCATGTGTCAACCAGCTAAATCTGCAGGGGGTTGAATACTACTTGTAGGCACTGTATGTATATATGTATATATAATATACATAATATATATATATATATATATATATATATATATATATATATATATATATATATATATTTATTTTGTGTGTGTGTGTGTGTATGTATGTATGTGTGTATATATATATATATATATATATATATATATATATATATATATATATATATATATATATATATATATATATATATATAAATTCTCTGCAGCTCTCAGCTACTACCAGTGATGCACATATGCTAGCAAGCTGTATATATTTGAGAAAAAAGTTAACCTTATGTTTCTTTTTTTTTCAAAAAAACTTAAAAATTTATTTCTGAAGTTCTTAGTACACACATTGGCCAATGTCTGTTTGCTCATCAACTGCGACAAAGTGACTTCAGATCTGATGAGTCCTAACGCTGACATCCCTGCCCTCCTTTTCCTCCCTATACCACTTCTCAGTGGGCGGACACCATCTCGACCCTAGACCACCTGCAGGTGATGAGGGTGCAAAGTGTCCCTGCTGGCACCAGTTCACATTGTGTCTGTGAGTGCTGTGCAGTTTTTTTTTCTCTTTTGTATCGTGTGGAGTTGCTGGCTCCATGTCTGCAATTTGCACCCTCATCACCTGCAGGTGGTCTAGGGTCGAGATGGTGTCCGAAGGTTAGGAAGTTATAAGAGTTCAAAGTCCATCAGCAATTTCTCATTTTTCCAGCAAAATTTACATTACCATTTTTTTAGTGACCACATCACATTTGAAGTCCCTTTGAGGGCGTACATGACAGAAAACACCCAAAAGTGACACCATTCCAAACACTGCACCCCTCAAGCTACTCAAAACTACATTCAAGAAGATTATTAATCCTTCAGGTGCTTCACAGGAACTAAAGCAACGTGGATGGAAAAATGTGAAAATTTAACTTTTTTTCCAACAAAAATGTGTTTTGCCTCATATATTGCATTTTCACAAAAGTAACAGCAGAAAAAGGACCCTAAAATTTGTTGTGCAATTTCTGCTGAATATGCAGATACCTCATATGTGGTCTTAAAGCACTGTTTGGGCGCACAGCAGGGCTCAGAAGGGTAGGAGCGCCATTTCACTTTTTGATAATAAAATTAGCTGCAATTGTTAGTGAACACCATGTCGGGTATGGAGAGCCCTTGTGTGCCTAAATAGTGGAAGCCCCCAACAAGTGACCCCATTTTGGAAACTTGACCCTTCAAGAAATTTATCTAGATGTGTGGTGAGCACTTTGAACCCCCAAGTGCTTTGTACATAAAGTTTTGAAATTGAAAAAGTAGTTGTTTTTTTTTACACAAAAATCTTATTCTAGGCTGAATTTCTTCATTTTCACATGGGCAACAGAATAAAATGGACCCCACATTTTGTTGACCAATTTGTCCTGAGTATATGGATACCCAATATGTGGTGGGGAAACTGGAAGGACCTGGTGTGTGTGTTGTGTAGTATACACCACACACACCAACCTGACGTATACGTGTAGTATACTACACCACACGTACATTACACTATACACACCAACCCGACAGTATGTGTCAGGTTGTAGTGTGGTGTAGTGCACGTCAGGTTGGTCTGTGTGGTATAGTATACACCACACCAACCTGACGTAGTGTAGGTCAGGATGGTGTGTGGTGTAGTGTACGTCAGGTTAATGTGTGGTGTGGCGTAGTGTACATCAGGGTGGTGTAGTGTAAGGCAGGTTGGTGTGGGTGTGGTGCAGTGTACGTCAGGTTGGTGAGTGTGGTGTAGTATACATTCCAAAACCTGACGTACACTACACCAGGTCGGAGTGTGTGGTGTAGTATATACACTACACAACCCAACCTCACATATTACACTCATCAGGTTGGTGTGTGATGTAGTGTACTGTATGTCAGGCTGGAGTGTGTGGGTTCTGTAGGGAATGTCAGGATGTGTTCAGTCCATGGTCGTCTGATAGACTTTGAAGCAGTCACTCATGCACAGTCCAGATTTTTCAGGACAGGTTTTATATTGGAAATGGGTGTCCCTCCTTATCCCCCTTTTATAGCAGACCAGGCCCCTTTTTTGTGATCTTGCTGTCTTGTTGCGGCACCTCACCGGGAAAATGTTGTCCTGGTACCATACGATAAGCTTGAGTTCCAGGAGTGCTGGGGCCCTTCCTTACCTCTAAACATCAGGGCCTTTTTTCTGGTCATCATAATGGGAGACCCAGACAATGGGGTTTAGGGCACTGCCCTCCGGAGGTCACACTAGGTACTACAAGTTTGTAGACACCGCCCCCTCCGCTTATAAACCCCTACCGCAGGGAACATCCTCAGTTTTAAACTTAGTGTGCTCGGAGGATCACGCTTTGCTTGCACTTCACTGCATTCTCACAACTTACGTGATGGCGTCTGAAGACAAGGTAAAATGGTTCCGGTCGGGACCTGAGACAGCCTCCCCGCTCACCCTTGTGGAACACGCTGGTGGAGGTACCGGAGGGCCTAGAGCCTGGACACTTTGTGTTCTCCCGGTACGCTGTTGCGCTCCTCTCCATCCCTCTCTGGGGGGCTCTGGAGAGTGGGAGATGGGAGCCTTGCACAGCTCCGCTCCGTCCGAGGCCTCCCTAAATGGTGCTTACAGACCGGACTGGAGCCAGCCCAGTCCGAGGCCTCCCTAAATGGTGCTTACAGACCGGACTGGTGCTGAACCCCCGTCCGAGGCCTCCCTAAATGGTGCTTACAGACCGGACCGGCACTGAGGCACTCTGTGTCTCCTGTGTGCCTGGGGGTAGTGTCTGGCACTTTATGTGCCCTGACACTCAGACCGCGCGTTACTCTCGAGTCCGCTGTTCTGGAGGTGTACCCCATGCTGGGGTCACCCTGGCTGACCGCCCTGTGTGTTGCAGGGGCTGAGGCTATAGGCTGCGGATGTGTGTTGGTGCATGCAGTCTGTGTGATGTATTTTACATTACTTCCCGCGCTGCGGGCTCTGGCGCCTTAATACTGAGGCTGCTTGGAGGATAGGAAGCAGCCCGTGCGGTGACGTCATCGATGGGCGTGTGTGTGTGCTTCCCGCGTGTTTTCGGCGCCGCCCACGGTTTCACTGTCGGCGGCCATCTTTACCTCACTTCCCGGCTGGGAACTGTATGCAGCGTGCGTCTGCACTCCAGAGGAGACCGGAAACTCTCGCGGAGGTCACACACACACACCGCTTCCTCCTACGCTTCGCTGCGGTCGGTAAGCCACCGGGATTCCCGGTTTTTGTCTGCACAATTTGGCTTATTTTCCCCTACGTGGCGATGTCCTCAGTTAGGAAGCGTGCTGCTAAGGCGGCAGAGGCCACCATTACCTGTGCTACATGCAATGGGACTCTGGTGGAGGGGTCCTGCAATAACTGCGGACGCCCAGAGGCCCGGACTGACACTGCTGAGACGGCAGCTCCGGTGCTGTACCCTGAGGTGCAGGTGATCCCAGGGCCATGGGAAACTCAGAATAAGATCAATGAATCTCTGTTGTCCCAAGCTGTCCTCCATGTCGCAGTCCCTGGAGGCACTCAATAGGAGGCTGGAAAGCCCAGCTACTCCTTCCAGTTACCCCCGGGTGTCTCCCTCTTCTGCTGTGAGACCCCTTAAGCGGGCTCGTCGTGAGGATTCACCCGAGCTCCAGGCTCTCTCTGAGGAGGAGCGTTCCTCTGATGGTGAGGAGGATGATGGGGGTTCAACTTTCGGGTCTGTGTCTGTGTCTGAACCACCAGACGGGGTGGAGGATCTGGTGTCCTCTATTAACGAGACCTTACGTCTCGTGACACCCCCTGAGGAGGTGACTGTACACCCGAAGGAGGTCTATCAATGGCTGCGGCCGGAGGCTAGACCAAGTGGCTCCTTCATGGACCACACTAACTTTGGAAGGGTGATTAGAGCTCCCAGGTTACATCCTGGGCGGCGTTATGTCCGTAAACCCAAGGACAATCGCTTCCCCTTCCCCCAGGAGGTGCTTCAGGAGTGGTCGCAGTCCCCGAAGGTGGACGCTTCCATGACCAGGATTGCTGCACGCTCCCTTTTCTCTGCCTCTGATAGCTCCTCGCTGAAGGATGCAACTGATAGACAGGTCGAGCAACTCGCCAAGTCTTCCTATGAGGCTGTGGGGTCTTCATTTGCCCCTAATTTTGCCACGGTCTGGACCTTACAAGCGATTACTACCTGCTTGGATGGTATCACTGACCTGGCCAAGGTCCAGTCCAGAGGTCCTGGCGCTTACCGAAAGGGCAAGGGCCTATGCGGACTACGCCAGGACGGCGACTTTGGAAACTGCCACTCGCTCAGCTGTGGCTTCGGCCAATGCTATTGCGATTCGCAGGTTGTTGTGGCTGCGTCTTTGGGACTCAGATGCCACATCTAAGAAGATTCTGCAGAATCTTCCGTTCTCTGGTGACAGGCTTTTTGGTACCGAACTGGACAAGCTGATAAAGGATTCTGCTGAGTCTAAGATCCCGCAGAATAAGCCTAAGCCGCGGTATTCCGTTAAGAGGAACCCAAAGCAGTGGTCCTTTCGCTCCAGCTCACAGTCATCAGCACCGTCCGCTCGCACGGACCGAGGGGGCAAGCCCGCTTCTCAGTGGCGCTCTAAGAGTCGTCCAAAGAAGCCGGCGGGGGCAGCGGCTGCCGCTCCCAAACCCGCCTCTACATGACTCGCTCTCCCTTCCTGCCTCCCCACAGGTGGGGGGTCGCCTGTCTCGTTTTCAAGACAGGTGGCTACTTCACGTTCAAGATCAGTGGGTTCGAGACGTGGTCTCGCGAGGTTACAGGATAGAGCTGACGTCAAAGCCAATACCCGATTCCATCGGTCGGTCCCATCCCCAGAAAAGGCTCAGGCCTTTCACCTGGTGTTGGAGGGTCTCCGCAGGGACGGAGTGGTGGTCCCGGTGCCTTCAGGGGAGAGGTTTCGGGGTTTTTACTCCAACCTCTTCATTGTCCCAAAGAAGGACGGATCCTTCCGCCCGTTCTGGACCTAAAGTTGTTCAACCGTCACGTGTTGGTTCGGAAGTTCCGTATGGAATCACTGCGATCCGTGATCGCAGCTGTGTCACAGGGGGACTTCCTAGCGTCCATAGATATTCGGGACGCTTATCTTCACGTGCCCATTGCACCGCTCATCAGCGCTGGTTGAGATTTGCAGTGGGGGAAGAACACTTCCAATTTGTGGCGCTGCCGTTCGGGTTGGCCTCGGCACCGCGGGTGTTCACAAAAGTGATGGCCTCCATGATGGCTCTCCTGCACGTGCAGGGGCACGCCGTAATACCCTATCTGGACGACCTACTGGTCAGGGCGCCATCAGAACACCTTTGTCGGCAAAGCCTGGAGGTAACCATGAAGTCCCTGGAACAGTTCGGGTGGCTTATCAATATCCAGAAGTCGACCCTGGTTCCGACCCAGTCACTGACATATCTGGGCATGGACTTCCACACGGACTCGGCCCTAGTGTCTCTGCCACGAGTCAAACAGATGGCGATCCAATCAGGAGTGCAAGCAGTCCTCCTGTCACCACAATCATCCCTACGGGTCTTGATGAAGTTGGTGGGGCGCATGGTAGCTGCAATAGAGGCAGTACCTTTTGCGCAGTTTCGCCTCCGTCCTCTCCAGCTGGAGATTCTTCGCAGATGGGACAAGAGGACGATCTCTCTGATGAATCGGCTGGTGACAATTTCCCAACCGACCAGGGATTCCCTGCAGTGGTGGCTCCAGCCGCACCATTTGTCACGGGGCCGGTCCTTCCTCAAACCGTCATGGTTAGTGGTGACCACCGACGCCAGTCTGACGGGCTGGGGTGCGGTGTTCTTACACCACAGGGCTCAAGGACTCTGGACTCCGTCGGAGTCGGCGTTGCAGATCAACGTGCTGGAGATCAAGGCGGTCTATCTGGCGCTCCTGGCGTTTCAGAAATTCCTGTCAGGACAGCCCATTCGGGTTCAGTCCGACAATGCGACGGCCGTCGCCTATATAAATCATCAGGGAGGGACCAGAAGTGCTCAGGCCCTCGCCGAAGTCCACCGCATTCTATCTTGGGTGGAGGACAACGACTGCCTGATCTCCGCAGTTCACATCCCAGGGGTCGAGAACTGGGAGGCCGACTACCTGAGCCGGCAGGGGATGGACGCCGGAGAGTGGTCTCTTCATCCAGACGTCTTCCAGGACATCTGCAGCAGATGGGCACTCCGGACGTGGATCTGATGGCCTCGCGGCTGAATCATCAGGTGCCGCAATACATGGCGAGATCATGGGATCCTCAGTCTCTGGGGGCAGATGCCCTGATCCTGAGTTGGTCCAGATTCCATCTTCCGTATGTGTTCCCGCCTCTGGCTCTGATTCCCAGGGTTCTGTGGAAGATCAGGTCGGAGTGCAGGGTAGCCATTCTAGTGGCTCCAGATTGGCCCAGGAGGTCCTGGTATCCGGACCTGTGGCGACTGTCAGGCGGACTCCGGTGGGCTCTTCCAGAACGCGCAGATCTGCTCGCGCAAGGCCCATTCTTCCACCTCAATTCCAGGGCCCTCAGATTGACTGCATGGCTCTTGAGGCCTGGCTGCTGACGTCCAGGGGCTTCTCCTACGGTTGTTGCCACCATGACTCGGGCTAGGAAGCCTGTTTCCAGGAAGATGTACCACAGAACGTGGAAGATTTTCTTCACCTGGTGTGCCTCGGGTAGTCGCTCCCCGTGGCCCTTGTCCATTCCGACATTGTTGGCTTTCCTTCAGTCGGGGCTGGAATTGGGATTGTCCCTAGGCTCTTTGAAGGGTCAAGTGTCAGCTCTTTCAGTGCTGTTTGACAAGCGCTTGGCGCTCCTTCCCAAGGTCCGTCAGTTTCTCCAGGGAGTCTCTCGGGTGGTCCCGCCCTACAGGCGACCACTGGACCCTTGGGACCTTAACATGGTCCTGGCGGCACTACAGAAACCGCCGTTTGAGCCACTGAGAGACATTTCCCTGTCTCGTCTGTCCCAGAAGGTGGTATTTCTGGTGGCGATTACGTCTCTGAGAAGGGTCTCAGAATTGGCTGCACTTTCGTGCAAGTCACCCTTCCTGGTGGTTCACCAAGATAAGGTGGTGCTACGCCCGCGGCCAGAATTCTTGCCAAAGGTGGTTTCCACTTTTCACCTGAACCAGGAGATTGTTCTCCCATCATTTTGCCCCGCTCCCGTTCATTAGGTTGAGCGCGATCTCCATACTCTGGATCTCGTGAGGGCTGTACGCATTTATGTGTCCAGAACTGCCTCCTTCCGGAATTCGGATTCTTTATTTGTCCTGACGACAGGTCGCTGTAAGGGGTCCGCGGCATCGAAGTCAACCTTGGCCAGATGGATCAAGGCTCCCATTCAGGAGGCCTACCGGTCTTCTGGTTTGCCTCTCCCGGTGGGATTGAAAGCTCACTCTACCAGAGCTGTCGGTGCCTCCTGGGCTTTGCGACATCGAGCTTCTGCTCTACAGGTGTGTCAGGCAGCCACATGGTCTAGCCTGCACACTTTCTCTAAGCACTATATGGTGCATGCCCATGCCTCTGCGGATGCAAGTTTGGGCAGGCGGGTCCTCCAGGCGGCGGTTGCCCACCTTTGAGGGGGACCATGTGTTATCCGTCTTTGAGGAACTCTTCCCGCCCTGGGGTATTGCTTTAGGACATCCCCATTGTCTGGGTCTCCCATTATGATGACCAGAAAAAAGAGAATTTTGTTTACGTACCGTAAATTCTTTTTTCTTTAATCATCAATGGGAGACCCAGCACCCACCCAGTTGTTCCGTTGCATGTTTTGCATTTGATCTGTTCCCTGTTGGGACAGTGTTCTTCCGGGTTGTTGGACCGTCTGTGCACGGTTTCTTTCCCGATGTTTCGGGTGTGGTTTCTTTGTCTCCTCGCAGCTTATGGACCAAACTGAGGATGTTCCCTGCGGTAGGGGTTTATAAGCGGAGGGGGCGGTGTCTACAAACTTGTAGTACCTAGTGTGACCTCCGGAGGGCAGTGCCCTAAACCCCATTGTCTGGGTCTCCCATTGATGATTAAAGAAAAAAGAATTTACGGTACGTAAACAAAATTCTCTTTATCGCCACCTCCTGGAACTGAAGGAAGGTGTTGGTCTGGCCTGCACATCGTGATAGCACGAAAGCGTTATAACGATGTGCACAGCCAGTTTTTTGTACCACACCTTCGCCTTCCCCAAAGCACTATAGGACCAGAGGACTTGATCAGAAAGATCAACTTCCCCCATGTGTTTGTTGTTCTACGGCACAGTACTGTTTGTGGACCTGTCCTGGGGTACCGCTAACGGTGGTGCCAAAACCATGGATTGTGGTCAAGAAAAAACATCCCTTTTGTCCTTGTACTTGACCACAACCATGTTGTCGCTACATTGGGCTCTGCTCTCGCCCTTTGGGAGCGGCTGCCTAATTAGCAACAAAGGGAGACCCCTCTGGTTTCTGCGCACAGTACCGCAAGCTGCGGTAGCTCTGGCAGAGAGGGATTCAAAGAGCGGAATGGTTGTATGAAAGTTATCACCGTATAGTTGATAGCCTTTATCAAGCAGTGGGTGGACCAAATCTCACACTATTTTCCCACTCAACCCCCGAGCAGGTGGACATTCCGGGGGCTGGACCCTGGTATCCTTCCCTTGGTAAACTCTAAAGCTGTGAGTGTACCGTGAGGTACTCTCACACAGCTTAGGCTGGCTTCAGAATTGCGGACCCTCTGCAGCGTCCTGTGGAGGAGATCCGCAAGCTGAACGCAGCCCCTATCTTTATAATGGAATTGCACGGTCATGTGCAGGTCTGCTCATGACCGTGCGCTCCCATTCACTGCAATATGTGATTAGTACGCAGGCGGATGCCCGCCACAAATCACACACTCCCCTCCGCACCAGGAACGTGACATGGTCGCGTTCGTGGTGCGGACGAGAGTGTGTGATTTGTGGGCGGGCATCTGCCAGCGTACAAATCACATATTGCAGTGAATGGGAGCGCACGGTCATGAGCAGACCTGCACATGACCGTGCGTTCCCATTATAAAGATAGGGGCTGGCAGTGGCTGCGGTCGGCTTGCAGATCTCCTCCGCAGGACGCTGCGGAGGGGTCCGCAAGTGTGAAGGCAGCCTTATAGAGTTTGATCCCATACCTCGCCCTCTCACTAGGCAGGCACTGACAGAAGGGGAGCCTCCCCTTAAAGTGGATGGTGGATTCATCCACACAGATTTCCCTTTGGGGAATGTAAACCTCCGCAAACTTTTTGTTGAAGTGTTCGATGACCGGCTGAATTTTGAACAGTCTATCAATATTCGGGTCATTGCAGGGAAAGCTTTCAGGATTGTCCCTAAAATGTAAAAGTTTGAATTGTTTCAAACCGTTTGCAAAACGTAACCATGCCGAATACTGGGGTGTGATATAGAACATCAGTACTCGCAAATTTCTGGTTTCTTCACTATCCCCATGTGAAAGACCAGTCCCCAGTATTTCATCGTTTCTACTGAGTCAGCAGGACTCCAAGTAGAATATGATAAATGAGGGTTTTCAGCCAAAAATTCCAGGGCGTACAAGTTACTTTGCTCCACCATGAGAATGAAAATTGAGTCAGAGATATAGACTGAAAAAGGTTGGCAGTGTCAGGAATTCATGGTACAAAATTTTCAGGGATGAAAGTCCAGATGGGGGTAGTAGTGCTAGGTTGGGGGTGACTAGCACTAGGTTGGGGATTACTCACACTTCCTCCATGGCCTCCAGCTCTTCTCCCCTGGGCTCAGGCATTTCTTGTGCTGCGACGTCTTTGTGGTGGTGGTTCTGTGTCGCTGGAGGAGGAGTGGGAAGAATATAGAAATGTGGGGTCCTCACCCTCACTATTGGCGTCGGAGGCAATAATGGCACATGCCTCCTCAGCTGAGTACAGTTGTTGGGAATGAGGTGAGCCAGACATTGTGTGTGCAAGTGTAAAAAAAGAAAACCTATAAACTTTATTCTCGTGCATGTGTTTGGTGAAACGTTTTACTGTCAGACGCGGCAGCAGGAGGGGCTGAGGAAGATGTAGGAGCTCGCAGCAGCAGCAACAGATCACAGGGCAAGGGAAGTGTGATCTGAGGAGGGAGGGCAGCAACAGGTCACACCTCCCCTCCACATTTGACTGGAGAGATAGCGTCACATGAACGCCAGCTCCAATCAGATCTGACAGGGCTGACACCGTGGTCGGTACTAGTACTGGCCATGGCTGGTTCGCAGTATTTCACTAAATTTAATTGGTGAAATAATACAATCGCTGCGATTGGCTGTTTGAGGTTCAACAGCCAATCACAGCGATAGCAGGAGTGGGGCGGCACCCCCCCCCCCTCTCTGCCCCGAGGTCAGCTAGAGGTCCCTTCCTAGCAGTAGCTCCTGGTGACTTTTCTGCAATCCTGGTCACCAGAGCTACAGGACTGCAATCCCGCCATGACGTTGTGGAATGTCACAGGTTGGAAAGTTACCGAAATCTGTGACCCTCCTCAACGTCACAGGTCGGGAAGGGGTTAACAGTCTTCACCTTGGAACAGAAACACTGGGGGGGGGCCTTTAAGAGAGTGAGAGCCCTGGTACAATTGCCTTGTTTCTCCCTCCATCTGTAACTAGGGCTAGTTTTTGGAGTAGGGCTTATATTTTAAGTATATTCCAAAAATTCTCTAAAATAATACTGGGCTTATTTTGCGGGAAACACAGCACCTATGCTATGTAGCATCCATCTTGATAACTGCATCTCACACAGCCCCATTCATATGCAGTGCAGACTTTGCACTTATTTGGACACCATTGCACCCACTTCTTAGGGCCACGTCACACACACAGATATCTGTGCAGATATTGTTCGCAGATCTCTGGTTGCAGTGAAATCATGGACTCATTGTTACATTTGTACACAGCCACAAAATGGGACAATCTGTCCATGATTTCACTGCAACCAGAGATCTGCGAACAATATCTGCACAAATATCTGTGTGTGTGACGTGGCCCTTAATGTGATCACTGTGAATGACGCCGGGGCTCATCCTCATGGATCACTAATTGTTTTCCTGTTTTTCCTCCTGCAGTCTTACCATGGGACAACTGTACGAGAAAGAAAAAGATGAAGATGGCTTTTTGTACGTGGCGTACAGCGGAGAGAACACGTTCGGCTTTTAGACATATTGGCGGCTTGTGAAACTTGTAAATAATGTCAGTGGTTTTAACATCATGTGTACGTCTCCACCCCATATGTTAGATGCATATTAACTGGACGCATTCTTTTGCCTTTCTTTTCCACGTTTCGTTCTCTATCTAAAATTTTTAATGTAATTTATTTTTCGTGCTTTGTAAAGAACCCACTTGACTGTCAAAGACGCCGGCCATGTATTGACAGTGAGATGATAGTGACTGACTTTGGCAGTGAAGTGGTTAAGTTATAGTATTTAGAGGTGGGGTCTGGTGACCGCACTCGTAGCATTCATCATATATATTTTTTTGGGATTATGTTTACATTGTTCTGTCATTTTGCTGACCTTTGCTATAAGACACAGACTATATAAGTGGTTGGTGTTGTAATCAGTAATTACCGGTATGTAATATTCACCTTTACAAATTCCTGCAAATAAAACCATTCAGTCCATTACTTCTCTTTGGACTAGTATGTTTGCAGACCACGTTGCGGCCCAGCCACGTGATCTCCCAAACCATCCGACTCGTCTACATGTATGCGGCTCAGTAGATCCGGGCCTGCTATTGAGACCGTAATACAAAGCTCACAGTCAGGATCTTGTGCACAAATGTGATTGATAAGTACAATACTAGAAGCCAGTGTCTTTACTGATTCATAAGAGTTCATGATGTACTGGAATTCACACACCCCACAAAAAAAATATATATTTCTTTTTGGAGAATGAGCCTGTTGCACATTACTGACGTGTCCAAGCAGACACTGAGCCGATCGTGACCCACTAATGTCTTATTTGGGCATTCTGCAACTTTTGTACCACAGTACGCAGGTTTTATGGGGGGGGGGGTTTGTGCCCATTTTTCAAAAATGACAAACCACAGTCATATACAACCTAAGAAGGTTTCAGTATTTTTCTTTTCAGATGCCTTTAACAGTTCACGGCTAGAAATAAGTGATGTGTGCATAGGGTGGCTCACAATGTTTAGTCAAATTTAACATTCTATGCACAAGTCTGGGGAGTCTCCAATTATTTTTCCTATTGATGAAAAAGGCATTTGGTAACATTTGTAGATATTAATCCATGTGGAAGGCAACACTCATGGTATGTTTCATTATTTTTCAGATAAGACACACTTTTGTTCCCCCAAATCGTGGGTGGGGGGGGGGGGGTGCGTTTTATAATCCGAATATATGGATTATATACTGCAGGGGAAGATGGGGCAGCACTGGGGCAGAGCTGGGGGCTACATCAGGAGGTCACGTGCCCCCACTCATATAATATGCACTGCCGCTGTCCATCACTGTGGTGCTGAAACTGCACCGCGGTGATGGACTTGGGGAGCAGCGCATCTTATATGTGCCTGTGCCTTGCCTCGTGTTTGATATGACCCTCATGCTGCTGCCCATAGTAAAAATAATAAAAAAAAACCTTTGCTTACTTTCTCCAGCACTGTCCTCCTGGTGTCTCCCTCTGTGCCGCTGAGATAGGGCACGCAGAGATGATGTCACTTTGCTGTGCCGATCACATGACTGGCACCGAGAACCAGGAAGTGGAGGATCACAGCAGCACGGAGGGAGACACCAAGAGGACAGCATTGGAGAAGGGAAGTAAAGTTTTATTTCACTATGGGCAGCAGCATAGGGGCCATAGCCAACACAGGGGGAGCCATAACCAGCACAGGGGAATATGTGCCAGCACAAGGGAGCCATATCTAGATGAGGGGGCTAATTTTAGGTGGGGGGCGCTATGAGGGACATATACCCTATATGATTTGTTAAACTGACACTGGCATTAGAAGATGGACCCCATATAACATTCAAAAAATATCTCTTTTCCTTCACCAAATTTCAGAGTGCGTCTTATAAATTGATAAATATGGTATGCAGGTGCATCTCATTGAATTAACTTTTTGATGATATTCTAATTCATTAACATGAAATGCATATATTATATACAGTCATTACACACAGAGTGATCTATTTCAAGTGTTTATTTATGTTAATGTTGATGATTATGGCCTACAGCCAATGAAAACCCAGAGGTCATTATCTCTGAAAATTAAAGTAGGGAAGATGAAGGGTCTGAGCGATAAAATATTCCCTACACGGGTATCAGAGGCTTCACCTTGTGTGGTTGTGAGAGTCACAACCACTATAATAGCATATCATGGCTGCAGTCCCAGGCTTGGTGCATTTACAGTAGGGAGGATGAAGGGTTAAAAACTGTGCTGCCGTATTCCACAAGACAAAGGGTGAATATAATATTGAGTTATTAGTCAACGTCTTTCAGGGCATTTGTGGGCATATTCACCCTTAGTCTCGTGGAATATGGCAACGTGGTTTTTAACCCTTCCTCCTCCCTACTTTAATTTTATGAGACCTTTGGGTTTTCATTGGCTGTAAGCCATAATCAACATTTACAGAAATAAACACTTAAAATAGATCACTGTTTGTAATGACCATATGTTTAGAATTACTGAAATAGATAATTATTAGAATAGCATCAAAAAGTTGATTGAGATGCTCCTGTATTTTTCCATTGCAGGTGACACTTTTAGGGTGTGTGCCCACATAGTGGTTTAGTGTCGGTTTAGCAGCGAAAACCGCCGGCGGTTTAGCATAGGTTTTATTTAAATTTATGTAAATCCTTAGCAGCTTTAGGACTTACAAGTAACCCTATGTAATTTAGAAACCGCTGTGCACACATAGTGGGTTTATGTGAGCGGATCTGCCAGCGGTTGAGCGGTTTCCCAGCGGTTTAGCAGCATACAGCATGTCAATTCTTCTCGGCGGTTTTTGAGCATTTCCATGGACAAAATCCTCCATAGAAAACTGCCGGAAAAACAGCTGGAAAAACGACTGTTAAAACGCTGTGCACACACTGAAGAAACCGCTGGAAACCACTGGTGACTTCTGAGCTCAGGAGTCGGCTCCTTGAATTTTCCAGCGGTTTACTGACTATTTGAACGTCACTAAACCACTATGTGGGCACACAGCCTTAGACTTTCAGCTGCTGCTTTTTTCATTGTTACTGCAGCAAAATGAAAAAGTAGTTCCAAGCCAGACAAACTATTTACAAATAATAATAACAGCTCAAAATATCAAGTTTTTATGTTTTAAAAGTTATTGCCTTCTACTCCCTGAAATTTTGCCTATTTACAACTAATAACTAAAGTAAAAAACTCGAGGGTGCCCAGGGTTATAGGGGAAGTTGTATTTTTGGCCCAGCCTAGTCCACATCCCCTGGGTTCTTACATTTAGGTGTAAATAAAGTAGTCATGGCACTATGCACTTCCGGTAGAAGGGTATACAAGTAGAATCTCATCCCAGACCCTGTGGAAAGTAGATCTTGGCATTTCCAGCAGTGGATCCTGCTGTCCGCTCAAGCGCTCCGCCATCCTGAAGACCAGTAAGTTAATACAATCTGTGCACGGTTTATTTTGGTTTCTTGATGTATATTCCATGTTGTTCTTCCATGTAAGTGGCTGTGTGTATTCCCCGTCTCAGCTGAAGTTCAGGTAATCACGTGGCGTCCGGATCCAGGATGTAAAGCTCTGTTCCCGGAGCTGCCTCCAGGCCTCCTGGTAACTCACAGCAGCCTCTTTGTAATCACAATATGTCCTTAACCCCCTGGAAGAGGAAAAAGGATAAAATATGGCACAAGGTTTGTATAAAGCCAAGAAAAAAACAGTTATTAAGACAAGTCCCTATATCATCTCCACTTGTATCACAAAAAAAAAAAAAAAACACATCCTAATGTGTAAAGCCTGGGAGACAGCCACTATGGACAGCAGAAGCTGCCAGAAAGTAATTGAGCAGACCTTATGTACCCAGGAACAAAAGGATCAAACCTATGAGGGACCCTTCTACGCATCAGGGGGCAGTTCAATCTATTTTAACTATGATATAAATTAATTAGATTAGTAAATGGTGGCAAGAGGAAAGATATTAAACTGCCAGAATCACGTTTTTTGGCAGCTGCACCAACAAAGTGTAATAAGGCAATCTAAACTTTGCATTATCTTAAAATAATATCAATAAAAACATCAACTTGGACTACAAAATAATAAGCCATCATGTTGCAGCTCTCGGATAATGGTGACAAGCTAAAGGTTTGTTTTTTTGGTACAAATTTCTGATTGTGTTCTTTAAGTGGTAAAAAAAAATGTATAGGAGTTTGGCATCTTTAATCGTACTGATCTGGAGAATCTACTGCTCGGCCATTTTTACTGGAAGTGAATAATAAAATTGCACTTTGTTTTGCTATTGTACCACACTTGGAATTATTTTTCAGCTTTCTCTACACATCAGAAGCTGCCCATATTCACTTTGAGATTACTTTACAGCAGCACTGCAAATACTGTGGTGCCGCGTGTAGTCAGCACTGGAACTCATTCAGTCCTATGGCTTCTGGGTATTTAATCTTTTTCTCACGACGCTGCTTACTGATCGATTCATTTATTTTTGTTTGATAGATCAGGCTTTTATGAACACAGCTCTACCAAATGTATTTTTTTATGCCTTATTTTTAATAGGGCAAAAAAGGGGGAGATTTGAATTTATTTTTCATATTTAACATTTTTTTTCTATATTACTTTTCCCTTAGGGGACTTGAAGCTGCATGAATGTGATCGCTTGTGCTGTACACAGCGGTGCATGAGCACTGCCATGTATAGCTAAAATCATGATCTATGAATGTCGCTCACGGTTTTCACAGGAAGATCGAAATGACAGACACAGAGGTCATCAGCTGACTCATCAGCTCTCATGACAACCTATCAGCACTTTGCAGTCATGTCACAGGCTGCCAATGGGAGCAGAGAATGACTGCCCACTGCTGGCACATGTTAAATCCTGCTTGACATGGGATTTAACTGGTTAAAAGCAACGTACGGATCTTTGAAACAGTCAGTCAAACATTTCACCATATATATGTTTTTAGTAAAAACAAGTATGTAGTCAAGCTTAAAGCGAACCACATTTAATGTATATTCAAAATAATGTGAGCAAGAGATTTTAATAAACTTTCAATTATACTTTACTAGTAAAAGGCCCGATGCAATTGCATCGGAGGGGCGGGGAAATGAATTGTGTGTATAGAGGCGTCTCTGTGGTAGCAGAGTATGATGTGGCTGGGGGGGTCAGGAGGTGAAGAGAGGTGGGGGTGCGGGGTGAAGGGAGTGTGGGTGGAGGGTGGAGAGAGTGCGCGGAGGGGTAGAGAGAGCAGAGGCTGGAGGTGTGAAGGGAGGTGCGGCTGGAGGGGTGAGGAGAGCATGAGGCTGGAGGGTGAGGAGAGATGCGCGCGGAGCGGGGATAGCGCTGCGGCAGGACGTGGCTGGTGCGGGGCTGATCGCATCCCAGTCACACGCCATTGTACCTGTGCAGCACATGGGTGGCAGTGTGCCGCAGTGACCTGAGGGGAAGGAGCAGATTGGGCGTCTATTGGTAAAACAGGACGGCCATCCGATTGGTCCAGGACGCCGAGTCCTGGCCAATGGATTGGTCTTCCTGTGTTTACAACACAGCGGCCAATCCGCTTGCAGCGGGCGGCGGCCAATGGGAGTGAGCAGGGCGTGTCAGGCTTTGCAGCCTGACACGCCCTGCTACACTCCATTGGCCGCCGCCACAAGACGACGTCACTGGTTCACGGCACCCGCCCACAGCCCCTACACCGCTACTCCACCAGCATGGCGACACCGAGGCCCCAGCGGTGAGAGAGCGGCGAGGGGCGGAAGCCACCACCGGCATCCGGGCAGCGTCGACCTCGCGGAGGCCACTCGCGATGTCACTATTGCATCATCGCTCGCGGCGGGGCCGACGGTTGGCAGGATGGCGGCGGTGTCAGCTAGTGCGGCTGCGTCATCACTCGCAGTGCCGCAAAGGATTTTGGGATTCGGCTACAGTGCCCGAATCCCAAACTCCCGATTATATAAGTAGATCAGAGAAATCTGGTAGAAAACCATTCATAAACCTTTCACAAGGTGTCCCCACTGCACCCACTGTGTGTGACGCAGACACATGTTCATTATCAATCACATCTGTCTTCACAGTGAATATGGGGCAAGTATAAGGGAGGGGCATGGCCTACACTTCTGACTTCAGCTAATGAGGATACAATGTATTTCGGGTACAGCACAGTTGCAAAGCAATTTCAGAATCAGTGCAAACTGTTCTTTCCTTGGCACAAGCTTCTCATCTGGTTTCACACAGCTCAGTCATAATCTCTGTTAACCCCTTCTCTGCTGTCACACTGCAGTGTTCACTGTTATCAGCTGCTGGTCACACCCACACAGCCATAAAAAGGGGATTTTTGTGTGTACTCACCATAAAATCCTTTTCTCTGAGCCTCTAATTGGGGTACACAGGACCATGGGTGTTATGCTGCAGTTTACTAGGAGGCGACACTAAGCAGAATCTGAAAAACACAAGAGTAACTCCTCCCCTGCAGTATACACCCCCTGGCTGGCACAAGCCGAACCAGTTCAGTGACCAAAGCAATAGGAGAAATAAAACATAGGCCTGTAAGAGAACTCAAAAAAACTAAAAGAATACCAAACGGCCCGAAGCAGGCAACAGGGAGGGTGCGGTGTCCCTCAATTAGAGGCTCACAGAAAAGGATTTTACGGTGAGTACACACAAAAATCCCCTTTTCTCAATCGCCTCATTGGGGGACACAAGACCATAGGATGTCCTAAAGCAGTCCCTGGGTGGGTACAGAATAACATCAATCTGAATCGAGACCACCACAGTAGGCTGAAAACACAAGCCCTATAATGAGAAATTTGTTGTAATATATCTCCTACATTCTAATTACTCTACTAACTTTACCTATGTTCTTGTTTGAAGAAGTTGTATCACAAAAGGTAATCCAGACAAGGGGAATGTAAAATGTCTAGACACCACCAAGACTAAAAGCCATGAAGAAAGCAATCAAACACGAAGATAACCACAAATTTTTGTCTATCAACGTCAACGGGCTAAATTCACCACAAAAAAAGATCTCTCATATGGAGGGATATCCTGAAATTTAAAGCAGAAATAGTTGGATTACAGGAAACAAAATTCGCTCTAGAAAAAAACTCCCAAATTTGAACATAATCATTCCCAACAATCCTTCTCGCTTCTAACAAAGAGAAAAAAATCAGGAGTGGCCCTTATCATTAAAGATTCTGTTATATATGAGGAGTTAAAAACGATATGTGATCCTGAAGGTAGATATTTAATAGCCATTTGCAAATTGAACAACGTAATATAAACATTAGTCAACATATACACCCCTAATAAAGAACAAATTACCTTCTTAAATAGAATACTATCTTTTATTAGGTCGCAACAAAGAGGATCCCTTTTAATTTTTGGAGACTTCAACGCCATCCCTAACCCTAAATTTGACTCGTCTAACGAGAAGAGAATTTGATGTCACTCTTGATCAGTGGCTCAACCGCGAAAAATTGTACAACACCTTTAGGTGCTTAAACACAACCTCAATAGAATTTACTCACTATTCCGATTCCCACAGATCATTCTCAAGAATTGATCTAGTCTTATCTGACATTAACACACTACACAAAATTAAGAAATAATTATCCACCCCAGAGTTTGGTCAGATCATTCTTCCATCACATTCGATGTACTCAACAACCATCACCCATATAAAGCTTGGAGAGCTAACTATTTACCCACCCGGTTGATAGTATTTTAAGTCGTCTTGATTTTTTAGGCTATTTTAAACATTTCCAGAACGACTCAATGGCAAGCCCATAAGGCAGTCGTAAGAGGCACCTTGATCCAACTCAACGCTAGAATTAACAAGAATTAAAAAAAAAAAAAACGGAAGACATTATACTAGAAAGTATACAAGCAAATAGCCCCTCACATGACACAAAAAGACGAACTCAAATCTATCCTCTCAAATAAATACGAGAGATTCATATTGACTTCAAAATCAAATTTCTATCACCCTATGAATAAACCATCTGGATTTCTAGCTAGAAAAACTAGAATTATGAGGTAAAAAAAAACAGAATCTTACAAATAAAAGATGGGGAAAGCAAAACCCCAAAAGAAAGTTCGACACAATTCGAAAAATTCTTTAGAAATCTATATAACCTGAAAGACGATAACTTAGAGGATAAACCCACTAAAGAAGCCATTGACCAATTCCTTGATTCAATCCACTTACCCACCTTGTCAAACGAAGATTTTAACTTCCTAAACGCTCCATATAAAAATAGCGATATAATTGCCACAATAAACTCCTTAAAACAAAACAAAGCACCAGGACCAGATGGCATCCCCAATGAATATTATAAAAAGTATACTGCAATCCTTACTTAACCACCCTCCTTAACCCCTTCACGACCTAGGACGTTGTGCAACGTCCTGTGTTTCTGCCTGTTAACGACCCAGGACATTGCACAACGTCCTGGCAGATTTGAGCTGCTGCAGCTCCTGTGAGTGGGGTCGCTCAGGTGTCACAGATGCTGCTGCTCTGTGACAACCTGTAGATGACCCCACAGGGGGTGGATTAGCCCCCCCATGCCCAGGACCCCTCCGATCGGCAGTTTAAAAGTGAAACTGCCGATCGGAGGAAATCATAGGGATTCACCCCTCCAGATCTGATTGGAGCTCTCCAATCAGATCTGGAGGGGCGGATCGGCAAGTGCCCACCCCTCCTCAGCCCCCTCCAGCTCCAGGACTCACAGGGGCCCCCCCCCCCCCCCCCGTCCTCCTAATATGCCGGCGGGCTGCACCCGCCGGCAACACTGTCCGGTCCCCTGCAATTGTGGTCCCCTCCAGGCTGCCCCCAACTCCGGGCCCTGTGCCTGGCCTCCCCCTCACCTCCTGCGGCAGGCTGCACACTTCGGTGCACCCGCCGCTGCGGCCGCCCTGCTCCCGCCGCTGCCGCTGCTGCTGGCCTCCTCTGCCGGCCGGTCTGTGGGCCCGCCTCCTCTCCCGGCCTCCTCCTGCTCATCGGTGGAACGAGGGAGGTAAGTATGTATGTATATATGTATGTATCTATGTATGTATGAATGAATGAATGAATGAATTGATGGATGGGTGAATGGATAGATGGATGGGGGGTGCAAGCGTGGACGTGTGCGTGCGTGGACGTGAGCGTGCGTAGACGTGTGCGTGCGTAGACGTGTGCGTGTGTGGACACGTGTGTGGACGTGTGCGTGCATAGATGTGTGCGTGCATAGATGTGTGTGTGCATAGATGTGTGTGTGCATAGATGTGTGTGTGCATAGACGTGTGCGTGGACGTGTGCATGGATGTGGATGTGCGTGGATGTCAGCGTACATGTGTGGATGTGTGTGGATGTCAGCGTGCGTGTGTGGATGTGTGCATGTGTGGATGTCAGTGTGCGTGCTTGAATGTCAGCGTGCGTGCGTGGATGTCAGCATGCAAGGATGTCAGCGTGCGTGGATGTGCGCATGCATGGATGTCAGTGTGCGTGCGTGGATGTCAGCGTGCGTGGATGTGTGTGTGGATGTGGATGTCAGCGTGGATGTGGATGTGGTTGTGTGCGTGCGTGGATGATGGGTGCATAGGTGGATGGATGGGTGCAACAAGGGATCAAGTGTCCTCTTGTTGTAGTCTCTGGGATCATAGTCATGGTGCACTGTATGACAGGTCATTGTCATACAGTGCACCATAACTCTGACCCCAGAGACTGTAGGAAGAGGACACTTCATCCCTTGCTGCAGTCTCTGGATTGACCAGAGGCGATCGAGCGTCGTGGGACCTTCGTTGTGGACTACGTCGGATCTTTATAATAAAGATGGAGTCCGAATTTTGTTTGTGTTTTTTTTATCAAATAAAAAGATTTTTCTCTGTGTGTATTTTCTGACTATTTACCAGAGATTCCTAATGGCGGGTCTAACATTGGCCCTATATTATGAATCTCGGGCTTAGTGCCAGCTGCCAATAAAAAGCTGGCATTAACCCCTTTATTACTCAGTTTGCCACCGGCACCAGGGCAACTGGAAGAGCATGGGTACAGCGCCAGAAAATGGCGCTTCAATGAATGTGCCATTTTCTGGGGCGGCTGCGGGCTGCAATTCGCAGCATGGGGGGCCCAGAACGCTTGGGCCTCTCCATGCTGCGGATTCCAGCCCCCAGCTGCCTAGTTGTACCTGGCTGGACCAAAAATATGGCGGAGCCCCATGTCATTTTTTTTTTCTAGAATTAGTTCTAGAAGAAAAAAAAAAAAAAGGGCTTTGCTGTATTTTTGGTGGCTAGCCAGGTACAACGAGGCAGCTGGGGGTTGGTGGCAGTCTGTAGCTGCCAAGTTGTACCTGGCTGGACCAAAAATATGGCGGAGCCC
The DNA here is from genome assembly GCA_033576535.1 of Allobates femoralis. Taxonomy (NCBI): domain Eukaryota; kingdom Metazoa; phylum Chordata; class Amphibia; order Anura; family Aromobatidae; genus Allobates; species Allobates femoralis. The sequence goes on along the minus strand of JARQOC010000010.1, from coordinate 107,471,546 downwards.
CACGCCATTTTTTTTTCTAGAATTAGTCCTAGAAAAAAAATAAAAATGGGCTTCGCTATATTTAGATGCATAGTGAACACTTTGAACCCCCAGGTGCTTCACAAATTGATCCGTAAAAATGAAAAAAGAAAATTTGTGTGAAAACAAATGTACTTTTTCCTTATTACGAATCAATTTGTGAAGCACCTTGGGGTTCAAAGTTCTCACTAGATGCATTCCTTGGGGGGTCTAGTTTCCAAAATGGGGTCACTTGTGCGGGAGCTCCAATGTTTAGGCACACAGGGGCTCTCCATACACGACATGGTGTCCGCTAACGATTCCAATTGTTAGCGGACACCATGTCGCGTATGGAGAGCCCCTGTGTGCCTAAACATTGGAGCTCCCCCACAAGTGACCCCATTTTGGAAACTAGACCTCCCAGGGAACGTATCTAGATGGGTTGTGAACATTTTGAACCCCCAGGTGCTTCACAAATTCATCTGTAAAATTGAATAAGTACTTTTTTTTTTCCATAAAAATTTTCATTTTCATTTTCACAGATTAATTAGTCAAGCACTGGGGCATTCAAAATGCTCACCACCCACCTAGATAAGTTCCCTGGGGGGGTCTAGTTTCCAAAATGGGGTCACTTGTGGGGGAGCTCCAATGTTTAGGCACACAGGGGCTCTCCAAACGCGACATGGTGTCCGCTAACAATTGAAGCTAATTTTTCAGTCAAATTGTTAGCGGACACCATGTCGCGTTTGGAGAGCCCCTGTGTGCCTACACATTGGAGCTCCCCCACACGTGACCCCATTTTGGAAACTAGACCCCCCAGGGAACTTATCTAGATGGGTGGTGAGCATTTTAAACCCCCAGGTGCTTCACAAATTCATCCGTAAAAATGAAAAAGTACTTTTGTTTTCTACAAAAATGTTCTTTTAGCCTAAATTTTTCATTTTCACATGGGGAACAGGATAAAATGAATCCTAAAAATTGTTGGGCAATTTCTCCTGAGTACATCGATATCTCATATGTGGTCATAAACCACTCTTTGGGCGCACGGCAGGGCTCAGAAGGGAAGGAGCACCATTTCACTTTTTGAATGGAAAATTAGCTCCAAAAGTCAAATTGCGCTCCTTCCCTTCTGAGCCCTGCCGTGCGCCCAAAGAGTGGTTTATGACCACATATGAGATATCGATGTACTCAGGAGAAATTGCCCAACCATTTTTAGGATCCATTTTATCCTGTTCCGCATGTGAAAATGAAAGAATTGAGGCTAAAAGAACATTTTTGTTGGAAAAATTAAAATGACCATTTTTTCCTTCCACTTTGCTTTAGTTCCCGTGAAGCACCTGAAGGGTTAATAATCTTCTTGAAGGTAGTTTTGAGTAGCTTGAGGGGTGCAGTTTTTGGAATGGTGTCACTTTTGGGTGTTTTCTGTCATGTACACCCCTCAAAGGGACTTCAAATGTGATGTGGTCACTAAAAAAAATGGCTTTGTAAATTTTGCTGGAAAAATGAAAAATTGCTGATGAACTTTGAACCCTTATAACGTCCGAACAAAAATTTTTTTTTTCCAAAATTGTGCTGATGTAAAGTAGACATGTGGGAAATGTTATTTATTAACTATTTTGTGTCACATACCTCTCTGGTTTAGCAGAATAAAAATTCATAATTTGAAAATTGCTAAATTTTCAAAAATTTTGCCAAATTTTTAATTTTTTCACAAATAATCGCAAAAATTATCAACCTAAATTTAATACTAACATGAAGCCCAATATGTCACGAAAAAACAATCTCAGAATCGCTACGATCCATTGAAGCGTTCCAGAGATATAACCTCATAAAGGGACACTGGTCAGAATTGACAAAAATGGCCTGGTCATTAAGGTCAAAATAGGGTGAAGGGGTTAACTCATTATCGATGGGTCTGGAATTACCCGATGAGATGCAAGAAGCCACAATATCAGTCTTGGAGAAAGAGAAAGGAGACAGAGATCTCATTGGGAACTATAGGCCTATTTCGCTACTAATCTCTGACCTGAAAACAATGGCAAAAACGCTAGCTACTAGATTGCAGCAAATTATACTGAAACTCATACATAAAGATCAAGTGGGAATTCTAGCAAACAGAGGAGCGGAAGACGCTACCAGAAGAATTCTTAACTTAATAACACACTCAGAGAAAACTAAGACCCCCACTGTATTTATAGCAATAGATGCAGAGAAGGCATTTGACTGGATTCAGTGGAGTTACTTAATGGAGACTTTGAAAAAGTTTGGCTTCAACGGAAGGGTATTAGACCTAATAAGGACATTCTACTCAAATCCATCTGCAATAGTTCTGACCAATGGTCTTCTATCGGATAAAATAAATTTATCGAATGGAACAAGACAGGGATGTCCTCTGTCCCCGTCGCTGTTCGATCTCTTCATTGAACCCCTAGCAGAGAGAATTAGGATGGATGGGGGGGGATCAGAGGCATCCCTACTAATAACAGACAATTCAAGGTGTCAGTCTTCGCAGATGACATATTACTATCTCTGACGGACCCACTGAACTTGGTCAAAAAAAGTCCTTGAAGTATTTAGGGAATTCGAGAGCATCACTATATAAAGATAATGTGAATAAAACCCAAGCTATGCACCTTAATCTGGATCAGGAACTCTTAAAAGCCCTAGAATCAGAAATTAATTTCCAAAGGAATTTGGACAGCATGTCATATTTGGGAATTAAGCTAACAAAAAATGTTAAGGGTTGTGCAAACCAGAATCTGATTGACATGTATAAAGTAATAGAAAAAGACCTGAACACTTATCAAAAGTAGAACCTTCCTGGCTAGGAAGAATTAACACATACAAAATGTTGAAACTACCTAAGCTAACTACATCTTCAGATCCATCCCATCACCAATCAAGAAGAAGCTCCTACAAAAACTACAAACCCAACTAAATTCATTTTTGTGTAGGGCAAAACTAAACCTCGTATCGTATTTACTAAATAAAAACAGAAATAACGGGGGATTGGGGATGCCCAATATATTAGCCAGGCAACGATCATTAAAGGAAACCGGTCATCCCAAATAAGCTTTCTAACCTATTAATACCTGTCCCTGCAGCCTTACAATACATTCTAACACATCCCTGACTCACCTTTTTTACTAATCTACGAGTACAATAATGTAGTTCGCAAACTTACAAAGTTCTTGTCACAGGGGCATTCCTCCAAGCGTTGTTGACCGGTAGGCGGGTCCCCCTTGTGCCGCGCTACCCCTGCCTCGCTGCTGTAATACACCCTAATGAGCGTCATTATACAAATACAGAGTGCGGGCACGATTTCAATATCGCGCCCGCAACGTCACCGCTGCGACGCAGTTATGTGGCGCCGGGACGCGTCACTTCCGGTCGCAGGGCTTACAGGCAGACTTCGCGCATGCGCACATTGCATGCTGAAATCTTTCTGTGTGCGACCAGAAGCGACGCACGATCCCGGCGTCACATGACCGCGTCGCAGCGGTGACGTTGCGGGCGCAATATTGAAATCGTGCCCGCGCTCTGTATTTGTATAATGACGCTCATTAGGGCGTATTACAGTGGCGAGGCAGGGGTAGCGCAGCACAAGGGGACCCGCCAACCGGTCAAAATGCCTTGGAGGAACGCCCCTGTGACAAAAATTTTGTAAGTTTCCTAACTACATTATTGTACTTGTAGATTACTAAAAAAGGTGAGTCAGGGATATTTTAGAATGTATTGTAAGGCTGCAGGGACAGGTATTAATAGGTTAGAAAGCTTATTTGTGGTGACAGGTTCCCTTTAAAAACAGCCAGAAATACTGTGACAGAGATAACAGACCGGAATGGGTCGGCCCTTGAGGACTCTTACTGTCCAAACACTCAACCTGGAGACCTGGTGGTGGCTTACCTATGCAACTCTAAAAAGTGACTACCTAAGGAGGCCATCACCGGGTACTCAATAACATGGAGGAAACTTGAGGCTCAATCTAGGAAAATTATAGCTTGGAATCTATTGGTTGGATGAGGATTGAAACACTTTCTCCATTTCTACCACGTAAAAACTCAACTCCTGGAAAGCAAAGGGAATATACTCACTCAGATATATTAGACAATGAGACTCTTAAACCTTTCCAGACCTTGGTGAAATACATTTTTGGTAACTTGAATTCTAAGAAAACTTGGAAGATACTCGAAAAAACACTTATGAAACGAAGTACTACCCTCCACCTTCCAAGTAACATCACAGCTCTTTTGAAGAACCCAAGTAACAGTAATAACTGGAGAACCAAGAATATCTACCAAATTTTGAATGAAGATACAGAATTCTGTCACTCTAAACAATTTGAGAAGTGGAAAAATGAAACTGACGATACCAGAAACCCAATTGGGAGAAAAACAGCAAAAATCAATAGCCTCTGTCTCAAAAACATACCCTGTGTAACACTCATAGAAACCAATTACAAATACTAACCCGTTGGTATTTCACACCTCAGAAATTGCATTTAATAGGATACATCAAATAGTTGCTGGAGGAACTGTGACAAGATAACCCAAATATTCTGGGCAGGCCCTAAACTCCAGAAATTCGGGAGAGATATACAATCACTCATAAGATCCATTACACAATTGGTCTTAATCTTAACACCGGAACTAGTACTCCTACTTCTAAATATTGAAGTAATACCAAAACAATTCAGACCTATAGTATTACATATCATACTAGTATCCACAAATAGCATCAAACTGGAGAAGTGAAAAAGTCCCAACATTACAAGACGTTAGAGTATTATTACGCTGTTAAAAATAATGCCCAAAACAAATATTATAATAAAGGGATCCATGGCCAGAATTCATTCAACAATAGTCTGTACAGCCCCAATGACGTTGAATACATTCTAGTTAAACCTTAGAAATTCAAACACACACACAGTTTGAGGCTGAGGATCTGGATGTTGACATTACCTCAAACCATATTCACTAGAATATAGGCTGGCAATATCTTATTCTTATTCTTGCTGGTTTACCTGTATAACCTATGCCAGGAAGTTGTTGTTAATTTTCTTGTTATAAAGTATTTGTTACAAGTGATTATTAAATGGACTAAGATTTCATACAGCATACTTTACTAATCTATATAAAGTGAGAAAGTTAAAATGTATCAACTAAACTAAGCAGATCTAATCTCACATGATCTTATAGTGATAATGATCTTTTAATGTGTGTCTAATGCATGATTACTGTTAATTATAAAACATAATAAAAATCATTTGAATTCAGAATAACATCAATAGTATCTGCAAGACATGCACCTTATAGGTGGACTACTGCTGCCGGCAAGATACACCTACCCAGACCAGACTTGCATCTACGATGACTGAGTATGAACATTGTAGTGCTTCGCAAATGTGTGAAGACTGGACCATGTGGCAGCATTACACACCTGCTCGGCAGATGCCTGGTGTCGAATGGCTCAGGAATGCCCCTACCGCACGAGTCAACTGCACCCTAAACCAACTGGAATGGACATGTTTTGCAATTGATATGCTTCCTGAATAGTTGACCTAATCCATCTGGCTAATGTGGCCTTGGATGCTGCTATGCCCTTTCTGTGGCCCTCCAGAAGGATAAATAAAGAATCCGTCTTCTGGAAAGGCGCTGTTCTAGAAACATAGTACCGAAGGGCTCTAACCAGATCCAGTGTGTGCAGAATTTCTCAACACGGTGCACCGATGTTGGGCAAAATGAGGGGAGAGAAACCTCCTCGTTCAGGTGGAATGAAGAAACCACCTTTGGAAGGAACAACGGGCACTGGCCGGAGCATGACCTTATCCTGATGAAAAGACTGGAAAGGCACTCTGCAGGAAAGTGCTGCCAGCTCAGAAACACGACGGATAGAAAATACACAGAAAAACAACCTTCTGGGACAGAAGGTGAAGGAAGACCTCTCTGAGGAGCTCAAAGGGGGGGGGGTTTCTGAAGAACCTCCAATGCCAAATTAAGGTCCCACGTCACTAATGGCCCTTCTGTAAGGGGGGACCAGACGGAGACACCCTGAATAAAGGTCCTCACTTGAGGTTTAACAGCAAGGCGGCCTTGGAAAAGCACAGACAGTGTAGAAATTTGACCCTTGAGGGAGTCGGGAGAAAGACCAGAGTCTATTCCCAACTGAAGGAGGCCTAGGATTACGGGGAGAGAAAACGGGAAGGGGCGAGTGGTTCCGAGACTTGCACCAAGCCAAGAAAATCTTCCAGGTGCGGTAGTAAATGCGAGCGAGGCAGGCTTCCTCGTTCTGATCATCGTTTTGATCACTTCCTGAGGAGAAACCGGCCTGGGTTAAAACCCAGGTCTCAACAGCCACGCCGTCAAATTCAGGGCCTTCGACTGCTGGTGGCATATTGGGCCCTGAGTTAGTAGGTCCGGAGGTCTGGAAGACGTCAGGGCTGTTAGCGATGAGCGAACTAGGTCGGCGTAAAGGTGCGCCTGTGCCAATCTGGCGCCAGTCGAACGCCCTCCGACTTGATTTTTCTCACCACCCTGGGTATTAGAGGCAGAGGGGGAAAAATGTAAGGAAGGTGAAACGGAGTCCAGGACTGACTAGTGATCCACTCCCACCGACTGCGGGTCGTGAGACCGAGCCATGAACCTGGGCACCTTGGCGTTCAGCGGAAGCCATGAGATCACATCCGGAGTCCTCAGCGATGAACATATCTGCTGGAACACCTCTGGATGTAGGGCCCACTTCCCGATGCAATGCCGTGGCAGCTGAAGAAATCCGCCGCCCAGTTGTCGACGCCTGAATGTGCACTGCTGAAGAGCACTGATTGGGTTGATTCGGCCAAGCGGAGGAATTGGGGTTTCACTTCGTGCATCGCCTGCTGGCTACGAGTCCTCCCTGGTGATTGACATATGCCACTGCTGTGGATTGTCCAACTGGACAGGAATGTGGCGACCTGCCAGAAGATGGTGAAAGGATTGTAGACCAAAAATATAGCCCGAATCTCCAGGAGGTTGATGGGCAGAGTGGATCCCATTGAGACCATCTGCCTTGTGCTGTTAAGTGGCGGCAAATTGCTCCCCAATCTATCAGGCTGGGTCGGTGGTGAGCACTTCCCAGTGAGCAGGGAGGAAGGACCTCCCCTGCGAGAGGGAAGCTGAGTCCCAGCCACCAGCGAAGGGAGTGTTTGATTGTGGAGGTAACCGAAAAGTCCTGTCCAGAGTGAATGGACTCCTGTCCCAGGCTGTTAAAAGGGCCATCTGCAGAGGCCTCAGGTGTAGCTGGGCGAAGGGGACCGACTCCATCGCCGCAACCATCCTGCCTAGGACTCTCATCCCGAAGCAGAGGGGGTGAGACAAAGGGCGAAGAGAAAGCTCGGACACCCTGACGTAGAGCACGAGACTTGTGGGAGAAGCACCAACCCGCGGGAGTATTAAAACCATCCCAGGAAGGCAATTGTCTGATCGAACTGGAGAGGATTTGATAGATTGACAACCACCCAGACGAAACGAGAGTGTCTACGTGATGTGAACGTTCTCTTCGCAGTCGCGAACGAAGGGGCTTTGATGAGGAGGTCATCCAGATAGGGTAGAACGATTATGCCCGTGAGTGAAGGATCGTCATGAAGCCGCCATGACTTTGGTGAAGACCCTGGGGGCCGTGGAGAGACCGAAGGGTAGGGCGACGAACTGAAAATGGTCCTCATGGATGCAATACGCAGGTATTGGTGCCTGAGAGGTAATCGGGATGTGCAGATACAATCTCGATTATCGAGGCTAAGAAGTCTCCCTCCTCCATGGATGTAATGATGGAGCGGAGGGACTCCATGCGGAAATGACGAAGACAAACAAACTTGTTTAAGTGCTGAAAGTCCAAGATGAGACGGACAGTACCGTCCTTTTTGGGTACTAGCAAAAAGGTTTGAGTAGAACCCTTTGAAACGCTCGTCTTCCGTAACAGGGATGATGACTCCAGACCTGTAGGAAGGCGCAAGCCTTGGACGGAGGCGTGGAGGAATGGAGGGGAAAAAATGAGTGGGTGGTCGAGGCACAAACTCTATGTTGTAGCCGGAAGACACCAGTTCCCTGACCCATCTGTCCTCTGTAACAAGTCCTACCTGGGTGGTGTCTTCCGTTGAGACTGCCAGGCCTATTCGATTTTTGTGTGGACTGGGGGCCCCTGTCCCTGCTTGGGGAGAGGTTATTAGCCTGCGACAGGCGGAGGCTGTCCAGCCAAACGAATTCCAAAAGAGCGGAAACGCATCGGTTGGCGTCGGGCAAAGGGGGTGTCTCGGTTTATGTTGGGGAAGTGACGTACTCTTCCCTCCAGTGGCGTCGGAGATCAGTTTATCCAGCCGTTCTCCGAAAGACGGTCGCTAAGATAAGGAAGGCTAGTTAAGAGATTCTTAGAGGCAGAATCTGCTCTCCACTCTTGGAGCCAGAGCACTCTGTGGATGGTCAATGGCATTTGATGCTGCAAAAGCTGTGCAATTAGCTGCATCTAGGGATGCGTGAACGAGATATTCCCGCTACTGAGATCTGGGCGCTAGGTCCGTCAACTCGGAAGACCACTGTCTCGTAGAGATGGAATGTAGAGTATCTGCCCAGGTCATGATTGCTTTAGCTACCCATACAGAGGCGAAGGTAGGTGATAGGGATGAACCGGTCACCTCGACAAACCAAGCAAGCCAGTTATTCAACCTGATGGTTAGTTGGATCCTTAATGGAGGAGCCATCAGGTAGAGAGAGCAAGGTTCGTGCGGCTAAACGGCAAACCGGAGGATCGACTTGTGGGTAGTCTGCCCAGTTCTGGCCTAGCGCAGGAGAGAAGGGATAGTGGGCTTCAATCGCCTCGCGGTTCCTGAACTTCTTATCCGGACAGGACCTATGCTTTTTTAAAATCTCCTGGAACTCAGGATGATCTGCAAAAAAATTGTGTGGGCATTTTACCCTCTTGAAAGAAACAGCATGGTCGGGGACCTCACATGGAGGGTCGTCGACCTTAAGCGTTTGGTTGATGGCTGTGATCAAATCCTCGACCATGGCCAGCGTGTTGGGGGTGTCTAAGTCATAAGAAGCCTTTGGTTTAAGATACGAGTCAGGATCACGGAATATATCAGACGAGTCTGGCTCTAATTCCCTAGTGTGAGAGACGTGGGAGCTCAGTGAGGATGCAGGATGCAGCCACGGGTGGTAGTGTATCTCGTGGCCTGCTTCTATGTGGTGGTCTCGCATGTGCCGTAGTGTCCTCCTGCGGCTCAGATTGGCCTGAGGTGCAGGGCATGCCGCGGCTCTGCAGGGCCTGGATCAGGGTAGTAGAGAGCTTGTCCATGGATTGCGACATGGCTTGTGTTAGGAACACAGCCCATTCATGTGGGTTACAGGCAATGGGAGGTGTGGCGTCGGTATTGGGGTCACAAGTCTGGCAGTGCAGAGTAGTCTGTCCACTAGGCAGGTGAACCCAGCATGTAATGCAAGAGGCATAAGCCGTGAGGGTTTTAGGGGGATCCTCTTAGTGGCCTTTGAGCTCTGCATGGTCAGAGTATATGGTAACATATAAGTCACACTGGGGGGCACAGAGTGTATATGGAAAATATATGTATGGCACAGAGTATACTGAAGGCAGGGAGAGGAGAGGGAGCCAGAAGAAAAGAGCTGCAGCAGAGAGAATCTGCTGAGCTCCTTACTTCAAAACCTAGCCCGGTCTCCGTCACAGGTGCTGCTGTGCCCAGTAATCCTGTGTCCCTCTGTGTGGAAGAGGCTGCTGCCGCAGAGAGCACTGGAATGTAGCGCCGATGGTGCGGTAATGGAGGTTGCACATGTGAGGAGGAAGAGGGCGGGCCAGGAAGAATGTGCGCAGCAAAGTCTCGTGGGGAGCGCGAAGCGCCGAAAGCAGCCGGACCGCCCCTTTTGTGATGCCAGAATGCCCCCCGGCCGCGATGACATCACCTGGAAGCGGGCCGAGGGGGCAGGATCGCTCGTAACTAGGCCAGAGCCAGGGCCTCAATTAGATTGCGGCAACGGGGAAGAAACCAGGCCGGCACGGAGGACAGAAAATCCCAAAGGATCCCAAAGACGTGGCTCCCATCAACGACAACTCAGATTCCCAACTTTGGCGTCTGGGGAGGATCACTGTGTCTGCAGCTGGAGAGTAGCTGGTGCAGAGGGGGATACAGAGAGGTAACACGCCACGTGCCCTCCTGAAGCGTGTTGGAGATTGGAACGCAAAGGAACCGTCGCCATGTAATTAGTAAAAAGTAATGTCCTTCGGGGCAGAAGGGGGTACGTGAAGGTAACACCCCATGATCCCGTCTATTGTTGGTTGTGGGAGAGTGGTACGCGAAGGTACCTTTGCCCGTCTATCTTCATCGAGGTGGTAAAAAGTAAAAATAATAGAAATAAAGATGTAGTCTATGGACCGCATCTGCCTCCTAATGACACTAAGCTGAAACTGGATTGGTTTGGCTTGTGGCAGCCAGGGGGTGTATACTGCAGGGGAGGAGTTACTGCGTTTTTCAGATTCTGCTTAGTGTCGCCTCCTAGTGAACTGCAGCATAACACCCATGGTCCTGTGTCCCCAATGAGGCAATTGAGAAATGGAGTTTTTAAAAGAGCACAGAAAATGTGAGAAAATAAGTCATATGGCACAACAAAGCATTATCTTAGCTGCTACGTGACCCATCATTAACAACCAGTGCAGTATTGTTTTATTTTTTCAATGAAATGACATTTACACACTAAGCATTAAAACTTTTTGCAGACTCAACTTTGATGGGGTCTGTGACCATGAATCCGCTCAGAAAAAGAGAGAATAGTTACAAATTCTCCACTGAATCTGGAAGAGCTCACTGACTGATTCCCAGTTAACTCATTCTACAGCCAGGGGCAATAGGAATCATTTTTAGATCCAATTGCATGCCTTTAATTAAAAACTGCAAATCTGGAGCCCCAGCTTTTAGATTTGGGTGTGCTTACATCCAGGATTGTTGCTTTTACTGACACATTGTGTGGAGACAGACAGCACGGTTGTCAGCCTCTGACACACGCACCTCAATAAAAACTCAGCAAGTATTCAAATAGTGAATCCAGCAATGTGTCACTATAAGGGCAGTGGTAGAAAATCTGCTGTACAACAATCCTTGTCCTGGCAATAGGTGGTTCATTCATAGAGAAGCCTGTGAGTAATCCTGACACCAGGGCAGGGCCCTACGACAGACATGAGACAACTATTCCTGGCCCTGCTGCCAGCCCCGACCACTGGCGGGACAGTGGAGCTTAATCCTCAGTAAGTACAAGTATCAGGACGATGTATTTTCCATGTAATCCTCTGTACAAGGAGCGACGTGGGCGTCCAATCACTCATCACATGCTGCACAATTAAAGTGGTCACTGCTTTATATGAGTTAAGCTTAAATCCCGCTCAAAATGTTCTGCGACTTACAACAGACCTTGCTTCTCGGTTCCTCCCCTCTGTAAGGCTGCTTTCACATCAGCGGTTTTGCGCTGATAGCGGCACTTGCGGTGGAAAATCCGCAACTGCTGCGATTACCGCATAACGACTGCACTTGCGGTTTTCTTGCGGCAAGCCCCATACAATGTATATGTGGGCTTGCGGCAGGTGCGGTATCGGCACTTGCGGCAAGTGCGGCAGCGAAAAAAACCGCGTTTTTTTTCGCGACCGCACTTGCCGCAAGCCCGCATACACATTGTATGGGGCTTGCCGCAAGAAAACCGCAAGTGCAGCCGTTATGCGGTAATCGCAGCAGTTGCGGTTTTTTCACCGCAAGTGCCGCGATCAGCGCAAAACCGCTGATGTGAAAGCAGTCTAAGACCTCCGCTTGTTCCCTAGGTACTGGCCAGTGCTCAACTGAGTTTACAATGTTGTCCCGTTATCACGGGGGCTGTCTGACGGCTTCATTTCAGCTAAGTATCCAATGCTAGTCAAGCCAGCCTACACCATACTGAACCTGGAAACCCTCTCACATTAACTCCTTCACCCCTGGGCGATTTTTCGTTTTTTGTTTTTTTCCCCCCTCTTCTTCCAAGAGCCATAACTTTTTTCTGTCAATACGGACATGAGGGCTTTTTTTTTCGTGGGACGAGTTGTACTTTTGAATCACATTTATTTTACCGTATAGTGTACTGGAAAATGGGAAAAAATTCCAAGTGCGGGGAAATTGCAAAAAAAAGTGCAATTACGATTGTATTTTCATTTTCTTTATGTACCACGTTCACTACATTTTAACACTGACGTATCGGTATGATGCCTCAGGTCGGTACGAGTTCGTAGATACCAAACCTGTAAACTTTACTGGTATCTAAGTGGTGAAAAAAAATTCATAAGTTTTTAAAGAAAAAGAATCACACTTTTTGTGCCATGTTCTGCACCCCATGGTTTTCTCATTTTTCAGAATCCGGGGCTGTGTGACGACTTATTTTTTGCGTCTTGAGCTGAGATTTCTAATGATACCATGGGTAGATGTGATGTTAAATTACCTGCTATTGCAATGTTGCGGTGACAAAATAAAAAAAAACTTACTTTTGGGGTTGTTTACTTTTTTTTCCCCATTACGCAGTTTACAGATCATATTAATTGATTTCATATCTTGATAGATCAGGCATTTCTGAATGCAGCGATACCAAATTTTTTTGTATAGTTTTAATTTCAATGGGGCAAAAGGGAGGGTTGATTTAACGTTTTGCTTTTTTTTACTAATTTTTTAAAACTTTATTTTTTGACTTTTTCTTTATGTTACACTGCCCCCTTAGGGTCCCTCAGCACGGCACAGTGCGATCTCTTGTGTTATGTACAGAGATGCTTCAGCATCCCCCACACAGAACAAATGATCACTTTCTGCCAATGACGTCACTAGGGCATCGCCGGCAGGAAGTGATTCAAGATATCCAGGAGTCATCAGCTGACCCCCCACTGTCATAGCAATGCATCGAGGCCCCGTTATGGTATCACGGGGCTGGAAATGCCAGCGATTAACAGTGCAATCCCTTCCGCGGTGCTTTAGCGTGCGCTGTCGGTGATTGACAGCACGATCTAATGTGTTACAGTGATGATCAGATCAGCTGACGCGTGCAGGGAATGATGCGAGCTCAGTGTGTGAACTTGCATCAAATGGTGGGACATCACCTATACACCCTTCATCGTGAAGGGGTTAAAGCTGTAGCATACTTGTATCTGTGACACGTATGAATATTCCCACTTACTTGCAGCAAACAGAAATCTTGAAAATAAAGAAATAATTCCAATAAAGTGCAATGTTGTATTCACAGAAAGCGCATAAAAGCTGTATGGGTGGAACAGCAGCTAAACAATGAAGGCTTTCATTCGCCTCTGTGTGAATCCCAATAAGGGTGACATCATAAGTCAAAGAAACCCTTAATATCAGATGGCGGGCCGAACAGTCACACCCGGTGAGAGCAGAGCTGCTAATCTACTGTGCCTGACCCCATTCTGGCCCCGAGCCTCTGCGGAGGCCTCCTGCCCGCTTCACTCCTCCATCGTGCTGCGCAGCTATATCTTTAACCCCTTGGCCTCAATCATTATACATTTATGGCAGTTTCGGCACAGGTTATCAATAAATGTACAGCGCCATCCGCAGACACTCACTGATCACTTCACTCTCCATAATTGTAACTGTGTAGCTGCTGTGTTCAATAGTGATCACAGGATTTAATCTGTTAGGCAATCCTATCACTACACACTGGACACCAACACCACGACATGTCGATCCGGTTCCATGTCTGATGTTCATGCTCCCAGTATGGACCCGGCCCACCTTGGGCTGTTAAGTTCGGGTCCGTAGTCCTGAAATCGGTCTGGACTATGTCCATTATCAGGCATGTGTAATGTGCTGTGACCAGTTATGTTCAGGTGTGTTTTGTACCTTAGGGTCCCCGGGGTTTGCTCTTCAGACAGATTCTCCACCAGATGTTGGAACGTATGAAACAATTCCACTTTACAGATTCGGGATCTGGAGAAACAAACATCCATTTATTACACAGAAACCTTGGCTCTACAAACCCTGAGGGAACGATAAAAATGTCTCCTACCTAGACTGTGGCGCTCCAATCGCTTTCTTTATTGTCCCTTGTTTGTAGCCATTAGCGGTGACATCTAGTGGCTGATGTGGAACAGCGCACCAACTAATTGCTGTGGAGAAAGGATTGAATGCAACATTAAAGGGGTTGTGCGGTCTAAAGTGATAATTCTGCAGTCTCTCTACAGTATGTGTCTCTATATGACTGCAGACTTACCAATCCTCCCAGTGCCCGCACTGTGCGCTGCCAGGATTTGCTGTTTCTAAACTGGGAACGGACCACAGTTATGCGTTATACATGTTCCTGGCCGAAAAAATTTGGGGGGTTGGTTACACTATCCAGGGCTGGCGTCCTTCAATTTATTAAAAGACAAAGTATTGAGACTGTAATCCAAAAGGAGTAAGAGGAGGAGTGTATTTATACATTTTTATGTATGGAATTGGAAGTGATTTGATTAATCTGGATCCATATACCTTAGCGTTGACGCGTTGGGGGTCGGGGGTGGTTTGCTCTCTCTCTGTTGGGGTTGTTTTTGAAAATTGTGAATCTCTGACATTGTATACTGCTATGTCTGTTTGGATATTTGCAAATAAAAAAATACATGTTCCTGGCTAGAGCCCCGATTAGTGGGCATGGCCTCGCTCAGTATAAAAGTGTATGGAACAAGGCTGCACCCACTAGTCAGACACGCCCGCTCCACACACTTGTTGTGAGTGATGTCGCGCCCACTAGTCGTGTTGTTGCCAGGAACATGCATACTGCATAATCACGGTTCGTTCCCGGCTTAGAAACTGTGAATCCTTGCAGCGCACAGTGCAGACACTGGGAGGATTGATACGTCTGCAGTCCACAGAGAGACACAGAGAGAGACCGCAGAATTATTAGGTTAGACCTGACAACCCCTTAATTCTTAGTACCCGATGGCATAAAAATGAAAGGAATGGTGGTTGTGCTTGCCAGGATGCTACAGCACCTTTAATCGGTAACACCACATAGATGACCCATCACTGTGCCCCTGATAACATGGCTGACCCTTCAGTGACTCACCTGCCCCGCAGGGCACCATCTTGCTTGCACCGTCCACCTTCCTCAAGGCATCTCTCCCATGCTGAAACTGTAACTTTGACTGCAGGATCTGCGGCTTGTGCACTCGGTATCCTACAGGTAGACCCGATACTCCTTGGCACCTGGATAGAAAAATATATCAGAAGTGTCTGTGCATGCTTTACCCTCAATACAATGAGATGATCTGACCATGGAGTACCTACTATGCAGAGCTCTCTCCATAGACTGCTGACTATACGGGCACATGCCCACCACCACCGAGGACACATAGAGGGGCTGTTGGAGAAAGTGCATGAGCAGCGCCCCCTGGCAGCCTAGCACGTTCCAGCGCGCCATCTTATCGCTGCAGGACATGGATATGGTGCGGTCTCCCCGGCCTGGCTTGACGCGGAGGACCCACACAGTGTGATAGTCCACCCCGGGATCACACTTATCCTGGACGTCCCCGGGAACGCACTTCGCTCCGGTTCTAAACACATCTATCGGTTTGGGTGTAAAATCTGCATTTTCTTCCTTTTCCTTGACATCTGTTTCCTTCCCGGTCTCCTGGTCAGATCCATCTTGCTTCATTCTTTTAGCATCAGGGGAATCACCAGCCGCCTGCTTCCGTTTATTGCAGGGGGTGATAGGGTTACAGAATAATGGTGTCAACTCTGATGGGGAGGTGGGACAGAGCTGATCCTCCAGGGCAGCATGGGTATAATCGATGCATCACCACCTACAAATAGAGGCATATTAAGAAAACATATAAGAACTATGAGTCTCTTCTGAAGCCCAGAGCCTGCAATTTCACAGGCGCATCAACATGGCAGCAAGAAACAAGACCCCCCCTCTATTAGCCTAAGCAAAGGGGCTCAGCAGCAGACGCATGGTTAATGCTGATGACAAATATGGCGGCCAGAACAACTCTCGTAGGAGCAGTCACCAAGATAGTAAATCTGCACGGCTTCTTGTTCACAGCAGATTTGTAATTCTGGATACAAGGTGTAATTACCACCATGATGAATATCCGAGATGCTCTGTGCGGCTGAGTGTTCTATACCCAGAGCGACTCTGGCAGATACTTACATGGTGTGTGACTGGTGAAGAACACGAAGGAGACCCCCGGCCTTAGCGTCCACTTGTTGGGGTCACACCCAGGGACCAGGACACAATCCCGACTCCCCAACAGCGCTAAGGAAAGCTGGTGGAGGAGATACCTGACCGAGACAAGAAAGCACAAAACATATCACAGTGTTCTGCAAGAGAAGATTAATACAGAGCAAAAGCTAAGTGTCCGATCTGTAAGAAGTGAATCAAAAGTTCACTCTATACATTTATTTGGATCCATCCAACGCGTTTCGGAGCCTGATATGCTCCTTCATCAGGGAGTGTATGAGGTCCTGATGAAGGAGCATAGCAGGCTCCGAAACGAGTCGGATGGATCAATAAATGTATAGAGTGAACTTTTGATTCAGTTATTTGTGGCAGCGCAGACCGACAACACATTGTCCCTGGAATATTCTGAATTCGTCCACATAGCACGTGGAGGTGTGGGTCCAGCAGCAGCCGCCATTACATGCTTTTCATGCTGGTTGTGTGTTACACAACTATACCAGGTAAGCAGTTATCATTACAGCTCTTAAGCCGCTGATTGTTAAAAAGATAAGACCCTATCTGCAATTGCTTCCTTCTTTTAGTTTATTCGATCTGTAAGGCTGGGTTCACATTTGCGGACCCCTCCGCAGCGTTCTGCAGAGGGGATCCGCAATGTGACCGCAGCGGCCGCCAGCTCCTATCTTTATAATGGGTGCGCATGGTGCTGCGCTTGACAGCGCATGACCGTGCGCACCCATTCACTCCCATATGTGATCTGTGCGCAGGCGCATGCCTGCGTACAGATCACACAGTCTCGTCCGCACCAGGAATGCAACATGTCGCGTCACTGGTGCGGACGAGACTGTGTGATTTGTGCGCAGGCATCCGCCTGCGCACAGATCACATGTGGGAGTGAATGGGTGCGCACGGTCCTGCGCTGTCAAGCGCAGCATCGTGCGCTCCCATTATAAAGATAGGAGCTGGTGGCCGCTGCGGTCACATTGCGGATCCCCTCTGCAGAACGCTGCGGAGGGGTCCGCAAATGTGAACCCAGCCTAAGAAGAGCGTTCTGAGCGGACACTAATCTCAGATATGGCAGATCCTATACCCAACTTATTCACAGATAGAAAAATATTACATATCATAAACCTCTCTATAAACTACTAAATGTAACCCCTTTATCCCCCACAGCATTTGTTAAGTGTCTGGGAATAAGAAAAATCTGTCTGGTCATGTGCAAATTTAGTTATATAAATTGTACATTGTTATAAAAACATTGCTGTTTTCCTCCAAAACTCAAGCCCAAATTGCTTGTGATATTACTGCTCATTCCTATTTATTACAATGGTGCAGAAGTGCAACACCGGACCCAACCAGAGCACAGATGTGGCGCTGTGTGGCCATATTTTCCTAATCCTCTACAGCAGGGGTGGGGAACTCCAGTCCTCGAGGGCCGCAATCAGTGCAGGTTTTCACGATTTCCTTAGTATTGCACAGTGGCTGGACTCATCACCAGTGCAAGTGATTATGTTATCACCTGTGCAAAACTAAGGAAATCCTGAAAACCTGCACTGATTGCGGCCCTCGAGGACTGGAGTTCCCCACCCCTGCTCTACAGCCTCTAACATGTGACCCGACCATTTCATACCTGAGGAGTAAGATCTTTCCTATCCCTTTGTCTCTTCAATACATGATGCAATTCCTTTGAATTAATGGGATGTGTAATATACCAGAAATATCAAACATCATCTCACAGAAATGTATGAAACGAGCCCTGGATACATACAGATCCACTGTTTTATGTAATAACCGTCCTAAGGAATTTCTTAACCAGTTCTTACAGTTTCACTGTCTCATGAAATTTCACCAAATGGTGCAAAGAACATGCCGGATTATTAATGAATAAACTTTATATGGCGAGAAAATAAAACTCCACATATCTCTAATCTCCTTCATTTTAGGCTCTCTGCTATGAACCACGTCATGGGTGTGATATTCTTTGCAGCCCCTTGAGAAAGTGGCGTCACAAGAACAGTGGGCAAATATGGCAAGATCAATTTGCTGGGGGATACACTGATTTTCAATCTATATTTACAGCAGCAATAAAATGGATCAAATAATAAAATATCAGCTGTGTAACTTAAGCTGCAGTACCAGCTCTAATCACACAGCAGGGCAATTTATTGCAAGTTTCGTCAGTGAGTTAGATGGTGAAATCAAACTCCACAATAAACAGATTGTTGCAGATTTCACTAAGGATTCAATTACATTAAAATATAAACACTTAAAAAAATGTTATTCTTTTATTCTACTTAAAAAAAAGCAAACGATCCTCTCCTCTCATGGTGCTACAGGATCCGTCTGGATTGATTCCATGCAGTTTGGGTACGATCGGCCTCCTGTGATGACGTCTTGTACCGTGCAGTGATCACCACATCACAGGAGGGAGACTTGTACCAGGACGAGCAGGGGACCAGGGAGCGGCTGCTTTTTGTCTGCACACGAGCAGGGGACCAGGGAGCGGCTGCTTTTTGTCTGCATGCGAGCAGGGGACCGGGGAGCGGCTGCTTTTTGTCTGCATGCGAGCAGGGGACCGGGGAGCGGCTGCTTTTTGTCTGCATGCGAGCAGGGGACCGGGGAGCGGCTGCTTTTTGTCTGCATACAAGCAGGGGACCGGGGAGCGGCTGCTTTTTGTCTGCACACGAGCAGGGGACCAGGGTGCGGCTGCTTTTTGTCTGCATACGAGCAGGGGACCAGGGTGCGGCTGCTTTTTGTCTGCATACAAGCAGGGGACCAGAGAGCGGCTGCTTTTTGTCTGCATACAAGCAGGGGACCAGGGAGCGGCTGCTTTTTGTCTGCATACAAGCAGGGGACCAGGGAGCGGCTGCTTTTTGTCTGCATGCGAGCAGGGGACCGGGGAGCGGCTGCTTTTTGTCTGCATACAAGCAGGGGACCGTGGAGCGGCTGCTTTTTGTCTGCATACGAGCAGGGGACCAGGGAGCGGCTGCTTTTTGTCTGCATACAAGCAGGGGACCGGGGAGCGGCTGCTTTTTGTCTGCATACGAGCAGGGGACCAGGGAGCGGCTGCTTTTTGTCTGCATACAAGCAGGGGACCGGGGAGCGGCTGCTTTTTGTCTGCATACGAGCAGGGGACCAGGGAGCGGCTGCTTTTTGTCTGCATACAAGCTAGGTGTGCACACAGCCTTAATGACACATCAGAAGAAAAGAATTGGACCCGGTGGACGTGTAATGAGATGCTTCGTGCTCTGGACTAACAAGTACCAATTGTTTTACCTGACGTCATACATGATCAGCGATCGTTACCTCTGAAAACCTCTCTTTGCAATTATCTCCGCATGACTGTCCTGGAGAACGTCACCTGGGGAGGAAAATAATGGAGTTAATGACAGGGTGCTCATCCCCTCCCCCATATACAGTACATGGGTCTGATCTAGAAACGGTGCAGTGATCACAATCAGCCTAATCCTATTGGATTAGATAGATATTTTGCCCAATCCATGTTTGTTTCTTTACGGATGGACAGACAAGTTGACATCCATCGTACCATCTGTAATGGATGACAGCTCCCATCAGACCCTCTCCAATCATAATATGATGGACTATACCAGCAAATCGTCACCTTTCCATACTTATCTATCACATGTGTGCGATTTCACAAAGTGGGCTGCAGAGATATAATATCTGATATACATTTCCCAATGCTGTCATGTCCTGATCTGACAATACTACATCTTCATTTGCAGGTATGAATTAATTGTACACATCTGATCCCTGCTGCTGTATCTAATCCCTCCATCATCTCTATGTGCTTTGCATATGTCTGTTATGGTATGTCATATTCCTCCATCTGCTTTGTAACTTGCACATATCCATATTCTTCCATCCTGCTTGTGTCTCTCCCTCCTGATTTGCCCCCAAATGTTTATTACCAGCAATCTGTTAATTCACCCCTTGTGTGTTGTGCCCAGTCTCCCTCCTCTGACCCCTCCCTCCTACTTACCTGGGTCATTCTCTGCACACCCTAAGGCCTCATTCACATGTCTGTGCCTCCGGCACGTAAGCAGTACGTGCCGACACATGCCGGAGGCACGGACATACGGCGACACATGTTCCCCTATGGGTAAATTCACTCATCCGTATTTCCGCACGGACCGTGTCTCCGTGTGGAGCACATGCATGTCCGTGTGCTCCACACGGCGACAAGTCCATTTTTTTGCGGAGCCACGGACCGCATTTTTGTCCAAACGTCCTGCACACGGATGTCCACATTGTGACATCCGTGTGCACGGACCACGCACAAACCAAAAAAGCCTGAAAATAAACAATTTCATACTCGCCTCCCTCCAGCGCTGACAGTTCCTCTCACTTCCAGTGCCGCTCATTAGGGCTCATGAATATTCACTTCAGTGAGCACTAGAGCGAACCGGAAGAGAGAGGAGCAGCGGCGCTGCAGGGAGGTAAGTATGCAGGTGACAGGCTGTCCGTATGCTATCCACGGCCCCATCGATAGCACACGGTCAGCACACGGACTGCTCACGTTTCATACGTCCGTGACACGTGTGCACGCCCCGCCCCCAAACGATCTTGTTCCACACATCCGTGGTGACACGAATGTGTAAAACCGGCCTAAAGGTACCGTCACAAACAGCAATTTTGCTAGGCAATTTCACTGGCAATTTGCTGGTTGCAGTGAAATCATGGACACATTGTTACATTTGTACACAGCCACAAAATGGAACAATGTGTCCATGATTTCACTGCAACCAGCAAATTGCCAGTGAAATTGCCTAGCAATATTACTGTGTGTGAAGGTAACTTAAGAGCTATAAATTACTTGGGGCAGGCCCGAGTGCGATTTCACAAAGTGTGATTTCAGTAAGTGGGCTGCAGAGATATTCCAGAAGAAACCAGAAGGTAACAGCTATACCCATATGCTGACTATCTCTAATACTTTGCTTTCTCACTAAGGCTGCCTTCACATCACGATTTGTGGCTGTCCGTGGGGATCCATGTTTAGGTCGGATCCCGCGGACAGCCACGGATCCCTGCAATCGGATGGCAAATAGCCATCCGTATCCGTGTTATGCTGGATCTGTGTGGATCCTGTAGTCCCTGTCTCTCCTAGCATCTTCTCTATCTGTCCCTGCCTGTCCCTCTTCTATCTCTGCCCATCCTCCTCCCCCCCGTCCTCTCCCACCCAGTATCTAAAAAATAAAAAAGATCCTCCCAGAGGATACATTACCTTCCGCCGGCTCCATGCGACAGGCTCCTTCTGGTGGCTGAAGGACCTGTCATGATGTCACAGAGCCAATCACCTGACGTGTCAGGTGATTGGCTCTGTGACATCACAAGAGGTCCTTTAGCCACCAGATGGCGACTGTCACATGGAGCCGGTGGAAGGT
Source organism: Allobates femoralis (assembly GCA_033576535.1). Taxonomy (NCBI): domain Eukaryota; kingdom Metazoa; phylum Chordata; class Amphibia; order Anura; family Aromobatidae; genus Allobates; species Allobates femoralis. Next base: position 107,449,939 of record JARQOC010000010.1, on the reverse strand, counting down.
AATGTATCCTCTGGGAGGATTTTTTTTTATTTTTTAGATACCGGAGGGGAGAGGACAGGGGAAAGGATAGAGAAGAGGAGGGGCAGATATCGAAGAGGGACAGACAGGGACAGGCAGGGTTATGTACTGAGCACTGCCTCTGGGCATGCTCAATACATAATCACGGAGCCAACATCGATCCGATTTAGAATCGGATCCGATGTCCATAGACTCCCATTATGTAGCCCTATTGACCATCACGGATCTGTCACGGATCCGTGGTGTCCGATTTTAGTCACAAATCCAAAATCGCAACAGGCTACGATTTTGGATCCGTGACTAAATTGGAAGACTACGGATTGTACTTAAATCAGATGGCAAAAAGGACACATCCGAGCACAATCCGAGCCCCATAGGGATACATGGGAGCCACAATCGCATTATCCGATTTGACATCGATACACTCTGATGCCTCAAAATCGTGATGTAAAGGCAGCCTAACACTTTAACCATGCTTAGATATGCCCTAACAATAATTGCTCCACTAATCCTTTCCGTCTTTCACTACCCCCAACATCCATCAATACCATCAGAAATATTTATCTCACCATCCCTCTTACCTCCCCACCTGAGCTCCTCTGCTGACCTGCTTCTCAATCTCACACAAAACAAGCCTGCCACTCTCATTCTCCCACCTACTTGCCTTCTCTCTGCTTTTCTTAACCGCTGGCGACATATCTCCCAATCTGGGACTCCATAGCCAACATTCCCCACTATTCCTCCCTCCTATCATCCGCACCTGCAACCTGCAAGAAACAGCTGCAATCTTTTAAATATAAAACCCATTCCACTGACCCCTTCTCCCTCACACCCTCTCCCTAGAGCGCTCTGAAATGTCCGTTGTATCTGTAATAAACTCCAATTCATTCACAACCTCTTTACCTCTCGCAAACTTTCCTTCCTGGGCCTCACAGAAACATGGCTGACACCCTCCGACACGGCCTCCCCTGCTGCGCTGTGCTATGATGGACTTCATTTCTCCCACACACCTCGCACTGGCAACAATCATGGAGGAGGAGTGGGTCTTCTCCTTTCTAGCAACTGCACCTTCAACCCAATTCCTCCTCCTCCCTGCTTTATCCTCTCATCTTTTGAAGCTCACTCTGTTTGCATCTACTCTCCTTCCAACCTCCAAGTGGTCATCATTTATCGACCCCCAGGCCCGTAGACTAACTTCATAGACCAATTCTCCATCTGGCTTCTATACTTTCTCTCTGCTGACATTCCCACCATCATCATGGGTGACTTCAACATCCCCATTGACACCCACCGGTCAACACCCTCCAAACTCCTGTCACTTGCTTCATCCTTTGGCCTCTCTCAATGGTCCTCCACAGCCACACACACAGACGGACATACACTAGACCTCATCTTCACTTGCCTCTGCTCCCTAAGTAAACCCACAACCTCCCCTCTCTGACCACCATCTACTTACTTCTTTCTCATCCTTGTCCTCCTCACTTGCCACCCATGTCCACCAACTCGCACAACCTCACACGTCTTGACACTCACACACTCTCCAACGCCATTTTACCACTATCCTCCACGTCCTCTCACTCCACGACACAGATAATGCCACAGCTTTCTACAACTCTACACTCACAGCAGCTATTGATGCAGTTGCCCCTCTCGTTCATGGTAGAACACGACAAATCAACAGACAACCCTGACACACAGACACCACTAAAAATCTGTGGCGAGCATCTAGGGTTGCTGAGCGGCGCTGGAAGAAAACACACATGAAGACTACACAGCATTCAAACAAGGCCTTCTCCCATTCAAGTCAGCACTCACCACCACTAAATAGAATTAATTTGGTGGCGTGGCCTAGCGGGTAATGTGAGCGGACGCTGTGTGGAGATCTCCCGCCGACCGAAGCACTAGACCGCCGCATATCCCGCCGTTTGAAGCCCCAAACTCCCGAGTGTGACGGGGGAGACTGCCAGGACCCGAGTGCTGTCACTTTGGAGCCCGCACATGGCAGAAATGACGAGACGGAGGCAGCAAGATGTGGGCACTGCTGGGGGAGGAAGCTCCCAAGATGGCGCCGCGGCGCGGGAGGCTGCAGAGAAGGAGAATGCCGCCTGCAGACACAGGATGGCGGCTGCAGCAAAACTGGAGAGATTCTCCAGGAAATCTGAAGGAGCTAAGGTGGGTGTTGGAGGAGAGGGTGCGAGTGGCCCGATAGTGGAGGAAGAGGATTCCCACTCAGAGGGAGAAACTGGCAATACTGATAAGGCTGACCCGGCAATGGAGGAAGCTGCAGGGGGCTCAGGAGAGCCTGAGATGCAGGGAGAACCCACACTGAGGGATGTATTCTGCTTAGTGTCCTCCTGCAAAAAGACACTGACTACTGTGGCTGAACAGGTTCACAGACTGCAGGGGGAGATCACCAACATAAATATAACCCTTAAAAAAGCTGATAAGCGTATGGCTGCAGTGGAGGAGAGAGTGGGAACAGCAGAGGACACTATTACAGCCATGCAAAAAGTTGAGCAAAAGCACAGTCAGCAGCTAGCAGAGGTGATTGCAAAGAACGATGACCTGGAAAACAGGTCACGTAGAAACAATATCCGTATAGTGGGCATACCGGAAAAGACTGAGGGGAGAGACCCCACTGGTTTTATAGAAGACTGGCTTAAAAGAAAGATTGGGGAACAATACCTGACTAAAGTATTTGCAGTTGAGAGAGCCCACAGGGTCCCCGCACAGCAAAGACCACCAGGGGCAGAACCCCGCACTGTGCTAGCCAGGATTCTAAACTACCGAGACCGGGACATTATCCTTAGGAAAGCAAGAGATGCAGAAGATCTGACAATTAATGGGCAGCAAATTGCTATGTACCCCGACTACTCCCCAACGGTACAGAAACAAAGGATGCAATTCAAGGGAGTTAAGAGACGCATGCGGGACATGGGGATACAGTATTCAATGTTCTTCCCGGCAAGGCTGAGAGTGATTGCCCTGGACAAAGTTCAGTTTTTTGCGACACCGGAAGAGGCTACACAATGGCTGGATGTTAATGCTAAAAAGCTCAAAGCAACGGACGGCTGAGCTGTGGCAATAGACGGGACTAAGGTTAAGCAGTGATGTTCCCAGGAATGCACGGGAACTGGAAGAACTATACAGGTGTAAAGGTTCAAATGGGTCTTATACCCAAGTGTTTACATTTTATAACCCTTAAAGTAAAGGGGGATTTGTTTGCCCTACAATGGGCTGTTCATCCTTGTTGTTTCCAGAGATTGGGGTGAGGGGACTGGGGGGATGACCGGACAGCTTCTGGAGCGATATACGGTTGAGAAGGTGTCCGAATGGTGGTGGGATGTGCGGTGTATATCCTACTGTAAATTTGTAGTGTATGTATTACATGTATGACAAGTTGCATAACGGTTTTTTTTTTAGGCGGGAGGAGGAAGGAGGATTGCAATCATAGGTTTTGAGGTACCGAGCAGATTGGGCGCTAGGTATTGGAGACCCACTCTCGGTGAGAGACGAGATGTTAGGGAAAGGGAAGGGAGGAGTCAGGGGGGAAGGGGAAGGGGGGAGGGGGGGCAGAATACTTTAGGGAAAGGGGGGAGGGACAGACAGCACACAGCCTGGGACATATTGTATACACATGTTCATACCAGTGAATATGGGAGAACATATTAAAATACTAAGTTGGAATGTCAGAGGCCTCTCGGACGTGGTCAGACGGACTACCATTTTACAACATATCAAAGACCAGAAACCGGCAGTGATTTGCTTAATGGAGACACACCTGGTTAAAGACACACAAGGGGTATTACAAAAGCGATGGATTGCAGACGCGTACCATGCCACATACTCCACATACTCTAGAGGGGTGTCTGTACTGATTCCTGTGACTACAAAGTATGAACACGTGGATAACCACACAGACACGGAGGGACAATATGTCATTTTGGTGTGTAGACTATGGGGGGTACTTACAGCTATTGTGGCAATGTATATACCTCAGCCTTACTCAAGTAAAAAAATCAGAGAGGTGATGGAGTGGGTGGGAAGACTTGGGAACGTTCCACTCCTTTTAATAGGAGATTTTAATAATGTCCAAGACGATTTTTGGGACAAACACAAGTCTAACCCAGACAGAACACAGAGTCACACAACACCATTTGGTACATACGTTAGGGAGCTGGGGCTGAGAGACCTGTGGAGAGTGAGAAACGAAGAAACACGGTGCTTCTCGTGTTATTCGTCAACTCACAATACTCTATCCCGCATAGATATGGCACTGGGAAATGAACAAATGGAGGCGATAGTAGCAAAAGTGGAATACTTGCCAAGGATAATATCAGACCATAAGCCCATTTGTGTGTGTATCCAGCGGACGGAGTCTAGGATGGGGAGACATGGGGATGGAGATTTCACCCGGCGTGGCTGCGTTCGATGGATATGAACAAATTAGCCACAGAGATTGCTGAATACTTTGACTTAAATGAGGGGAGTGCGGAGCCGCAGATAGTCTGGGACACGGGAAAGGCATACCTAAGGGGACTACTCATTAGAGAAATTAGTCGTTGTAAAACAGAATCAAGACGGAAAGAAAGAGCAGTGGTAGAGACCTTGTGTGAGGCAGAGGCAGAGATGCTTAGGACTGGTACACCAGAGGCTGGAGACAGGCTAAAGGAGGCACAAGAGAGGGCCAATCAATATCTCTTGGAAAAGACCCAGAAGAGGAGGGAATTTCAGAGGTCCACCTTTTATGAGGAGGGGGAAAGGGTGGGCCACATGCTATCGGTGGTGGCGGCGGCCCAGAGGAGGACCCCATTCATATACTCCATTCAAAAGGTGGATGGTGACCTGACAGTGGATAGTGTGGAGATAGGTTCGGTCTTCACAGACTTCTATAGGGACCTATACTCCTCTGGCTCGGATGCCACGGACGGGGGTGTGGTGGCGTATTTGCAAGGGGTTAAACTGCCTAAACTGTCGGCAATAGAAAGAGAGGGGTTGGAGGGACCACTGACAGATGAGGAGCTGAGTGTAGCACTGGCATCTATGACTAACGACAGGGCTCCAGGGGGGGATGGACTTCCGATTGAAATATACAAAAGTATGGAAGAGGTGATGTTGCCCAAACTTAGGAAAGTATTGGAAAAATCAAGAGAGGGGGGGGTGTTGCCCGCATCCATGAGAGAGGCGATTATCATAGTGATACCAAAGGAGGATAAGGACCTGAAACATCCGGACTCCTATAGACCAATCTCACTTTTGACATCAGATGTCAAACTCCTGGCAAAGGTGTTGTCTAACCGGCTGTCTGGGGTTATCAATAAACTGATTCATCCGGACCAATCAGGCTTTATGCCGAGTAGGTCGACGGCAATTAATATAAGGAGATTATATTTGAATATGCAGCTACCGGTTGACAATGCCGGCCAGAGAGTGATAGCTTCCTTGGACGCCCGCAAGGCATTTGATAGTGTGGAGTGGGAGTACTTGTGGGCGGTCATGGAAAAAATGGGCATTGGCCCACAATTTCTCTCGTGGGTGCGATTGCTATATTCCCAACCAGAGGCCAGAATCCGAGTAAATGGGATACTGTCACAACGTATAGACTTATATAGAGGCACGAGGCAGGGATGTCCACTGTCCCCTCTCCTGTTTGCCTCAGCGGTGGAGCCCCTGGCGGCTGCGATACGGGACACACAGGAGGTGAGAGGGTTCAGATACGGGAACCTGGAGGAGAAAGTGGCTCTGTACGCAGATGACATCCTGCTGTTTCTAGAGGAACCGGAGGAATCCTTGGGTAGCGCTATGAGACTATTTGAGAGATTTGGAGATGTGTCCGGCTTGCGTATTAATTGGACCAAGTCTACGCTATTTGCCTTAGATGATAAGTTACCTAGTGATATGGAAGTGGGGGGACTACGCATAGTGGATAAATTTAAATATTTGGGAATATGGGTCTCAGCCCCAATTACGGACTACCTTAATATTAATCTATCCCCTGTATTGGACCTTCTCAGGGCAAAGGTGGGGGCATGGAGTAAATTATGCCTATCTGTGGTGGGCCGGATAAATCTAATTAAAATGATTTTGATGCCTAAACTGCTATATATATTGCACAATGCTCCCATCTGGGTCCCACAGAAGAGATTCAAACAGATTAACACCATTTTTAGGAGCCTAATTTGGGGGAAAAAACAGGCACGTTTGAGGCTGGACATCATGCAAAAACCTAAAGATGAGGGGGGTCTGGCACTGCCGAATCCATACCTTTATTTCTTGGCAGCACAGGGACAACATGTGAGGGGATGGGTGCAGCGAGCAGAGGGACCCGTAGTCCAAAGGATATTGGAAAAGGTAATGGAGAAATGCCCGTTGGTGCAATGCTTGGAGGACAACACCATGAATTTAGCGGGGAAACTAAAGCCCACTCTGCTTTTATATCATAAAGTATGGGAGAAATTGAAACAGGCGAGAGGAATAACACAGTTCACTAAATATTCCCCACTGTGGAACAACCATAACCTGCAGGAGATACGAGAGATGGGATGTTTGCATGAGTGGCGAAATAAGGGCATTGGATATGTGCACCAGATAATAGTGGGGAATAACTTAAAACCGTTCACACGATTGAGAGAGGAATTTGGACTAAGTGAAACCGGGGTATACCAATATGTACAGATGCAGCATGCCTTCCAAACACAACGAAGGGTTGGGAGGATTTGTATACAAAATGACATAGTGATGGATTATGTATGTGGTGACGGACCTACAAGAGGGGTGATTTCCACGGTGTATGGAGACTTACTACATACATTCTCGCTTCAATACCCGACACGGGCAAAAACAAAATGGGAGGCGGAAGTGGGAGTCATAGATGAGGACAAATGGTCCTCCATTCTGGAGTGGGTCCCGAAGTTATCCCTTAATGAACCGGGTAGACTGTCTCAGTTATATCTGATATATAGAGTCTACAGGTCACCTGCCTTCCTGTTTGGGGTGAATTTGAGACCTACCTCGGAGTGTCCCAGATGTAAAACGGAAGAGGCTGGGATATATCACATGATGTGGACGTGCCCGAGACTGTCAACATACTGGTTATTGATCATTAACAGAATTGAGGGGGCATATAAATGTATTATACCAAGAGAATCGGTGGTGTGTCTGCTGAGCTACGTAGACGAGATTCGTGTGGACCCCAACTCACAAACGGCCATCGCAAGATTGTTGTTCATAGCAAGGAAACTAATAGCCAGATACTGGATCAGGGAGGAACCTCCGACCAGAAGAGAATTCTTGACACAAGCAAGCTATATTTCTAGACTGGAAAGTAACATATATCACAGACGTGGGAGGGATAGGGTATACACCAAGATTTGGTCCCCATGGCTAGAATATGGCACATGAGAAGTGACGAATACACATGTGTAAACAGGGGGTATATAAGAGGTAGAAGAAACGGAGGGAGGGGGATTGTATATTGACATATCTAAAATTGTTGATATGATTTGTTACGGGTGATTGCTGTCTGGGGGGGAGGGGGGTGGGAAAGGGGTTTCAGAGATATAATAACAAAATGTATATGCTGGTCATTTTCCTGTATGCCTGTTTATTTGTTCAATAAAAATTTATCTGATCAAAAAAAAAAAAAAAAATAGAATTAATTTATTACCCTCATATCCTCTTTGTCCCACAACCCCAGGCAGTTATTCAACACATTTAAACTTCCTCCTCTGCCCCCCACTACTTCTCATATCTCTGCAGAAGACTTTGCAACACACTTCACCAGCAAGATTGATCAGATCAACAAGTCTTTGCTGCCCAACCATCACAACCCCTATGTAGATCAGATCACTCCTCTCCCCAACTAACCCTCCTTCCCTCCATCACTGAAGGAGAACTTGCACACCTCCTCTCCACTTGTACACTCGACCCCATCCCATCTCACTTCCTCCCCAACCTCACCACCACACTTATCCCAGCCCTAACCAACCTCTTCACTGACTTCTGGTACCTTTCCTTCTGCTTTCAAACATGCAACAATTACACCCATCTTAAAGAAGCCATCCCTCGACCCGACCTCCACATCCAGCTACCGCCCATATCCCTGCTCCTGTTTGCCTCCAAATGTCTTGAAAAGCATGTCCACACTGTACGCTCATCCCACCTCTCATCCAACTTCCTCTTTGACAAACTTCAATCTGGCTTCCGCCCCCACCACTCCACTGAAACTGCCCTGACCAAAATTACTAATGACTTACTCACAGCCAAAGCTAAAAGACACTTCTCCGTTGTCCTCCTTCTTGACCTGTCCTTTGCATGCGACACAGTGGACCACTGTCTCCTATTACAGATCCTTTCTTCCATTGTTATCACTGACCTTGCCCTCTCCTGGATCTCCTCCAACTTTTCCAACTGCACATTTAGCGTCTCCCACTCCCATACGACCTCCTCGCCCCATCCTCTCTGTTGGGGTCCCTTAAGGCTCTGTCCTGGGGCCCCTCCTTTTTTCCAATCTATACCCTTGGTCTGGGAGAACTCAAAGTCCCATGGCTTCCAGTACCACCTGTAGGCTGACAACACTCAGATCTACCTCTATGGCCCAGACGTCACCTCTCTGCTGTCCAGAATCCCAGAGTGTTTATCGGCCATATCCTCCTCTTTCTCCTCTCACTTCCTAAAACTCAATGTAGACAAAACCGAACTTATTATCTTTCCTCCATCTCACACACCTCCCTTAACCTGATCTATCACAATAAACAACATCACACTTTGCCCTGTACCTGAAGTCTGCTGCCTCGGAGTAACCCTTGCCTCTGCCTTGTCCTTCAAACTGCACATCCAAGCTCTCGCCACCTCCAACTCAAAAATATTGCCAGAATCCGTCCCTTCCTCAACCCTCAAACTACTGCATGCCCTCATCATCTCCCGTCTTGAGTACTGCAACCTCCTCCTCTGTGGCCTCCCTGCTAATACTCTTGCACTTCACCAATCTGTCCTTAACTCTGCTGCCCAACTAATCCACCTCTCTCCTCCTCCACTGGCTCCCAATTCCCCAGTGTATCCAATTCAAACAACTAACACTGACTTCCAAAGCCATCCACAATCTGTCCCCCCATATATCTCTGAACTAATCTCCCGATATCATCCAACTCGTAATGTTCGATCCTCCCAAGATGTTCTTCTTTCCTCCACACATGTACGTTCTTAATCTAACTGCCTGCAAGACTTCGCCCGAGCATTCCCCATCCTCTGGAATTCTGCACCCCAAAACATCTGACTATTCCCTACACTCGGAACCTTCAAGCGGAACCTGAAAACCCATCTCTTCAGAACAGCCTATAGCCTGCAATGACCACAGCGCCACCTCACCACCAGTGGACTTGGCGCTCCACCACCACTGGATCTGGCGCTCCACCACGATCGGACCCGGTGCTCCACCACCACTGGAGCAGACCCAACCTACTGTCTCCCTCCCCACTGCCCTGTAGAATGTAAGCCCGCCAGGGCAGGGTCCTCTCTCCCCTCTGTATCAGTCTGTCACTGTTAGTTTGTTCGTTGTATTTTTAACTTGTTTGTATGTTGCCCTTCCTCATGTACAGCACCATGGAATCAATGGTGTTCTATAAATAAATAATAAAATAGAAAAATAAGAGGAGTCTGCATTGTTCCCAGCATCAGGATTTCCTGTACTCACCGCTCTTCCGTAATTTTGACTGACCGATACATTTTGTCCCGGTTCCCATGGCAACAACTGTGAAATAATAGAGAAAACACACAGTATTACGCTACGTGCCCACGCGGCGTATAAGGTGCTGTAATTTTCTGCACCAAACGTACATCAGGAAGACACACTTGGCGGGTTTTTTCAGGCGTGTATTTTTTAATGATATCAATGGCTGGAAGAGCTGAATAACGCACCAAAATACGGAGCAGTAATTCATATGCTGCTTCTTTTTTCTGCATCGAATATCTGCACTATATGTGCAAGGGGAAACTATGCAGCGGTGGCACAGCACTGAGATCTCATAGACTTTGCTGGCTTCAGGATACACATGCAGATTGCTCAAAATAAGCATAAAAAAGCAGCAAGGGCACAGGGCCTATGAAGGCGAGATCTTACATTATTTCAATTACTTTCGTTTTCTGAGATAATGACCCTTGGGTTTTCATTGGCTGTAAGTCTTAATCATCAACATTTACAGAAATAAACACTTGAAATAGATCACTCTGTGTGTAATGACTCTATATAATATATGTTTCACTTTTTGTATTGAATTACTGAAAAAAAATGTACTTTTTGATGATATTCTAATTCATTGAGATGCATCTGTATATTACCGTATATACTCACGTATAAGCCGAGTTTTTCAGCCCAAAAATTGGGCTGAAAAGTCCCCCCCTCGGCTTATACGGGAGTCAGTGCCTGGGGGCCGAGATCGGGGGCTGGAGGAGGCTGGCAATTATACAGGTCCCCCTCACACTATGGTGTGCCCCCCCTCACAGGATGGCCCCCGCATGCAGCGCTGCGCACATACATTACCTGGCTATCAACTGTCACCCTCCGGTGGCGATCGCTGCTCCTGGCTCGGCTGCATCTTCATCTGTGTCTTCCTGCTTGTCACGTGACCGGCCGGGGTCGCGATGACGTCATCGCGATGAGCCCCGGCCACAAGCAGGAAGACACAGATGAAGATGCAGCCCGGAGCCAGGAGCAGCGATCCGCCACCGGAGGGTGACAGCTGATAGCCAGGTAATGTATGTGCGCAGCGCTGCATGCGGGGGCCATCCTGTGAGGGGGTGGGGGCGCCATACTGTGAGGGGGACCTGTATACCATCACTGCTGGGCAGTATACTGTGCTGGTGACCTGCTGTATACCATCACTGCTGGGGCTGTATACTATGCTGGTGGACCTGCTGTATACCACACTGCTGGGCTGTATACTGTGCTGGCGAACCTGCTGTATACCATCATCACTTGCTGGGGCTGTATACTATTGCTGGGGACCTGCTGTATACCACACTCCCGACTGGGGGCTGTTATACCTGTGCTGGGGTTCCACCCTCGGCTTATACGCGAGTCAATACGTTTTCCCCCAGGTTTTGGGGGCAAAAGTAGGGGGGAGTCGGCTTATACACGAGTATATAGGTAAGATGAGGATCAGATGTACAAGGAGGACCATATATACCAGGAATGGGAGATATATACCAGGAAGGGGACCATTTATTTCAGAGAGTGGACCATATATAGCAGGATGGGGATCATATGTTGTATACTAGTATTGACCCTGGATGAGGACCAGAAATACCAGGACGGAGGACAGAAATACCAGGACGGAGGACATTAATACACAATGAAGGCAGAGGGGGTAATTCACAAGTCTTAATGGGATTTAGAACACTACAAGGGCCTATAAATATAATCAATATGTGTGGGGGAGGGGCAGGTCCAAATTTTGCACTGGGGCCATTACACTCCAGTTATGCCACTGGATAGATAGAATGTTAGATAAAGATTGGAATTCAATCGGCGCTGCCAATTAAGAAGACCAAGGGTAGGTTATTGGTCAGTCAACTACCTGAAGAATACCTTTGGTCTCCTTAATTGGCATCGCAGGATTGAATTCCATATCTTTATCTATCATTATTCCTGAAATTGTGGAATCCTTGCAGCAGCCTCTGAATTTCTGTGGTGGTTGTGACTGGTGGAAGGTGAGCAAAACCAAACACTATTAGTGTAAACTTATTTACTGGATAACACCCTATTTTGCGCTTCTTCCTTTTTAGCAATTTAACTGGATACATAGAGATATTTAATGATTGATAGATGATCGATAGATACAGAGAAATAGATGAATAGATATATAAAGAGGGATAGAGACAGACAGATAAAATTGAATGCACATTGAAAGTCTGCAGCTGCTGATCCGCCATCACCTTTCTTGCGGTCGGGCTCAGCCTCCACCTGTATCACTGCCGCCATCAGGGTCCACTCCCTGCTGGTGTCCGGTCGGCCCTGCTTAGGGAGCTCGGTGCGGTAATGGTCATAACACAATGCAGCGATCTCATCCGCAGGGTCCGACCTGTAACCATAGAAACAATGACATCACAAGCAACAAACCCGGACCTGGGTGACGGTGGCATGTAAGGGAGGGGGACATGTAAGGGGCGGGGGCATGTGAGGGGGGGCGGCGGGGGCACAGCTGGACGGATGGCGCCTTGCTTGCAGGTCACAAAGTGATCACATGACATCTGACCAGATTAAAGGGACTGTCCATCGCTGCTGACCGCACAGGTACGTGACGGTGTAGATGTAACGGACACTCAGCTCCTGGGGCAGAAGTGACAGAGATATGGACAATCCCTTCAATTCAGGCAAATGTCACATGATCCAGGATCCTAGTACATTGTGAATGGACGAGCGGCCATTGATAGTAAGCGCAACTGTCATCACTATAGTCTATGGCTACAAATAGTAATAGTAATAGTAACACTTCCAAAGGTAAATAATGACTGCCTGGTTGTCCTGGAGACTGGGACCGCCCCCGGGGTGCTGCTCCCCACCTCCTTACCCGGCCATTACTGATGACGTCACCACACGTGACACTGAGGATGGAGGGTATAGAAGCCGCAGCTCCCGTGCAGACTCTGAGCCCTCCGCCGTTCCTCACAATCCCGCCTTCTAATCTCCTCACACTCCAGGCTTCTCCTATCTCCTCACTCTGTCTCCTCTGGCGTTTGTTTCCCCTTAGCGCCAGAGCGGGATTTGACGTCACGCGTGAGGGATTCTGGGAGTTGTAGTCTCCTCGCGGTGTTCCACAAGCGCTGAGGTTACATGCAGGACTACAATACCCAGAATCCCCCGCACTGCGATCCGGAGCTGAGACAGTCACACGTTTCCGCACACTGATATAAAGTCACGTTATTACAATAATTGATATTTTTTGTCATTTCAGTTATTACATACCTGAATAGTCAATGAGAGAGGGGGACACCGATCAATGGTCTCCCTGGGGCGGGGGCACTTAGTTTTCTTATTATAGAGCAACTATGGAGAGCTCTAGTGATTGCAGAACTACAACACCCAGCATGCACTGATAACAGCAGGCTACATCACATGGTATTAAAGGGAACCTGTCACCTCCTAAAAGCCACCTAACCTATCAACACATGTCCCTGCACCTTCCTATTACCATTATAACTATCCCTCTCTCTGCTAAATGCTTGCTTTCAATGTTGTAATAAACGTTATTATACTTACTCATTAGGATGATAATGAAGCAGGGGCTATATGCAATGGTACCCCTGGGGTGTTGGTTTGCAGCCTCCATGATCCTTTATCACCCCGATGGGCGTGATATTGTAATAAGAATCCTCTCTGCCCCGGTCTGTGTCTGACGTCGCTCTCCATTTGCGAGTATGAAGCGAATCACGTAATTTCCGGTTTTGATGACATCAGTACACCTTCGTCCCTCGGCCGGCTTCAAGCAGCGCATTGCGCATGTTCTTGAAGCCGGCCACTAAAAGAACCCCTGAACAGACTAATGGCTCCACCCCAAGCAGACTAATTGCTCTACCCCCGAGTAATCAGACTAATGGCTCCACCCCCGAGTAATCAGACTAACGGTTCCACCCCCGAGTAATCAGACTAATGGCTCCACCCCTAAGAAGACTAATGGTTACACTCCCGAGTAATCAGACTAATGGTTCCACCCCAAGTAGGCTAATGGCTCCACCCTCAAGTAATCAGACTAATGGTTCCACCCCAGGTAGGCTAATGGCTCCACCCTCAAGTAATCAGACTAATGGCTCCACCCTGAGCAGACTAATGGCTCAGAAAAGCAGAAAATACTGGGCACTCTAGGGTTTAATTATGGGTCAAGCCCAACTTGCAAGTGACCATCCAATGCAGCCTCTCAAGGCCACTTTACACACACAGATATCTGTGTCCAACTTCTGAACAGGTCTCTGGGTGCAGTGAAATCATGGACACATGGTTCCATTTTGTGGCTGTGTACAAATGTAACAATGTGTCCATGATTTCACTGCAACCAGAGATCTGTTCAGATATTGGACACAGATATCTGTGTGTGTAAAGTGGCCTTTAGAGGTGTTGCACGCTTGTCTTCAGAGCTATAATCCACACACGTGTGATAGACAAAAACAGCGGCACTCACCAGAGATGAACTTGAGTTTCTTTAGTTACAATCCTTATACATCTTTCAAGGTTCAATCAGCGGGGTAGGGGGAGTGAGGGGACGGCGGACGACAGCCTGCCGTTTCGCGGTCAATACCGCTTCCACGGGTCCTGGTTTGGCGTCTGACGTTATTCCCAGCACTATAAAGGCCAGGTTTAATGACGTCACCGTCAGCAAACAACAAATTGTGCATTAAAACAGACAGACAGCTGTGTATTTGGAGGATTAAGGTAAAAACTAAAGAAACAGTGACAAATGGAGATGCTGTTTAACATCAATGAAGCTGTCTGTTATACTTGATTCCAGATTAATGATACAGACTGGAGACGGAGTAATGAGATTACCGCCACAATTGCAATCTTCGTAAGGTTTGTTTGTAATAATGGTTTTAATGCACAATTTGTTTTTTGCTGACGGTGACGTCATTAAACCTGGCCTTTATAGTGCCGGAAATGACGTCAGACGCCAACACTAGGACCCGTGGAGGCGTTATTGACCGTGAAACAGCAGGATGTCGTCCGCCGTCCCCTCACTCCCCCTACTCCACTGATTGAACCTTGAAAGATGTATAAGGATCGTAACTAAAGAAACTCAAGTTCATCTCTGGTGAGTGCCGCTGTTTTTGTCTATAACGTGTGTGGATTATAGGTCTGAAGACAAGCGTGCAACACCTCTGAGTGGCTCCATTGGATGGTCGCTTGCAAGTCAGGCTTGACCTGTAATTAGACCCTAGAGTGCCCAGTATTTTCTGCTTTTCTGACTATTATGAGACTGTTTGCTAATTACTGTGAGCACAGAGGGTAGGGTGCAGTCAGTGACCAAGGCATATGAGTTCTGAACCGAATATAATGGTGAAGGCCAATGCAGGAGATATGTCAACATCTGTGTCAGCGGGGAGGAAGCGGAGACGTTTTTCGAAGATTGTAATGTGGCTGAGTTAACATTAATCAGCACAGAAAAGTCTGGAACAACGCATACAAAACCTAGCGGAAAGAGAAATAAGAACTTTTTGGACTATTCGGTTTTTGAAAAGCTATATTGCGTGCAAGAGTCCCACGGGAGCTAAGATTTATAAAAGCGATGGCTTTTGGTAAAGATGACCCTACCTTTGAAAAAGAATGGGGAAGAAGTTCTGGCTGCTAGCTCTGAGACTTTGTTGAAGCTGGTACTAAAGCAGAATGAGAAAGAGCATGAGAAAATTAATTCTGATTTGGTTAAATTGAGGGTGGAAATGGACTCCAGAGGCAGGGTCGGACTGATGTGCCTAGGGCCCACCAGTGGAATTGACTCTAGGGGCCCACACTGTAGGGACCATAAACGTTTTTATTACTTGTTCATTTCTCGGCCTCTGTCACTATAATGTGAGAAGTGTATTGTGCCCTGCACTTCATCTGTGTCTTGTTAATCTACTAAAAAGATGTTCAAACACATGTATGTCAGCGCCATCACACACACATACAAGGACCACACAGATGATCCAGAACAAGGGTCATTAATGGCAATGGTAGGATTGGCTCAACCATACAGACACACAATAGCTGGCAGACTGGTGCTCCTGTAGGTCGCCACAGTCCTGCAATCTGATGTGTGCTGAGCATGTGAGCCAGTATCAAAGGTGGGAATACAAGCTTTGACGTATATATACTTCAAATGGTAGTGAAGGGGTTAAATTACAATATATATATACAGCACACATATACTGGACAACACATGCTCATTACCAGTGCCGGGACAAGGCATTTTGGTGCCCTAGGCAGGTAAGGCAAACGGCGCCCCCCCGTGGCCATGCATTGGGCAATAAAGTCCACTTTTTTCTATTTTTTGTGCTGTTTTTCCTTTTTTTACACTCTCTCTATTATATATTACACACACACACACACACACACTTGAGACTGCTTTGGGCTGAATACACAATAGCTGTATCAGTCACGGTTCTGATGATTCTTGGTGCCAGCACCAATCTGTCCACGGTGTTTCTGGAGAGCTGCAGCTTGCAGATTGCTTCAGGGTGCCCCCTTCCTGATCACCAGCGCTCCGGCATTCAGCCTGCTGAGCGCTCAAACAACCCAGTCCACACTTCCAGTTAGCGGTTCATCACTTCCGGTTAGCGTTATAGAAATGAAGTTGCAACATCGTAGGATCAACGGTGTTTATTCCCTCTTCGTGTGGTCTTACATGGTGCGGGTGGGAGGACGGGGGGGTTCTCAAAGGCGATGGCCGTTTTACACCGCAAGTGGCGCTTCAACAGGCATATAGTCCACCATATGCCTGTTGACTATATGCCTGTTGAAGCGCCATCCCACAAAGAGTGAATAAACACCGCTGATTGTGTGTTGAAACTTCTTTTCTATAACGCTAAACACAATAGCTGTATATACAATAGAGAATACAGAATAGAGACAGCTGCTACCTGTATACACAATAGAGATGGCTGCGGACCGTATACACAATGGAGAATGCTGCTGGCTATACATACAATAGAGAATACACAATAGAAACTGCTGCTGGCCATACACAATAGAGAATACACAATAGAGACTACTGCTGGCCGTACTCAATAGAGAATACACGATAGAGACTACTGCTGGCCGTACGCAATAGAGATGGCTGCCAGCCATATAGACAACATCCCAACAGCTTCCCTCTATTCCGACAGCCTCCCTCCATCCTGATAGTCTCCTTCCTTCCTCCATCCCGACAGCCTCACTTCATCCTTCCTCCATCCCGACAGCCTCACTTCATCGCGATAGCCTCCTCCATCCCAACAATGTCCCTCCATCCTGACCGCCTCCCTCCATACTTCCTCCATCCCAACAGCATTCCTCCATCCCGACAGCCTCCCTCCATCCCGGCAGCCTCCCTCCATCCTGACGGCCTCCCTCCTTCTTTCCTCCATCCTGACAGCCTCCTTCCATCCTTCCTCCATCCCGACAGCCTCCCTCCATACTTCCTCCATCCCAACAGCGGTTCTCCATCCTGACAGCCTCCCTCTATCCAATAGCCTATTCCATCCTGACAGCCTCTCTGCATCCTTCCTCCATACCAACAGCCTTCCTCCATCCTGACTGCATCCCTCCATCCTGACTCCATACCAACAGCCTCCCTCCATCCTGACTGCATCCCTCCATCCTGACAGCCTCCCTGTCTCCCCACAGCCTCCCTGTCTCCCCACAATCTCCCTGTCTCCCCACAGCCTCCCTGTCTCCCCCACAGTCTCCCTGTCTCCCCCACAGTCTCCCTGTCTCCCCCACAGTCTCCCTGTCTCCCCCAAAGCCTCCCTGTCTCCCCAGTCTCCCTGTCTCCCCCACAGTCTCCCTGTCTCCCCCACAGTCTTCCTGTCTCCCCCACAGCCTCCCTGTCTCCCCCACAGCCTCCCTGTCTCCCCACAGCCTCCCTGTCTCCCCCACAGCCCCCCTGTCTCCCCCACAGCCCCCCTGTCTCCCCCACAGCCTGTCTCCCCACAGTCTCCCTGTCTCCCCCACAGCCTCCCTGTCTCCCCCACAGTCTCCCTGTCTCCCCCACAGTCTCCCTGTCTCCCCCACAGTCTCCCTGTCTCCCCCACAGCCTCCCTGTCTCCCCCACAGCCTCCCTGTCTCCCCCACAGCCTCCAGCATACCTTACCATTGGGGGGAGCTGTGGATGCGGAGCAGGGGTGCCGAAGCCCGGAGGGCACATCTGCAGGACGCTGCCTGCGAGGAGTAGCTGCGGCCCTGCGGCAGCTAGCGGTGGGCGCCGCCATGTTCTTTGTGGCCGGCGCCCACTAACAGTACAGCCGGTCAGTGGAAGCTGAGACTTCAACAAAATGGCCGCGGCTAATTGGAGACCGCGGCCATTGTGTAGAGGTCTCAACCTCTATTGACCGGCTGTACTGTTAGTGGGCGCCAGCCACAAAGAACATGGTGGCGCCCACCGCTCCCTGCCGCAGCTTCTCCCCGCAACTCCAGGGCCGGGCGGCGGTGACCGGACTCCGGTCAGGCGGGAATGCGCCCTGCCCAAGATGGCGCCCTAGGCGATCGCCTAGTTTCGCCTAGCTGTCGTCCCGGCCCTGCTCATTACATACACATCATACAGACACACAGACACACACAGCATACATGTCTTAGTTATATAACAGATGCTCAGCAGGTACACATCATATACACAGCACGTGTATGCTGGACAAGTGTATATACACTCTTCACTATACTCAAAAGATATCTAAACACACACACACACAGACACGCAGCTCGCACACAGACACAAAGCTCGCACACAGACACAAAGCTCGCACACAGACACGCAGCTCACACACAGACACGCAGCTCACACACAGACACGCAACTCACACACAGACACGCAGCTCACACTCAGACACGCAACTCACACAGACACGCAGCTCACACACAGACACGCAGCTCACACACAGACACGCAGCTCACACACAGACACGCAACTCACCCAGACACGCAACTCACCCAGACACGCAACTCACCCAGACACGCAACTCACACAGACACGCAACTCACAGACACCCAGCTCACACACAGACACCCAGCTCAAACACAGACACACACACACAACTCACAGACACACAGCTTACACAGACAAGCAACACACACACAGCCATGCAACTCTCACACAACTCACACGCAACTCACATACACAGCTCACACACAGATTATACAGGTACCTCACACAGTCCTCTGTGCTGGTTGTACATGTGCAGCTTCACATGCTCCCAGCCCCTGACTCCCAGCCCCTCCCTCACGCTCTGGCTAGCAGCAGATCTGTTAGGCTGGCTTCACACTTGCGGTTCCCTTTGCAGCATGCTGCGGAGGGGAACCACAAGCTGAGCGCAGGCACCGCAAGTCCCTATGTTTAACATGGGGACGCGGGTGCCTGTGCTCTGGTGCAGATTGGCGTGTGCACCCTGTGCGCACCCATTCACTGCAATATATGATTTGTACGCATGCGAATGCATGCGCACAAATCACACATTCTCGTCCGCACCAGGAACGCAACATGTTGAGCTGCTTATCTTTGGTATCTCAGCACAGGAGGCTCCTCACTGATCTTTGCTGGCTCTCAGTTCTTCCCGCGTGTGCAGGAGAACATGAGTACCCCCTGCAGATGCCGCCCCCTCTTTCACTAGCAGGTGACGCCGCCTGAGACAGACCACTCAGATTGCCTCATTATTTATATGGCCCTGTACTTGATTATGGATTCTTTTATTTACAATCAGCAATTTCTCACACATTTCTTCTCCTAGGTAACCAATCAGTCCCTCAGATTTAACAATATTCAAAGTGAAGGAAGATGTTATCCATCATCTTCAAATGGAAAAGTGTACTATAATTAATTCACCAATGTCACCATCTTATCCATGACCCATATAGTGTCTGTCACAACTGACTTGGGAAATCCCCTGTAAGAATTAATATGTGACGATGTAAAGCACAATCGCTCCAATACACTTTTCCATTTGGAGACTGATTAACATTTGCGTCACTTTAGTCTGACAGATCTATTTTTTTCTGTCTTTGTTATCATACTGTTATCCATAATAGCATGTTGGCAATATTTGGGATCTGTATGATATTCCGCTTTCCTCCAGGTCCCAATTTTCCCATCTCCTGTTTCCATATCCCTCTTTTCCCCACCACCCAACACTCTCCATCCCATGCACATGCCATCGCCCCTGCACTCTCCATCCTCTGCTCTCTCCATCCCCCTGCACTCTCCATCCTCCATCCCCTGCAGTCTCCATCCTCCATCCCCTGCAGTCTCCATCCTCCATGCCCCTGCTCTCTCCGTCCTCCATCCACCTGCTCGCTGCATCCTCCATACCCTGCTCTCTCCATCTTCCTGCTTTCTCCATCCTCCGCTCTCTCCATCCTCCATCCCCTTGCACTCTCCATCCTCCTGCACTCTCCATCCTCCTGCACTCTCCATCCTCCTGCACTCTCCATCCTCCTGCACTCTCCATCCTCTATCCTCTGCACTCTCCATCTTCTGCTCTCTCCATCCTCTGTTCTCTTCATTTCCCCAGCATCCTTCATCCCTGTGCACAGTCTGCCACCCTCGCCACCCCTCTCTCACGTACCCTGCACTCCTCTTGTCCATCTTCTCCAGCTTCTTATTTGACATTTTGCGCCTTCCTTCCCGCTGGGCAAAACTCTGTGGCTCCGCCTATCCGAGTCACATGTCCGTGATGTCATCACAGGTCCTCTTGCTCCAGTAGCGGGTAATAATGGTATTTTCTCTGCTGGGCAGGAGTGTATGTGTTCATCCTCTGCCCCTGCAGCGCTAACACCTCAAATTCACATCTGAGCTGCGGGCCCCTGGTGATTTTACTGTACAGGGGCCCTTCCAATCCTGAGTCTAACTTTTGCAAGTGAGATTCCAAGGGGAGGGGGCCTACCGGGGCTTGACCTGGGACCCTGGCAGGCCAGACCGCCACTGAGTCCAGGCTAGAGAAAAAACAAGAATGGACAGCGTTTATGAAAAAATTAGATAAGAAGCTTATTCCTTTGCAAATTGAAATTAAAATGAAAAAGAAAGAAAAATATCTGAGAGATAAGCATGATTATGAAACTGGTAACGTGTTCACATGGAATAAAGGACAGACGATACCCCATTCAAAAACAAAGATAAGAAAAAGAAACCTACCGTATATACTCGTGTATAAGCTGAGATTTTCAGCCCAAAATTTGGGCTGAAAAGTCCCCCCCCTCGGCTTATACACGGGTCAATACGGTACCTCAGGCTGGAGGAGGCGGGGGGAGGCTGCTGTATGAGCGGCCCCGTCACGTGGGGCCGCTCATTATATATGCACTGCTTCCCCCTGTCAATCAGCGGCAGGGGGAAGCAGTTCATATAATGCCCCCCAAAAGCTGGCACTGTCCCCCCTTGTAAGGGCCCCCCCCCCCCCCGCTGCTTATACATTACCATCCCGGTGTTCTGATCAGCGCGGCTCCTCGGTGCTCCTTCTTCATCCTCCCGTCCTCGCTGGCTGCATCTGGGATCTCCGGCCGTCGCAGGCATATGACGTCATCGCGCGACGGACGGAGATCCCGGATGCAGCCAGCGAGGACGGGAGGATGAAGAAGAAGCACCGAGGAGCCGCGCTGATCAGAACACCGGGATGGTAATGTATAAGCAGCGGGGGGGGGGGGGGGGCCCTTACAAGGGGGGACAGTGCCAGCTTTTGGGGGCTGCTGGGTACCCCCTGGGGGCTGCTGGGTACCCCCAGGGGGCTGCTGGGTACCCCCAGGGGGCTGTTGGTACCCCCAGGGGGATGCTGGGTACCCCCTGGGGGCTGCTGGGTACCCCCTGGGGGCCGCTGTTGGTACCCCCAGGGGCTGTTGGTACCCCCAGGGGGCTGCTGGGTACCCCCTGAGGGCTGCTGGGTACCCCCTGGGGGCCGCTGTATAACCCCTGGGGGGTGCTGTATAACCCCTGGGGGGTGCTGTATAACCCCTGGGGGCTGCTGTATATACTGCTGAGGCCTGTATACCACTGGGGCTGCTGTATATACCACTGGGCTGCTGTATAACCCCTGGGGGGTGCTGTATATACCACTGGGGCTGCTGTATAACCCCTGGGGGCTGCTGTATACTACCACTGGGGCTGCTGTATATACCACTGGGGCTGCTGTATATACTGGTGGGGTCTGTATATACCACTGGGGAGGCTGCTGTATACCACTGGGGTTGCTGTATATACTACTGGGGCCTGTATATGCCACTGGGGAGGCTGCTGTATACTACCATTGGGGGGCCTGTATACCACACTGCTGGGGGCTGTACACCTGTGCTGGGGTCCACCCTCGGCTTATACATGAGTCAATAGGTTTTCCCAGGTTTTGGGGGCAAAAGTAGGGGGGTCGGCTTATACATGGGTCGGCTTATACACGAGTATATACGGTAAATTTGGCCCCCAAGAGACTCCGAAAACTCCTAAAAACACACCGAAGGGTCCACCCTCTATATAAAAAAAAAATGAAACGAAAGTATAAGAATAAAGTTGAAATAAGTTCTAGCAACAGTGAAATAGATAGTAATGAGCTTAGTGATGAAGAACTTCCACCCTCTAAAAAATCAGCAGGTAAAACCAAACATATGTCACATAGCCCTTTAGGAGACACATTCAGAGAGGAAGAGGAGGACACGGTCGCGTATGGGAAAAGAAAGACAGTGTCTTGGAGAGACTGACGTCGAATGATGATGATTCCGTACAGATCTTCAATGTTACTGATGTAGATATCACCCCCGACATGGAAGGACTGTTAAAAAAGGGTTTGAATTTCTGCATGGAGGAGGAGTTTGATTTTTCAGACTTTAAGATTGATATGTTTAAGGCCACAAGGAAGGTTCATCCTTTTAAACATTTTGCAAATCAAAAGAATGACAAAAATAAAGAAGGAATTGGGTATAATGGTACTAAACAGCAATTAAAAGTGGCGGCTTTGTTTTTTTTTCAGTAAGGATTCTTCACTGAATGAAGTGAAAGAGGATACAGCCTTGTTGCTAGATATGGACCGCGGGGAGGTTGTTGAAGTGTGTTTGGAGGCTAGTAGTAACACCCCTTTTATGGGAGGAGTTAAGTCCACTTTTTGCCCTCGTATATCACCAGGTAACAACATTGATCTCTGTGAAAAGATGGTAAGGAAATTGAATCATTAGTTTATCCAAAACCCAAATCTAATTTGACTAAAGGGGAATTACAAGCTTTACACACCATACAGAAATGGGAGGATACACTAGTGAAAAAAAACAGATAAAGGAGGAGGGGTGGGTATTGATGAAAAAATCAGAGTATATTAAGGAAGCTGAAAGGCAGTTGAATGATCCCAAGACCTATTGTAAATTGTCAGGAGATCCCACTTTTAAATTTAATAATGAACTTCGAACCCTTCTGAGGAAACACGTAACAGCAGGCACCCTGGATAAAAAACAGGCAGAAAAATTATTCATTGAACATCCTAGGAAACCATGCTGGTACCATCTCCCAAAAGTTCATAAAAATTTGGAAAACTTCCCCCGGACACCCTATTATGTCCAGGATGTGTTCTCTCACGGAACCATTATTACAGTTTATTGATTGGCTGTTGAGACCAGTCTTGAAGACAGTACCGTCAATTGTAAAAGATTCTAGTGATTTTGTGAAATGTATTGACGACTTTGAGTGAAGAGAAGGTTATAAACTAACATCAATTGATGTAGAGAGTTTATATACTCAAATCCCTCAACAATTGGCAGTGGAAGTGGTCAGAGACATTTTAAAAATGGAGAATCATAACGAAACACTGGTTGACTTTATTGGAGAGTAACTGGAATTCATCCTTTCCCATAATGCTTTCTCTTTTGGTGATACCTGGTTCAACCAACTAGAAGGTACCGCTATGGGGACTCCGGTTTCGTGTACATTAGTCCAGCTTCACACCACGTTTTAATCCGATCCAGGGCTGTCCATTGTAAACCAGACAGCCCCGGACTGGATTTTGGCCCCATAGCATCCTATGGCGCCGGATGGAGCCGGATGGCAGCTTCTGCCATCCGGTTTCCATCTCTCCGGAAGAATCCGGGAGAATTCGGATTTTTCTCCCGGACAAAAAAAATGTTGCTTGCAACGTTTTTGTGTCCGGGGAGAAAAATCTCCCCAAATTGCCGCATCCGATGCAATCCGGCGCTCCCTAACATGGGAGCCTATGGGGCCAGATTGCCCCGGTCCGGGAGGATCCAGGAACAGGACACCTGCGGCTTGCACGCCGCTGTTGTTTCAGGACCGTGGCTAGCTCCCTGCGAGCCGTGGTCCTGAATCATCAGCAGCTGTGTCCGGGTGCACACCGGAGCGGAGGGCATATTAGCCCTCCGGTTCTGTGTGCTGATGCGGTCTGGGGCTGTCAGGTCCACAGCGGATTATCCCTGGATCGGATTAAATCATGGTGTGAAGCCAGCGTTAGCAAATCTATTTCTAGCTCATTTAGAGGACAGAGTGGTGTACTCCTCCTCGAACCCCTTCCTAAAGAATTTGAAACTGTTTTTAAGATAGGTCGATGACATTTTCATAGTATAAGAGGGGTCGGAGGAGGAGTTTAAATCTTTTGTGACATTTCTAAATAATACCAATAATTAGAACATGTTCTTTACAGCGGTATAATGCAACAAAGAACTTGAGTTCTTGGATGTAAAACTTGAGATTAAAGAGAACAAACTAATAAGATCTATGTTTAAAAAACTTACTGCGTCCAATACCCTTCTTCACTTTAACAGTGCACACCCGAGTCATACAAAGCGAGCGCTACCATACAGCCAGTTCCTTTGTCATACAAAGGGTTAATAACGATGCAGGAATATGTCAAAAGCAATGTTTAGAGTTAGAAAGGAACTTTTTGGTAAGAGGATATCCCCCAAATGTTTTGAAAGAAGCAAAAGAAAAAACCATGGATAAAGTTCAAAACAGGGATGTCATCGACCCAAAAAAGAAAAATAATGGCAAACGATTCGGGTTTACTTTCAAATTTGGCCCCATGTTTAACAAAATAGCTGGAGCCATACATACGTTTTGGCACATCCTTGAAAGAGATCGGGAACTGAGCTCGATAGGCTTGGGCCCCCGCTGATAACCTATAGATGTAATAATTTGAAAGACCTAGTAGTGAGAAATCGAGTGAACTGTCAAAAAGAGAAGTCGTGGTTGGGGTTGAGGCGCCCAAAAGGCAATTTCCATTGTAGAAATTGCAGGTACTGTAAGTACCATGCCATAGAAAATCCTATTGAGATCGGAGGTATAAGTCATAAGGTGTCATCATACATTAGTTGTAAAACCAAATGGGTAGTGCATGTCATTTTTTGCCCTTGTAAGAGGTTTTATATTGGAAAGACCATTAGAGAACTATGCACAAGATTTAATGAACATCACAAGTCAATTGCTACAGGTATTGGAAGTTCCAGGTTAATCCAACATATAAGAGAGCAACATGGAAGCAATGCAGATGTTCTATCGTTCGCTGGGCTGGAACATGTACCGGTGTCTAATAGAGGAGGGGATACGCACAAACTACATTTGCAGAAAGAATGTCGCTGGATCAGAAGGCTAAAGGCATGTGGAGTTCTAGGCCTCAATGATAAGAATGATCTAGCACAGAGGTCCCCAAATCCAGGCCTCAAGGGCCGCCAACAGTGCAGGTTTTCAGGATCTCTTCAGTATTGCATAGGGCTTGGAATCATTACCTGTGCAGATGATCACATTAGCACCTGTGCAATACTAAGGAAATCCTGAAAACCTGCACTGTTGGCGGACCTTGAGGCCTGGAGTTGGGGACCTCTGATCTAGCGGCTTTTCTTTAATGATAAAGATAGAGTAAGTGTTTGATGTAATTAGCTAAAGACGCAGAAGTTTTAATTAGACTGTTTTGTTTAAAATATATGGTTCCTGTACGCACGTGATGCCCTGAGTATAATATACTACACAATCCCTTTCTCTACCCATAACTCTTTATTCTTGGTTTTATTCTTCTGGAACTTTACTCCCTCTTCCCTTTCTCTGTTTACTTTCCCCATCTCCCTCCTTACACATACCCCCCCTGCCTTTTCCTCTTAGGTGGACGATTTTAGGATGTAAATTACAAATTACATAAGGTGTTAAAGTACTTTTGTCAAACCCCATCTCCTGTTGAGAGGGGAATCCCCCCCTCTGTTTCCATGGAAACGAAGAGGGGTTATAATTTAACTGTGGACGGGGCGCACCCATAGACCACAGAGGTCTTTGAATACCAGATCGAGCCGTGTAGGATATTGTTTAGACTGTATCTATGCAACCCTCCACATAAACGTTTGATATATGTGATTGTGGTTTAATGTGATGTTGTTATAATGAAAACCCTAATAAAGACATATTTACAAAAAAAAAAATATATTAGTTCCAAATGAAGTGTTTAGAACAGCAGGTATAGCAATTGCTTATAAGTGTATGGCAATAAGAAAATGGCTAATAGTAATATAGCTGCCACTGTGGGCATCAGATGGGATAATGTCGGCTGCTTGTTTATCATGTTTTAAAAGGAAAAAATAAGATAAATAGTGGAGACAGGAGTCTCTTGATCACCACTTCCCATGAGATACGCTCATTAGGACAGGGGTGGTATAGTTCTAAATTATTGGCATGTGTCTACCGGAGGTTGAGACGGTCCCGTCTGTTGCTAAGCAGTGATAACAGTTCAGCCGTTGACGCTTATATTATATAAGCTAAGGTTGACTGCCTGTGTATTTGGAGGATTAACCCCATAACGACGGCCTAACGTCCAGAGACGTCTGAAAAAGAGGGTACTTATGCCTGGCTGACGTCTGCAGACGTCAGCCAGGGAAAGTGCTCTAGCGCCCCCCAGTGGTCAAAAATCTCCGGGGTTTCAGCTACCGGGGGTAGCTGAGACCCCCAAGATTATGAATCGGGCCGGTTTTTACCGGTACTCGCCATGTCATCACGGTTATACACCGTTAACCGGTGTGTAACCGTGATCACATAAATATACAGCGAACCGCCGGTAAAAACAATGATTTCTCTGTCATGCCACAGGGTCAAACCCGTGGCATGAAGAGAAATCATCTGCCCCCCCCCCAGTACCGGTACACAGCCCCCGGTACTGGTACTCAGCCCCCACCCCCTCCCCCTAAAATGGCGCCGCAGCGCGTCAGCAACTAATGCCCGACATCATCTCCCTCCCATCTGACAGCTCGGATGGGAGGGAGATGATCCGTACTCCCCGCTCTGCCCCCCCCTCCCAGTCACTCGCCCCCCCCCCCCCCGGTCATGTACCCCGCCCCCCCATCCTCTACATGTCCCCTGTGGCCCGGCTCCTTCCAGCCCCCGCCGCCATCATCTGATCTCCCTCCCATCTGACAGCTCAGATGGAGGGAGATTGTAAGTATTCCCCGCTCTGCCCCCCTGCCCCGTCAGTACCCCCCCTCCCCACCCCCGGAGGTCTCCTGAGGCGGATACTCACCATCATCCTGGTGCGGCTCCCGCTGCTTCTTCCGGCCTCTTCATCTTCCTGTCTGCCGGCATGCGCAGACAGAACAGAGACTGCTCTGCCTGCGCATAGTGACAGGGCATGATCGCAGTGAGGTCATGGCAGGTCACCATCCTTGGTTCACAAAGGGTCAATTGTGATCCCATCATGAGATCACAATTAACCCTTTGTGAACCAAGGATCCTGACCTGCCATGACCTCATTGCGATCATGAGCTGTCAGTCTATGCAGAGACTGCTCTGTCTGCAATGCGAAAAAAACCACGGTCTGACGCTTTTTTTTTGCGGCCGCATCTGCTGCAAGTGCTGATACCGCACTTGCCGCACCTGCCGCAAGCCCGCATAGACATTCTATGGGGCTTGCAGCAACTGTGCCGCAAGTGCAGCAGTTATGCAGTAATCGCGGCAGATGCATTTTTTTCACCGCATCTGCCATGAACGGCAAAAACCGCTGATGTGAAAGTACCCTAAAAGTGAGAAATTGTGTGAAAAAAAGAAAATGTTCAATATGACGTTATCAAATTCTGTGAAGTAGCTGTAGGTTCTAAATGCTCACTATACCACTAGATATAATCCGTGAGGCGTCTAGTTTCCAAAATGGGGTCCCTTGTGGGGGAGCTCCAATGTTTAGGCACACAGGGGCTCTCCATACGTGACATGGTGTCCACTAACTATTGGAGCTAATTTTCCATTCAAATTGCTAGCGGACACCATGTCGCATATGGAGAGCCCCCTGTATGCCTAAACATTGGAGCTCCCCCACAAGTGACCCCATTTTGGAAACTAGACCCCCCAAGGAACATATCTAGATGCATAATGAGTACTTTCAACCCCCAGATGCTTCACAAATTGATCCATAAAAATGAAAAAAGAAAATTTTTGTGGAAAAGAAAGTACTTTTTCATTTTTACGGATCAGTTTGTGAAGCACCTGGGGGTTCAAAGTGCTCACTATGCATCTAGATAAGTTCCTTGGGGCGTATAATTTACAAAATGGGGTCACTTGTGGGGGAGCCCCAATGTTTAGACACACAGGGGCTCTCCATACGTGACATGGTGTCCGCTAACAATTGGAATTGTAAGTTGATACTATGTCGTGTATGGCGATCCCCTGTGTGCCTAAACATTGAAGCTCCCCCACAAGAGACCCCATTTTGGAAACTAGACACCCCAAGGAATTTATTTAGATGCATAGGGAGCACTTTGGACCCCCAGGTGCTTCACAAATTGATCCATAAAAATGAAAAAGTACTTTTTTTTCACAAAAATCTTCTTTTTTTTCCTTTTACGGACTAATTTGTGAAGCACCTGGGGTATCAAAGTGCTCACTATGCATCTAGATATGTTCCTTGGGGGGTCTAGTTTCCAAAATGGGGTCACTTGTGGGGGAGCGCCAATGTTTAGGCACACAGGGGCTCCCCATATGCGGCATGGTGTCCGCTAACAATTTGAATGGAAAATGAGCTCCAATAGTTAGCGGACACCATGTCGCGTATGGAGAGCCCCTGTGTGCCTAAACATTGGAGCTCCCCCACAAGTGACCCCATTTAAGAAACTAGATATCCCATGGAATGTATTTAGATGCATAGTGAGCTCTTTGAACCCCCAAGGTGCTTCACAAATTGATCCGTAAAAATGAAAAAGTACTTTCTTTTCCACAAAAATTTTCTTTTTTTATTTTTATGGTTTCATTTGTGAAGCACCTAGGGGTTCAAAGTGCTCATCACCCATCTAGATAAGTTCCTTGGGTGGTCTAGTTTCCAAAATGGGGTCACTTGTGAGGGAGCTCCAATGTTTAGGCACACAGGGGCTCTCCATACACAACATGGTCTCCGCTAACAATTGGAGCTAATTTTCCATTCAAATTGTTAGCGGAGACCATGTCGCGTATGGAGAGCCCCCGTGTGCCTAAACATTGGAGCTCCCCCACAAGTGACCCCATTTTGGAAACTAGACACCCCAAGGAATTTATTTAGATGCATAGTGAGCTCCTTGAACCCCCAGGTGCTTTACAAATTGATTCGTAAAAATGAAAACGTACTTTCTTTTCCACAAATATTTTCTTTTTTCATTTTTATGGTTTCATTTGTGAAGCACCTGGGGGTTCAAAGTGCTCATCACCCATCAAGATAAGTTCCTTGGGTGGTCTAGTTTCCAAAATGGGGTCACTTGTGAGGGAGTTCCAATGTTTAGGCACACAGGGGCTCTCCATACGCAACATGGTCTCCGCTAACAATTGGAGCTAATTTTCCATTCAAATTGTTAGCTGACACCATGTCGCGTATGGAGAGCCCCCGTGTGCCTAAACATTGGAACTCCCCCACAAGTGACCCCATTTTGGAAACTAGACACCCCAAGGAATTTATTTAGATGCATAGTGAGCACTTTGAACCCTCTGGTGCTTCACAAATTGATCCGTACAAATGAAAAAGCACTTTTTTTTTTCACAAAAACTTTCTTTTGTCCTCAATTTTTTAATTTTCACATGAGCAACAGGATAAAATGCATCCTAAAATTTGTTGGCCAATTTCTCCTGAGTACACCGATACCTCACATGTGGTCATAAACCACTGTTTGGGAGCACGGCAGGACTCGAAAGGGAAGGAGCGCCATTTGACTTTTTGAATGGAAAATTAGCTCCAAAAATCAAATTGCGCTCCCTTCCTTCTGAGCCCTGCTGTGCGCCCAAACAGTGGTTTATGACCACATATGAGGTATCGGTGTACTCAGGAGAAATTGCCCAACAAATTTTAGGATGCATTTTATTCTGTTGCCCATGTGAAAATTAAAAAATTGAGGCTAAAAGAACATTTTTGTTGGAAAAATTAAAATGTCCATTTTTTGTTTCCACTTTGCATTAGTTCCTGTAAAGCACCTGAAGGGTTAATAATCTTCTTGAATGTAGTTTTGAGTAGCTTGAGGGGTGCAGTTTTTGGAATGGTGTCACTTTTGGGTGTTTTCTGTCATGTACACCCCTCAAAGGGACTTCAAATGTGATGTGGTCACTAAAAAAATGGTTTTGTAAATTTTGCTGGAAAAATGAGAAATTGCTGATGAACTTTGAACCCTTATAACGTCCTAACCAAAAAAAATTTGTTCCCAAAATTGCGCTGACGTAAAGTAGACATGTGGGAAATGTTATTTATTAACTATTTTGTGTCACATAACGCTCCGGTTTAACAGAATAAAAATTCAAAATTTGAAAATTGTGAAATTTTCAATATTTTTGCCAATTTTTTTTATATTTTCACAAATAAACACAAAAATGATCGACCTAAATTTACTACCAACATGAAGCCCAATATGTCACGAAAAAACAATCTCAGAATCGCTCGGATTCAATGAAGCGTTCCAGAGATATTACCTCATAAAGGGAGAGTGGTCAGAATTACAAAAAACGGTCTGGTCATTAAGGTGGAAATTGGCTCAGTCACTAAGGGGTTAAGGTAAAAACTAAAGAAACAGTGACAAATGGAGATGCTGTTTAACATCAATGAAGCTGTCTGTTATACTTGATTCCAGATTAATGATACAGACTGGAGTAATGAGATTACCGCCACAATTGCAATTTTCGTAAGGTTTGTTTGTAATAATGGTTTTAATGCACAATTTGTTGTTTGCTGACTGTGACGTCATTAAACCTGGCCTTTATAGTGCCGGAAATGACGTCAGACGCCAACACCAGGAACCGTGGAAGTGGTATTGACTACGAAACAGCAGGACGTCGTCCGCCGTCCCCTCACTCCCCCTACTCCACGGATTGAACCTTGAAAGATTTATAAGGATCGTAACTAAATAAAGAAACTCAAGTTCATTTCTGGTGAGTGCCGCTGTTTTTGTCTATCACACTTGTATAGACTAATGGTTCTACCCCCGAGTATTCAGAATTAATGGCTCCACCCCCGAGTAATCAGACTAATGGTTCCACCCCCGAGTAATCAGACTAATGGCTCCATCTCCAAGTAATCAGACTAATGGCTCCACCCCGAGTAATCAGACTAATGGCTCCACCCTAAGCAGACTAACAGCTCCATCCCCGAGTAATCAGACTAATGGCTCCACCCCGAGTAATCAAACTAATGGGTCCACCCCTGAGTAATTAGACT
Organism: Allobates femoralis; assembly: GCA_033576535.1. NCBI lineage: Eukaryota > Metazoa > Chordata > Amphibia > Anura > Aromobatidae > Allobates > Allobates femoralis. Next base: position 107,418,616 of record JARQOC010000010.1, on the reverse strand, counting down.
AATGGCTCCACCCTAAGCAGACTAACAGCTCCATCCCCGAGTAATCAGACTAATGGCTCCACCCCGAGTAATCAAACTAATGGGTCCACCCCTGAGTAATTAGACTAATGGCTCCATTCCAAGCAGACTAATGGCTCCACTCCTAAGTAATGAGACTAATGGATCCACCACCGAGCAATCGGACCAATGGTGAGTAAAAAAGAAAAAAATTAAAAGGCATACAGCCTATTTGTCAGGGTCCTTACTGACTGGTAACACAGCTAATTACAAAACAAATCACAACCGTTGCAATTGAAGTTCTAGTTACATAGCAAAATGTGCATTAAATAAAGAAAAACAACAGTATGAATAGATGGCAACCTTACACCTATCAGCAGCAGCAGTGGCAAACACAATGTTAAATCATGGCACAAGGGTATAGGTTAACCTAGAAAATTGATACCAGTCTTAGTACACTCTGCTTGATTGGCTATTAAATGAGCTGAAACCAGACCCTATTGTGCTGTAGATTTTTTGCACAGAAATATCGGCGCATTACCCCAAATAAAACCTGAAGGGCTTTGTATAATTCACGTAGATTTTTATGGATTTTAGGCAGCATATAATAGGTTGGGATCCTTGGGTGCTTCATAGTCAGATACTCTGTCTCCTCTTTACTGATGATCGCCAAGCTGAATGCCGTACACAAGAGTTGGTCCAACTTCTTATTAAAGACCTGTGTTGATCCGAGGGTAAAATACAGTGGTTATTCTTGTCACTCAACTGTCGCTTTGCCTCCTTTATGTATAGCTCCATAGGCCATAAAACAATATTCCCTCCCTTGTCGGCCTTCTTATTTACAAACTGCTGATTCTTTTTTAACTTGGGGAATGCTGTTTTTCCTCAGGGGTCAGATTACCATTTTTCCCTGGTGTACGTTTTAGACTGCTTACCTCTTTACTATGTATACAGCGATAGCTGGTATTCCCCATACGCCTCCTCTGACGCCCATTTACAGGGGATAATCATTTTGGGACATACTTGTTAAACTATTTAATGTGACAGCTTGCTTCCCTGACTAAGATACCTGATATAACAAAACGCGAAGGATCTGGTAGGGGTCCCTCTGTCACAGCTGGCATTTCCTTCCTTCTATCTGGAAACAATGCATAAGGAACCCAATGACTGAGTCACAGGATTAATGTTTTACTATAATTTTGGTGATGGCCCCATGTTTGCATGTCTCCTTTCTCTTATGCTAGGCGAAGACCATGTTGCCACTCTACAGATCTGATCGATAGATACGTCTGACCTTTCTGCCCAGGTAGTAGCCACGGCCCTTGTGGAATGAGCTCTCAGATTCTTCTCCACTTCTTTGCCACTTGCAGAGTAGGCCATGCTAATAGCCTTCCTAACCCAACGAGCTAATGTGGCTTTGGAGGCCCTACAACCTTTCATCTGTCCCTGAAAACAAACAAAAAGGGACCTATCCTTCCTCCAAGAACTCATGGACTCTAGGTATCTTTCCAGACAGCTTTTGACATCTAAGGAGTGTAATGTTAGTTCCTTATCATTGGTAGGGCTACTACAGCAAGTGGGCAAAACAATCTCCTGTGACTGGTGAAATGTAGAGACTACCTTAGGGAGGTTGGCCGGGTCAGGTCTTAAGATCACTCTATCCTCTCGGAACAAGGTAAAAGAGGGTCTAATGAGAGGGCATGAATGTCTCCTATCCGTCGAGCGGAGGTTAATGCTACCAAGAGGACAGTCTTAAGGGAAAGAACTTTAATGTGAACATCCTGCAGGGGTTCAAATTAAGGTTCTGTTAATGCAGAAAGTACCAGGTTGGGATCCCAAGATGCTGAGCTAATGGGCTTACCGATGTAGATCTGGCGCATGCTTTGATAAAGCGTGAAACCCAAGGGTCCCCTGCTAGATTGAAGTTATAGAGCTCTTCAACGGCCAAAACCTGGACTTTATGAGTGTTCACCGAGAGACCCACCTCCACCCCCTTCGCGCAGGAATCCTAGAACCAAGTTGATAGGGATTTACCCTTCTGGATCTGCGCCTGTCACTGACAGGATTTTTTTTCCAGCTCCTATGATAAATTCAGGAAGTTACAGGTTTTCTAGATTTAAGGAGAGTTTCCAATACTGCAGCCGTGAACCCCTTATTACTCAAAATCCGCCTCTCAAGTTCCAGGTAGTCAGGTGTACTCTGTCTACCTGAGGGTGATAAACCAACCCCTGGGAGAGGAGGTCTGGAAGATCCGGAAGGACCCCGGGATCGGAGACCGACATCTGCTGGAGCCAGAAGAACCATGGCCTCCTCGGCCAGAAAGAGGCGATCAAGATCACTCATTCCCAGTCTTCCCGAATTTTGTGCAGGACTGTCGGTATCAGAATTAGTTGGGGAAAGGCATAAGCTAGTCTGAATTCCCAGTTGATCAGTAGTGCATCCACAGCAAATGGATGACACCTGGGATCCAGGGAGCAAAACCGATCCACTTGCCGGTTGGACCTGGTTACGAACAAATGTATGTCGGGTGTTCCCCACATGTCTGTGATCTGGCGAAACACTGTCTGATTCAGAGGCCACTTGCCATGGTGAAGTTGTACTATGCTGAGGAAATCTGCTTTGCTGTTGTCTTTTCCCCTTATATGTACTGCCAAGATGGAGGCTAGGTGTGTCTCTGCTAGTAAGAGGATATGTTTGCACTGTGTCCCCCTTTGGTGGTTTATATATGCTACCGACACCTGATTGCTGGAGGAGTTGGCTTACTCCTGTCCCAACAATGTACTTTCCAGGGCATCCCTCCAGCCCCATCACCTCATTCCCTTCTTTTGAGGTCCACACCATTAGGCTCTTCCACCCCCTCCCCCTCAGAGTAGCAGTTGTATACCGCTCCCCAGGTTCACCCACCCAGTTCCTCAACCATTTCTCTGCGTGGCTGATGCACTTCATGTCCTCAGAATTACCAACCCTTATTCTGGGAGACAGTAACATCCCCATCTCCCCATCTGCATCCCAGCTCCTATCTCTAACCATTTCTCTTGGCCTCTCACAGCTTTTAACCTCTGAGACACACAAAGATAGTAACATCCTTGACATGGTCTTTACCCGGCTCAGTTCAATCTCTCCCTTAGATAACTCGCCTCTTCCTCTCTCTGATCACAACATTCTCTCCTTCACACTCACAAATCCTCGCCCACCACAGCACACCCCTACCCATCACACATTCAGAAATTTACAAGCCATCAACCCTCAAACACTCACAGACTCTCTCATCTCATCACTGTCCCCAATCTCCTCCACCCTGTTCCAATCTGGCAGTAAATCACTACAATGACACTTTCAGAAGCTCCCTGGACCAAGAAGCGCGCCCTCATCCTCAGAACCTCCAAACACAGCGTAAAACAGCGCTGGCTCATATCACAAACGCGATTCCTCCAGCCATGCTCTAGGAGTGGTGAACACCTATGGAAGAAAACTCGCTCCCAAGAAAACTTTATCCATTATAAATTCATGTTAAAAACCTACAACTCTGCCCTTCACCTCGCCAAACAAAACCTACTTCACCACCCTGATCGCCTCACTATCCAACAATCCAAAAAAAGACTGACACCTTTCACTCTCTCCTCAGTCCTAAAGTGCAGGCCCCCATCACTGACCTCTGTGCTGATGATCTGGCTTCTTACTTTATGGAGAACATAGACAACGTCCACCAGGAAATCAGCTCCCAGCCTCCAAGAGCTGTTAGGCTGCATTCACACTTTGCGTATTTTGCCGCGTTTTTTTACGCGCGCTTTTCAAAATACGCAATGTGCCTTTTGTCTGCCTGCAAAGTGAATGGGAAATTCACTTTGCAGTGCAGACATTGCATAAAAATACGCAGTGCGTTTTCCGGGAGAAAACGCAGCTCCGTAAACAATTGATATGTCAATTGTTTACGCAGCTACTTCTGCGTATTCTCCCAGAGGCCGTGGCCGCCCCATTAGACTTCACAGTGTATTAATACACACTGTGAAGTCTAAATTAAACAAAAGCAAGTGTGTGAAAAATAAAAAAGAATGAATACTTCACCTCTCCGACGCCTTCTCCCGGTGTCTGGTGCCTTCTGCCGCTCTCCGGTGTCCGATTCTAAGTCAGATCTCTTCTGACAAGACCTGTGGTGACGTCAGAGGGGGGGCGTTCCCGGGCACTCGCGGTCATGTGATACCACATGACCGCGAGCAGCCAATCAGCAATGGGACCGCCCCGGGAACGCCCCCCTCTGACATCACCACAGGTCCTGTGAGAAGACATCTCACTTAGAATCGGACACCGGAGAGTGGCAGAAGGCACCAGACACCGGGAGAAGGCGTCGGAGAGGTGAAGTATTCATTCTTTTTTATTTTTCACACACTTGCTTTTGTTTAATTTAGATTTCACAGTGTGTATTAACACTGTGAAGTCTAATGGGGCGGTCACACATGTCACAGAGGGGAGGAGGAAGCTGGATTCTTCCTCCCCTCTGTGACATCACTGCGCTTTCTGGGGGAAAGAAAGCGCAGTGTGTGAAAGCCCCTGCGTATTTTGCTGCGCTTTTTTGCGCGGCCCGAAAAACGCGGCAAAAAGCGCGTGCAAAAAAGCGCAGCAAAATACGCAAATGTGTGAACGCAGCATTACTCCCATTCTTCCCCACATTTCCTCCGGCTCACTCTCCATATTTGACCCAGTCACAGAAGAAGTCGTATCCAGCCTCCTTTCTTTCTCTCGTCCCACTATATGCACTACTGACCCCATTCCCTCACACCTATTTCAGTTGGTCGTCACCTACTCTCCAGTTGTCACTACTCAGCCAAAATCTTCACTCTCTCCCTCTCTTCTGGCATCTTCCCGTCCTCCTTCAAACACTATCATTACTCCATTTTTAAAGAAATCTTCTCTAACCCATCCGGCACTAATTACACACCAGTCTCCAATCTCCCTTTCAACTCTAAACTCTTGGAGCGCCTGGTCTACACCCGCCTCACATGTTACCTCTCCACTCACTCTCTTCTAGACCCATTACAGTCTGGCTTCCACCCCCTACACTTTACAGAAACTGCCCTCATAAAAGTGACCAATGACCTTCTGATGGCAAAAGGTAATGGTGACCACTCTCTGCTTATCCTTCTTGATCTCTCTGCAGCTTTTGACACAGTCGACCATCTCCTACTCTCCATGCTGCACTCCATCAGCATAAAGGACACGGCTCTCTTCTGGTTCTCTTCCCATCTCTCTGACCGCTCTTTCATTGTTTCATTTGCTGGCTCCACTTCTTCCCCTCTTCCTCTCACTATTGGAGTCCCTCAGGGTTCAGTCCTTGGCCCTCTCCTCTTCTCTCTCTACACAGCCCCGATTGGACAGACCATCAGCAGATTTGGCTTTCAGTACCATCTTTATGCTGATGATACACAACTATACACTTCTTCCCCTGACCTTACTCCCGCTCTAATAAAGAACACCAGTGACTGTCTAACCGCAATTTCCAATATGTCTGCTCTATATCTGAAACTCAACTTCTTCTGCTCCCTCCCTCCACTAACCCCCTAAATCTGACATCTCTCTCTCAGTGTGCGGCACCACGATAACGCCAGAAGGCTCGCTGCCTGGGTGTTATGTTTGACTCTGATCTCTCCTTTACCCCATAAATACAATATCTTGCCTGCTCTTGCCGCTTGCACCTGAAAAACATCTCTAGAATTCGCCCCTTTCTTACCTTGCAAACCACAAAAACTCTTGTGTGCGGCAGCATGGGGGGCCATATCCAGGACAATGGGGACGCATATAACCAGGATGATGGTGGGGGCATATATCCAGGACGATGGGGAGTGTATATCCAGGATGATGAGAGGGCGCAAATATCCAGGACATGGGGGAGGGATATATCCAGGATGATGGGGAGGGAGGGACATATATCCAGGATGATGGTGGGAGGGCATATCCAGGACGATGGTGGAGTCATATCCAGGACGATGGGTGGGAGGGCATATCCAGGACGATGGGTGGGAGGGCATATCCAGGACGATGGGTGGGAGGGCATATCCAGGACGATGGGGGGAGTGTACACTTACCTAATTTCCAGATATGCACGATACCTTCCCATCTTAGGCCCTCACATGAAGATCATCGCGCACCAGCGGTGAGGGATATTAAATGAGCATAATTAGCAGGAGCTTGTGACCTCCCCGCTGCCTCAGCTGCCCTTCCGCAGTTTCCTCCCAGCCTGCTCCAGAGCGGCAGCTCCCCTCCCAGGTTCTATATACAGACCAAAAGACGCACCCCCCACTTTCCCCCAAAATTCTGGGGGAAAAAAAGTGTCCTATTGTCTAAGAAATACGGTAAATCCGAGTGGAATTTAAAGTTTTAAAAATCCACAATCACCAAAATGCTGATTTTTTACATTTTTCTTTGCTCTGCATGGATTGGGAGAGTCATACTCTACACACCATAATCACAGTTTATATAATTTATTTTCGGTATAAAGCAGCACATTGCTGTAGACGGCACCCCGGACAGACACATATCAAACAACTTAAAAGTAGACAGATCCTGAACGTTACACGGACGTCCCAGAGCTGTGACTGGGGACGGATTCCTTTTTGTTGTCTTCGGGTTTCATGGCTGGGAACAGTAGGACCTCCTAGAGAAATGGGAAAGCCGGTATGAGACCAAAATCACCGGGAGAATCGGGAGAGACCAGACAGATCCGTACCTTTATATTATTGGAGTCTGTTAGGAACATGGTCAGTCGGTCAATGCCCATCCCCAGCCTGCGGTCGGCGGCAGGCCGTATTCCAGGGCGGTACAGAAGTTGTCATCGATGAACATGGCTTCATCATCACCGGCAGCTTTGGCCTAAGAGAAAAGGAAACAGTTTTAGGATTCAGGAGATAATAGGACTGACAGGTAGTCCTAAGGATTGTGGCATCGGACCAATGTTAAGCTCTGGGTGACAAGCAAGAACGCAAGTTCCCAAGAAGCTGAACCCCTTTGATGTGGACTCGCACTCTGAACCTGCATCTTTCCCCGCACATGATGGCTGATTTATCCACCCATCATATGCTTCCAACAGCTGCATTTAGATCACAGATCCGACCACAGATGTTAACCAGTTAAATCCCGCTGTCAATCACTTATTTAACCCTCATCGCCAGGTGGGCACATCATTCCCTGACTCCATTGGCACACCTGTGACATAATTGCTCAGTGCTGATAACAGCAGCGGCTCAGCTGATGACTCCTGTATGTCATCACAATCCTCCTGAGAATGCCGGCTGAGAGCAACATTCATAGATCATGACTAACTATACATAGCAGAGCAAATGCACTGCTGTCTATAGCACAAGCGATTGGACGATCACAGATGCAAATCCCCAAGAGGATTAGTAAATACAGGAAACAAAAAAATTTTAAAATATACCCCTACAAAAGTTCAAATCACCCCTCTTTTTGCCCCATTGAAAATAAAACAATTACAAAAGAAAATAAAAATATTTTGGTATCGCTGCATTCAGAAATGTCTGGTCTATCAAAATATAAAACAAATTAATCCGTTGAGAAAAAGCGCAACAATAAAAAAAATAAAATAATAGGCCAAAGTTATTTTTTTTGGCTGCCACAACATTGCAATAACATCTAATAACAGGCGATCAAAACTTTATCTACCCAAAATTGTTTTCATTAGAAACGTCAGTTCAAGACGCAAAAATTAAGCCGTCACTCAGCCCCAGATCCTGAAAAATGAGAACGCAACAGGGCGCGGAAAATAGCAACAAAAACGCAATTTGTTTATTTACAAGTTTCTGAATTTTCTTTCACCGTGTAATAATATTTGTTCACTTACATAGAGCTATTAATTTCACAGGGCTTTCCAGACATCAGTAACACTGTCCTCATAATGCAGAGGCTTGCGTATAAATCATACATTCGCATCCGCAACGATTCTGCAACATGTTGTGTACATGTTGCAGATTCAGTGCGGCTGGGAATGTTTGTTTTGTACGCAAGCCTCTGCATGCGTACAAATCACACATGGAGGGCGATGGGAACGCACGGCCATCCGCACCCGACCGCTTACACCGTGTGTCCCCCATGTTAAACATGGGGATGGGCGGTGCTGCAGTTGGCTCACGTTCACACGCCACAATACGCAGCGGCGGCGAACGCTAATGTGAAACTGGCCTAATGTCGCTAACCCGGCATGACAATGTTTGCAGCACTGAAGTAAAGTAATCCCAGAGTGAACGTGTGCAGCTCCAGATCTAGATAAGGGAAATACATGTGTAATGTGCCAACATCAGGCCTGATCTACTACTCATGTTTCGATATGGCCATATTTATAAAGCCAAGTATCTCCATTTTCACTTTTTTTGCTTAGCTGAAAGATTTCTATACTCCAATTGTCACGGTAGAGAGCCGCTTTCCTTAGTGTTATAATTACCATGTTTTGCATTGCACCTCTGCACACTGACATGATTGAGTGCCGCAGTTTTTCTAAATTCTAATGTGCGACAGTCACGTTGCTAAAAGGCCAGCCAAGTCTTAAACCAGTTATCCAGTCTAAACTGATAATTCTGCGGTCACTCTATGTGTTGCTCTATGTGACTGCAGACTTATCAATCCTCCCAGCGCCCGCACTGTGCTATATGAGGATTCACTGTTTCTAAGTCTAGAAGGTCCACAGTTGTATTGAGAAGGCTGTGCCCATTAGTCAGGTTCTGGCTGGAATATGCATACCGCATAACTGTGGTCTGTTCCAGACTTAGAAACAGTGAATCCTCGCATAGCACAGTGTAGGCGCTGGGAGGATTGATAAGTCTGCAGTCACATAGAGAGACAGAGAGACAGCAGAATTATCAGTTTAGACTGCACAACCCCTTTAAGGTATGAATGTGTTAAAATGATGGCATAAAGTAAAGGTCCATCCTCCTGAGGGTAAAGTGGCTGCAGGTCTGTTTTTAGCCACCCCCCACTCCAAAGATGTTCCCAGCACATTGGCATATTAGTGATTTACCTTTGCTTGGTCCTCAAACAGCTCTCGCTGCCGGACGGGGTCGTTCAGTTCGGTATATGCATTGCAGATCTCCTTCTTCATGACAAACAGCTCAAACCTTTCCGTCAGCCCCTTCTCAGATCGGTGCCTGGTGTGCAGGGGAAGAAAACAATTTACAAGTGCATGTAATACTCAGACATGCCGCGTACCGTCTAGCGGGAGCTCCAGCCTCACCATTTAGCCAGAGGGCTCATTATTTGCGGATGGTCACAGATATAGGTTGGGTTGATGCATGTTACTTCCAAGAAGTCTCCAACAAGCTGGGAAGAAAAAAAAAAGAAGAAGGGGGATAGTCCCGCACCAAATACCAGAGTGTTGTATCTCTAAGTTGTAACGAGCTGATGGGAGAGGAGGCACACAACCTTATCTAACAGCCTGGCGGTGGTCCGAGGAGGGGGACACTCCACACCCTTCTCCGCACACAGGTCATCCAGGAACTTGCGGGTTTCTGGTTAAGAAAATTCAACAAAGAAAACGATTTGCAAACTTTAAGCAGATTTTTGTAAGTTTTTCCTTGCATGTGTGCCAGCAATGTGAATGTGAATTTCTGAAGTGCTGTGTCCACCTTCAGGTTTTTTTCTTTGCAGATTTTAATGCAGTAAAAAGAAGCAATGTCAATTGTTTCTGCATTTTTCCGTGTCTTTCTCATAGACTAAAATAATAAAAATAAATAAAAAAAAAAACAACACATGCAGTAATTTTCCTGCCAGGAGATGTAGATTTGATGCCGAAAATTCTACAACCAAATTTGATAGGTGGGCACATACCCTACAGAGACATTTTATCTGTGGTGAAATTTTATGTAAAACCAAATTGTCTCTTCAGGGAGAAAGTAGATGAACTCTAGCGCCATCTATTGGAAGCAGCAATCCTAAAAGTCATAAATGACTTTTTTTTTAATCAGATAGTTTTTATTAATTTTAAAAGTCATATAAAACTGAACATATACATGGATCATATGTACGTTCATGTACAAAAGATAAAGCATAATAACAAGGCACGTATAATAAACCCTCCCCCAACCCAACTCCCCCCTCCCCACAGGTCTGATAGATAGAACCGAATAATTACAGTTGCACAAATTTAAACAAGTAAGGCCTTTCACATCAGCGTTTTTTTCAATGCGGCAGAGCGTGAAAAACCGATCTGCCCGATTACCCATACCGGCCACTGCGGCGGTTGCGGTTTTGCATGCAAAGTATAGCGGACTGCGGCAGGTGCCAAGTCGTTTCACTTGCGCAGGCGCGCGAAAAACCGGGTCAGCCGTTTTTTCGCGCGCACTGCGAAGTGCAAAACGCACTTGCGCACTGCCGCAATCGCTATACTTTGCATGGCAAAACGCACGCGCCGCAAGTGCAGCGGTTGCGTAACGGCAGATGGGTTTTCACGCATCTGCCGCGATTTAAAAAAACGCTGATGTGAAGGCCTAAATAGGTCGTCGCGAGCCGTCTCAAAACTGTATACACATTAGAATCTGTCACTCAGCTCATCCGTCAGTAAATCAAACAGTACAAGCCAACCCCCCCAAAGCCTTTCAAACAACCGGGCCTGCCTCTTTTCATATAAATATACTTTTCTCTAAACAAAATATGGTTTAATCTGTTAATATATTCTTGTCTAGTAGGTGCTTTTTCTGATATCCAAGTGGACGCAATCAGTTTCCTGGCAGCGAATAGCATTCTAGCAACCGTAATTTGAAGACATTCATCCCCCGAACATCATCTACATAACCCAGGACACATACCACAGGGTCCCTAGGTATCTCCTGCCCTGTAGTCATATGGATAAGATTGAGGACTATAATCCAGAATGCCTGCAGGCAGGGGCATGTCCACAGCATATGTAAGACATCTGCCCCCTCCATTGAACACTTGGGGCAGCACGAATCTTGCCTCAGTCCCACGTCACATAACCACTTAGGCGTTCTGTACACCCTGCGATAATCTACTGGGTTCACCAAGAGACAGCCTAGGAACCATCTGAAGGATATTCTCCCACTGCTCCCCTGAGATCGACCCCAGTTGCTGCTCCCACTTCTGCTGCGCTCCCATTGGATGCTTTGACAAAACCATGCTGGACAGGCCATTGTATATAAATGAAATAAGACCTCTAGTTGATGATACACTATGCAATCCTGCTGAATAACAATAGGGGAATTTCTAGTCTGGATAGTATAGGCATGTCGTAGCTGTAGTTATTGGTAAAACATGCAGTGCTGCAAAGGGAACTCCTGCCGCAGTTCTTCAAAGGACTTGAAAGATTCTTTCCCCAATAGTTGCGACAGCCACCATATACCAATCCTCCTCCATTGTGCGAACCCTTTCAGTGACCTCATTGCCGGCAGATTGCTATTGTCCCATATAGGAGAGTATTTTGTGAAAGCCGTGATATTTCTGATCTGTTTGATCTTGTCCCAGACCCTCAGCATAAGGGCTACAGTCGGGAATCTGGAAGCTAGAGGGCGAAGCTTACCCGCCTCCAAGCTAGTCAGCAACGAGCCCTGCCCCAGTAAGTACCTAAGGACGGGTCTCCCGGCTCCCTCCATTCTACCCTCGCTGTTTTCCATCCCCCCCGCCAAGTGCTGACATTGGGATGACAAAAAGTATATCCATGGATTAGGGAGCGCCAATCCCCCTTCGTCTTTAGGCTTCTGCAAGTGCTCCAATTTAATCCTGGCGCCACCCTTTAACCATATCAATTCCCTGAATATAGCGTTAATTTTATGGAATCTACCCAAAGGCAACCAAATAGGGGAGTTGTGGAGGACATATAGAAGCTGCAGCATAATTACCATTTTTAATAGATTCACTCTTCCCACCACTGACAAATGCAACTTGGCCCATGCTCTAATTTTCTGTTGCTCATAGTCCTCCAAATCGGTGGATATTGTCAATCCCAAATATTTAAATTTAGTCACTTCTGGAATGTGTACAGGTATGTCCACCCCTGGATCCAGTGCGAGCACAGCGGACTTATCCCAGTTAATGACCAACCCCGATATCTTTCCAAAGCCATCAAGAAGAGTCATAGTATTTTTCAAGGAGCTATCAGGGTCAGCCAAAAACAAAAGCAAATCGTCCGCGTACAATGCTACTTTCTCCTCAGATGGTCCATATCGAAAGCCCACAATACCCGGATCTCGTCGTATAGCCGCTGCCAAAGGTTCAATTGCCAAGGCAAACAGGAGCGGGGACAAAGGGCAGCCCTGCCTCGTGCCTCTATACAGATGGAAGGGATCAGACATTGAGCCATTTGCTCGTATTCTGGCTTGTGGGCCCGAATATAGAAGTCTGATCCAGCCTATAAAGCCCGGACCAAAGCCCATACACTCAAGCACAGCCCATAAGTACCGTATATACTCGTGTATAAGCCGAGTTTTTCAGCCCAAAATTTGGGCTGAAAAGTCTCCCCCTCGGCTTATACACGAGTCAATACGGGGGGGGGGCTGTGTCCGGGGCTGTGTCCGGGGGCTGTGGAGGCTTCAGGAGGCGGGGGGGGGAGGCTGCTGTATGAGCGGCCCCGTCGCGTGGGGCCGCTCATTAAATATGCACTGCTTTCCCCTGTCTATCACCGGCAGGGGAAAGCAGTGCATAACTAATTAAATCCCCCCCCAAGTGCTGGCACCTGCCCCCCCTTGTAAGGGCCCCCCCCCCGATGGTTATATTACCATTCCGGACTTCTGATCCGCGCCGCCCTCGCTCCTCTCCCCACTGCTCCGTCCGTCTTCTACATCTCGGATCTCCGGCCGTCGCAGGCATGTGACGTCATCGCGCGGCCGGGGATCCCGGATGTAGAAGACGGACGGAGCAGCGCGGAGGAGCGAGGAGCGGCGCGGATCAGAAGTCCGGAATGGTAAGAGAAGCGGGGGGGGGGGGGGGGCCCCTTGCAAGGGGGGGCGAGGGCCGCTGTGTACCCCCAGGGGCTGCTGGGGACCCCCAGGGGGCTGCTGGGGCACCTGCTGGGGACCCCCTGGGGGCTGTTGGTACCCCCAGGGGGCTGTTGGTACCCCCTGGGGGCTATTGGTACCCCCAGGGGGCTGTTGGTACCCCCTGGGGGCTGTTGGTACCCCCAGGGGGCTGTTGGTACCCCCTGGGGGCTGTTGGTACCCCCAGGGGGCTGCTGGGGTACCTGCTGGGGACCCCCAGGGGGCTGTTGGTACCCCCAGGGGGCTGTTGGTACCCCCAGGGGGCTGTTGGTACCCCCAGGGGGCTGCTGGTACCCCCAGGGGGCTGCTGGTACCCCCAGGGGGCTGTTGGTACCCCCTGGGGGCTATTGGTACCCCCAGGGGGCTGTTGGTACCCCCTGGGGGCTGTTGGTACCCCCAGGGGGCTGTTGGTACCCCCTGGGGGCTGTTGGTACCCCCAGGGGGCTGCTGGGGTACCTGCTGGGGACCCCCAGGGGGCTGTTGGTACCCCCAGGGGGCTGTTGGTACCCCCAGGGGGCTGCTGGTACCCCCAGGGGGCTGCTGGTACCCCCTGGGGGCTGTTGGTACCCCCAGGGGGCTGTTGGTACCCCCAGGGGGCTGCTGGTACCCCCAGGGGGCTGCTGGTACCCCCAGGGGGCTGCTGGTACCCCCAGGGGGCTGCTGGTACCCCCAGGGGGCTGTTGGTACCCCCAGGGGGCTGCTGGGTACCCCCAGGGGGCTGCTGGGTACCCCCTGGGGGCTGCTATATGTACCCCTGGGGGCCTGCTGTATACCACTGGGGCTGCTGTATACTACCACTGGGGCTGCTGGGGCTCCTGTATACTACCACTGGGGCTGATGGGGAATCTGTATACTACCACTGGGGCTGCTGGGGCTCCTGTATACTACCACTGGGGCTGCTGGGGCTCCTGTATACTACCACTGGGGCTGCTGGGGCTCCTGTATACTACCACTGGGGCTGCTGGGGCTCCTGTATACTACCACTGGGGCTGCTGGGGCTCCTGTATACTACCACTGGGGCTGCTGGGGCTCCTGTATACTACCACTGGGGCTGCTGGGGAATCTGTATACTACCACTGGGGCTGCTGGGGAATCTGTATACTACCACTGGGGCTGCTGGGGAATCTGTATACTACCACTGGGGCTGCTGGGGAATCTGTATACTACCACTGGGGCTGCTGGGGAATCTGTATACTACCACTGGGGCTCCTGTATACTACCACTGGGGCTGCTGGGGCTCCTGTATACTACCACTGGGGCTGCTGGGGCTCCTGTATACTACCACTGGGGCTGCTGGGGCTCCTGTATACTACCACTGGGGCTGCTGGGGCTCCTGTATACTACCACTGGGGCTGCTGGGGCTCCTGTATACTACCACTGGGGCTGCTGGGGAATCTGTATACTACCACTGGGGCTGCTGGGGAATCTGTATACTACCACTGGGGCTGCTGTATACTACCACTGGGGAGGCCTGTATACCACACTGCTGGGGTCTGTATACCTGTGCTGGGGTCCACCCTCGGCTTATACACGAGTCAATAGGTTTTTCCAGATTTTTGGGGCAAAAGTAGGGGAGTCGGCTTATACACGGGTCGGCTTATACACGAGTATATACGGTAATTCCATTCGACACGGTCGAAGGCCTTAGTGGCATCCAGAGACAGGACCACCCTCCGCCCCGCATTATAAGCCCGCACCTGCATATTTAGATACAGACGCCTGATATTGAGGGCCGTCGATTTCCTGGGCATAAAGCCTGTCTGATCAGGATGTACCAAGGATTCAATTACCTTTGATAAACGATTGGCCAAAACCTTGGCCAATAATTTAGTATCCACCGTGAGAAAGGAGATAGGCCTATACGACGCTGGCAGCGTTGAATCCTTATCTTTCTTCAATATTAATACTATAGTTGCTTCTCGCATGGATGGTGGGAGGATGCCGGAGGACAGACTCTCATTATACATGTCCAACAATGTCGGAAGCAACAGCTTCTTATATTTCTTATATATTTCAACCGGCATCCCGTCAACACACCCGGTGCCTTGCCGTTGGGCATGG
Organism: Allobates femoralis; assembly: GCA_033576535.1. Lineage (NCBI taxonomy): Eukaryota > Metazoa > Chordata > Amphibia > Anura > Aromobatidae > Allobates > Allobates femoralis. Next base: position 107,403,572 of record JARQOC010000010.1, on the reverse strand, counting down.
AGCCAAGAGCCTCATCCAACTCCTCCAGGCCTATGGGTCTGTCAAGGCTACGCCCAGTGGAGTTAGTCAATTTAGGAAGGTCAGCAGATTCTAGAAATCTAATTATATCCTCCGCTGTGGCCAAAGTGTGTGACAAATACAGGTCATTATAAAAAATTTTCAGGACATTCAATATTTCAGGTGTATCCCCTACCAACCTACCCTCAGAGTTTTGGAGCTGAGCTATATAAGAGGACCCCCTTTGAGCCGAAGCAATAACAGAAAGCAGATGCCCCACACTCTCCACCTCCTGGTACGACTGTACTGATTTAAATAATCTCTTTTGAGCCGCCTCCTGCATAGTTATTTTTGTCATTAGCTTTTGGGCTTGTTTCAATCGCTTCCTGGCGGGAAGAGTGAAATCCAGCGCAGCAGCCTTTTCCGCCTCCCCAAGCTCCCCCATGGCCCGCTCAGTGTGCGCCCTATTCCTCGTTTTTGCCTTTGATATTTCCCGTATGCACATGCCTCTCAGGTAAGCCTTTAATGTATCCCACACCACCAAACCAGAAGCAGTGCCCTGGTTGAATTTAAGATATTCTTTCAGCTCTAGAACAAAATGGTCATCTTTATCTATTATTTGCAACCAAAATGGATTTAACCTCCACTGAGGTCTTACACCCCCCGCGGCAGGTTTTCCCCCTATTTCAATAGACATGGGCGAGTGATCCGAAACCGTACGCGGCAGATAGTCAACATTCAGAATTTTCTCTTGCATGGACCAATCCCCCAGGGCCAAATCTATTCATGACAAAGACGAATAGCTAGACGAAAAACACAAGTATAGGTAAGTGTTCGGGTTGCGGCTTCTCCAAACATCCACCAAGGCTACTTCCTTGAGCAATATACCGAATGATGTACCATTACCTCCCAATTTAAGTGGCTCACGATTTCCCTTATCCCAGTGAGAATCCTGTATGTTATTAAAATCTCCCACCAGCAAATATGGAATGTTTGGAAAGTCCTTTAAAGGTGAAGTATCTGTTGCATAGGTCTACTGCTGTATGGCGGGGGAATGTATACGGAGACAATCACAATTTGTATGTTATGAATACTACAGTATAGGAAGACAAACCGTCCCTCAGGATCTGTAATTACTTTATGACACGTAAATTGAATCCCCGAGTATACCAAAATACTCACTCCTCTAGCATATTCAGAGTATGTAGAATGGTATCCTTCCTGTACCCATCTCTTCTCCAGTAAATTAATAGTGTCGGCAGTGAGGCGAGTCTCCTGCAGACAGATTAATGCCGGTTTCGGAGCCATAAGGAAGGCAAAAATTGCCTGTCTCTTTACTGGAGTTTTTAAGCCCCTAATGTTCCAACTAATTACCTTAATAGACCCCATTACTCCGGTATATTGCCATCAGAGCTCGAGACCAACCCGTCTTATCATATCTACAACCTATGATCATAGAAAACCCCGCGCCCCTACCAGACCTGAATCCCTTCCCCCCCCCCCCCCACCCCCCTCAACATTCCCCGAAAAACAATTTGAACCATTAACTGTTAGAACAAAATCATTGTCCTTTTTCTCTCAGGTTGTAAAATGAACGCTTCAATGCCCTTATGCTCCCCTTTCCTTTTAGGATAGCACCCCGCAGCATGGCATAAACATTCAATTCTATCCCACACAATACGCGCATGAAACCAAAACAAATCACTGCGCTCTTCTTTCGTAAGGCACTCAATAGAAAAATATCAAACGGAGGGAAAATTATCAGTTTGAAACTCAATATCCCAAATATCTTGTGATCTATACAAGAACATGGAAAGTCTCCAAGAAACCAGATATCACGATCGGACCTCCCTCATCCATGTTCCTGCTCCTCTAGTTCTTTCCTCAGGTGCCTTTCATTCCCATCAATCCAGTTCATCGCGTCTGCTGAGTCCAGAAAAAAATGAGTTTTGCCTCCAGCCTCAATCCTCAATTTTGCCGGAAAGATCATAGAGTATTTGATTGCAAGTGACCTCAGCCTCTTCTTGACCTCACTGAATTTGGCACGTTGTCTCTGGACTATCAGGGAATAGACTGGGTAGAACGAGACTCTAGAGCCATCTGCAGAGAGATCTGGATGATCCTTAGAAAAAGGGAGTATATTGTCTCTGTCTCTGTAGTGCAGCATCTTCACTAGCACCGTACGTGGCTGGTTCCCTGGAGGGGGGGGCGAGCAGGGACTCTATGTGCACGCTCCACAGCATATAAGTGTGTTAAGTTGTCCGCCCCTATCTTGTCCTTGATCCATGCCTCAAAGAACTCGGTGGGGTTTTTCCCCTCATATCTTTCGGGGACTCCCACTATACGCACGTTATTGCGGCGTGACCTGTTTTCCAGATCGTCAGTTTTGGCCCATAAAGCAGAACTGTCCCTTTTAGCCTCCGTCTGAAATTTCACTGCAGTAGTCAGGGTACTTTCAGCAGCAGTAACTCTTTTCTCCAAGTCCACAGTGCGGTCTTTAACCCTGTGCAGGTCATGCTTCACTGTTTGTAATGATTCTTGCATGTGACCGAGCTGGGTCAGTACATTAGATATAGCTGAGCCACACTGCATGACAGCCAATAAAACGTCCTTTATAGTGGGGTCTGCTGGCATTTGCATCTGTAATTGTTGCATCTGCTTGCAATTCTGATCCACCAGCTCTCCCCAGCTTGCCCCAGCCTCCTGCTGCCTCGTGGTTTCAATCTCTTCCTCCCCCTCCTCTCCAGCCTCCTGAGCACCATGTGTACCTTGACTTCTGCCCTCCTCGTCCGTCTCCTGAGCCGCTTCTCTCTCCACCTCCTCCACTCTGGCATATAGCTGCAGCTGGGCTGCCACTGCTCTATTTCTGGCCGCACTCTCCTCTGCAGCCTCAGCTATGGAGCGCGTCTCAGCTCCGGCGCCATCTTGGATAAGCCTCCCGGCCTCTCCAGTGACCCGGCGGCGGCCGCCTTTTACCATGGCCTCGGTCCTGTGAGAGCGTGTCGAGTGTTCCAGGCAGTTCCCGCCACCTTCTCCTTTGCACTCGGACGGTTCTCAGCCGCGCTGCGGGGACTTAACGGCTTCTGAACCGGAGTGTGTGCGGGAGCTCAGCGGTCCTGCTGCCTCTCTCACATGCCACTAGGCCACGCCCCCCATAAATGACTCTTTAATGAGCCTGGTCATATGACTTAGGATTAAGCCAGGTCAACGGACAAGATAAAGGATTCCTGGCTCACATCAGGAATACAAGATCCCAGTTAATTTCAGCTTCATCACAAGCAATGTGGTGTACTTACTTATATGTACTAAATGTGGGAGAGGAAATCTACATGTAGGGGAGACGGGGCAACAACTCAGAACTAGGATGAACTCTTATCACCATACAATAAAAGGAAAGAAGGACAGATTTACCTGTGCCTAGACATTTCTGTAGGCCTGATCACACAATATTGGATATGAAAATACTATTTCTAAAAGGTAACTTCAGATTAGATAGACTGAAGAGTGTGGAAATATAAACTGATAATGAACTTTGACATACTTAAAGAGGACCTGTCACTCCCCCGCTGCATGGCAATCTAAATGCAGCAATGTCTGCTGCATTCAAGGAAGTGGTCCCCCATGTGTCTGTGTGCAGTGTACCCAGAGATATAGCCTTAGGCAAACTCACTGTTTGAAGCCATGAGGGCAGTCCCTGTGGCTGAAGTTAGCTCTATTCATGGGGGCCATTCCATCCCCTCTGCCTCTCTGTGCCGCCTCCTGCTGTGCAGGCTCTTCCCTCCTCCTCTCTGTCACTCATCCTGCCTCACACAGCTTTGTAGGCAAATCATTTGTCCTGACGTCAGTGCCAGATTCCCGCCTTGTTTATGTTTTGTTCAGACAGCAGGGCAGGAATCTGGTGCTGATGTCAGGCCAAATGATTTGCATGCTGTGTACTGCAGGATGAGTGACAGAGACGAGGAGTGCAGAGCCTGCACAGCAGGAGGCGGCACAGAGAGGCAGGGGGAGGGAATAGAGCTAACTTCAGCCACAGGGACTGCCCTCATGGCTTCTAACAGAGTTTCCTAAGGATTTATCTCGAGGTACACAGCACACAGAACATGGGGGACCCCCTTCCCTGGATGCAGCAGACATGCTGCATTCAGTGCTGCAATTAGATTGCCATGCACTAGGGGGGGGTGACCGCTCCCCTTTAAAGCAGGAATGAATATTGCACATGAATTTATGTCTTTCTACATTCATTGAAGAATTTTAAGGTTTCGACCAACCACTAATCATAGAACAATAATACAAATCTGTGCCTCTTATCTCAGAACTTTGTTTATACCTCCCCAGCTCCTCTCCCCCTCCCAAGGATGACTACTATTTTCTGCTTTATGTTACCTGTTGTATTTACTGCATCATCCTACCCTGTATATGCATATATGTGTGTGTCTTCAGAATTTGTGTCATTATCAGCCTGATGAAGAGGCCATCGAGTCTCCAAAGCTTGCTTTACTTACCATCTTTTCAGTTAGCCATTAAAAGGTATCAACCACTGAGGACTCTCAGATTGTAATATTTTTCTGCCAGGTGAGAACACACATTCATACATTCCCCTGTTATTCTTACCTTCAGTGTCAAACTGGTCTGTAGGCGGCAGCTTCTTTCCCAGAACCTTTTCCAGCTCATGCACCATGCTGATCCTCCTGAACGGTGGGGTGAAGTCGATCTCCTGGGCCGGGCCTTCTGGACCCTCCGGGTGATACATCACTTTGTAACCACCAGTAATGTGTTTAACCATGCCTGTAAAGTCAGAATTAAAAAAAAATCAATCACTGCAAAAGCAAAATAATCTAGTTAGTGTGACTGGACTGTCTAATTGTGATATCAACAGACCCGAGAGCCTCTTACTGAGAAGACCCGAGGCGTTGAACCGGAGAATAAAGGAGGTTGATTTGGACCGTCTTGTTATTACAAGCGAGATTTGCAGCGGAGTGGGACACTTCCTTCCAAGCTTCAATTCGTCTTACTCTATGGCATGTGTGTCTTATTCTGGAAGTAAGAGCCAGTTCTCGGGACCACAGATAAGTAATATGGCTGCAAATAGATTCTCACCATCCCCACTAACAATACACCTATGTCACAATCCATACATGGAGGCTATAATGCTACCAAAAAAGAAAAAAAATGCAATCCTATAAATAATGAGAATTTTATTACATGTATATTAAAAAATAGAAACAAACAAATGTGGGGGACACCTGGCACACACAAAATAGACAACAATAGCAAAAATGGACTAAGTGTAGAAAATTCAAATAAGAATACCCAGAATAGCAAATGAAAAAAATATATATAAATAATGAAAAATATTTATGACTAAAGTGTTACATAAACATATAAAGTAGTTGACGATAATAACAATTGATAATAAATATACCTAACATCCAAAATGTCTATATAATAAATATAAAGTGCAACTTTAGAAATCCAATCGCAGCAAGTGTGTCAGCATATTATATAGCACCAGTTGGCAGCATTAATCAACATAAATGTAAAATACCAGGCAAGTATGTGCAGGGTTGCACCGTACCCGACGCACGTCTCGCTTATAAAATGCTTCGTCCAGGGGTCCTGCTATTGGGGGTGTTATCATTTGAACTTTCAACACTTTATCCATTTATTCAATTTTAATTGTCTATTTTTTATATTTGATTTTTTGTACTTGTACTTAATTTCTATTTTTTAATATATATTCAATAAAATTATTAATTTTTATGGTCTTGCATTTTCTCTCCGTGTGCCTTCTAACGAACCAAAGCGACTTCCATCATGTCTTCCCCAGACTTCTGAATCATGATTTAGTCTATTCATCCAGTCATATACCTCTTGCACCTTTCACACCTTGCAGCTTCTCAGGAGTCTGGGAAAGCTGGATGACTATTCCTAGAATTAAATATCTAACTATTAAATAACATTTACATTTGAGCAGGAAATTCTGCAAATTATATTAAAAAAATGATAAGTTCAGCTAAACAGGATGATTTAGTGAATTCCTGCAGCCCATTCAGATTGATGTGATGTGGAGAAGCATCGTCACCACATCTGCCAGGTGTGAACATGCTCTTAAGTGCGGTGCTACGTACCGGATAGCAGCTTCTCTGTGATCTCCATCAGGTCATTATAGTCGGCGTAAGCCATGTAAAATTCACAGGTGGTGAACTCAGGATTGTGGGTCAAGTCGATTCCTTCATTTCTGAACTGTCGGCCGACCTCGTAGACCCGGTCGATGCCTCCGACCACCAGCATCTGCAAAAGACGACTCGTTAACTACGAAGTAGAGAGCGACACCTCAGACGATGATGGGAGGCACGGACAGGTACCTTGTGATACAGCTCGGGAGCGATTCTCATGTACAGGTCCATGTCCAGCTCGTTGTGATGGGTGATGAACGGTTTGGCCACTGCTCCTCCAGGAATAATATTCATCATAGGAGTCTCGATCTGTCAATATAAGAATTAGATTAATATCCCTTCACCAGGCAAACATCTATTCCAGGGCTGGGAAAAGTGTAGTCACAGGCAACATCCAACCCTCTTGCGGTTAAAGTCCAGCCTGTGGATGGAGTCAACTGAAAGGATCAAAACAAAGAACCGCTGGCAGCACCGTGCCCTTTGCCACCTGACCACCACTGCTTTATATAGGAGGCTGTATAAGGGCTCACGCTGTATATAGGGGAGGCTGTGTGAGGGCTCACGCTTGTATATAGGGGAGGCTGTGTGAGGGCTCACGCTTGTATATAGGGGAGGCTGTGTGAGGGCTCACGCTTGTATATAGGGGAGGCTGTGTGAGGGCTCACGCTTGTCTATAGGGGAGGCTGTGTGAGGGCTCACGCTTGTATATAGGGGAGGCTGTGTGAGGACTCACGCTTGTATATAGGGGAGGCTGTGTGAGGGCTCACGCTTGTCTATAGGGAGGCTGTGTGAGGGCTCACGCTTGTCTGTAGGGGAGGCTGTGTGAGGGCTCACGCTTGTCTATAGGGGAGGCTGTGTGAGGGCTCACGCTTGTATATAGGAGAGGCTGTGTGAGGGCTCACGCTTGTATATAGGGTAGGCCAGGGGTCTCAAACTCCAGGCCTCGAGGGCCGCACACAGTCCAGGTTTTCAGGATTTCCCTAGAATTTGACAGTTGGCAATCAAATTACCAACTGTCAACTTCTATGGAAATCCTGAAAACCTGGACTGTGTGCGGCCCTCAAGGCCTGGAGTTTGAGACCCCTGGGGTAGGCTGAGTGAGGTCTCACGCTTGTATATAGGGGAGGCTGAGTGAGGGCTCACGCTTGTATATAGGAGAGGCAGTGTGAGAGGGCTCACGCTGTACATAGGGGAGGCTGTGTGAGGGTTCACGCTGTACATAGGGGAGGCTGTGTGAGGGCTCACGCTGTACATAGGGGAGGCTGTGTGAGGGCTCACGCTGTACATAGGGGAGGCAGTGTGAGGGCTCACGCTGTACATAGGGGAGGCAGTGTGAGGGCTCACCCTGTACATAGGGAAGGCAGTGTGAGAGCTCACGCTGTACATAGGGGTGGCTGTGTGAAAGCTCACGCTGTACATAGGGGAGGCAGTGTGAGGGCTCACGCTGTACATAGGGAGGCAATGTGAGGGCACACACTGTATATAGGGAGGATGTGCGAAGGCTCATGCTGTACATAGGGGATGCTGTGTGAGGGCACACGCTGTATATAGGGGAGGATGTGCGAAGGCTCACGCTGTACATAGGGGATGCTGTGTGAGGGCTCACACTGTGCATAGGGGAGGCGGTGTGAGGGCTCACACTGTACATAGGGAGGCTGTGTGAGGGCTCACACTGTACATAGGGGAGGCTGTGTGAGGGCTCACACTGTACATAGGGGAGGCTGGTGAGGGCTCACACTGTACAGAGGGGAGGCTGGTGAGGGCTCACACTGTACATAGGGGAGGCTATGTGAGGGCTCACACTGTACATAGGGGAGGCTATGTGAGGGCTCACACTGTACATAGGGGAGGCTATGTGAGGGCTCACACTGTACATAGGGGAGGCTGTGTGAGAGCTCACACTGTACATAGGGGAGGCTGTGAGAGGGCTCACATTGTATATAGAGAGCCTGTGTGAGGGCTCACGCTGTATATAGGGAGGCTGTGTGAGGGTTCATGCTGTATATAGGGAGGCTGTGTTTGACTCATGCTTTATATAGGAGGCAATGTGGGGGCTCACACCAAACATAGTAGGCAATGTGGAGGATCACTCTATATATGAGGCAATGTATGGAATGATTCTGTATATAGGGATTTATGTAGATGCTCATGCTGTATATAGGGGGGTTGTGTGTGGGCTCACATGATATAAAGAGGGATGTCAGCATACTTAATTCTGCTCAGTATTAAATGCTACAATGAATATTACTATCACATAATAATTATAATAATATGTTGATATTAACATTGAACAGAATTAATTTCAGCCTGTTTCGGCATCACTCCAGTCATGGTCTCTCATGTAGCCCCTCGGGAAAATTAATTGTCCACCCATGCTCTATTTAGATCATAAAGTGTTAATTACTTCGAGGAATCCCAAGTCGTCCAGGAATCTTCGGAGGTAAGTGATAATTTTCGCTCTGACAATAAACTTCTGCCGCACGTAGTCATTGAGAATGAGGTCGAGATAACGCTGGCGGAATCTGGTCTCCTGGAAAATAAGGGAGGATTATGGTGAATTATGACACCGGCTCATCAGATAAGAAATAATGATAATTCCAAATAGCTCAGATGCCTTCCTCTCCTGGCAAATTCATTCCACTTCTATTTTACCTTCCCAAGTAATATTAGGTGGTGTAGAGTCTGTCTTAAGTTACTACTCCTCTCTGGGTTGTCATCCAGCTTTCCCAGACTCCTGAATGTCAGATTTGTCTATGTACAGTATGTAAGGACACATCCGATACTGATCCAAAACACTGAGTAATGCTGAGAATGATGCCGGAAAACACAACAAAAGGACCAATACTTAGCAAACCTAGGCCTTTTTCCATCAGGCTCCATGGTCCTGAGCGTTTCCTTTTGGAATAATCTAGACATATCTATTTTTCTTCCATTTTACTTTTCTATATAGGGGCATACAGTAAATGTGATGAATGTATGCTCAGGTATGTGCATATAGCAGACCATTGCTCTATTCACTGTGGTGGTCAATGTATGCCCAGTAGACATGTCTTTGTGATCAGTACTAGACCAGGGCTGACATGACTGCCTGTACTTTCTGGTACTAGACCAGGGCTGACATGACTGACGGTATTCTCCACTACTAGACCAGGGCTGATGTGGCTGCCGGTATTCTCCACTACTAGACCAGGGCTGAAGTGGCTGATGTATTCTCTGGTTCTTCTTGATTAGCAGTTCAGTCCTTTATATGCGAGATCACAATAGGCCAGCTAATTGAAAGTAGAACCCTAGGTGTCGGCAGGTAGGAGGCGGATCGCTGGGCTCCCATCCAGAGGCACAAAATACTGACCTGTCTGATTCGCATGTCTCTAATCCATAGGGATCATAGATTAATCACCTATCCTGAGGACTGGTTATACATCTTGCCTTGCTGGTGGGGTAATGCTGTTATAGTGGCCATGTCGGTATCCAAGTGCAAATTACATTGGTATTGTTGCCGCATCATCAGATCGGTAAAGATTAGAAAACGGAAGGATATTTTTAATTGGTTATCATACGACAGACTACTTTTTTTTACGTTTGGACTAGCTCCAGTAATGATGCCATAGTTTTCCCTTAAAGGGGTTGTCCACTACTCGGGCTGTTGGCCAGTCCTGCTTATATTGTTGAGTTCGGCTGAATTAATTAACATGTGATTAGGTTTTATAAAATAATAGCCTTATATTCCAGATGTCAGTCATATCTGAAGGAGGGGAAAGGAGGGGAGGGAGAGTGAAGTGACCGCTGATTGGCTGCAGGGCTGGTGTGACACTTATGTCATGCGAGCCCCAGAAGTCCCAGCACCAACACTGGTGGATCGGCGCCAGCACCAAAGGTGAGCATGGCTGCTATTATTTATAAGGGAGAGAACACGGTGACTGAGTAGTGGACAACCCCTTAATAATAATAAATAATATTTATTCATTTATATAGCGCTATTAATTGCACAGCACTTTGCGTACATCAGGGAATCGGTCGTGTCCTTTTTTTGTTTATAAGCCGCCCCAATGATATTTAGATCATGTCCTGTGCATCACTAACCTGGTTTACAAAAAAAGAAAAATCTATGTATTTATAATAAAAAAGCACTTTAGATGATTATATGTTTGCATTTGTACCTGCAGAGTCAGTCATTGGGGTGGATACTTCACCTGGGATCAGTCGCGACAATCCACATTCAGTCATGCAGTTTATTAAATGTAGTCACCCCCCTGCATTGTAATATCTCTGCAGAAATTCACATATGCTGTACATATGCATACCTGTGTGATGTCACAACCATGTGACTAATGGATGAAGGTAATCAGGCCTGAAGTGGAGATGTAGGATTAGCGCCACCCATTATAGTCACATGGTTGTGACATTACCACAGGTCCTTCTACAGCATATATGCATTTCTCCAGGTCCTTCAGTAATGTTAACCCCTTGTGAGGCAGCACTTGCTGAGTGTGATGGAGGGCACTCACTTACTGTGCAATTCAAGCATGCAAAGAAGTTTTTTTTTTTTTTTATAAAGATAGCCCTCTGGTTTATTAATAGCCATAAACCACTACTCCGGCTGTGCAGCCGATAACCAAGACCACAGTTCACACAAGGCAGTGTACATAGTGTATAGTCAGCGAATAAGTCAGCACACAATTATAAACTGACCTCAGTCAGCACACAATGTCCCCCTCTGTGTTTATCTGCTCTTGCAGCTTAGCAGGATTCAGTCTTGCTGTCCACGAGGTGGCACACAGGGATCATCCACCAGGTCTTGGACTTGCTCCGTGTCAGTACCCGTCTTGAGTCCAGATCCACCAGGCCTCAATTACCACCTGGACTTACAGGGACCCTTGCCAGCTCCACTCTGTCTGCCATCTGGTTCACAGGAAGTGCAGGACCTTTCTTGCATCACAGAACACCTAATCCCTTTAGGCCAGAGATTATATTCCCACAGACACCCAGGTGTGTGAGGACTCAGTTTTAGGCTACATTCACACGCAGCATTTTTTTTCCACGTTTTGCGACCACGTTTTTTATCACCGAAAAAAATGTGGTGCGTTCACACGCTGCATCTTTTACAGCCGCGTTTTCCCCCCAAAAGCTCAGGAGAAAGTGATGTCACAAGGGGGAAGGAAGAATCCTGTTCTTGTGTGACATGTGTGTACTTTCGATTTAGCAGTGTATGTACATACATTGCTAAAGCGAAATAAAAGTGAACAATGGTAATAAGAATAAAATGCTCACCTCTCCGCAGAATGTCCTGGGATGCGAGGCATCCACATCCGATCGCTGCAAGGAACTGAATCAGCTGACCAGCAGCAAACCGATCAGCTGATGCATCACATGACAGAGTCAGCTGATCGTTTAAACCACCGGCCAAAACCAATCGGTCTTGGCCGGCGGTTTAAATGATCAGCTGATGCTGTCAGGTGACACATCAGCTGATCAGTTTTGGCAGACGGTTTAAACCGCTCAGATGATGCTGTTTGCCTTCGGTCAGCTGATTCAGGTCCTTGCAGCGATTGGACGTGAACTCCTCGCATCCCGGGACAGTCTGCGAAGAAGTGAGTATTTTATTTTTTTGGTTTCATTACATTGTTCACTTTTATTTTTACATACACTGCTAAAGCAAAATTACACAGATGTCACACAGGAACAGGATTCTTCCTGCCCCATGTGACATCACTTCCTCCTGCACCCGCGTTATAGGTGCTGGAAAAAGCATTGTCTAAACGACAATGCACAGTCCAGCGCTTATAATGGCGCCTATGTAGGGAAGCACGCACTATTAAGCGCAAAGAATTAACATGTTGATTCTTTTTATGCACGCGCTTTTGCCTGCAAAAGCGCAGCACTAAATTAAGCAGCGTCTGAACGGCAAAAGTGAAAGTCCATTAACTTTGCTGGGAAACGCAGACACGCTTTGGGGCAAAGGCACGGCGTAAAAAAGCGAGAGAAATACGCTGCATGTGAACGTAGCCTTAGCCAGGCACTCCCCTGTCTTTCTAGCTCCCCTGCAGTTCAGCCCTTGTAATGCATTACCTGAACCTGTGGAAAGTCAAAGTCCCAGCATAATACATTACTTAAACTTGCTGAACTACAAGTCCCTGCATGCATTCTGGATTTAGATCGCATCAGACCTCCGTCTGTGCGATACACACCTCACACTCTTCAAGACCTATAATGCACATGTGCGTCATAGGTCGCCTCCCACCCTTTGATGCAAGCTCACGCTGTGAACCTGCATCTTCCCCCCCCCACATCTCAGCTGATCCAACAACAGAGATGTGTAGCAAACACCAACGATCGGATCTGCGATCCGATTGCCGCTGTTAACCCTTTGGTTTCGCAGTCATTCACTAACAGCATGATCCAAAGCCTCGTGGCGGGGATCGCGCTGTTCCCCACTGCAATCGAAGTCCTGTGAAGAGATCAAGGGACCTCCATGGTTTACCTACACAACCCAGGGTCCTGTGATGACCCCGGAAGCTGTCCTGATTCACTTCCTGTGGATGCCTCGCAAGCACCGGCGTCCACAGACAGTGATCACTTCCTCTACGTACTGAAGTGCTGCAGCTCATCAGTACATAGAACAGGCGATCGCAGTGTGAAATGCTGAGGCCCTTTAGGGGCAGTGTAAAATCAAGAAAAAAAATAAAAATGTGTTGGTTTTTTTTTTCATATATTTTAAAAAGTTCTAATCATCCCCCTTTTACCCTCTTGAAAATAAAATTATTAAAAAAAAAATATACACATTTGGTATTGCCGCATTCAGAAATGCCCGATCTACCAAAATATAAAATCAATTAATCAGAGCCGTAAACGGCGTAACGGAAAAAAGTTAAAAAATTACATTATTTGTCGACGCAATTAACGCAATATATGGCGATAAAAGCACATCCCCAAAAATGGGTAATTATAACGTCAGCTCAAGGGCAAAAGCAACCCAGAACCCGAAAAATGAACACTACGCGGCATGGAAAATGCGCCAATTCTTTTGTTTACAAGTGTCTGAATTTTATTCACCACTTAGATAGGTAAGTTACATGTTTGTATCTACGAACGCATACTGACCAGAGATCATACGAACATCAGTATTCCATTAGTGACATGGTGAATAAAAGACAAAAAACAAAATGTAATTGCACTTTTTTTTTCGTAATTTACCGCACTTGGAATTTACCCCATTTTCTGGATACTTAGGCAAAATAAATGATGCAATTCAAAGTATAACTCGTCCCGCAAAACAACCCAAGTCTAATTGACGGAAAAATAAAAGCTTGCCTTGAAGAAGGGAGGGAAGACGAAAAAAGGAAAATTGTACAGGCAAAGGTTAATCATTCAATGCAGGGGTGAGTTTAAACTGCATGAATGAATGTGCGATGATCTGATCGATATCAGCTGAAGTATCCACACCGATGATGACTGTGCAGTACATAATGCAAACATCTAAGCATCAAAGTGCTTTATGATAAATACATTGATTATTTTGTATACCAGGTTAGTGATGGTCAGCATGATCTACATTGGGCGATTTAAAAACAAAAAGGAACATAAGGCCATTTCATTTAAGGCCCCCATACACACAAATTCAGTAAACTTGATACAAGCAGCTTCAGCCAACAGTCTTGTATGGAGACTCAGATTCTCCCAGACCATGATATCAGAGGAGAATCGATCAGACGATCTTAAAATTCTGCGGGAGATAAGCACCACTAGAGGAGACTGTCAGAGGACAAGGAGCACTCGCGCAAGGATACGAAGCTGCAGTGATGGTTGCCGTATCTGACGGTACGGGGCTTACCTTGTCTTTCAAACCGAAATGCAGAGAGGTACATATTCAACACGGAGACAGAAGGCTCATTTCCAGAGGAAAATGCTGAGTTCCCCTTTTGTTTTGCCGGGGTTTCCTTCACACGATATATCTCCACGTTAGTTGTGTTTTGCAAAGAATTCTCTCAGATTTGTAAAACCCAAATTCAAAACCAAAAAAAAGACTAAGTTTATACTTTGGGGCCTATAGGTTCCCGTGCTTTCCTCCAATTATTGCCTTAGGGAGCAGCTTGCGTTTTGTACCAGCAGCGCATCATGCGGGAAGGATCAAGTTCCTTAAGAAATCAGAGTTCAATAGTTTGTGCATCTGCCCCAATAATGGTTAATTTATGATTAGAGGCTCTATCTACTGTTGTTTGCATTTATTTATTATTTTGGCCAATTAAATGCAAAATGTTGCAGCTTTCTAAATAAACATTCAAAGTTTTGTATAACTTTGCTGCTGAAGAGTCAGAGTCCTGGGTGTCCCAGTTTTCCTTCTCTCACGTCCGTGTGTCAGGGTCGGAGTACAGACTGCGATGACTGTGATATTCCTGACTTGAACATGACAGCCCTGTGTATGCCTAGGAGGCTGTTGAGTTTTGCGGAACGGCCAGGAATTGGGGTTTTTAGTCACATCAAAAGTATTATTATTTTATTATTATTATTTATTTATATAGCGCCATTGGGTTCCATGGCGCTTTACATGAGGATGAGGGAGACAAGAACAAGTACACTAAATCTAGGCGATCAGGACGTACAGGTACAGGAGGGGCAGGGACCCTGTCCACGAGGGCTCACAGTCTATGAGAAAGTAAGATCCAGGGAGAATTTGAGACAACTTGGACAACTACTGTCAAGACTACGGCAAGCCCTATTCATTCTCTATGGGACTTGTGGTCAGGTGCGGTTTTGCCACATCCAACACTTGCGGCACCGCAAAAAAAACCACACTGCTAGATGCGGCAAAACCGCACTTGAAGCACCTGACTGCAAATTGCATAGAGAATGAATGGGGCTTGCCGGATTCGCGCCGCAAGTCGGCCGTTACGCGGCAGGTGTGGCGACATCTACCGTATCTGCAGCAAAATACAAATTACCGCTGATATGAAAGCAGCCTAAGATACACACAAGAGGCAACCATCCAACCTCAATGCCCAGGAGAGAAGGGCCATACAGTCTTTGCAAACCAACAAAGAAATCATCATTAAACCTACAGACAAGGGTGGTGCAATAGTCATGATGAACAAATCTGACTACCTGAAGGAAGCAAACAGACAACTGACGGACACACGCTAATACAAGAGATTGGAGTCTGACCCCATACAGGACTGTCACAAGGAAGTAAACAGGCTGGTCTCTTGTCTACCTGACATTATCCTTAAATGCTGGTAACCTGATACCAGAAAGTCCAAGAACAGGCACATTCTACATGCTTCCAGAATTCACAAATCAGGAAATCCAGGAAGACCAATCATTTCATGTGTGGGCAACCTCACCGAACAAATTTCTGGGTGGGTAGAGGGTGTTCTCAAACCCCTGATAAAAGAGACACCCAGCTACATTCAGGACACAACTGACCTATTGAATAAGCTGTCAGCAATAGATCCTCTACCAGAAGGAACCATCCTCGCCACCATGGATGTGTGGAATCTCTATACAGCAACATCCCACACCAGGATGGATTAAATGCCCGCAAAACCTTCCTGGAGAACACAGGGACTGATGCTGACTCTGTGGTAGAACTCACAAAATTCATCCTCACGCACAACTACTTTACATTTGACGACAACATATATATGCAGGAGACTGGCACAGCAATGGGGAGCAAACTGGCACCACAATATGCAAACCTTTTCATGGCCAAGCATGAAGGTGACTTTTTATCCTCCTGTCCTATCAGGCCTCTGGCCTATTACCAGTACATACAGTTGTGGCCAAAAGTATTGACACCCCTGCAATTCTGTCAGATAATACTCAGTTTCTTCCTGAAAATGATTGCAATCACAAATTCTTTGGTATTACTATCTTCATTTAATTTGTCTTAAATGAAAAAAAACAAAAGAGAATGAAGGAA
Organism: Allobates femoralis; assembly: GCA_033576535.1. NCBI lineage: Eukaryota > Metazoa > Chordata > Amphibia > Anura > Aromobatidae > Allobates > Allobates femoralis. The sequence goes on along the minus strand of JARQOC010000010.1, from coordinate 107,387,486 downwards.
AAAGCAAAACATTGATCATTTCACACAAAACTCCAAAAATGGGTCGGACAAAAAATTGGCACCCTCAGCCTAATACTTGGTTGCACAACCTTAAGCCAAAATAACCGCGATCAACCGCTTCCGGTAACCATCAATGAGTTTCTTACAATGCTCTGCTGGAATTTTAGACCATTCTTCTTTGGCAAACTGCTCCAAGTCCCTGATATTTGAAGGGTGCCTTCTCTAAACTGCCATTTTTAGATCTCTCCACAGGTGTTCTATGGGAAGTCTCCAGTGCTTTCTCTCAAACCATTTTCTAGTGCTTTTTGAAGTGTGTTTTGGGTCATTGTCCTGCTGGAAGACCCAGGACCTCTGAGGGAGACCCAGCTTTCTCACACTGGGCCCTACATTATGCTGCAAAATGTGTTGGTAGTCTTCAGACTTCATAATGCCATGCACACGGTCAAGCAGTCCAGTGCCAGAGGCAGCAAAGCAACCCCAAAACATCAGGCAACCTCCGCCATGTTTGACAGTAGGGACCGTGTTCTTTTCTTTGAATACCTCTTTTTTTCTCCTGTAAACTCTATGTTGATGCCTTTGCCGAAAAAGCTCTACTTTGTCTCATCTGACCAGAGAACATTCTTCCAAAACGTTTTAGGCTTTCTCAGGTAAGTTTTGGCTAACTCCAGCCTGGCTTTTTTATGTCTTGGGGTAAGAAGTGTGGTCTTCCTGGGTCTCCTACCATACAGTCCCTTTTCATTCAGACGCCGACGGATAGTACGGGTTGACACTGTTGTACCATCGGACTGCAGGGCAGCTTGAACTTGTTTGGATGTTAGTCGAGGTTCTTTATCCGCCATCCACACAATCTTGCGTTGAAATCGCTCATCAATTTTTCTTTTCCGTCCACATATAGGGTGGTTAGCCACAGTGCCATGGGCTTTAAACTTCTTGATGACACTGCGCACGGTAGACACAGGAACATTCAGGTCTTTGGAGATGGACTTGTAGCCTTGAGATTGCTCATGCTTCCTCACAATTTGGTTTCTCAAGTCCTCAGACAGTTCTTTGGTCTTCTTTCTTTTCTCCATGCTCAATGTGGTACACACAAGGACACAGGACAGAGGTTGAGTCAACTTTTATCCATGTCAACTGGCTGCAAGTGTGATTTAGTTATTGCCAACACCTGTTAGGTGCCACAGGTAAGTTACAGGTGCTGTTAATTACACAAATTAGAGAAGCATCACATGATTTTTCTAACAGTGCCAATACTTTTGTCCACTCCCTTTTTTATGTTTGGTGTGGAATTAGATCCAATTTGGCTTTAGGACAATTCTTTTTGTGTTTTTTCATTGAAGACAAATTAAATAAAGATAATACCACCATAGAATTTGTGATTGCAATCATTTTCAGGAAGAAACTGAGTATTATCTGACAGAATTGCAGGGGTATCAATACTTTTGGCCACAACTGTAGATGAGATTTTAATCATCTGGACAAAGTCTGAGCAACAGCTGAAGACGTTTCATGAACACTTTAATCAATTTCATCCCACCATCAACTTAACACTCAACTACTCCTGCACTGAAATCAGCTTTCTGGACACCATTATTAAGCTACAGATCAATTAAATAGAGACATCCCTGTACCAGAAGCCAATTGACCGTCCAACATATCTCCGATGGGACAGTTTTCATCCAAAACACATAAACTCTATTGTGTACAGCCAGGCCATCAGATACAATCAGATATGTTCCAACACTACAGATAGAGACAATCACCTTGAGGACCTCAGAAAGATCTTTTTTAACCAGGGCTACCATCCAAGAGCAATCGAGAACCAGATTACAAAGAGCCACCAGAATATCAAGGAATAATCTCATACATTACAAAACTAGGGAAGAAAACAACAGAGTTCCTCTCGTAGTCACCTACAATCCAAGTCTGAAGGTGCTAAGAGGAGCCGCACGGAAACTGCAACCACTACTACAATAAGATGCCCGACTAAAATCAATATTTCCAGATCCCCCACTCTTGTGTTTTAGACAACCTCCGAATCTAAAAAACATCATTGTCAGAAGCGCCCTGTCCTCTCCAGCAACAACAGGAACCTTTCCCTTCAACCAGAACAGGTGCAAAACCTCCATCTATAATGACAACGGACAAGATATTTATTTTATACAAGATTCCTGGGACAGATCAGGACTACAAGATCCCAGGTAACTTCAGCTGCACCACAAGCAATGTGGTGTATTTAATTATATGTACCAAATGTGTGAGCGGGAACCTGTATGTAGGGGAGACAGGGCAACAACTCTGAACTAGGATGAACTCTCATCAGCACAAAATGAAAGAAAAAAAGAATGGATCTACCTGTGGCCAATCATTTTTGTAGCCCTGATCATACCATAATGCACATGAAAATACTAGTATTAAAAGGTAATTTCAAATCGCAGAGACAGAAGAGTCTGGGAATATAAACTTATACTGACCTTTGACACATTCAGAGCGGGAATGAATGTGTTGCGTGGATTTATGTATTTTCACATTAATTGAGGAATCTCCAAATCTTGAAGAAACAACTGATTAAAGGACATAAATCTATTTGCTTCTTATCTCTGGATGCTGAGGTTATACTGCCCCAGATGCTCTATCCCCCTTCTCAACTCTGACCAAGCCTGTGTTATGCTTCTCTTCACTTGTTTATTTACTGCATTATCCAACCCTGTATGTATGTATATATGTGTGTGTTCAGAAGTTTGTGTCATTATGAAGCCTGATCAAGAGGCCATAGTGTCTCGAAAGCTTGCCTTTTCTTACCATCTTTTCAGTTCGCCATTAAAAAGGCATCAACCACTGAGGACTCTCAGATTATAATATATATTTTTCTAGTCACATACTGATTTTTTAAACCGACCATAGAGGTAACAAATGTGAGAGGGAGCAAATTGGACGTGACAGATCAGCGAGGAAGGAGAGCAGTTAGGTTTCTACAAAGGGTAGATCACTCAGAGGGCAGGGAGTGCTCCTACGTGAGCTGAAAAAGGGAAAATCAAGACAGGAATTAAGCTGTCCCGATACAATACAGCAACATGATCACATCAAGCAAGTATTACTGCAACCAAATACTCAATGTGCGCACATGTCCTAGGACATTATTCAGTGGAAACAAGGTATTACTTATCCACAGGATTGGTGATCACTTGCACACATCGTTGAGTCTTTGATTACTGGGACAGCACACATTGGCAAAACAAGGCATATTTTTTCCCCTTTAAAATGCAGCATGTTTGCCCACTGCTCCATTCATGCTTTAGGAGTCTTCTTGACTTTTTCCAGGAGCCCCATAGACAATGAATGGATCGCTGATCGAGGGTCTAACTTGAAGCTCCGTTTTATAATGGGGGTCAAAGTTCATCTTTAATGATAAATATTCCCCATTTTGCAGATCAATTAGACTCCTGGTGCTTGGACCTCACCAATCATTACATTATCACCTATCAGGCGGGTCATATATTCAACATTATTGAGCACTTACCTAGAATTGGCCATAACCTGCAGCTTCATGCCTTCTCCACGGAGGTCATAAAAGATCAACTTGGCGCCGGAGATACGTTTGGCATGGACTCTGCCTAAAATGATCATGCAAAAACATTTTTCATGACTTAACGTTTATAGACGTTTTCTTGATTCGACCTTTACAGCAAATTCCAGGGGTTTTGTTAACGTTACATTTAGCATTTAAAGGTGATGAGTAGAACAAACGCGACGCTGTCCTGTGAGAAATGGCTGTCAATCACCTGCACAGCAGACGTTCGGAGGAGACTTACCGGCCACAGTGACCACTTCCTCCAAGTGCTCGCCGACCTGCAGGTCATTGTATTTCTGGATGAAGTCAGTGAGAGACATCTCCACTGAGAACTTGTGTGGATACGGATCGTCCTTGGTGCCTTTCAGCTGCTGGATGGCCTGGGTTCTGATCTTGTAATATTGCTGCAAAAAAGAGGGGAAAATATGAGAAACCCAGAATCGTCCACTTTCCTCGGCTCCTCTTGCGGCAGGTGGGGACCACAGATCTCGATGATCGTTTTTTCCCATTTTCTGATCAGGAACGTACGTTGGGATCCAGACTTTCCTCGTCCAGCACTTCGGCTTCTGCCTCCGGTTTCTGCGTCTTCTCATTCTGATCTTTCTGTTTTGCTTCCTTCTCTGCCGCCTTTTTCTCGGCTTTCATTCGCCGCTTCAGCTCACTGTAAATGTCAACAGAAGGAGATTTAGAGAAAGTTTTGCACCTTTCTATAGAGCAGCATATTATAATGAAGCTGCTGCGCAGAGTGTGCACTGGAAAAGTGCTCGATCTGCAATTACAGGACAAGAGGGAGCTTTCCACTGCCGCAGGAGCAGACCGACCTCACACAGTTATCTGCAAGTGCCAACTACAAGGCAAGCTGTAGGCTGGACCTCATCTATAGACTCAAGCATCGTGCATGGGTGCACTTCTAATGATTGACAGTTCCAGTCGGCACCATGGCCGAGACACTTGCCCTAAATGCCGGCGCTCCAAGGATGCGCTCAGAGATGCCCTCCAACATCGTCGGAGATCGTAAACAGCTCACTGCATAAAACAAACTGGCTACTTCTGATAGATGGCAGAGTAACCAATACTACTACTTCTGATAGGTGGCAGGTAGCCAAGAAAGGGCCATAGATGTAAATAAATCCCTCTGGAAAGGATTCACAATAAAACTTTAAAGGAACAATGTCGGGTCATTTTTCAGTATGATACTAATATTACCCTTGCATAGTGCCTGGGCAGACCTTTTAAGAACATGGAAAATCATTATTGTACCATTCGTAGTTTCCATGTTATCAACATTGTCAGACCCTGCAGGGAGCTCCTGGATTAGTGCTCTCCATTATAAGCAAACAGGAATAGTCCCGTGCTGTATAAACTGTCATGTAATTTTGCATTCCCTCTCAGCAGCTCTCTCCTTTCTTTGCTAACAGTGCAGTGTCATATTTCAGTTCCTTCTGTTCTAATGAGGACACCACAGAGGGAGAGAGCTATTACAGATCTGCCTTATCTAGACTCCACTTGTTTCTGTAAGCAGATATCCTGCTGTGACAGTTTCTGTGTTGTAATTGACCTCTTGTGATGCTGCATACACAGAGAGCAGAGAGGAGAATACAGCCCCCCCCCACCCAGTGATCTCCTGTGCAGTGATGTGGTGTGAATATGTGACATGCATATTCATGCTGTGGGGAGTGGACAGCAGGGAATTAAGTGGATCATTCACTGTGAGCGACAGATGGAATTAATTGCTTTTTTTGATGTTCACAGAAGATAGGAGGGAAATATAAATAAAAGAAATACATCAATAGAGAGAGTTTAGAGTGAGGAATTAGAAAATAATAGCAGTTACACGTGACTGTTTTCCTTTAAGCTGCAAAGTTACTTTTTACGATTTTTTCCCAATTTTGTAAGATTGCACAGCCCTTTGAAGGAATTACCATGTAAGCAGTTACTCAGTACAGACGTTATATGTAAAGCAGGAGTAGGCAAAAGTTCATAAGGAAAAAAGTTGGTGGGGCGCATAGAAAGAGGAGGCACCAACCTTTTTTTCCCATGAAGTGCCTGGTCCTTGTAGAGAGGGGAGAAAGTAGAGAGAGGTTTTCCCAGGATATTCTCTGTGAGTGCTCTGGGGGCCCAAACCGGGCTCCTAACCAGCCTGAGGAGAGCCTGCGCCATCGCAGCACATAACTCCTACCCCCCCAGGGTGCGTTACCACCTAACAGGGAGACAACAAGGTGGAATATGTTACAAAGAGGCAAAATATGACAGCACAAACCGCTAAATGTGACACCAAACTCCCCGGACCGGTCACCCTACCGAGATAGCACAGATAGCACTGCCGGAATCAGAAAATAGACACAATAAATAAGTCAATCTAATATATAAAGCTGAGAGTGTGTGTCTGTATGTATCAAGCCCCACCCACTCCATATGGCCACATTCACTCCACAGCCTTCATCTTCACATATCCCTACCTCCTTCACATAGCCCTGCCCCCAGGACTAAGTGGAGGGGTGGAGCTATGAAGGAGCTGGGCTATACATGGGGTGGGGCTACTGGGAGGGGTGCCGTTATGTGGAGGAATGGAACTATGAAGGGCCGCGGCTACTATGAGGGGGGTGGGGCTATGATAAATACACAACCATATATGGGTGATATTCCCATACATGAGCATTACAACCATATATGGACATTACGTCCGGCCAAAGCCCACTCCACATTGCCACGCCAAATCCAGATGTCATAGACCTGACCACTCCTCACAGCTCCACCCCTTCATAGCTCCACCCCCTTTATGGCCCCACCCCTTCACAACGTATGTATTTCCACTAAAGGAATTCATATTGTCGCACCTACAATTACAAGATTTTGCACACACACTCCGGGTTTATGGGGGGGGGGGGGGCGGATATAGGGGGCAGGTTTGAGGGGTGCAGCAAGGGCGTTTATTGGTGGGGAGGGGGGTGGTGCGCATTAGGGGACGGGGTGGTGCTTTGTTTTTGGAAGGGGGGGACACTTTTTTTGGGCAGGATGTGGGTTAATTATTTTTGCACGCGGAGGGGGGGGGGGAAAGAAGAGTGCGGGTATGGGGGGAGGCTTTTTTTAGGGAGCAAGTTTGGAGGGGTGTGGGTTAAGGAGAGCGAGGAGGCAACATTTCCTGGGAGGTGCGGGATTGGGGAGGATGCAGGGGGCAGGTTTAGGAGAAGAGGAGGTTTTGGGGTTAGGGCAGAGTGGTGAGGGGTAGGTTTGTGTTGCAGTGGGCATGGGTGGGTCAGGTTTGATGTGTATAGTGGACATATATACACTCAGCTTTTAACTAAAAGCAGTTACTATGCCTGGGCAATGTCGGGCTCTACAGCTAGTAATATATAATATTAATAGTCAATAATATAGAATATTAATGTAATTTATATATAAACAAGTCATCACATGTATTTTAGATCTCAGAGGAACTAGACTAAACAGACAACCGAAAACCAGAAGTGAAAGCACTCCTGCACCGAGCTCCTGGGTGCGTCCCTCAATTACAAGAAAACACATGACCCATCTGGGCCGATTGCAAAACAGATAAATTACAATATGCAAAATAAAGATCCAGGGCCGACAATAAACAGGACGGAAAGTTCAGTAACCTCTTCCCACCACTCTTCCCTGAGCCATAACTTTTTTTAAGAAATCCTTTTAACACTAAAACAGTGAAAAGGAGCAGAGAATTCATCACTGAGACCTCAAAAGGGTGTGCTCAATTTTGGAAGTTGTTCCATGGGATAGTGTATTAATGTCCCAATTGCTGTGGCTCTGACCACAGGGACCGCCCCACGAGACCTGTGTAAAAAGAGCGGTGATCTTCCATGCACAATCAGTCCCCCAGCTATAGAGACTAACGTCCAAACTTGATAATCCCTTTTAAGCGTTATCCACCATCTTCATGGATGAACACTGTCTGTTAGCTCTAGTAAAATCAAAATACTTTTGCTATTTATTGCTCATTAAAATATACATTTGCATTCAAAAGACTAGTCAGCGGCACTCACCACAGAAGATCTTTGTGCTTTTATTCAGAGTCCAACAACAAAGTCCATGGACAATTCACCAGGACCCGTCGAAGCGGTACTACCAGCGAAACGGCAGGCCGTCGTCTGCCGTCCCTGCACTCACCCTCCCGCACTTAAATTGTCCATGGACTTTGTTGTTGGACTCTGAATAAAAGCACAAAGATCTTCTGTGGCGAGTGCCGCTGACTAGTCTTTTGAATGCATATGATTATTTGTGGGATCAGTGTGCAACACCTTTAGATGGTGCTGAAAAGGTCACTATAGTGGCTACAACTATTTATACCATATAGTGCCCAGTAACCTCTAATATTGGATAAAATATACATTTTACATTATTTAACTACAATCATCATTGTATTAGCTAAACATCTTGTACCGCTGCTGTCACAGTGGTACAAGATGATAGCTTACTGTACCAGCAAAGCGGGAAATTTAAACTCTGTGACTTTGACAGCCGCAGAGTTTCTATTCCCGACAAATGCTGCCCGCGGTCCCTCAGGACCGTGGACAGCATCACAATCACGCACCACACACGCACTCACACCTCACAATCACAGCACACTAACATACATACAGCCAGCCACACTCACCATACGCACCATACACACCCACAAACACGCACAGCACTCGCATCACTTTCATGCATCAAAAACGCAGCGTTTTTGATGCAGGATAGTGTGCCTCTCACCCTAAGACTGTGTTATTCCTTGCCTCCATACTCGCGTCCCTCTCGAGGGTACGCAGCAGGAGCAGTTTTGGGCATTACATCAATCAATCTTCCTACGACTGGAGGACCTGAGGTGACATGTATCCAGTGATGCCTCCCAGCGTCACGTGACACAGACCAGGAAGCACCGCACAGAACAGCGGTGCTCTCACCCTCACCTCCACGCTGTAACTGGGGTTGTGCAGAGGTGCACAACCTCAAGAGGTGAGTGACCCTTGGCCCCACTACTAACTAGAAGCCCACTGGACCACCAGGTTCTGCTCAGGTGCTCTCCCTGTTCATTTTTCTTCTACACTGGAAGCAGCAGCGGAAGACTGGTAAGCCTGATCTATCCTATCATCTGTCTATTCTAACTGTTTACAACACGGGAAAGACCATTCTAAAAACTCTGTGTGCCGTGCAATTTTTTTTATTGTATTTATTCACTAGCATTGAGGGAATCTCAGCGATATACGCTGCCATATACGCATGCTGCAAGTTTCTACCTAGGCACGTTTGTCGCTGAGGGAAAGTTCATAGATGGACATTGCATTATAGTGTAACCTGTTGTGAATGCCATCAGATGTTTCATCAGATTGCACTCGAGTATAAATGCAGAGGTGAGCGCACCCTAAATTAATCTGGGGATGTTTTCTTGTGTTCCTCCTCCTCTCCGTTCTAGAGATATGGCCACAAATTCCCTGTACATAAATCTAGTCTTGTTAGCCAAGTGGGAGGTGTCTTAAAACAGATGGCCACAGAGAAGTGTTTGGGTCAACGCCCACTTGGCCAATGAGACTAGATTTTAATACAGAGAGGAGGAGGCCATATCTCAGGAATGGAAAGGAGTAGGATCAAAAGAAGGCTGGATTCAGGAGAACAGCAGCTTTTACACCGGATAATAAAGCCCCATATTTATGGCAAGTGGATTCTCCACCCGAGTGTACCTTACATATTGATCAGACTTTTCCAAAAGCCAAATTTGTTTCATCCCTTAATCAGAAGATGCGACAATTTATGACTACAGCTGTCACCATGGCAATGAAGCCATAGCGACCAGTCAGTCAAGACATGGCTCCGACTGTCTGGTTGACACATCCATGGGTAAAGCATGTTGTTGGTGGTCATGCCTGATCTCTGCCCGCCATTTAAAGAGGAACAGTCAGATGACATCTGCACACAGGCTGAAGTCACGTGACACTTCCTGTGCAAATCACCCAACGTCTCCAAAGTAAGTAAAAGAATGTGTGAGGATGAGCCGCATACAACTGTAATGAACCCTCAGCTGTTACTGCATACTCCTCCTATACCCTCTGGAAGGGAAGTTTCCTTCAGCAACCAATCAGAAAAGGAGGAATGGAATCTGGTTGCCATGGGTAACCACTAATCTTTCACAGTTGCAATTTTGATACAGAAAGTGTAGAAATCTTAATTTCATGATAAAATGATAAGAGCACAGCCCCACTGATAACACAGCCTGCAGTCACTGTGCAGGAATGTCCGCACAAGGCTCAGAAGCCTCGTTACATCAGCCACAGGCTCCGTGCTTGGGAGTTGTAGTTTTCCGCCCGTTGAAGTCTAGCGTTTGACAACTATAAAAGACTACACTTCCCAGAATCCCTCAGTGTCCGCCTCAGGTATGGCAGCGGAAAGCCGAGCACATGGTCCTGTATACATTTACATTTATATACATATACATTTATAACGTCGCTGTCTCCGCCGCTCTTACTTCTTGCTCAGTTTTCCGTCGCAGTCCCCGGAAGCAGCTTCCTGAACGTCCGCCATGTCCTCCGCTCCGACCGGTGAAAAGAAAGCACTTCCGCCTGCGCAGAGAAAAGACACAAAACTACTTCCGCCCAAAGGGGCGGGAGCTCGGTGACATGGCAGTGTTCGATTGGCTTCCGGAGTGGCATACCTTATGTGGCGGGTTCTTGGATGCTGTAAGTATGTTATGAAAATCCCTTGTTGCCCATAGCAACCAATCAGAGCGCACGTTTAATTTATCAAGAACAGAATATGAAATGTAAGCTGCGCTCTGATTGGTTCTTCTACTAATGTTATTGTTAAATCAATTTTGCTCTATTTTGTTCTTATGATTTTTAATCTTTTTTGGAACCATTTTCTCACTTATTTTATATTCTTGAGCAATGAATAAAGTGAGTGTTTTATGTCACAAAAACCATGGCTTTCAAAGCTTATAAATCCTCCTCATAATAATAATAATAATAATAATAATGATAATCTTTATTTATATAGATTGAGAACAAGCAGTTTGAATTGGATCTTATAGTGTATAGGCGGCCAGTGCAATGACTGGCACAGAGCGGAAGTGTCCGAGTAACGGTTAGCTAGAGAGGTGATCCTGGCTGCTGCATTAAGGATGGACTGGAGAGGGGAGAGTCTAGTGCGGGGGAGGCCGATTAGAAGAGAATTACAATAGTCAAGTCGGGAGTGAATCAGGGCCACAGTGAGGGTTTTTGTGGTTTCCAAGGTGAGAAAGGGGCAAATTCTAGAGATGTTCTACAGGTGCAAGCGGCAAGAGCGGGTGAGAGATTGTATATATGGGGTGAAGGAAAGATCATAGTCAAACATGTGAAAAAGAATGCGCATATAGGGTCTGATCTCAATTGTGGCGCCCCTGCGACCAGGAGGCCACAAAAGGGTACTGCAGCCAGGCAGGTAGGACAATTGTTAAACACTAACACCCTCACAGCCCACACAACCCACGTGTCAGGAAGGTTACGTCCAGCCCTGAGGTTAGATACTATATGAGACCAGAGGGGTGGTGGATGAGGAGTGGGTTGGGCACACCAGAGGTCAGGTGACTGACAGTATATGGAGAGGGGGAGGAGTGAAGGAGTTCAGTAGGCCCAGGGTGCCGAGCGGAAAAAACAGAGAGAGATTACACGTCCTGGAAGAGCCTAAGCCGAGGAGCGCAGACCCGTACTGAGCCAGTGTGAGCCAGATGGGGGGGAAAGCCCGTCCGACGCTGAAACCACTGGGAGTGTAAAGGAAAGAGAAGGGACGGTGCAACCCGTGCCCTAGACCGCAGCTGAAGCTACTGACAGCAGGTGGAGAAGCCCTCTTAGTATACCGAAGGAACACAGAGGAAGGAGCCTGGCAGAACCTCGTGCTAGAGGACTGTTGCAGGCTGGGCTAGAGCAGAGTGTCGGCTCTGAAGGGGACCGACGATTCACCCGGTATCCCCAGATTCACCGACGGGGAGCTTCAGTTTCAGGCTGGAGTTCCTAACCCAAAGGACAGGCAGCTAAGTGACGCATTAGGACTCACAGAAGCCCGAGTCACCGCCATACTGTCCAGCGTTCACACACACCCGTGTAAGACGGAGAGAGTAATAGCCCAGAAAGGACACTAAGAGACTGTGTGATGGGTCACAAGGAGAGAGGAGCCTGGCTGCAGGAGAGAAGGGAACCCGGAAAGGGAGAATGCAACCGAATGTTAAGAGCTGTGTAAAGAACTGCAAATAACTTGTAAGCTGACTGAAAGAGCTGAGTAAAGCTTTGGAAACCCTGCATTGTCTCCTGCCTGCTTCCATCTGCAGACCATTTCTCCCATATAGGCTTGCACCAGAAAGACCACAACCTGCAGAGCCACAGCTCCAGCTTGTCAGCATCAGCACTGAGGAGAGATCCCTGCAGCCTGCAAAGTAAGTGTGCTCAAACTACACACACAATTGACTTTAACCCTTGCTGCCCCGGGGGATACAGTTCTCCCCACTGGAACTATACCATCCCCGCTGCCATTCCATCGCCCCCGGAGGTTCTGCAGCAGCGGCGGCCCCCCATTACTGGCCGCACCAAGTGGGTGGCGTCACCCGTGACAATCTCCCTTGTAAATAATTCCCCTTTTATTGTGAGGGCCCAGGGACACGGTCCGGACCAAGCCACCCGTGACATCCCCAGCAGCAGATCGGTCCGGTACCGAGTACCCTAGTCCCGCCTGGGGCTCCACACAATTATACACTTTCTCTTTGTGATGTGGAATTGCTCACCTTTTTCAGTTGTGAGACCCACAACTGGTAGAAAAACGTTAGAAGCAGCTGCCGCAGGGACAGCACTCCCACTGGAAACCGTGGTTGTGATGCAGATAATCTTGGATGAAATGCCTCAATGTCCACGCTGCTGCTTCAGGATCAAAGGAACCAAGACACAGGGATGTCTGGATCAGCTCAAGCCTTTATTTTCCGATGCGTTTCAGAGCCACATACCAAGCGCCTTCCTCAGGACGAAGGAGCTCGGTATGTGGCTCTGAAACGTGTTGGAAAATAAAGGCTTGAGCTGATCCAGACATCCCTGTGTCTTGGTTCCTTTGATCCTGAAGCAGCAGCGCGGACATTGAGGCACTTCATCCAAGATTATCAGAGTCAAACATAGCACTCAGACAGCGAGCCTGCAGCCTAGGCGTTATCGTGGTGCCGCACACTGAGAGAGAGATGTCAGATTTAGGGAGGTTAGTGGAGGGCGGGAGCAGAAGTTCAGTTTTGGAAAGGTTGTGTTTCAGATAGAGAGTGGACATGATATTGGAAACTGCGGTTAGACAGTCATTGGTGTTCTTTATTAAAGCAGGAGTAAGGTCAGGGAAGAAGTGTATAGTATGTATGTCATCAGCATAAGTACTGAAAGCCAAATCTGCTGATGATCAGTCCAATCGGGGCCATGTAGAGAGAGAAGAGAAGAGGTCCAAGGACTGAACCCTAAGGAACCCCAATAGTGAGAGGAAGAGGGGAGGAAGTGGAGCCAGCAAATGATACACTGAAAGAGCGGTCAGACAGATAGGAAGAGAACCAGGAGAGAGCCGTGTCCTTGATGCTGATGGCGTGCAGCATGGAGAGTAGGAGATGGTGGTCAACAGTGTCAAAGGCTGCAGAGAGATCCAGAAGAATAAGCAGAGAGGGTCACCATTACGTTTTTCTTTCAGAAGATCATTGGTCACTTTGGTGAGAGCAGTTTCTGTAGAATGTAGGGGGCGGAAACCAGACTGTAATGGGTCTAGAAGAGAGTGAGCGGTGAGGTAATGGGTGAGGCGGGTGTAGACCAGGCACTCCAGGAGTTTAGAGGTGAAGGGGAGATTGGAGACTGGTCTGTAGTTGTTTGGGCAGGATGGGTCGAGAGAAGTTTTCTTTAACAATGGAGTAATGAACGAGTGTTTGAAGGAGGAGGGGAAGTTGCCAGAAGAGAGCGAGAGATTGAAGAATTTGGTTAGGTGAGTGGAAGTGGAGAGTGAGGAAATGTGGGGAGAGGTAGGGGTAACAGCGATTTGAGGTTGGGAGTTGATTTCCTGATGGATGTTTTCTATTTTCTTTGTGAAGTAAGAAGCCACATCATCAGCACAGAGGTCAGTGATAGGGGCCTGCACTTTAGGACTGAGGAGAGAGTAAAAGGTGTCAAAGAGTTTTTTGGGGTTGTTGGACAGTGAGGAGATCAGGGTGGGGAAGTAGGTTTGTTTGGCGAGGTGGAGGGCAGAGTTGTAAGTTTTCAGCATAAATTTATAGTGAATGAAGTTTTCTGGAGTGCCGGTTTTCCTCCATAGATGTTCAGCACTCCTAGAGCATCGCTGGAGGAATCGAGTTTGTGGTGTGAGCCAGGGCTGTTTTACTCTGTATTTGGAGGTTCTGATGGTGAGGGGCTCTACTTGGTCCAGGGTGCTTCTGAGAGAGTCATTTAAGTGATTTACTGCCAGATCGGGACAGGAGAGTGAGGAGATTGAGGACAATGATGAGTGTAGAGAGTCTGTGAATGTATGAGGGTTAATGGCCTGTAGATTTCTTAATGTGTGATAGGTTAGACTGTCCTCATAAACTGGGGCAGGGGCATAACGATCACGGTAACAGAGGGTGCGACCAGACCCATGCAGGAGGGGGCAGCCGACACCAGCGCCTATTTCAGATGGATGTATTCAGATATAATGGATTGTGGCGCAAAGATCCACCAGCTTCCTGCACCGCAATACCCACCACTGACCAATCAGAGGCTAGCCACAGGCGGTACATAGCGTTGCCCATAGGAGGCATGCTGACAGGGCAGCACTAGGAATTTCAGGGCACCTCATTGGCAAAATGTTGGGGCCCCCCTGATACTCCGCCCAGCCTACAAACCAGCTCTGCTTCTGCTTAGGCTCCGCCTTTACCAAAACATACATGCATATTATATATAAATACATATATACACATACGCACACAATTGAGACTGGGCTGAATACAGAATAGTTGTATACACAATAGAGAATACTGAGTAGAGACTGCTGCTTGCTGTATACACAATAGGGACTGCTAATAGTTGTATATATAATGGACACTGCTGATAGCTATATACACAATAGGGACTGCTGATAGCTGTATACACAATGGACATTGCTGATAGCTGTATACACAATAGGGACTGTTGATAGCTGTATATACCAGCTGTATACTACCAGCCTCTGTGCCAGCTAGAAGTGGACCCTGCATGTCGTGGGAATGGAGGAAAGTGAGAAGAATCTTTTTTTTATTTTTTTTTAAATGTGTTAGGGTGCTTTCACATCTGCATTTTCAGGGGTTGCATCGGTATCAGGCCAAATCCTGATGCCTCCTGATCAGGCCTGTGTCCCTATATTTAACATAGGACGCAGTGACATCAGGTGGCAAGATTTTGCCTGATGCAGACGAGTGCAGCATCTTGCGGTTTGGGGCTGCTTGTAAAATCCTGATGCATCCGGATGCGTCGCAATGTGTCGAAACGACGCGTTGCTGCCTATGAGGCCTCATCCAGCAGCTGATAAATGCGGCCTGGACAGATTAAGAGTTCACTCTGAGCATGCCCAGAACAGCTCCCGGGTGCGTTCTTTTCCTCATTCCCTCCTCTCTCATCCCCTCTCCTCCGGGCCGACCAAACCCAGCAGTTAAAAAAAAACGCTGCGGCGGCAGCGTTCAGTGGCGTCTGAACTCAGGTGCCTGGTGCAGATCATATGCATCTAAGCCTGATGCGGCCAAAGCACATACGTGAAACCGGCCTTAGAGCACTATCAAAGAACAGAAAACATTATAACAAGATGGGCCCTGCATGGGAGACATATGTATCATATATACTAGGATCGGGGACATATACCACATGATGGGGGATATATACCAGGATGGAGGACCATATATACCATAATAGGGCCATACATACCAGGATTGGGGCATATATATATATATCAGGAGGAGGACCATATATACCAGGACGATAGACTTATATACTTGGATGGGGACCATATGTAACAGGATGGAAACATGTATACCAGGATGGGGATATATACCACGATGAGGACATATATACCAGGATGGGGGCATATATACCAGGATAGGGGACATAAATTACAGGATGGGGAAGATATTTACTATGATGGGGACATATATATCGGGATGGGACCCAGGATGGAGGACATATATACTAAAAAATGGGGGACATATATACCATAATGGGAATTATATATACCAGTATATATGCTAGAATGGGGGACATGTATATCAGTATGGAGGACATATATACCAGGATGGGGGACATACCAGAATTAGAAACATACACCTGGATGAGGGACCTATATACCAGGATGGGGGCCAAATATACCAGGATGGGGATCATATATACCAGAATGGGGGACATATATACCAGGATGAGGTTACATTATTACTGGTAGGGCCCAGGTTTGGGGATATTACTATTGAAAGAGGCTCATGATAGGGAACATTATACCTGTTTGGAGTCATTACACAGCAAAAACGCAGTAAAACCTTAGGGGCTTCTTGTAAATCCAGCAAAACACAGAAAATAATTGACATGCTCATTCTTTTCAAACTGCAGCAAAGCCTGTGCTGGTTTCAGTTTTTGCAAAGAAATTAAACCAATTTGTGTGCACAGCTTTTTCCTGAATTGCTTAGGGTTTGCTGGGAATCAAAAACCCTGGTTTAGATTAGCATAAAACCAAGGTAATAATGCAGCAAAAATGCAGTGTGTGACCATAGCCTAAGGGCCACAGGATGGTGGACTTATTACATTATTGGGGGTAGAACATGTCCTCATAGGATTTGGAATGCTATTGTCACGCGCTTAGATGGCGCTGATATTGTTGGAGGCTGCTGTGTATATGGTTTGTCTTTAAGAGCTGCATGGTTGATGGTTGTGAAGGTCCTTGCCTCCTGTGGTGTGCTCTAGAACTGCAGTCACTATTGTGTTCAATTTCTGGTTCAGGAGTTAATGTGTGACTCACCTGGAATCCCCTCTCCCTGGCTTTAAATAGACTTCCCTCTCCTCTGTCAGGTGCTGCTGATAGCTATGTGCTCTAGGTCTTGGTACTGTGCTGATGCTTAGCTGCTGGGCTAAAGTCTTTCCTTGGGAGAAAATGTGATTCCTGACCTGTGGGTGGAGGCAGAGGCCCTCAGCCTAGGGCTAATCAGGAGTTATAGGGTACAGGGTGGCGGCTCGGAACTTCTTACCATCAGAGGTACCTCCGAGATCAGGGCGAGCCAGGGACCCCAGCATCAGGGTCAGATTAGGCTCTCTTGACCCCCTTTTGCCCAATTCACCTACCTGTTACCTGATTCCCTTACCTCCCAAGTGTGACAGCTATGAGGGCCCATACATCTGAGCAACATGCAGGGGGAGGGGGGCAGGTCCAAATTTTTCACCATGGTCCATTGGTCTCTATTTACTTTGCTATTTTTTTTTTTTTTTAGGGGGATTTCTTTAGCAAAAACTACTAGAAAAAAGCAGCATCCTGAGAGTGCATTTTGATTCTGTTTTTGGCATAGATGGTAAGGATTTCTTTAGCAGAAACTGTCCAAAATGCTCCTCATATACACTTGGAGACTTTTCTGCAGGGGATCTTGAAAGAAGCCTCTACACACCAATGACATGTACACATGATGCCTCTGACTTACCCAGGGCAGGGTACTCAGATCTCAGGCTCAGTCTGGAGGTCAAGGGTGGCTGCCTGAGACTGTGGCCCTGGTGGTCAATGAATAAGGGGGAAAATAAATTAAAATTTGTTCGTGACGCCACCTGCAGTATCTGGTGATGTTCACCAGCGCTGCCACAGTCCTCTGGTGGTCGATAGTATTGCGGCAATGATGGTGTAGTCCTCCGCAGGCAGGATTGGACCGCCAGGGCAGCGATTCTGTGGAAGGAATCAGTTTGCGCAAAGAAAGATGCAGCAGAGTCAACAAGTCACTTCACCGGGTACTTTACTGGAACTCAGCAGTCATTACAGTTCACAGTGCAGTTTGATGTTATCAGACAAATGGTTACTGGCTGCAAGTAGATTTTATGGTAGGTAGACGGATCCCTCGTGTGTGCCTTTCTTGTTCCACTATCAAATAATAAGGCTTCAGGGCACTAAGTGGCAATATCAACCATCATGCTCCGGGCAGATTGCCCTGTAGGCAGATTCTTCCCCTGGTGGTGCTAATCCACAGCACTAGCAGTAATGGTACCTTTACACGCCGCCACGGCAGGCTGGATACATCGCGCTACAGGCTACAAATGTAGCTTGTAGCGTCAATGTAGCCCGTCGTAGCGGCGTCTGAAGACGCGACGCTACAGCCGGCGACAGATACATATGTTTATGGGCTCTGCTCGAAAACAGATGGCTATATCGCCGATGGTAGCGAGCTGTATCGGCGTGTAAAGAAGCAACGGAAGGGAACTCTGGACACCCGGGGCTGTAGCTGCAATGTAGCTAAGGCGTGACCTCGGCTCCATGTTACCGCGCCCCATGTGCGATCATTGGTGGAAGCTGCTGCATGACGATTGGTAGTCGCTGCATAGGGAGGCATATTTAAGGAGCTGACGAGTCACACTACACAATCGCTCGAGCGTGCTGTATTACTCAGCCTCCTGCGATGCCTGCCCAATCAGGATGTTATTGCTTCGTCCTATCAGCGTACGGAAGTCTTGTAATCCACAATTGGAGCACGCCTATGTGCTGTCCCTGCTGCACCAGGTCCGCCCATAGTAGCTGGTTGTAGCGGTGTGTAAATGAGCAACAGCTGGCTACTTGAGACACCCGGCGATGTAGCTAGCTATAGATGTAGCGTGGCGTAGCGAACCTTGTGGCGGCGTGTAAAGAGGGTGCGTTGACCGTTTGTAGCCGTTTGAGCGTGCTCGTGCACGTGAAGTAGCGGGATGTATCCAGCCTGCCGTGGCGGCGTGTAAAGGTACCATACCAGATATATAAAGAAATAGGCAGCACTCACCAGTATTTTGCAGCAGTGGTCTCTTTAATCCATCATGTTAATGGAATCATGACAGGGTGCAGGGAGGTGACCACGGAGGGCGGACGACGACGCCGTTTCGCAAAAAATTGCTTCTACGGGTCCGGTAGTTTGATGTTATCAGACAAATGGTTATGGGCTGCAAGTAGATTTTATGGTAGGTAGACGGATCCCTCGTGTGTGCCTTTCTTGTTCCACTTGTTCCCTTGCCTCCCAGTGGCAGTGTGAAGTCAGAGCTCTTAGAGATTAGGTCTGACCTCCTGCTGTTCCTCTTTACCTCCCTTGCTCCCGTTGGGTGAACCTTCTATTGATCACCGCAGCCGGCTACCGCGGTGTCTGATTCCCCTCTAATGGATACTTTAGGAGTCAGGGCCGTATCTGGATATACCCCTGTTCAACGGATTTTCTGCAGGCCGTGAAGGTTCCTACAGGTGTGGGCTCCGGTACCCGGATGCTTTCCTAGAGCGAACTCCCTCGCTTGAGTCCCTTGCTCCTTTCTCCTTCTTCTAGGATCTACCCGTCTGTCTCCCTTCGTCTTTCATGCCTCAGGTTCCCATCCTGAACTTCTCTAACTCTCCAACCCATGGAGGCCGAAACCGACGGTCAAAGACAGACCATCCAAAGACTCTCCTTTCTCCCCCTGGGGCTACTATATATCCCCCCGGGGTCCCTCCCAACATGTGACTAGTGTGGGGTGTGGGTGTAGGGTTCCTCCTACCGTCCATAAGTCCACTTGCAGTGGGGTGACTACACCTCTTTTACGGGTGCAGTACCCCTTTTGTGGCACCTACATGGTGGGGCACCACATACCTCCTTGATGGAATATACTCGTCCGCGAGTATCACACTTGTCTATGGGAAAGTTAAAAACATTTATATATATATATATATATATATATTAAATACCAACTATTTACAATTTAAGAATATTTAGATTTCTTCCCATTGCTGAGAGGCGCATACTTGTAACGTTGCACATAGAAGACATACACATTATTCACTCTGGCCCAACGGGACCGGTACTAGTTATTTGGGCCTAGTGGTAATCTTTAGTCCAGCACAGTCCAGTGTGTGTTATCACCGCTGGGCCGCTAGTTACTCATCACACATTATCAAGCAGGGAAGGGACAGTTCAGTATAAAAGTCATTAAGGTCAACGGGGAGACACTCTTCATTACAGGGCAAGAATGGAACTAAGGGGCATGGTTGCAAAGGTGAATGAGGGGCTATTTACAAGAGCAATGTCTCTCAACGGGAGTCTATTGTAATAAGGGAAAGTCATTACTCCACACGGGCAATTCTTATAGCAAATCAGCCAAGTGGACCGGGGTAACGCTTGTATGTTACCTGCTCACCTCTGTATAGATCGCGTCGGGATGTCCTTTCCGCAGGAACGACTCTACATCCCACCGGGAAAAGAATGCATCATTGAACAGTCCTGGTTCCCTTAGGAAACCCCATCCATCTTCCTGGTAGACGGAGACAACAGATCCAGATTTCCACAGCTCAAGGGGCAGTGGGGGATGAGCTCGGGCCTCATCTCGCAATCTCCTGGTGGCCTGCTCTCTTTGGTACCAGTCCTCCCGTCGCTGTTGCATTGCTACCTGGTCTCATTCATCCAGGGCTGGCCGGGTGCTCTGTAGCGACTGGTACTGTGGGGGTGGTGAACTGCTGCTGGATACTCTGGGTGCTGCATGTGTCTCCACGGAGCCTAGGATGGCGGGAACTCCTTGCCGGTGCCGCTGCCATGTGGTCCACCAAACCGCTTCTGGAGTGCTTCCTGCCGAGGCTCCATTTGATTCTTCGTCGTCGTCATCGTAGAGCTCTTCGATCTTCATGTCTGGTGCTGTGGGTGGTTGCGCTGCCTCCAGCCGGAGACAACTGCTGGCCCGGGACGGTGGTGGAGTCGGGGGTTCAGTTTGGGTCCTCGAGTCCCGGGTCTGGACAGGTGGTGGTAAGGAGGGGCGGTACTCCTCTACCGCTCTTTCTGCAATTGCCACCTACCGTGCCTCGCGGGCCGTCCTTCTAGCCAACAGCTCGAAGGTCCGCTCGGCACTCCACCGCCGACACACCCAGGTTAGTGTCTGCTCCATTTCTTGGTGGAGCCGGGTGAAAGCATCCCGCCAGTAATCAGCATCCCCCTCCATCGTCAAGAGGGACGCCGCTGCCGGATCGCCTTACTCGGCGCGGGTCTGCTCCTCCAACTCCAACACTTCTCTCCACCGGGGTGCTGCCATGCTGCCAGGTACGATTGAGTCTAATGGCGTCTGTCCTTCTTTTCCGGTTTGTACAGATATGGGCGGGCACTCTCTGGGAACTTCCTGTGGGCCGCCCCCCTGATTGATTGACGGCAATCGGGGCGGCCACACTGTTTGGCGCCTCTCTCTAGGCCCTCCCTCTTCTAGGCAAATGGAGTCCGTGGAGCCTCGATTAAGAGTCTCAAACACGGAACTAGCCAGACATCCCTCCAAGGAAGGACCTAGCCCTGGGGTGGAATCTTTGCAGAGACCACCATAACCACCATATTAAGTGGCCCTTTTAGTCAATATCCCACTCAGTTACGAGTTAAGGATATGACAAGGGAATTAACAGAGCCAGGTATCCATCCACAGACAGCTGTTTCGGGGTATTGCCCCTCATCAGTGTGGAGTAGGATTCTGGCTAGGTGGGAGCAATGCCATGTAGACCAACATCACAAAGCACTCACTGATCTCAGGGAGACCAGTCAAAGAAAACACTGCGGGCAGCCGGCTAAAGCGCTCAAACAGTGAAATCCATGATGCATTGCCCCCTGGAAATTTGAATTTGCAAATGGAGTCCATGGAGCCTCGATTAAGAGTCTCAAACACGGGACTCCCTCTTCTAGGGGCTGAGGCACACCCTCGGGCCTGCACATGGTGTTTACTTCATGGCATTGGCGCCATCTTGGGTCCTCGTGCAATAATGGAACCCATTTTTGGCGCCGGGCAAAAGCAGAAAAAGTCAATTTTAAGTCCGAGTTCAAAGGCGCACAGTGCCCGGTGGTAGCGGGCACGATATCCTGTTTCTGACACCAGTTTGACGCACCCAGGGCAGGGTACGCAGATCTCAGGCTCAGTCTGGAGGTCACGGGTGGCTGCCTGAGACTGTGGCCCTGGTGGTCAATGAATAAGGGGGAAAATAAATTAAAGTCTAATGGATGCTTTAGGAGTCAGAGCCCTATCTGGATATACCCCCGTTCAACGGATTCTCTGCAGGCCGTGAAGGTTTCTACAGGTGCGGGCTCCAGTACCCGGTTGCTTTTGTGGCGCCCCTGCGTCCAGGAGGCCACAAAGGGAACTGCAACCAGGCAGGTAGGACAACAGTTGAACACCAACACCCTCACGCCCACACAACCCACGTACAGCAGAGGGCAGCACCCAACCCGGAGCCTAGGAACTCTAAGCAGGCGAGGGGTGGTGGGTTTAGAGCAGTGGGTGGGCAAACACGTAGTCAGGTGACAGAAGGTAGAAATAGTGAAAAGGGAGGAGAAAGGAGTCAGTAGGCCGAGGTAGGCTGAGCAGCAAAGACAGTGATCACACGTCCTGGCAAAGTGGGGTGTAGGAGCGCAGAATCTGAACAGAGCCAGTGTGAGCCGCAGAGAGAAAGCACGTCCGAAGCCAGCACCCCAGGAGTGTGAGGGAAGAGAGGGACGGTGATACCGGGCCCTGGAACTACAGCCGAGACGACCAGACTGCAGGCAGAGTAGCCCTCCTATGATACTTGAAGACACAGTTGAGAGAGCCTGTGCTAGAGGCTAGGCTGAAGTAAAGTGTTGGCTCTAGAGGGGACCGTAGTTTCACCCGGCATCCCCAGACAACCGACGGGGGACCACAGCTACACGTTAGGGTCCCTACCCCAAAGGACATGCAGCTCAGTGGCAACCCGGAGGACTCACAGGAGTCCGAGCCACCAACATACTGTCCGGAGTCACACACAACCAAGTAAACAGAAAGAGAGAGAGTCCACAGCCTGGAAAGGACACAGACACAGAGTGAGGGGTCACAGAGAGGAAAGACCTGGCTGCAGAGAGTAAAGGGAACCCGGATGGGAAAGTGTGCCCGTGTAACTGAACTGAACTGTAAGAACTGTACTGAACTGTAAACTGAACTTGAGAACTTGGAAAAGTAAACACGGTGAACCCTGAACACGACTCCCTTGTATGTCTCTGCCTGAACACGACTCCCTCCATACAGGTTTACAGCCGACCTCCACCTGGAGAGCCACAGTTTGCAGGCTCCATCGCTGAAGGAGGATTCCTGCAGCATCTGGACAGTAAGTGTACTGCACCCGGCACCAGGCCTGCACACTACACAATAGACTTTAACCATCACTGCCCCGGGGAACACAGTTCTGCCCATGGAACTATTCCATCTCTGCTGCTATTACATCATCCCCGGAGGTTCTGCAGCAGCGGCGGCCCCATCACTGGCCGCACACAGTAGGTGGCGTCACGACTGATCCCCTGTAAATACCCCTTATTATTGCCAGGGACCGGGACATGGTCTGGACCAGGACCACCCGTGACTTCCCCAGTAGCAGACCCGGTCCGGCACCGAGTACCCCCGTCCCAGTGGGCTCAACACTTTCCTAGAGCGAACTCCCTTGCTTGAGTCCCTTGCTCCTTTCTCCTTCTTCTAGGATCTATCCTTCTGTCTCCCTTCGTCTTTCATGCCTCAGGTTCCCATCCTGAACTTCTCTAACTCTCCAAGCCTTGGAGGCTGAGACCGACGGTCAAAGACAGACCGTCCAAAGACTCTCCTTTCTCCCCCTGGGGCTACTATATATCCCCCCAGGGTCCCTCCCATCGTGTGACTAGTGTGGGGTGTGCAAGAAAAAATTAAAGGGAACCTGTCAGCTGGTTTATGCCTCCCCAGCTATCACTGTCTGTAGCTGCAGCTTCATAGTACTAGTCTAATCATCCCTGTCTGATCTCAGAGTGTAATGTGAAAGGTGAAAGAAAAGCATTTATACACTTACATTTCAGTCCCCACCTTGGAGGAGGGGGACTGTCTGGCAGGAGAATAGTTAACTCACTTTTAACTTGGATGGCGAAAGGACCTGTGGGATGTAACAATCATGTGACCATAGTGGGCGGAGCTAAGCCAGCAAACGTATTATGTTCTATGAGAACTTAGCTCCGCCTATTGTAGTCACATGGTTGTGACATCACATCAGGTCTCCCAACATGTTCTAACACAAGGCTGAAATGTTAACTATTAACCTTCCAAACAGTCCCTGTCCTCCAAGCTGGGGACTGACTGCCTCATTACATAAGGAAATGTAAGTGTATAAATGCTTTTCTTTCACCTTTCACATTACACTATGAGCTCAGACAAGGATGATTAGACTGCTATTATAAAGCTGCAGGTACAGACAGTGATAGCTGGTGGGGCATAAACAGTCTGACAGGTTCCCTTTTAAGAAAGGCTCTTTTTGAAGAACCTAAGTAGTTCAATGATAATGATTGCGGTCACACTGGTATGGTTCTCACCTGTCCGGGTTGTGCCGTCCGCACAACCAGGATGACAAGCGGTAGCAGCGAGCTCCTTCAGTCAGTTCACTTCAGTTTGCCCCTATCTCTGTGCCCCAGCGCTCTTATTAAACCACAAAAATATCCTTCCAATTAGTGTGGGGTGTGGGTATAGGGTTCCTCCTAACGTCCATAAGTCCACTTGCAGTGGGGTGACTACACCTCTTTTACGGTGCAGTACCCCTTTTGTGGCACCTACATGGTAGGGTGCCACACCTCTTTCAGGCGAAAGCTGTCTCAGAAATTTTTCAGAGAAGGCACAAAAGATTGAACACAAGCATTTTCTATGTAGTAATTGACGCACACCAGGGGCCAGGGTTACTCCCGGTTTATACAGGCGATTCTTCTCCTTCCTTGTCACGGGTGGACCGCGCCTGCCGGTAGTGGGGCCCGGTGTGGTGCAGATCAAAATGAGGACGTCTTACGGGAACAGATTAAAGGGGGGTTTAATTTGTTTTCTTCGTGACGCCACCTATGAGTAGATTCGGTAAGGGCTACCGACGCTGCGGAACCTCCCGGGTGATGGACAGCAGCAAGATGTTACGCTCCCCACAGGCTGAGCGGTGATCCCCGGGGGCTGGAGCTGCTCAAGATGTTGTGCGGCAGCTGCGGTTACCTTTAGTTCATGACGGACAGTTCATAAGGAGACACGGACACAGTTAGTCTCTGCAACGGTTCTTTACTGTAACCAGCAGGCAGTACATGGCTTACAGTGGTTGAGTAGAAGACCGGGTGGACTCAGCAGTGATAGTGCTCCTCAGAGATCCGCAGTGTACCTCCTTTCTACCTCCTTAGCTTCTCTTGCCAGCGTCGCCCAGGAATACCAGGTCGGGTACGGGGAGGCTGCTTCAATGCCCTATCCATGATGTACGTTCTGGATTCTTTGGGGAGCCTTGGGTCCCTCGGTGGGTACACCGCTGGTTAGACGACTGGAAACTGGCTGGTGGTGGGGTGCTCCTATAAAGCTGCTCCTCCACGGGGCTGGTTCGCGTGGCAGAGGTGAACTGCTGCCAGCTTCGGTACCAGTGAACCGGCTGTAAGTTGTGGGCACGGGAGTCTTTTGGGAACCCGTGTAGAAATGCCCATTCCCGGTGGTTAAGGCCTCAGGTGCTGACACCCGACCGGTGACGGCCCAGGGGCCCGCACGGGGTGCGGAGCCCCCGCTCCTCTCCAAGTTCTGTGTTCTAGGCTCTAGATTCCAGACTAGACTCGACTGTTCTAGACTATTGTTCTACTTCACTACCCTAACACTCCACCCACCAGGACCTATGATTGGTCCCCTGTTCTAGGTGTTGTATGTTGGGTTGGATCTCTGAGTTAACCATTGCACTGCTTTGTCTAGAGAATATTGCGGCTGCAATACTCCCTTGTGACGCACTCGTTGCGGGGCCCACACTCCCCCTTGGTTAAATCAGCTTGTCCCCAAGCGTCAAACTACTCACATTACAGAGGTTTTTGGCATTTTTATACATATATGACACACTTTTATTAAAAATGACAAACAGGTAAAGATATGCTTTGGTGATATAAGCAAAGAAACAGGTAATCACTTTGTGCGGACCCGGCGGGCGGTCGGCTGTACTTTAACTAGAGTCCAGGCTGTAGCCGCGAGATCACACAGTCAGTGATTAACGGTAACAGAGTCATTGATGAAAGTTCAAGTTTTTAAAGTCATTGGCTCTGAGGGTGATGGCGCACCCGGATAGCGAACCACCCATCTGCACAAGCATAGCGCTCGTAGGTGATGATATCGCCCCGGTATAGGTCGCGATCGGGATGTCCTCTTGGCAAGTTTGACTCAACGTCCCGGCGCCCCACAAACACCTCCTCATTCAAACCCACCTCCCAAGCGAACCCCCACCCGGTATGTAAGTTAAAGGTGGAAATTCTACCTTCACGGCGGAGTTCATCAGGCAGCGGCGGCTGGCGGCGAGCCTCGGCACGGGCCTCCATGTTGGCGCGTTCTCGGGCTTGCCACTCCTCTCGTCGTCTCTGGCGTATATCTCCGTCGTTACGGCTCGGGGTGTAAAGATGAGTAACGGAGCTGGTGGTTTGGCGGGAAGCTTGAACTTGGCGGGCTGTCTGTATCGGAACCCGGTGGAACGGCACAGGGGAAGGTGTCGGCAGTGCACCCGACCAGTGTACCCGAGCTGTGTGCCCGGAAGGAAGTTCCTTGTTGTCTCCCCAAGCGAACCCGGTGTCGAAATCCTCAGCGGTGCTGTGGGTCTCGTCGTCATCCTCTCCGACCTCTTCCTCGATGACCACATCAGGCTGCTCGTTGATGAAAGACGTTAAAGCTTGTTCCGTTGTACAACAGGGCGGTGGTGCTGCGGATCCTTCCGTAGGGACGTCCTGCAGGGCTTCCAGGCTGCCTGCCTCTTCATCTGTTTCCGCAGGTAAAGGTGTTTCAATCCCGGTTACCAGGTAGGCCTCTGTAGTTGCAAGGGAAGCCTCCGGTACGGGGACAAAACAGGCGACTGTCTCTGTAGTGGTGAAACATGTCGCGGGTTCCTCAGTGGGAACCTGGTAGAGATCTAATTCTTCCATGGAGCGTGTTATGAGCTCCGGCTCAAGAACGGAATCGGTTGCGATGTTGGTCGCTGGAACGGGTCGAGTTGCGGCCTCCACCGGAATGACACAGTCTATTGGCTCAGGTGACGGAGCAGGACAGGTGGTAGGCGAGGGTGAGGCGGTCGAGAAGCTGGTGACGTCGTCTGGGCTTGGAGAAGCTGCACCCGGTCGGCTCTGCTGCATCGCATGGTGTAGTCGTCTGCCTAGGGTCGCGCTCCAGCTACGGATCGTCCATTCCACTGTCTCTAGTAACCGCACCCGGAGGTCTTGTAGAGCCTCTAGCCAGAAGTCGGGGCTGCCATCTATGGTAAGGGCAGGATCCGGACCCGGTTGGCCTATGGCTGCTCTGGCCTCCGCCTCGACCTCCCGCATCAGGTCTTGGAGTCTCATGCTGGCCATTCTTCTTTGGAGGAAAACCACACCCGATCAACCGGTAAGACGTTCTGGTTGAGCTGGTCAGGAATTCCGTCTGTGTGTCTATGTATGACACTCCCATCTCCTCTGGGCTTTTGTAGTCCAATCGTGGGAAAAGTCTTTGGGGTCCGCCCCCATGGTTGATTCGAGCAATCAGGGCGGACAAAGAGTTTGGCGCCTTTTGTCTTTAGCCCTCCCACAGTGAGGGGGGGTTGACTCACTCCTGGGCTTCACGTGGCGGCTTCTTGTGGCGGGAACGCCATCTTGGGCGCCATCTTGACCCAATGGTGTAAAGGCGAGAAAGTTCTTTTAGGGACGAACAAAGTCCAATTGTAGACAATAA
This sequence comes from Allobates femoralis, assembly GCA_033576535.1. Lineage (NCBI taxonomy): Eukaryota > Metazoa > Chordata > Amphibia > Anura > Aromobatidae > Allobates > Allobates femoralis. The sequence goes on along the minus strand of JARQOC010000010.1, from coordinate 107,360,048 downwards.
AGTCCAGTTTAAGCACAATATACCCGTTGGGTAACGGGCCTGCTCGTATCCTGTTCGTGACGCCATTTTCTGACGCACACCAGGGGCCAGGGTTACTCCCGGTTTATACAGGCGATTCTTCTCCTTCCTTGTCACGGGTGGACCGCGCCTGCCGGTAGTGGGGCCCGGTGTGGTGCAGATCAAAATGAGGACGTCTTACGGGAACAGATTAAAGGGGGTTTAATTTGTTTTCTTCGTGACGCCACCTATGAGTAGATTCGGTAAGGGCTACCGACGCTGCGGAACCTCCCGGGGTGATGGACAGCAGCAAGATGTTACGCTCCCCACAGGCTGAGCGGTGATCCCCGGGGGCTGGAGCTGCTCAAGATGTTGTGCGGCAGCTGCGGTTACCTTTAGTTCATGACGGACAGTTCATAAGGAGACACGGACACAGTTAGTCTCTGCAACGGTTCTTTACTGTAACCAGCAGGCAGTACATGGCTTACAGTGGTTGAGTAGAAGACCGGGTGGACTCAGCAGTGATAGTGCTCCTCAGAGATCCGCAGTGTACCTCCTTTCTACCTCCTTAGCTTCTCTTGCCAGCGTCGCCCAGGAATACCAGGTCGGGTACGGGGAGGCTGCTTCAATGCCCTATCCATGATGTACGTTCTGGATTCTTTGGGGAGCCTTGGGTCCCTCGGTGGGTACACCGCTGGTTAGACGACTGGAAACTGGCTGGTGGTGGGGTGCTCCTATAAAGCTGCTCCTCCACGGGGCTGGTTCGCGTGGCAGAGGTGAACTGCTGCCAGCTTCGGTACCAGTGAACCGGCTGTAAGTTGTGGGCACGGGAGTCTTTTGGGAACCCGTGTAGAAATGCCCATTCCCGGTGGTTAAGGCCTCAGGTGCTGACACCCGACCGGTGACGGCCCAGGGGCCCGCACGGGGTGCGGAGCCCCCGCTCCTCTCCAAGTTCTGTGTTCTAGGCTCTAGATTCCAGACTAGACTCGACTGTTCTAGACTATTGTTCTACTTCACTACCCTAACACTCCACCCACCAGGACCTATGATTGGTCCCCTGTTCTAGGTGTTGTATGTTGGGTTGGATCTCTGAGTTAACCATTGCACTGCTTTGTCTAGAGAATATTGCGGCTGCAATACTCCCTTGTGACGCACTCGTTGCGGGGCGCCACATAATGACTCGCTGTTCACATGTTCAGGCTTTTGAAGAACTTTTAACCACTTCGATTTTCTGAGAAGGGAAGGATTTGAAGCCTTGCTGTCACTGACACTGGATATCAACATACTGAACCCATACAGTCGCAGATAACATACACATCTATGACATCCGGTGACTTCTAGGCGCCATCTGTTACTGTAGTTGCTCTCTTTTTATCTTCTCCGTCCAGTCCTGACCGCCATGAACACTTCTCCACCTACGGCTCACCTCTGCAGATACTGCCCTCAATCAGTAATGGTGCCCACAAAGGTATAGGCAGTACACAGAGCGCACTACTACCATTTTTTTTTATAAAGCCACAAGAGAGACTAAATTGCCAAGTCTAACAGCCGCTTGGGGAATTCGTGATCCCCTCACCAGAGCCCTGCAAGCCCTTTCCTACACTTCCGGCGCCTTTACATACCTCTAGGTCATCTTCATTACAATGTCACACACACAAGATGTAGTGTCGTGGCCTACTAACCAGAAGAGGATGCCGGCAGTTAGTCGTTGGTTCCCAGGGACAGGGTTATGTAGGCTGATCACCCTCTTTCATGGTGTCCTACTCGCAGCCTACTGGGATCAGCCTTGTGTTACAGATGAATGCAGTAGACAGAGGAAAATTAGGACACACCAGCATTCTAAGTATGAACAAAACTCCCCACTTATTAGTGGGGCAGAATATTTAATAGTATCCTTTTTGGGCATAGAAAAGCGATAAAATGTAAAACATAAGCATCCTATTGGTTGTATACAACATATGAGATATAACACATAAGCATCTCATTGGTTGTTTAGCATTACACTACTGATTGGTATCATTTCAATCTGCTATTATGATTGGCTGCTTACTCACCCCAGTCCCGCATGCTCGCTGCCTCCTTCAAGCCACATATTCAAGCCATCTCCACCTTCTGCCTACTCCAACTCAAAAATATTTCTCAGAGTTGTAGATTCCTTGACCAAGAAACTGCAAAGACACTCGTGCATGCCCACATGATCTCCCGCCTCGACTATTGCAACCTCCTACTCTCTGGCCTCCCCTCTAGCAATCTCACACCCTGCCAATCTATCCTAATCTCTGCTACCTGACTAATCCACTTGTCCCCATGCTAGTCCCTGGCCTCTTCTTTCTGACAAGCCCTTTACTGGCTCCCCACTGCCCAAAGACTCCAGTTCAAAACCCTAACCATGACATAAAAATCCATCCACAACCTATCTCCTCCATACATCTGTGACTTGGTCTCCTGTTGCTTACCTGCACTTAACCTGTGATCCTCACAAGATCACCTTCTCTCCACTCCTCTTATCTCCTCTTCTCACAACAGCATATCAAATTCACTTTCATTCCACTATGCCACCGCACAACCAGCTCTTTTCTCACCTACTGTATCCTCACCCATCCCTTGTAGACTGTGAACCCTCGCAGGCAGGGTCCTCCCTCCTCACCTACTGTATCTGTCACGCTTGGGAGGTGGGAGAATCAGGAAACTTGATGGTGTGATGGCAAAGGGGTCAGGAGAGCCTAATCTGACGCTGATGCTGGGGTTCCTGGCTCGCCCTGATCTCAGAGGTACCTCTTATTAGCCCTAGGCTGAGGGCCCTTGCCTCCACCCACGGGTCAGGGATCAAAGCTTCTCCCAATAGAACTCCAGGAGAGGCTTCAGCACAGCAGCAAGACTTCTTCTCAGCTCAATGACAAAGAGCCAACTAACTCTATATAAGGCGTCTGACAGAGGAGGGGGAAGATTATTTAAAGCCAGGGGGAAGGGATTCCAGGTGAGTCACACTTCAACCACTCAACCAGCAGCTGAACATAATAGTGAATGTAGCTCTGGAGCACAACACAGGAGACAAGGACATTCACAACTATCAACCATGCAGCTATTAAAGACAAACAACATACACAGCAGCATCCAATAATGTCAGCGCTATCTAAGCGCGTGACAGTATCTTCACCATCCCTTGTAGACTGAGAGTCCTCGTGGGCAGGTTCCCCTCTCCTCACCTACTGTATCCTCACCCATCACTTGTAGACTGTGAGCCCTCGTGGGCATGGTTCTCTCTCATCTACTGTATCCTCACCCATCCACCCATCCCTTGTACACTGTGAGCCCTCCCGGGCAGGGTCTTCTCTCCTCACCTACTGTATCCTCACCCATCCCTTGTAGACTGAGAGCCCTCGTGGGCAGGATCCCCTCTCCTCACCTACTGTATCCTCACCCATCTCTTGTAGACTGTGAGCCCTCGTGGGCATGGTCCTCTCTCCTCATCTACTGTATCCTCACCCATCCCATGTACACTGTGAGCCCTCCCGGGCAGGGTCCTCTCTCCTCACCTACTGTATCCTCACCCATCCCTTGTAGACTGAGAGCCCTTGTGGGCAGGATCCCCTCTCCTCACCTACTGTATCCTCACCCATCTCTTGTAGACTGTGAGTGTGGCGCCCCTGCGACCAGGGTGGCCACATAGGGAACTGCAGCCAGGTAGGAGGAAAAGACAGTTTATATAATAAACACCCACACAGACATCCCACACACCACTAGGAGGCAGCACCCAACCCAGAGCCCGGAACTCTAGGCGGGAAAGGTGTGGTAGGTTTAGAGGACAGTGTGTGGGAAGCATGTAGGTCAGGTGACAGAAGGTACAAGTAGAGGAAGAGGAGGAGGAAGGAGTTAGTAGGCCAAGGGTGCCGACCAGTAAAGACCAGAAGACAGAGACACACGTTCTGGAGGAGTGGGGCTGATGGAGATGCAGAATCCACAGAAACCATGGAGAGAAAGCTCGTCCATAGCCAGCACCCCAAGAGTGTGAAGAAAGAGACAGATCAGTAGCACAAAGAGAGAGGAACTACAGCCTGGAAAGGACACTAGAAAGAGTGAGGGGTCGCAGCGTAACAACCTGGCTGCAGGGAAGTTAGTGAAAACCGGAGTAAAATGCCTGTAACTCGTGTTAAGAAGTGAACTGTACTAAGAACTACTGTGAACTGCTTAAAGAGAACTGACAAGTAAACCCGGTGAACCCTGCCTGTGTGTCCGTGTTTGATTCCAGGGCTAAAGAACTGTTTAAATACCTTTTCATTCCTGTCAGGAGCAGCCCGACCCGCGGCGGGCTCATCCATCTGGCTGCAGCCCATCCATTCATCCTCCTGGCAGAAGAAGAGCTGCAGCGGTGGTCCCATCACTGACCACACACCGTGGGTGGTGTCACGACAAACTGTATCCTTTGTATATATCCCCTTTTACTTGTGAAAACCCGGGACACGGTCCGGACCAGGACCTCCGTGACATCCCCAGCAGCAACCCGGTCCAGTACCGAGTACCCCGTCCCAGTGGGTTCCACAACCTGGAGTCACGAACAGGATGAACCCGGTCCCCGTGTGCCTAAATATCATGTTCTGCTCCCAGGACACAGTACCTCGAGGTCCGCGCTGCCACTTCAGAAAGGAACAAAAGAAGCCAGTACAAGGGAATGTCTGGATTAACGATTCTTCTTTATTATCCTATGCGTTTCAGAGTTATCGCCCAACTCCTTCATCAGGGAATGTCCTTCCCTGATGAAGGAGTTGGGAGATAACTCTGAAACGAGTAGGATAATAAAGAAGAATCGTTAATCCAGACATTCCCTTGTACTGGCTTCTTTTGTTCCTTTCTGAAGTGGCAGCGCGGACCTCGAGGTACTGTGTCCTGGGAGCTGATTATACCACAGGGATCTGTGGAGAGTACGGTCCTGCAGCAGCTACTTATATCTGAGCGATCATTACCAGTTGTGGGTCATCACAACTGTATCAGGTGAGCAGCCTCTTTATATAAACTTTTGTCCTTCTTCAAAGAAGATATCACCCTATGTGCGCATTCTTGGATTTTTTATAAATATCATGTTCTGGACTTCTCCCGCCAAATCTGGGCTTAATGGCGGCCATAGGAGCCTGAGACCATGTGCAGAGGAGGCATGCCCAGACCCCCCATCATGGGCCGGCCCAGTCCAAAGCTGGAAAAGAAAGGCCCACCCTGGCTCCCATTAACTCCGGGGGAGCCAACCATCAATCCAAAGGAGGAGCCTCCGCCCCTAAATCCACCTACCAATGAGAAGTTGGTGGGAGCCAAAGAGGAAATCGTCACCTGGAAGAGGCGAGACAAAGAATCGGAAGAGAAGCAGTCGCCATCAGGATCAGAGTACACGCGGACGGAAGGAGAGGACGCCCAGGAGAGAACTGTAGCCGGAGAGACCCGAAGTGATCTCGGAGGGCCCTCAGAGTGCATTCGTGGAGGAACCCGGCCAGGGAGAGAGCGACGCTGATCGAAACAGCATCGCGGAGGGCGGAGAGCGACGTCCCGACATCCAAGACACCCGGAGGGGTGTGCTGCGGCAGCTGCCGTTACAGATGACCCGGGCCCAAGCGGAGCAGAGAACCCGGATTCGGATTGATATAAACCACAACCAGCAAGCCTTGTCCACGCAACCCGGCTGGGTTGGTGCTTCCAGTCATCGCCTTGAAAATGAAGCAACCTGTTGCACCGCGACCTTAGTAGACGTATCCATTCCTGACGCTGCACCGAGACCTGCCGTAAGAACGATCGACCCACTAGGAGCCCTGGAAGAAGGATGCTTACCGCTACCAGAACCCCTGATACCTGCACCGACGACTGTAGAGGTGAGAGGAGAACAGCTCCGTTGCTGGTGGGAGAGAGACGAAGCCAATGAGGACTTAATGGGCTTTCTAGGTGGCTCGATAGGCCCAGCAGGATTAATAACCCGGGAGGAATATATCAGACGCTGTATACGTAGATGGGAGAAAGAGGAGATTGAGAGACAGGTACATAAACAGATCGTTATAGCCCGTACCAAAGAGGCCAAAGCAGCGACTCGACGAGATGAAGGAGTGCGCAGATCCCCGCGACACCAGGGGCAAATCGTGAAAATAATCGAGTCTAAAGGATTTTCATTCGCCCGTGAACCCGTACACAAAGAGACATATTTATAAACAGACGAGACGTGGAGGGGTATTTACCATCAGATCATCCAGACAGGAGAGTGACAATTGGAGAATGGGTATCGTATAATGTCGTCCAAGGTGAAAGATGTCCCTATGGAGTGAAAGTAAAAAGACTTTGCTTGAGAGTATGTGGCGCCCCTGCGTTCAGGAGGCCACAAAGGGAACTGCAGCCAGGCAGGTAGGACGACAGTTGAACACCAACACCCTCACGGCCCACACACCCACGTAACAGTAGAGGGCAGCACCCAACCCGGAGCCTAGGAACTCTAGGCAGGCAAGGGGTGGTGGGTTTAGAGACAGTGGGTGGGCAAACACGTAGTCAGGTGACAGAGGGTAGAAATAGAGCAGGGGTAGGAGAAAGGAGTCAGTAGGCTGAGCAGAACAGAAAGAAACACACGTCCTGGACGAGTGGGGTGAAAGGGACGCAGAATCTGGAAGAGCCAGTGTGAGCCGCAGAGAGAAAGCTTAACCGGAGCCAGCACCCCAGGAGTGTGAGGGACGAGAGGACCAGTGATATTGGGTCCTAGCAACATGGCTAAGACGGCAGGCTGCAGGCGGAGTAGCCCTCCTATTGAACCCGAAGACACAGTAGAGAGAGCCTGGTAGAGCCTCACACAGGAGGACTGCTGGAGGCTAGGCTGAAGTAGAGTGTCGGCTCTAAAGGGGACCGTAGCTTCACCCGGTGCCCCAGACAACCGACGGGGGGTCCCAACTGCAAGTTGGATCCCTACCCCCAAGGACAGGCAGCTCAGTGGCAACCCGGAGGGCTCACAGGAGTCTGAGCTACCGCCATACTGTCTGGAGTCACACACACACCAAGCTAACTAAGAAAGAGTCAAAAGCCTGGAAAGACTTACCATCTATGCCAAAAGCAGAATCAAAATGCACTCTCAGGATGCAGTCAGAGCTCAAATGTAAACAAGCCCAGCTGCAGGCTAATAAACCACCTCGACCAGCTATGTGTGGGAGGCGATTTGCCATGCATACACTGGGCCCACTTAGAGCACCATTCACACTGATACAATTGATGCAGAGTGTCTGAAAGCGACCCAACCGCTCCGCTGCTGAGCATTGGGCCACACAGTACGATACCTCTGCACCACTAGATGAATGGCGCCCCTAGGGGCCCAACTGCACCCTGGATAGATTAGCTTTATTAGCCTGCAGCTAGGCTTGCTTTACATTTGGGCTCTAACTGCATCCTGAGAGTGCATTTTGATTCTGCTTTTGGCATAGATGGTAAGTTTTTTTGATGCTGTTTTTTTCTAGTAGTTTTTGCAAAAGCCTGGAAAGGACACAGAGACAGAGTGAGGGGTCACAGAGAGGAACAGCCTCGCTGCAGGGAGTAAAGGGAACCCGGAGGGGAAAGTGTGCCCGTGTAACTGAGAAGTGTAACTGGACTGTAACTGAACTGAGAAGTTGAGAGTAAACACGGTGAACCCTGACTCCGACGCCATTGCATGATTCTCCCTGCACATAATTCCTCCCAACAGGTCTGCAGAGGATTCCCGCCTGGAGAGCCACAACCTGTCAGCATCTGAGCAGTAAGTGAATTGCACTCAGCACCAGCCTGCATCATACACCATAGGCTCTATCATCACTGCCCCGGGAAATTCAGTTCTGCCCACGGAGAACTATTCCATCCTAGCTGCCATCACATCATCCCCGGAGGTTCTGCGGCAGCGGTGGCCCCATTACTGGCCACACACTGTGGGTGGCATCACGACTGACATTATCCCCTGTAAATACACCCTTATTATTGCCAGGGCCCGGGACACGGTCCGGACCAGGACCACCCATGACTTCCCCAGTGGCCGACACGGTCCGGCACCGAGTACCCCCGTCCCAGTGGGCTCGACAAGTACAAGAAGAAGATGAACCCCCAGCCCTAGAAGATCCTGAACCTGATCCAGATCCACCAATACAGCAAAATTCATTTGTTAACAGATCCATTTACAAACACGGGTTCTACAGACCCAACAGAGACTATTACAGCCAAGTCTACAGCAGATGTTGCTACACAGACTCCCGAAAGTTATCTGCTTATCCAAGCGTTGCAGGACTTAGAGTTGTATCCTAGACGGCAAGGACCACAGATACTTCCATGGAAAGTAGAAAAGGAGAAGGAAGACAAAAAGAACTGAAACCCGGATCCTGCAAGAAAACAGTAAGTGTGAATGTGACGTGAACCTTGATGCCCCCATCCCAATCCTGAATGAATGCTAGCCTTTCCCCTGTCTGTCTTATATGTTGATTGACATTGATATCAAAGACAATGATTGATATAAACTTTCTATTGTATATAGTTGAGCACCTAGTGTGCTCCCCATTGGTTTTAAGACCAGATTGCAATTCTGAGACTGTGCAGAGGATGTGAACTGAACTGCGGAGTGCCTTTTTGAAGTTTTTGCACTTTTTCAGCCTGGAAAGGACACTAGAAAGAGTGAGGGGTCGCAGCGTAACAACCTGGCTGCAGGGAAGTTAGTGAAAACCGGAGTAGAATGCCTGTAACTCGTGTTAAGTAGTGAACTGTACTAAGAACTACTTAAAGAGAACTGACAAATAAACCCGGTGAACCCTGCCTGTGTGTCCGTGTTTGATTCCAGGGATAAAGAACTGTTTAAATACCTTTCATTCCTGTCATGAGCAACCTGACCCGCGGCGGGCTCATCCATCTGGCTGCAGCCCATCCATCCTCCTGGAAGAAGAAGAGCTGCAGCGGTGGTCCCATCACTGACCACACACCGTGGGTGGCGTCACGACAAACTGTATCCTTTGTATATATCCCCTTTTACTTGTGAGAACCCGGGACACGGTCCGGACCAGGACCTCTGTGACATCCCCAGCAGCGACCCGGTTCGGTAACGAGTACCCCGTCCCAGTGGGCTCCACATGAGCCCTCGCAGGCAGGGTCCTCTCTCCTCACCTACTGTATCCTCACCCATCCCTTGTAGACTGTGAACCCTCGTGGGCAGGGTCCTCTCTCCTCACCTACTGTATCTTCACCCATCCCTTGTGGGCTGTGAACCCTCGTGAGCAGGGTCCTCTCTCCTCCTGTACCTGTCTGTGCCTTGTATATTTGATATTGTACTTGTGTATATATGCCTTTTTCAAATGTAAAACACCATGGAATAAATGGAGTAATAATAATAATAATTGGATGTTCATTTCAAATTAATGTGTCCTTTGTTCTGCATATTGTGAGCATGCTGCCATAGATAGGGGGGTGTATGTCTCATAAACCTTTATGTAACAATTTGGACATTACATTGTGCTCAGTGAGAAGTTTCGATAATGTGTCTTAATCTAGGTTAATGCTCATGTCTAGATGCACCAGTTTAGGAATGTAAACAGAATGTTATTGTACTAATTCATACTGTATGTCTTCACAGAGCAATTTCTTAAAGCTATACTGTCATTTTTTAAAGTTCTCACACCGGACCGCCGTCTCCAGTGGTAGCCCCCACTTTTGACCCTGTAAGAAGCCCGGAGTGCAGGCAACAGGATGAGGATGGAAGCTGATCAGTTGCTACTGTAGAATACATCAACCCCCGAGATCTCATGGATGCGAGTGCTAGATCTCTGCGCTAATATAAATGGCCACCAGATGGCAGGTTGACACCATTGCATTTACAACTAACCGGAGACCCCCCCATAAACCACAGATTTAGGGCATTGTTGGCATCTTGTTCTTGAGGCCCCAGATACGCGGAGACAGTTTTGCCTTCCTTATTGCCAGCCATAAATGAAAAAGCATAAGATATGGCTTATGTTCATCAATATCAGATCGGTGAGGACCAGGCGTCCCGTCTGATCAGCCGTGTGCATCCCCTGAATACACAGAATAGCACAGTGCCATACACCATGTAGTGGCTGTTTTCTGCTACTGCAGCTCAGCTCCCATTCACTTCAATAGGAGCCAGACTGCAGTACCTGAGAACGGCCACTAGACAGTATATGGAGCTGTGTACCGCATCACATGGGGTTGAAAGGTGAGGGAAGAATTTTATATAATTTATTTTTTTCTTCAAAATGTCATAATTTCCCCAATTATGGCACCTCTACTGTCATGGGAACTTTCCTGCACCCTCCACACTGGGGCTTACAGTTATGGTACTTTGTAAGACTTTTACTTTTCTCTGATGTACGTGAACCCCAAGTAGATGATGCGTTCTTCAAGAAGGAGCTTTTCGATACACTAAAGGTCCTCAAGTATTTGTGTATTCCCTATGGGGAGAGAGAGGAGTAAGCTCTCCATTTTTACGGTTTAATTTTCCTCCCCCTCTTCCCAGAGCTTTAACTATTCTATATCTCTGTCCAAATAGACGTATGAGGGACGATCATTAAAGATGTCCTCTGACGCGCTTCTATTTATTGCTGGACGCTGAAACTGCACATGGTGTAATGATATAGTCTCTATAGGTTATGCTGCCAAGTTTGCAATTCTGAACTGGTAGCGGTCTTTCTTTTCCAGGTGCTGAAGTGGTGAGGTGTGATAATGGACCCAGTGGAATACAGAGCAGTCATCAAGTTCCTTTACATCAAAGGTGTGTTCATTGATAGCGGAGTGGGGTCACCCTGGAATTGGAGCAGTTTCCACAGAAGTTCGACCACATTTGAAATGACGATGCCAGTTCTTGACTACATCATATGATGGGGAATCGTCACCATAAACCTCTTCCATCTCATGGAACATCTCCCTAGGTGTGCCGCCTTTCATGTAAAGGAACTTGATGACTGCTCTGTATTCCACTGGCTCCATTATCACCTCACACCACTTCAGCACCTGTAAAAGAAAGACCGTTATCAGTTCAGAGTTGTAAATTAGCAGTAACCTATGGAGACTTATATCATTACACCTGTGCAGTTTCAGCATCCTGCGATAACTAGAAGTGGGTTAGGTGAAATCTTTCACGAACGCCCCTCGTTTGGGGGTTCTTCTCTTCTCCTATGAACACTGGCCACAGGCAGCTGAGAGGAGAGCTGGTATGCAAGCATAGAGGTCTTCAGCAAACATTCAACTGTCATAATCAGTAACTCACCATCACGTCAGAGGCGCACCGATGGGAACTTAAAATACGTGCCTGCTAGCTGGCGTGTGTTAAATCGCTGTCAGAGTTTGACATCAGGATTTAACAGGTTAAAAGTTGCGGCTTAGAGGCAGGGCCCAGCTGTAATACACATATAGGGCAATCTCACCCCGTGAACCCGCTTCATACACCCCCATTCTTTAACGGCCATTGTCGTGAAAGGTTTAAAGGACACCCCACCTCCCTTACACATAAAAAAAAAGTAAAGTCGGCCAAACACTAAACCAATCTGACAATATTATGTGAATGGGGGCCTCCAACATCATTTGTCAGGAAAGTATGGCACCGGCATGTCTGATTTCAAATGCTGAGCTTGTGTTGAGCGGTTACCGGAGGAGTGTGGCCAAAGTCCTTTCATAGAGAGCACAGAAGGGCTCAGCCAAGTGGAGGAATGTATAGGAGAGTCATGCGAGATAGCTGTTGCCTGAACAATCTTAAGCCACCAGAAGAAGCATTGTGCGAAACACGCGTCGGGGTACCTCCTGTTCTAAGGTTGTTGTTCCCATCATTTTTTGCTTTCTTTTACTTATATCCACAACTTTGTCTCCAACACTTTCTCCCTGGATTCCTCTTTTCCACCACTTCTTATAATTGTATATATCACTAGCATTTTAATGCAGCTGAGTCTTCAAAACATGTATATTGTATTCTTATCTTTTGTGTGGTCAGTATAATTCTATTATCCTTGAGGAAGGAAGCCAGAAACTTCCAAAAAGTACTTCGGACAGAATACCTGATTCACTTACTATATTTATACGTCATCAGAAAGAAGACACGGGAAAATATCAGAGCTCCACTCAGAGTGCAGATGCTACTACTGAAGCAACCCCAGCTATCTCGGTCGGATGGATGCCTACAACCGGGAATAGAAGCAGCCTTCAGATAATCCACTTCTTCCCGCATCGATGCTGCAAATCAAAGTAAGTGTGGAGTGTTACAGCGCTACAAAAGGGAGGGTAATAGGAGCAGCGGGTGTGGAGCACAGGATGACTGCTGATGTGCAGTTTTTCTGATTCTCAGGGAAAGACACAAAAAAACGAGAATGGGCATAAAATATGCATAAAAGCACATGAAGAAGCAGTATGCAAAACGCGCATCGTGGTACCTCCTGATGTTTCCATCATTTTGGGCTTTCCTTTACTCATATCACTGTGGATAACTAACTTTACCTCTAACACTTTCCCCCTGGATGCCTCTATTTGACCACTTTTAATAAAATATATCACTAGCATTTTTATGCAGCTAAGTCTAAGTTCATAATAAATATATTGTATTCTCCTATGGCGGACTCACCCTTTCCACACCCCCGCCCTAGCAACAACCGCGGCAGAGGTGTCGGTTTACTCCTGTCCAACTGCTGCTCCTTCACCCCAATTACACCACCACCCTCTGCCTCCCTCCCTTCGTTCGAGATGCACTATGTCCGCATCTTCTTCCTCCAGCTGGCTGTCATCTATCGCCCCCCCAGGACCCACCTCCATCTTTCTCGACCATTTCACCACCTGGCTTCTCCACTTCCTCTACCTCCGAACATCCCCACCATCATCATGGGTGATTTCAACATGCCCATTGACACCCCCCACACTGCTGCCTCTAGACTCCTATCACTGACCACCTCCTTTGGCCTTTCCCAATGGTCCTCCTCAGCCACCCACAACAATGGCCACACACTAGACCTTGACTTTACCCGCCTCTGTTCCCTCACTGTTCTCTCAAACCCACCCCTCCCCCTATCCAACCATAACCCGCTGACCTCCTCCCTCTCCCCTCCTACCATGCTCCCTCCTCTCCGGAAACTCCCTTATCCCCGCAGAAACCTTAAACTCATTGACTTCCACTCACTCTCCGAGTCCCTCCTCCCTCTCACAGACTTAGCTTCCTCTCATGACGCTGCCGCTGCCGCCAACCTCTAAAACACCATACTCGCAACAGCCCTCGATCAGGCCGCCCCCCTCTCGTACAACAAAACCTGTGTACACTGACAACCCTGGCTCACCACCCACACTAAAAAAACTGCGGCGGGCGTCCAAGGTGGCTGAGTCCCTGAATGACTTCAAGACTGCACTCACCGCCGCAAAACAAGCTTACTTCTCTTCTCTAATAACCGCTCTGTCCCACAACCCCAAGCAACTATTCAAAACTTTCAACTCTCTACTCTTTCCTGCTGCACCTCCTCCCTCTCCCCTTATCTCTGCTGACGACTTCGCCGCCTTTTTCAAACAAAGATCGACAAAATCAGAGAAAGCTTTGATCCACTGTCCCCTCAGGCCCTCCCCACTACCGCCCAACCCTCATCGTCCAAAGGAAGCTTCTCCACCATGACAGAAGATCATCTCTCCTCCCTTCTGTCATGATCACACCTCACCACCTTTGCCCTCACCCACTCCCATCCCACCTCATCCCAAACCTCACCGCAGTCCTCATCCCTGCCCTAACCCATTTCTTCAACATATCACTCACTGCCAGTGTCTTCCCCTCATCCTTCAAGCACGCCTTGATCACACCCATCCTCAAAAAAACATCCCTCGACCTTGCATGTGTCTCCAACTATGGCCCCATATCTCTTCTCCCCTTCACTTCAAAATTACTTGAACAACACATCTAGTCTGAACTGTCCTCCCACCTCTCCTCCTGCTCCCTCTTTGACCGCCTACAATCCGGCTTCCAATCCCACCACTTCACCAAAATAGCCTTAACCAAAGTCACCAACAACCATGTTGACCGCCAAGAGCAAGCAACACTACTCCGTCCTCCTCCTCCTCGACCTATCTGCCGCCTTCGACACCGTCGACCATACCCTCCAACTTCATATTCTAGAATCTCTTGGCATCACTGACCTAGCCCTCTCCTGGATCTCCTCTTACCTAACGGACTGGACTTTCAGAGTCACGCACTCCCACACCTCCTCTTCACCCTACCTCCTATCTGTTGGTGTTCTCCGAGGCTCGGTCTTGGGACCATTACTCATCTTCGTTTACACCCTTGGTCTAGGCCAACACATTGAGTCCCACGGCCTTCAATACCACCTCTACGGCGTCGACACCAGATCTATCTGTCTGGGCCTGACATCACCTCCCTACTATCCAAAATTCCGCAATGCCTGTCAGGCCACGCTCTGATCCTTCAGACGGAACTTGAAAACCCATCTCTTCAAGAAAGCTTACAGCCTACAATGACCCTACTGCTACCGAACCTGGCGCTCCACCACCACTACCAGAGTGGCCGCCTCACCTCCACCACCACTGGAGATACCACCAACTCCGTGCAGCCATCTCATCAGCACCACCTCCGCGCACCCGCCTCACTACCACCGGAGCTGCCGCAACCCCCAACCTACGTATCTCCTCCCCATTATCCTGTAGAATATAAGCCCGCGAGGGCAAGGTCCTCTCCCTTCTGTACCAGTCTATCCTTGTTAAATTGTTCACTGTAATGTACATCTGTATTTTGTATGTAACCCCTTCACATGTACAGCACCATGGAATTAATGGTGCTATAAATATAATAATAATAACATTATTTTGAGATCTTTCTTGCCATATATTATCGCCCTTTTGTGGATTTTTTCAACATGGCACTTTATTTTTCTGTGTTTTCAATGCAGGCTCTGTATACATTCATGGCTGTGGAGTCGGTGTAAGGGAAATTGAGGAGTCGGATGTTTGGCTTACCGACTCCACAGCTCTGTATGCATTTATGTAATGTTGTCATTTTTGCACATTTTTAATAAAGGGAACCTGACCTCCAAAAATTACCCCCCCCAGCCTGTTTTAACCTGTCCCTGCACCATAGTAATCAATTTCTAGGCATCCGTTTTTGTCCCTAAAGCGCTATTTGAAAGTTTATAAAAGTATTTTTTTCACCTCTTATTCTGCAGCTTCTCATTATATGTGAAGCCGCAAAAGGCGGGCTTATGTGGCTCTCCCTGCCGCCGGCTTGTTAATTATGCATGCCCATATGGGCGTGCTATAGAGCAGAGACTGTGCTTGTGCTGCCAGGGGGCGGTACAGGCGATATGACAAAAATTTTCGTCATATCGCCTGTACCGCCCCCTGGCAGCACAAGCACAGTCTCTGCTCTATAGCACGCCCATATGGGCATGCATAATTACCATGCCGGCGGCAGGGAGAGCCACATAAGCCCGCCTTTTGCGGCTTCACACATAATAAGAAGCTGCAGAATAAGAGGTGAATAAACTACTTTTATAAACTTTCACATAGCGCTTTAGGGACAGAAAGGGATGGTTACAAATGGATTACTATGGTGCAGGGACAGGTTAAAACAGGCTGGGGGGTCATTTTTAGAGGTCAAGTTCCCTTTAATGCATTTGAGTCCCCACTTTTCTTTTACTTTTCTATATTTTTTCTCTACTTCCTTATAATGTTGTGCTTTTATGCATCTTTCATTTCCATTCTTGTGTTTTGGCTTTTTTGTGCCATTCCTATCATTTTGAGGAGAGTCAATTCTCTTCTTAGTGGCCACTGCAGGCTTTCTTTTCTGATTGCGTGTGCTAAGTTCACGGCCCAGTTATCAGCGTGCGGATTTCATCCATCTTTCTTAGGATTCAGGTCTTGATTTCTAGGCTAAATGAGTTGAGTGACGAAAAAGGAGGGTCTGAATCTACTGCCGAATTAATCAGATTTTTTTTTATTATATACATTGTACAAGGGCTGGCTGACCAAGGGGCAGGGGGGCATATGCCCCTCAGGCCAGTGGTCAAGCAGATGTCTTGGGGCCACCCGGTCATCTGTTAGCCTGGAAGCCCACTGCTCACGGGCCACTGATGGGTGCTTGCCTCCCAGGCCGAAATTTGCCATCCAGCCCCTTAAAACATCCAAACATGTATACATGTATATTCTATGCTGTTTGTCATAGTCTTTATATCTATAAGCTTGCTAATTAAAGGGAGTGGTCACTACCTTTTATTTGGTACCAAAAAGTTAAAAATGCACGTGGACTATCGCCACTCCTGGTGGATATATGACATTGTTTATACTGTTTTGATCGCCTGTTATCGGATTTTATTGCAATATTTCGACTACTAAGGAAACATAATTTTGACATTTGACTTTTTTTTCCGATATGCAGTTTACAGATCAGATTAATTGATTTACCGTATATACTCGTGTATAAGCCGACCCGTGTATAAGCCGACCCCCCTACTTTTGCCCCCAAAACCTGGGAAAACCTATTGACTCGTGTATAAGCCGAGGGTGGACCCCAGCACAGTATACAGCCCCCAGCAGTGTGGTATACAGGCCCCCCAATGGTAGTATACAGCAGCCTCCCCAGTGGCATATACAGGCCCCAGTAGTATATACAGCAACCCCAGTGGTATACAGCAGCCTCCACAGTGGTATATACAGACCCCACCAGTATATACAGCAGTCCCAGTGGTATACAGGCCCCAGCAGTATATACAGCAGCCCTGAGGGTATACAGCAGCCCCCAGGGGTATACAGCGGCCCCCAGGGGGTAACAGCGGCCCCCAGGGGGCACACACGCCCCCAGGTACCAGCGCCCCCTGGGGGTATCCACACCCCAGGGTACCGCAGCCCCCAGGGGGTACCACACCCCTGGGGGTACCCAGCAGCCCCCAGGGGGTACCCAGCAGCCCCCTGGGGGTACCCAGCAGCCCCGTGTACCAGCCCCCCAGGGGTGTCCAGCAGCCCCGGTACCAGCAGCCCCCAGGACCAGCACCCCAGGGTATCCAGCAGCCCCCAAATGCTGGCACTCACCCCCTCCTTGTAAGGGCCCCCCCTGCTGCTTATCTTACCATCCTGGTCTTCTGCTCAGCACCGCTCCTCGGTGCTCCGTTCTTCATGCTCCGTCCTCGCTAGCTGCATCCGGGATCTCCGGCGTCGCACGATGACGTCATATGCCTGCGACGGCCGGGGATCCCGGATGTAGCTGGACGGGAGGATGAAGAACGGAGCACCGAGGAGCGGCGCTGAGCAGAAGACCGGGATGGTAAGATAACAGCGGGGGGGGGGGCAAGTGCCAACATTTGGGGGCCATTTATTTAGTTATGCACTGCTTCCCCCTCTCGCTGATTGACAGGGGGAAGCAGTGCATATATAATGAGCGGCCCCACGTGACGGGGCCGCTCATACAGCAGCCTCCCCCCGCCTCCTACCAGCCTCCACAGCCCCCACCAACCGTAGTGACTCGTGTATAAGCCGAGGGGGAGACTTTTCAGCCCAAATTTTGGGCTGAAAAACTCGGCTCATACACGAGTATATACGGTATATATTGATAGATCGGGCATTTCTGAAAGCGGCGATACCAAATATGTGTATTTTGTATTTTTTTTCAATGGAGCAAAAGGGGGGTGGTTAGAACTTCTCTTTATTTTTTAATAGTTTTAAAAACTTTTTTTGCTTAGCCCCTGTAGGGCGCCTCAACACTGCCCTTTGCAATTGGCTTGTGCTGTACAGAGCCGTGCTGATGAAGACACTGCATAGTCAACGTTCAAACGAAGTGAGTAATCACAGCAACACGGGTCCTCATCTGACCCCTCACTGTCATGACCAGGGCTTAGAGCCGGAGTTGGAGTTGTGGAATCGGAGTCGGATTCCATTTTGACGGAGGTGGAGTTGGAGCCAATATTAAAGGGACCAACTCTAAATCCTAAACTATATGATAAATTGGGTACAGTCGTTCAATGTAGAATGTGGTGCATATTATTATTATGAATTATTATTATGTTCCACCTAATATCTTAATTATTGAATCATAATAATGATTAAAGCCTGATGTTACCATTGTACTACAATAAATGTATTACTTAAACATGAGTAATGTACGAGGGAGACGGATTCAGGAAATTGAGGAGACTGAGTCGGAGGTTTGGCTTACCGACTCCACAGCCCTGGTCATGAAAACACATTGGCGTCACATGATCGCGTCATGGGGCCGCTGATGGCAGCAGGGAATAACGCGATCCCTGCCAGCACATGTTAGATTGTGCTGTCAGAGTTTGACAGCACAATCTAACTAGTTAACAGGCATGGGTGGAGCTTCAAATCCACCTCCCCAGTTAGCTGCACATGTCGGCTGATCAGATCAGCCAACATGTACAGGGAATGATATAGTCAGGGACACAGCCTAAGACGTATAGGTATGTCTTAGGTCGTAAAGGGATAATGGCTTGATAAAGGCCCTGTGTTGGCCGAAACATTTTTCACTGTTCTTCTGTGTATACTGGGATCAATAAAGATTTTTTCCTGGGGAGGAGTTTTGATGCCTTGGATTTCTTTGCACCTATTGCAATTTGACAGCCAAATAGAGGGTTGTACCAAATAGAATGAACAGATGAATGGTGCCTGGAATACAATTGAATATATGTAAGGCTATAACTGATTGGCTGCCGCAGTCGCATATCCATCTTATAAGCAGTCCGGTCCAGGAGGCAAATACCGGAGCTAATAAGAAGGTGATGGCAGTCGTCGATAAACCTCTTAATGGGGTTTTACCAGGCGTCTTCAAACAATGGTCGGTTTCTCAGACGTCTTTGCTCGTTTGGGCAGAGGCAGCAATGTTTCATAAATTAAGTTATTTTGTTCTTTTTTGCTTTTAAGAAATTATACCCAAAAACTTCCATCTCCCTGGCACACACGTGTTGTATCTTTTGGACAGTTTCAAACTCCAAAATATTGCGCCACGCCTTGGAGACATTTTCCGCGTCTCTAGGGTTGATGACAAATTGGCTTCCTCGGCCTCTCCCATGAGTTATATTGTATATCCAGTTTTTAAGTTTGGGGGTAAAGTTTAGTGAACTGAACAGATACATCTGCTTAACCTTCTCTATGGGGTCCCGTACTATGTCTTCATAACGTACCATCATGTATCGACTGTCCAAGGCACCTGGCTGCCATTAGTGGCCGACAGATAAATGTCCACCTGACTCTCACAAATGGCTTCCATCAGCTTGTAGGGTTTGTCCTCTGTGTTATTTGGAAGATTTGTTTTCTGGTATCCCCTTGAGAATGATATTATTATCCAGAGAAAGATCCAAAATGGCTTTATCCCGGGATTGAAACACGCGCGCGGGTCCCGCACCAAGTGAAGGATCTTGAGATTCAGAGATGGATCTTCGAGCAATGGATAAAGACTCATCAGATCGAAAAACCTCACTTCTTTCAGTACAACGTGGCTGTAGGTTTTACATGATTTTTCAACGATCTTAAAAGGGTACTGCTTACAAATTGTACGGCAGTCGGACTGAGATATGATGTCGTCACGCTTAAAGAGTTTGCAGGCAGGCGGAGAACACAAAGCTCGACTGGTCTCCCACTGAAACAGAGTAGACTTAGACCTTTTCTCTGGCATGTAGGCGTCAAATACGGACATGTCGCATAAGAAGACAGAACGGACCAAGTCCCGCACGGCCATTTTTAAGACTTTAATGCTTTGACCTGGCAAACTAGTCCACACGTGCCATGCAGGTTCCATCAGGTAGAAGACGTCGGGGTGTTGACTGAAGATTTGACCAGTGAAGGAGGATCCCGATCTCCAGGAGGAGAGGATGAGGATGTGCGTATGCTCAGGCTTCTTCGCCATCGGAGATGTCTTGTTGAATTGCAACCCCATCATGACACATATGAATCCCACTGTCTGAGCGATTATCAGGAATAAGAGAGAAAATTTACATCCACAGACCTTCAACATAATCTACACGAGCCCTGTGCAAAGGGGAAAAAAGAGAGAAAAGCGTTAAAATAAGGATAGTAATAATCACATTAAAGGTCAATAAAGCCACAAATACAAAACGATAAAATACTACAGACGTATCTGTACGCTGGGGTCCTAGGGTTAAATCCAACCATCTGCAAGGAGTTTGTATGTTCTCCTTGTATTTTTGCATCAGTATGATGCCTCAGGTCAGGATGAGTTCATAGATACCAAACATGTATACTATTACTGTTATCTAAGTGGTGAAACAAAGTTCAGAAGTTTGTAAAAAAAAAAAATAAAGAGAATTGTGCTTTTGTCGCCATTTTCCGTGACCCGTACAGTTCTCATCTTTCGGGATCTGGGGCTGTGTGATAGCTTATTTTTTGAGCCTTAAGCTGACGTTTCTAATTATACCATTTTTGGGTAGATGTCATGTTTTGATCGCCCGTTCTTTCATTTTATTGCGGCAACAAAAAAATGTAATTTTGGCTTTTGGACTTTTCTATTACACAGTTTACCGATCTGATTAATTGATTTTATATTTTGATAGATCGGGCATTTCTGAAAGCAGCGATTTCAAATATGTGTATTTTTTGTAATTAGTTTTATTTTCAATGGGGCGAAAGGAGGGTGTTTTTAACTTTTATGGGGGTTTTTCATGTTTTTACAGGCTGTTTTGTACATTTTTTATTGGTTTTATTAGTCACCTTACAGCACCTGAAGCTACAGTGCCTGATCACTTCTACTGTTCAGAGCTGTGCTTTAGTATCCCTCTGAACAGCAGAAATGCTCATGATCTGTGAACGCTGACGCTCAACCAGCTTCACAGGAACATCATCATCACATCGATAGGGGTCATCAGATGACAACTCACTGTTAGGGTACCTTTACACACGGCAACTTTTCTAGGCATTTCACTGGCAACTTACTGGTTGCAGTGAAATCATGGACATATTGTTTTATCGCTGTCACGCTCTACAGACGGACCTAATGTCCCACTGGACCCACTGGACCGCAGGCAACGCAGATGCTGATACCAGGATGAGTGAGAGAACCAGACAAGGAAGGTAAGTTCAAAGATTTATTGCACACATCAACAGCAGTGGGCAAACACCCCAAGGGAAGGCCACAGGGTCACCTCACCAGAAACACCTCCGAAGGAGTCCAGCCAGAGTGACCCCATACAGGGATTTCTCCTGGACGAGGCTAAGGAGGGCCCGAGAGAAGCGGACACCCGTGTTGAACCGACCCAAGGGAAAGAAACCAACAGAAGGGAAACACGGAGGTGCAGGATGGGGTCCTTTGGGAAACCAGGAAACACGGAGGGCAGCAGGGAACAGGCACGGAGGTATCCAACTGAAAGAGAACAAAACAAGGGTAAGGAATAGCACAAAACAGGAGAACCTAACAAGACCTGGACTGGCAGCTTCTAGATGGTAGAAGTTGCCCAGGCAATGTCCAGAAGTGAATGAGGACATTATATCCCCGCTGCCTCTCAGTGATTGGCTGAGAGGCGGGGCAAGGCAGACTGGAACCCTGGCCCTTTAAGAGTGGCTGAGAGCACGCGCCTGCCCCCTACTGAGAGCTCAGGGAGGAAGTGAGGCAGCAGGAGCCCCAGGACACTGCAGCAGCGTGGAAGCTGAACCCTGGCCCCTTGACAAGCGGCGATGCACTCTGGAGCCCTGGGGCCGCCGCTGGCCAGCTGGGACCCTGAATCCCCAGACCAGGGCCGGTGACGGAGCGATAGGTAAGCGGGCAGGGGGGACAGCAGAGCGTGCAGTGGAGGTGCCGTGCCGCAGGGACGCAACAATCGTGTTGCTGTGTACAAATGGAACAATGTCTCCATGATTTCACTGCAACCAGTAAGTTGCCAATGAAATTCCTAGAAAAGTTGTCGCATGTAAAGGTAGCCTTATGACAACACTATCGGCGCCCCGTGATCACGTCACAGGGTCGCTGATGGCAGCAGGGAATGGTGTGATCCCCACCAGAGTGTGTTAGATCACACTGTCAGAGTTTGACAGTGCAGTCTAACTAGTTAACAGGAGTGGGTGGATCTCTTATTAACCCGCTCTTAGCTGCACATCATATCAGTCGACGTGTGGGGAATGATGTGAGCTCAGCGCGTGAACTCACATCAAAGTCAGGGACACGACCTGGGACGTACCTTTAGGTCATTGGTCGTGAAGAGGTTAGATTGTGAGCCTCAATGGGGACAGTGATAAATTATGGAATTAATGGATTCTAATAAACTATAAAATGATGATCAATAAAATAAATAATCATTGCTCTGTGTTTTCGGATCTCAGCCATGTCCTTCTTTTCCTTTGCACATCTGTAAGACTAAAGGCTGCAGCAGGAGCCTCCCCTTTGCTTTTTATGCAGTAGAACAAAGGATAGGTGGCTTCAGCCTGTATGTGATCAGCAGAACACTAAAGGATTACTCCTAAAATCAGATGTTATCCCATATTCATATTTTTTACTTTTTTGTCCCACAGCCTTAGCTGTGAAGACAAAGGTGTTCAGTGACCCGTAATAACAATAAGGGCGAGAACAATGGGAAGTCCCTTCCTGCTGGTAAAGCATTTGCGTGGGGTGTTTGCAGAGTTGATATATTTAATTTTTTCTATATATATGTACACAATGTTTTTTCAGGGCAATATATTATCAGGAGATTACCTATTGTTTAAATCATGTTCTTGTGTTACATATATTTGTCTTTCTTTTATTTCATGATTTGTAATGGAAAATAAATTATCTTGCATTTTTATCACCCTCTAATGGGGTTTGTCTAGGGTCAAACTTCAAGTCCTTTCAGGAAGAGATTACAAGAGTCTCTTTATCATCAGTGGCAGGATTACAATAACTGATAATCCCTCTATACACAGCTCATCACACAGGATCCACCCTTCACAATAGGTGATATCACAGCTCACCTCCTCCTCCTGTACAATGACTGATAACACCTTTATATACAGTAGATAACACAGGATACACCATTCACAAAAGGTGATATCACAGCTCCCCTCCTCGTCCTGTATAATGACTGATAACACCTCTATATACAGTAGATAACACAGGGTCCACCATTCACAATAGGTGATATCACAGCTCACCTCCTCCTCCTGTACAATGACTGATAACACCTCTATATACAGTAGATAACACAGGATCCACCATTCATAATAGGTGACATCACAGCTCACCTCCTCCTGTACAATGACTGATAACACCTCTATATACAGTAGGTAACATAGGATCCACTATTCACAATAGGTGATGTCACAGCTCACCTCCTCCTGTACAATGACTGATAATACCTCTATATACAGTAGATAACACTGGATCCACCATTCACAATAGGTGATGTCACAACTCACCACCACCTCCTGTATAATGACTGATAACACCTCTATATACAGTAGATAACACTGGATCCACCATTCACAATAGGTGATATCACAGCTCACCTCCTCCTCCTGTACAATGACTGATAACATCTCTATATACAGTAGATAACACAGGGTCCACCATTCACAGTAGGTGATGTCACAGCTCACCTCCTCCTCCTGTACAATGACTGATAACACCCCTATATACAGTAGATAACACAGGGTCCACCATTCACAATAGGTGATATCACAGCTCACCTCCTCCTGTACAATGACTTATAACACCACTATATACATTAGATAACACAGGGTCCTTCAGCTACCATTGCCCAGCTCTTTAGATGCTTCAATACACAATATAAGGTAATTGCTCTCAATGTACTTGTGCTGTTTCCTGAAATATTATGAAGTTAGGCTAGGGTTACACTTGCGTTTTTTTCATGCTTTTTTGGAGACTTGCGTTTTTAAAAAAGCATGTAAAAACACACCCATAGGCCCCCCATTTTAAAAAACGCATGCCCTAATAGCAAAAACGCATGTCTTAATAGCAAAAACGCATGCCTAAAGTGCCATGCGTGTTTGGCATGAGTTTTTGCACTTATGTGAGTAGCTGACATCAAAAACGCATGCAAAAACACATGGTACATTAGTACCATTTAGTACCATCAAAACACGCATGCGTTTTCCATAGGGGCCATG
Source organism: Allobates femoralis (assembly GCA_033576535.1). Lineage (NCBI taxonomy): Eukaryota > Metazoa > Chordata > Amphibia > Anura > Aromobatidae > Allobates > Allobates femoralis. The sequence goes on along the minus strand of JARQOC010000010.1, from coordinate 107,336,000 downwards.
TTAAAAAAACGCATGCGTTTTTAAAACAGCAACAAAAAATGGTGCATGAACTTTTTTTGGGTGCTGATTTAAAAATGCATGCAAAAACGCAGGGCGCCATCAGATACCTTAAAAAACGCATGCAGAAATAAAAAAAGCATGCAGAAACGCATGCTTTTTTTTTTAAGGCACTAAAAAAACTCATGCCAAGTGTGACCCTAGCCTTAGTCTAAAAAAGCTGCAGTAGCAGGTGTGAAAATTGCAAGAGTTCTTTTTTAATTTTTAATGTGGATTGTAAAGTGAAAAAAAAAGTTTAAAATGTAAAAAATAAATTATGTTTATTATAAAAACTTGATTTAAAGAGTACCTGTAACACCCCGCCCCCATGGATGTGAATCTAAGTGCAGCATTTCACGCTCCCTGTGTCTCTGTGCCACCTTTCACCGCCTCCCTCCTGCCAGTGATTTCACTCATGCATGTCCTCGCCTGCGCTCTGCACCTCCTTGTGCTGCTGACGCAGGTGCAGAGCGAGGTATTGCTTCTCTGTGCTCCCGGCCATCTGTCCCGCCTCCTGCTGTGATGTCAGAGCCTTTCCCCGCCCTGCTCCGTGTTATGCTATGGAGCAGGGCGGGGAAAGGAGCCGACGTCAGAGCTTTGAGGCGGGACAGGCGCTCTGACGTCGGCTCCTTTCCCCGCCCTGCTCCATAGCATAACACTGAGCAGGGCGAGGAAAGGCTGTGACGTCACCGCAGAAGGCGTGACAGGTGCTCTGACGTCAGCTTCTTTCCCCGCTCTACTTCATAGCATAATACGGAGTAGGGCGAGGAAAGGCTCTGATGTCACAGGAGGAGGCGGGACAGATGGCCGGGAGCACAGAGAAGCAATACCTTGCTTTGCGCCTGCGTCACCAGCACAAGGATGCGCAGAGCACAGGCGAGGGCAATACATAGGTGAAATGACTGGCAGGAGGGAGGCGGCAAAAGTCAGCACAGAGACGCAGGGGGCGTGAAATGCCCCCATGCCATGAGGTGGCTGCAGCACAAGGGCCAGCCTCCATGGCTTCTAACTGTAAGTTTTTCTAAGCCTATATCTCGGGGTACCAGCTGCACACAGACATGGGGGACCCCTTGCCTGAATGCAGCAGACATGCTGCATTCAGTGCTGCACATAGATTCACATCCATGGGGGGGGTGACAGGTCCTCTTTAAGCACTTGGTCATTTTTTGATGAAACATTCAATTCAAGATGAAAAAAATGCGTGAAGTATTTCGGGGTAGTTATAATTGTGTCAAGCATAAATCAGCAAAGGTTTGGAGCAACTGAAGTTACTTTTAGAAACAATGGAAAAATATGATCAGCTGGAGCTTCCCCCAAATATAATAGCTGATCTCCGGGGTGATCACCTGATTACTGGGCACATATGTTTACAATTACATGTTGTTTTAGTCCTCTTATAAGGATATACAATACAACAAGAAGTCATACTCAACTTACAGACCCCATCATTCATTCCCCAGCAGTAATAACCCAAAAATAAGAAGTTGAAGACCAGTGACTTAACTAGAGTTCAATGGGCCCAGGTGCGAAATTTGGACCTGGGTCCCGCCCTCCCACTAACACAGACACACACACATTGGTCAGATGTATGGGCCCTTGTATATTTCCTGGTATATATGATCCCCTTCCTGGAATATATGATCCTCCTACTGATATATATGATCCTCCTCCTGGTATATATCTTCCCTTCCTGGTATATAGGGTCCTCCTCCTAGTATATATGGTCCTCCTTGTGTATATATTTCCCCTTCCTAGTATACAGTATATAGTAATTCTTGTGTCCCCTTTCTGGTATATATGATCCTCATTGTGTATATATGTCCCCTTCCTGCTATATATGGTCCTTGAACTTTTCATCCAGAATGGTCCTGTATTTGGCTCCATCCATTTTCCCATCAATTTTAACCATCTTCCCTGTCCCTGCTGAAGAAAAGCAGGCCCAAACCATGATGCTACCACCACCATGTTTTACAGTGGGGATGGTGTTTTGAGGGTGATGGACTGTGTTACTTTTACACCAAACATATAGTTTTGCATTGTGGCCAAAAAGTTCAATTTTGGTTTAATCTGACCAGAGCACCTTATTCCACATGTTTGGTGTCTCCCAGGAGGCTTGTGGCAAACTTCAAACGAGACTTTTTATTTATATCTTTGAGAAATGGCTTTCTTCTTGCCGATCTTCCATAAAGGCCAGATTTATTCAGTGTACAACTGATTGTTGACCAACGGACAGACTCTCCCACCTCAGCTGTAGATCTCTGCAGTTCATCCAGAGTGATCATGGGCCTTTTGGCTGCATTTCGGATCAGTCTTCTCCTTGTTGGAGATGAAAGTTTAGAGGGACGGCCGGGTCTTGGTAGATTTGCAGTGGTCTGATACTCCTTCCATTTCAATATAATCACTTGCACAGTGCTCCTTGAGATGTTTAAAACTTGGGAAATCTTTTGGTATCCAAATCCGGCTTTACACTTCTCCACAACAGTATCTCAGACCTGCCTGGTGTGTTCCTTGGTCTTCATGATGCTCTCTGCACTTGAAACAGAACCCTGAGACTATCACAGAGCAGGTGCATTTATACAGAGACTTGATTACACACAGGTGGATTCTATTTATCATTACCAGTCATTTAGGACAACATTGGATCATTCAGAGATCCTCACTGAACTTCTGGAGTGAGTTTGCTGCACTGAAAGTAATGGGGCTGAATAATATTGCACGCCCCACTTTTCAGTTTTTTATTTGTTAAAAAAGTTTAAAATATCCAATAAATTTCGTTCCACTTCACGATTGTGTCCCACTTGTTGATTCTTCACAAAAAAATTAGAATTTATATCTTTATGTTTGAAGCCTGAAATGTGGCAAAAGGTTGGAAAGTTCAAGGGGGCCAAATACTGTCACAATATATATATAAAGAGTTAAGACGGGCATCAACCACTTTGGTGTAGGTGCTGGCAGAAAAAACATTATACTTACAATTGTGAACCGCCGCGACACTACTATGTTTGGGAATAAAGTGAATAAAATAAATAATGAGTAGCACCAACAAGACAAGGATCTATGAATATATTTCAATTGTGTACTGCAGAAACTGCCCTTTGCTATATATGAAATCGGAGAACTTAGTCTCATTAGTAGCTACTAAGGAATAAGCTTGGCATCCACATCAAGGAGTCTCCATTGCCAAGTCCTATCACTATGCCTTAATGAAAATGGTATGAGGTGGATGGATTTATATGTCCTAGGTGTAATTAAAAACGACGTACTGGTGTGAACTAGGATCTAGCAATGGTGTCCATGTGTGGTTACCAAACTAATGCAAATATGGAACATGGGAAAAATGGGAAAAATTATGGGAAAAATTATAGAGTGGGAGCTCAGTCTAAATAAGCAATATATATATAAAGAGTTAAGACGGGCATCAACCACTTTGGCAAGTCCTATCACTAGGATATATTGCTTATTTAGACTGAGCTCCCACTCTATAATTTTTCCCATAATTTTTCCCATTTTTCCCATGTTCCATATTTGCATTAGTTTGGTAACCACACATGGACACCATTGCTAGATCCTAGTTCACACCAGTACGTCGTTTTTAATTACACCTAGGACATATAAATCCATCCACCTCATACCATTTTCATTAAGGCATAGTGATAGGACTTGGCAATGGAGACTCCTTGATGTGGATGCCAAGCTTATTCCTTAGTAGCTACTAATGAGACTAAGTTCTCCGATTTCATATATATAGCAAAGGGCAGTTTCTGCAGTACACAATTGAAATATATTCATAGATCCTTGTCTTGTTGGTGCTACTCATTATTTATTTTATTCACTTTATTCCTAAACATAGTAGTGTCGCGGCGGTTCACAATTGTAAGTATAATGTTTTTTCTGCCAGCACCTACACCAAAGTGGTTGATGCCCGTCTTAACTCTTTATATATATATTGCTTATTTAGACTGAGCTCCCACTCTATAATTTTTCCCATAATTTTTCCCATTTTTCCCATGTTCCATATTTGCATTAGTTTGGTAACCACACATGGACACCATTGCTAGATCCTAGTTCACACCTATACGTCGTTTTTAATCACACCTAGGACATATAAATCCATCCACCTCATACCATTTTCATTAGGCATAGTGATAGGACTTGGCAATGGAGACTCCTTGATGTGGATGCCAAGCTTATTCCTTAGTAGCTACTAATGAGACTAAGTTCTCCGATTTCATATATAGCAAAGGGCAGTTTCTGCAGTACACAATTGAAATATATTCATAGATCCTTGTCTTGTTGGTGCTACTCATTATTTATTTTATTCACTTTATTCCCAAACATAGTAGTGTCGCGGCGGTTCACAATTGTAAATACTGTCACAAGGCACTGTATTTCAACTGGATCTGCGGCGCTGGGCCCTGTTGCGGCCGCGACCCCTGTGACTATGGTCATTTCGCCCTTATTGAAGACCCTTTTGGTGGCCATCTTTCTTTTCCTGTGAAGCCCAGATTTGCGGATTATCTTTGTAGAAGAACATCAATATATAGAAATAGCGATCAGAAGATCACATGTTCAAGTCCTTTAAGGGAACTAAAAAGTAAAAAAAAAAAAAAAAAAGGTTTTAAAAACATGCAGAGGAAAAAATCGGATGACCCTCTTTTCACCTTTTAATAATAATGCAATTTATTAAAAAGTATATTTGGTACCGCCGGACCCAGAAAAGACAGATTAATCAATATATTAAATTACTTAACTTGTCATAAAGGAAACAAGAAAAAAAAACTATATTTTTTTTTTAGTTGGCTCCTTTAAACTATTCAATATAAGGGTCCCTAGTTCCCGCCTTTTACCTTAGATACCAGCCGGTGAGCGGAGGAGGCTGGTAACTAAGGTACACATCGGGTATCTAGGCAGTGCGCGCTGCCTAGATACCCGCAGTTTACCTTAGATACCAGCTTGCTCCCGCTTACTGCAGGCTGGCAGCGGGAGCAAGACATCGTGGAAACGATATTTAAATCGTTTCCACGATGTTTCTGGCCAATTGATAGCTGGTGAGTCTGCCTGTGTGACAGCTCACCAGCGATCTGAACGATATTGTTAGCAATCGCGCGTGCATGTGATCGCTAACAATATCGTTCAGAAAATTGAAGCGTGTGACGGCACCCTAGAGTGCAATTGTTTCTTCTTGCAATTGCATTACGTTCAGTTGGCCCCTGTTCACATTGTTTCCATTGTTGGCACCTGTTCACATAGGGAGTGCTGGCAGTTTAGTTTTGTGAAAACTACAATAAAGACGCATAAAAAATGCAATAAAAATGCACTGTGTGCACAGGGCCGAAAGTCTTCCTTATGTCAATGGAAAAAAAAAAGGTTTTAACTCCAAGAAGAATGTTAACACTTTGGACATCTATTGACATTCTGCGTATTTTGCCCCTTTTCAAAATGGCGTTCACTGCTGATCATGTGATCCTCCCCTCTGCCTTAATAAACCTAAGCCTACCGTCTAGCTACACTTGAGTATTCAGTTTGAATCCCTGGCTTCCTGTGCTGTACCAGTCTGTTTCACCTCCTGCTGATCTGCTCCTGCCTCTCCAGCAATTACCTCTGGACTCCATTAAATCTCACCTGCCTCCTGCTACTCTCTTGCTTCCAGGTGGCTGTGCTTTGCCTCCCTGACTCTGCTGCTGTCTTCACCTGGTCCTTGTCACGAGTGTAGCGGATGAGGGAAAGGGAGCAGGATGGTATAAAAGGCATTGAACAACTGGGAAGCTAGTCTGGCCCTTCACTTGGAGTCCCTGCTTAGCCCTGTTTCCGAAGGTACCCCAGATGGCAAGAAGGTTTGAGCCACCACCCTTTCCCTCATCTCCTCAACCAGCCCTGTACTACTCCCTCTCACCTCCCACCATGGACAAGGGAAAACAGCAACTTCCAGGTATAAGCGCAAAGCTTCAGCAGAGCAGAGACAACTTCAGCTTGCTTGGTCAAAGGCAGTGAAACTCTATCAGCGATGCCCTCTGGAGGAAGGGGAGGCTATTTAAAGGCCAGGGGCATGATCACCTGATAAACCTATACTTCCACCTTCAGAGCCGCCCACCACACATTAAGCAACTGCAGGTTCAATATCAAGCCTGACTGAGTCAAAGGAAAAAAAAAACCTAGTTTAAACAGCAGCAGAACAATTTATGTGGACTAAGGAGCAGTCAACACGTGACAGTCCTGTGTCATGTAAGCCTCGTGTGCCTTGTCAGCACTTACTGAACTGTTGTTTGTTGTGCAGCTCTCTGGACATTGGGATGCTTTTAAAGCTTGCACTAAACAGTATTTGGACTTGTTTTTTCGTGGATTCTTATTCCCAGGCCTCTGTGAGTTTATTATTTGTGAGAACTATTTCTTGAGACTTTCAGTAGCTGCCTGTGTAATGAACTTAATCTGCCACATGTGATAATTATAGACTTGTTCACCTTTAAACTTGGTTTCAGTGTGTGTGTCTGTGCTCCCATTTGCTAATACAACCCCTGGCAAAAATTATGGAATCACCGGGCTCGGAGGATGTCCATTCAGTTTTTAATGTTGTAGTAAAAAAGCAGATCACAGACATGGCACAAATCTAAAGTCATTTCAAATGGCAACTTTATGGCTTTAAGAAACACTAAAAGAAATCAAGATAAAAAATGTGGTAGCCAGTAAAGGTAACTTTTTTCAGACCAAGCAGAGGGAAAAATGATGGAATCACTCAATTCTGAGGAAAAAATGATGGAATCACCCTGTAAATTTTCATTCCCAAAACTAACACCTGCATGAAATAAGATCTGCTCGTTAGTCTGCATCTAAAAAGGGGTGATCCCACCTTGGAGAGTTGTTGCACCAAGTGGACTGACATGAATCATGGCTCCAACACGAGAGATGTCAATTGAAACAAAGGAGAGGATTATCAAACTCTTAAAAGAGGGTAAATCATCAGTAATGTTCAGGGGCGTAACTAGAACTGGTAGGGCCCATAGCAAACTTTTGAACGGGGCCCCCTCCAAGACACGCCCCAATGACACGCCCCCTTCAAGACACACCCCTTACCGAATCGGTGTTAACAGTCTGACGCCACCCAGTTTACCGTATATACTCGTGTATAAGCCGACCCCCTACTTTTGCCCCCAAAACCTGGAAAACCTATTGACTCGTGTATAAGCCGAGGGTGGACCCCAGCATAGGTATACAGCCCCAGCAGTGTGGTATACAGGCCTCCCCAGTGGTAGTATACAGCAGCCTCCCCAGTGGTATATACAGCCCCAGCAGTATATACAGTAGCCCCAGTGGTATACAGCAGCCTCCTCAGTGGTATATACAGGCCCCAGCAGTATATACAGTAGCCCCAGTGTATACAGCAGCCTCCCCAGTGGTATATACAGCAGCCCCAGTGGTATACAGCAGCCTCCCAGTGGTATATACAGCAGCCCCAGTGCTATACAGCAACCTCCCCAGTGGTATATAACAGCAGCCCAGTGGTATACAGCAACCTCCCAGTGGTATATACAGGCCCCAGCAGTATATACAGCAGCCCCAGTGGTATACAGCAACCTCCCCAGTGGTATATACAGGCCCCAGCAGTATATACAGTAGCCCCAGTGGTATACAGCAGCCTCCCCAGTGGTATATACAGGACCCAGCAGTATATACAGCAGCCCAGTGGTATACAGCAGCCTCCCCAGTGGTATATACAGGCCCCAGCACTATATACAGCAGCCCCAGTGGTATACAGCAGTTTCCCCAGTGGGTATATACAGGGCCCCAGTGGGTATATACAGGCCCCAGTGGGTATGTACAGTCAGGGCCCCAGTGGGTATATACAGTCAGGGCCCCAGTGGGTATATACAGTCAGGGCCCCAGTGGGTATATACAGTCAGGGCCCCAGTGGGTATATACAGGGCCCCAGTGGGTATATTCAGGGCCCCAGTGGGTATATACAGGCCCCCAGTGGGGTATATACAGTCAGGGCCCCAGTGGGTATATACAGTCAGGGCCCCAGTGGGTATATACAGGGCCCCAGTGAGTATATACAGGCCCCCAGTGGGTATATACAGGCCCCAGTGGGTATAAAGAGGCCCCCAGTGTGTATATACAGGCCCCCAGTGGGAATATACAGGCCCCCAGTGGGAATATACAGGCCCCCAGTGGGAATATACAGGCCCCCAGTGTGTATATACAGGTCCCCCACTCCTCCTCTGCTGCACACGTCACCTGTAAAGGAATACATCATACTTACTTATCTCTGCCGGCTGCCGCTGTCACCGCTCTGCACCGCGCTCCGTCTTCATCTGGCTTCTTCCTGGTTGTGACCGCCGGGCGCAGGCAATGACGTCACAACCAGGAAGAAGCCGGATGAAGACGGAGCGCGGTGCAGAGCGGCGGCAGCCGGCAGAGATAAGTAAGTATGATGTATTCCTTTACAGGTGACGTGTGCAGCAGAGGAGTGGGGGGCCTGTATATACCTACTGGGGGGGGGCCTGTAGCTGACCGGATAGCAGCGTAGCGGCGCTGGGTCCGGACCCCCCACAAGGGCCGGGCCCCAAAGCGACCGCTACGTCTGCTATGCCGGTAGTTACGCCCCTGGTAATGTTGCAAAATATGTTGGTTGTTCACAGTCAGGTTTGTCTAAAATCTGGACCAAATACAAACAACATGGGAAGGTTGTTAAAGGGAAACATACTGGTAGACCAAGGAAGACATCAAAGCACCAAGACCAGAAACTTAAAGCAATGTGTCTCCAAAACAGGAAATGCACAACAAAACAAATGAGGAACCAATGGGAGGAACTGGAGTCAATGTCTGTGACCGAACTGTAAGAAACAGCCTAAAGGAAATGGCATTTACATACAGAAAAGCTAAACATAAGCCATCATTAACACCTAAACAGAAAAAAACAAGGTTACAATGGGCTAAGGAAAAGCAATCATGGACTGTGGATGACTGGATGAAAGTCCTATTCAGTGATGAATCGCGAATCTGCATTGGGCAAGGTGATGATGCTGGAACGTTTGTTTGGTGTTGTTCCAATGAGATTTATAAAGATGACTGCCTAAAAAGAACATGCAAATTTCCACAGTCATTGATGATATGGGGCTGCATAAAGGGAAAGGCACTGGGGAGATGGCGGTCATTACATCTTCAATAAATACCCAAGTTTACATTGATATTTTGGACAGTTTTGTTATCCCATCAATTGAACGGATGTTCGGGGATGATGAAATCATTTTTCAAGATGATAATGCATCCTGCCATAGAGCAAAAACTGTGAAAACATTCCTTGAAAGAAGACACATAAGGTCAATGTCATGGCCTGCAAATAGTCCGGATCTCAATACAATTGAAAATCTTTGGTGGAAGTTGAAGAAAATTGTCCATGACAAGGCTCCAACCTGCAAAGCGGATCTGGCAACAGCAATCAGAGACAGTTGGAGCCAGATTGATGAAGAGCACTGTTTGTCACTCATTAAGTCCATGCCTTAGAGACTGCAAGCTGTTATTAAAGCCAGAGGTGGTGCAACAAAATACTAGTAATGTATTGGAGTGTTGTTTTCTGTGTTTGTTTTTCATGATTCCATAATTTTTTCCTCAGAATTGAGAGATTCCATAATTTTTCCTCTGCTTGGTCTGAAAAAAATTACCCTTAAGGTACCTTTACACGCCACGACGGCAGGCTGGATACATCCCGCTACTTCACGTGCACGAGCACGCTCAAACGGTTACAAACGGTCAACGCACCCTCTTTACACGCCGCCACAAGGTTCGCTACGCCACGCTACATCTATAGCTAGCTACATCGCCGGGTGTCTCAAGTAGCCAGCTGTAGCTCATTTACACACCGCTATAACCAGCTACTATGAGCGTACCTGGTGCAGCAGGGACAGCACATAGGCGTGCCACAATTGTGGATTACGAGCCGTCCGTACGCTGATAGGACGAAGCAATAACATCCTGATTGGGCAGGCAACGCAGGAGGCTGAGTAATACAGCACGCTCGAGCGATTGTGTAGTGTGACTTGTCAGCTCCTTTAAATATGCCTCCGTATGCAGCGACTACCAATCGTCATGCAGCAGCTTCCACCAATGATCGCACATGGGGCGTGGTAACACGGAGCCAGGGTCACGCCTTAGCTACATTGCAGCTACATCGCAGGCTGTCCCGAGTTCCCTTCCGTTGCCTCTTTACACGCCAATACAGCTCGCTACCATCGGCGTTGTAGCCATCAGTTTTCGAGCAGAGCCCATAAACAGATGTATCTGTCGCCGGCTGTAGCGTCACGTCTTCAGACGCCGCTACGACGGGCTACATTGGCGCTACAAGCTACATTTGTAGCCTGTAGCGGGATGTATCCAGCCTGCCGTCGCGGCGTGTAAAGGTACCTTTACTGACTACCACATTTTTCATCTTGATTTCTTTTAGTGTTTCTTAAAGCCATAAAGTTGCCATTTGAAATGACTTTAGTTTTGTGCCATGTCCGTGATCTGCTTTTTTCTACAACATTAAACAACTGAATGGACATTCTCTGAGCCCGGTGATTCCATAATTTTTGCCAGTGGTTGTAGATCCCCGAGTAATCAAAGAAGGAGATGGAAGTGCAAAAAGGGAAAATTGCCCGGTTAATGGTTAAAGCAGACCTGGGCAAGGGGCGACTGTCTGTGATCGGCCCGCGGAGGTCCGCTCCGGTGCAAGGATGAAAGAGCTCTGAAAGAGCTCACCGCGTCTGCCGGGACTCCTCCGGTTCCTGCTTTCCTGATGAATCATGAGGAAAGCAGGAACCGGAGGAGTCCTGGCAGACGCAGTGAGCTCTTTCATCCTCGCACTGGAGCAGATTGCTGGACTGCTAAAGGAGTTAACACTCTGCTTTCTCCTGGTCTCACCCATTCACATTAATATGCCACCCTCGACACTGCCCCCCAGTCTGTCCTTGGTTGCAGTGGCCATCTTGGTTTACCTGCTGAAGCCGACCACTCGCGTGAGCATGTGCATAAGGTGTGATGACGCAATTCCGTCCGCATCACTTCCGGTATCAGAGGTCGCTCAGGCTTCTTGTCCACCTAATACAGGTAACTGGCCACTACTTAATGGAGAATGTGATACAATAATATGCCTGATAGTGTTCACACATATGCTGGGCTTAAGGGTTGCTTGAAGTAATTGCACAATGAGCCCTCACTGGTTGCTACTTATTCTGGAGGCACAGTTTACAGGGGTTGAGGGATCTAACTTGTCTTTATTCATAGCTGTCGAGCTTAGAATTGATATGGCTCTTTCCCTGTAGTACAATTGTTTCCCTATAGGTATTTTGATTGTATAGCATTATTTTTTTTTTTTGCATGGATCTGCAATAACCACGTGGAAGCCTTGTTTACCTGTTCCTACTAGCCTAATTTATGTGTTTCTAAGATAATTAAGCTGTACGTTTCTCCATAATTAATACAATCTCACATAGTGGTACATTCAGCTGGGGGATTATTCCTCCCCTTTTGTATGTGAAGCCCCCCCCCCCCTAGGTTATGGGGACTCGGGTGGCTGGGCCTCTCGGGTGCTGCTCGGTGTTGTCACTGGTGGCTGGCCCAGACCCGTGACCCTGGGGGGTCGCAGATAAAAATGGGGAATAAAGTCTTTTGTAATAGCTTATCGTGACACCACCTGAAAAGATAGCATATGTATACTATATATACAGTGAGTATTGGGTGGAATTGAGTTAATTATATTTGTCCAGCCCTCGAAAACCATCCCAATTTCTTATGCGGCCCCATGGCAAAATTAATTGCCCACCCCTGGGTTAAAGGAATCCTAGCTAGTTAGGGTAGTGAATACATCTATACAAAATCAACGGTAGTGTAAATCTACACCGATCTTATAATTTCTTGCAGTCCTATGATGTAGTTTTTGGACGCCCCACACACCCAAATTTATGAGAAGACTGACCGGCAACACCAATAAATGTGAACAGGTGCCAGCTGACACCCAAGTCTTGATCTCCGGTGTCGCCCAATATAGTATGTTCGCCCTTATGAGCCACACTTGCTCCCCCCCCCATTCACCTTTTGGAAGACCCCTGTCTTACCTTCTTGTATCATCATCTTCTTGTATCATCAGATTGGCTTCCACCCTTCCACTCAGGAGGAGAATGATGGTTCCTTGTCCTTATCAAGCTCTTTTCACTATTTTATTGCTCCCCACCTTGACATTACATATTTGTATGGAAGATTCTTATTGCTTTCACTCCTACTTGGCATCTGTTACATATTTACCTTTTGATGCTTCATTTCCTTTTGTTATGATCAGTGTAAACAATGAGAATTTTTCAAACCGATCAGATGCATTCATTTCAGACATGCAACTAATACACCTAAATATAATAGATGTGTCACTATACTACAGTCTGTATTTCTTACTGTAGCCTATCCCAGCTGTTGAGATACAAATAAACCAGCTGAATTATAGTACTATGTTATTCCCAAAGAACACGTATTTAAAGGGAATCTGTCAGCAGGTTTATGCTATGTAAGCTGAGGACAACATGCTGCAGGAGTTAAAAACAAAAAGCAATTGTGCCTCTTTTATCAGGGTCTGTGCAATCATTTACGTAAACTAAAGGCTTTATCACCTAATTACTGGACTACATTGTCACTGCAGAGCAGTCTGACACCTCCTGCTGTTATTGACACCTCACTGTCAATGCACAATCTCTATTGAAACTGGTGTAAACATGTAATCAAGTAAATCTGAAATGGTCTGGAAGATGTATGTATCTTTAAAGGCCCCGTCACACACGTCAATGTCGCCAGCGATCTGATCAGATCGCTGACAACATTGACGGCTGATCGCTAGTGAGCTGTGTGACACACAGGCAGACTCAGCAGCGATCAGTAACAGCGAGATCACTGGTAACCATGTAAATAAGCGGGTAACTAAGCGCCGCGCAGCGCTTAGTTACCCGCTGTTTACCATGGATACCAGCTCCCAGCGAGAATGCTGGTATCCATGCAAACAAGCGGGTAACTAAGTGCCGCGCGGCGCTTAGTTACCCGCTGTTTACCATGGATACCAGCTCCCAACGCTTGCGCTGGGAGCTGGCTGATCGCGCATCTCCCAGTGTCACACGCAGCGATGCTGCATGTTCACAGGGCGACCATTGCCAGGTTTTCGAACCTGTCCGAAAACCTGGCGACCATCAACCAGCGATTTATCGCTGGTTGATTCACCATGTCGCACGCGTCAATATCGCTGCAACGTCATGTGCAGCAGCGACATTCACAGCGATATTGACGCTTGTGACGGCCCCTTTAAACTTCTTCAATACCCTGCAATCACTAGAACTAAAAGGGTAAAAACTAGACAAAACTGAAGTTTTTAGGGTGGTCGTTTAACCATCTAATGTGCTGCAATACAGCGGCAGAGGTTGGGAAGTGAGAACAATGATTTGATTCCGAAAGAAATTCTTCCTCATCTTATTGAGAATTTTTGCTCAGCTATGTACCTTGTGTGGCCCTTCTTAGCTGATTGTTTTTATAACAGTTTTATGTATTTATAGCGCCTGCACAACAGAGCCCCATCTGTTAACACAATAGGGCTCAGTGACCTGATATCAGAAAAGGGCAGCTAACAATTGAAGAGAACTTTCTGCTAGAAGACCAGTGTTGCTGTATCTAAAGGTACCGTCACACGCGGCAATTTTGCTAGGCAATTTTACTGGTAATTTGCTGGTTGCAGTGAAATCATGGACACATTGTTCTATTTTGTGGCCGTGCACAAATGGAATAATGTGTCCATGATTTCACCCCAACCAGCAAATTGCCAGTGAAATTGCCTAGCAATATTGCCGCGTGTGACGGTACCTTAAGGGATAAAATAACTAAGTCCAGCCTCGGACTGCTCTGGCGGGTAACCGGGTAAAACTCATGGTAGGCCCTCAGGTCTAGAGGCTCCGCCCACCTAGCCCCGCCTCTCACTGCCCCCTGCTGAACCGAGCGGGTCCGAGTGCACACACTTGTGCCCCGGGAGTAACTTGTCCCTCTCGGCTTTCTTCCTCCCCTCCCAGTGCTATGCTCTCCTCCCCAGCTTCCAGACTGCGTGGGCCATAAATAGCATAAGCCGGCAGAGACCTGTGACGTCGGCTGCGGGGGCGGTGCTGATCCCCTGCAGTGAAGTCTGTCACGGTGCAGCTCAACGCCAGGAAGACGACACCACAGCACATGGGTGAGACAACAGAGGGGGGAAGAGGCCACAAGGGGGAAGACATTGCTGTATGGGAAGATAGAGCTTGTGTGTTTGTGTGTATGTATATGTGTGTGTGTGTGTGTGTATGTATGTGTGTATATGTATATATGTGTGTGTGTGTGTGTATGTATGTGTGTATATGTATATATGTGTGTATGTATGTGTGTGTGTGTTTGTGTGTGTGTATGTATATATGTGTGTGTGTGTATGTGTGTGTATGTGTGTTTGTGTGTGTGTATGTATATATGTGTGTATGTGTATGTGTGTGTGTTTGTGTGTGTATGTATATATGTGTATGTTTGTGTGTGTATGTATATATTTGTGTGTGTGTGTATGTATATATGTGTGTGTGTGTGCTTGGGGGGTGTATAGAGTTCTTTACATCTCCGCTTCTCCATCCTGTACTTGCCCAGGGAGGGTGTGTGTGTGACTGCTTGTGAGAGGAGGGCTGGGGCTATTGGGCCGGTTTCACATTTGCATACAGAACGCAGCGTAACCAAACACATGTGCGCTGCATTCCTATGTTTAATATGGGAACGCATAGTACATTTGCGTTCAGATGCATTTTTTAATAGCACCCTCCGAATGCAACATATTGCATTTTCTGTGCATTCGCGGGGGCTTATTTTATCAGCAAGTGAACGCAAGTGCACAAAGAATGCATGGAGCTCAATGGATCCGCAGTGTCCTCCGCTTGACAACGCAGGCAGATGCTGCAGATCCATTGAAATTTCCATAGAACTCAGAGGCCGCCACCAGGAGATTAGTGGCGGCCGCCGCTGATCTCCTGGCGGCCGCCTCTGATCTCCAGGCCACCACCGAGACCGACCGCTGATTGGGTGACCAGGCACCATACTATGTGATGGCATTCGGAGAATCCCCGCTGCGGTCAGATCAGTATGACTACGTTTGCATCTGCATGTCAGACACATGCAGACACAAACGCCAGTGTGAAATCAGCCTTAGGCCCCTTTCACATCAGCATTTTTCGCTGATTGTGGCAGATGCAGCAGATTTACCTCATCTGCCGCCTAACAGCCGCACTTGCAGTACACTTGTGGCAAGGCCCATGCATTGTCTAAGGGACTTGCGGCAGGTCTGGCATGTGCGGTATAGCCGCGGTTGCGGCAGATGCGGTTTTTGTCCGGATCCACCGGATCAGGATAAAAACGCTGATGTGAAAAAGGTCTTACATTGACTGGGCCAGTGCCTGCTGGTTGTGCTGTAAGTGACACGTCCATCATATAGCCAAGAGAAGAAAGTGATAGCAGCAGAGCAGAGGATGAGAAAACTGCCTGCTGAGGGGAAGAAGCTCTATTCCTCAGCACTCAGCTTTCCATGCTCTCCTATCCTCTATTCCTCAGCTTTCCCGTGTTCTGATTTCCATCAGCACCCAGCTTTCCCATGTTCTGATTTCCATCAGCACCCAACTTTCCCATGTTCTGCTATCATGGGAGAGCTGGGTGCTGAGGGAAATCAGAACATGGGAAAGCTGGGTGCTGAGGAAAAGAGGATTAGAAGAGCATGGCAAAGTTGGGTGCTGAGGGAAAGAAGGATAGAAGAGCATGAGAAAGCTGGGACTGAGGAAAGAGGATAGAAGGGTATGGAAAAGCTGAGACTGAGGAGAGAGGATAGAAGAGCATGGGAAAGCTGGGACTGAGGAAAGAAGATAGAGGAGCATGGGAAAGCTGGATGCTGAGGGATAGAAGAGCATGGGAAAGCTGAGTGCTGAGGGATAGAAGAGCATGGGAAAGCTTAGTGCTGAGGGATAGAAGAGCATGGGAAAGCTGAGTGCTGAGGGATAGAAGAGCATGGGAAAGCTTAGTACTGAGGGATAGAAGAGCATGGGAAAGCTGAGTGCTGAGGGATAGAGGATACAAGAGCATGGGAAAGCTGAGTGCTGAGGATAGAAGAGCATGGGAAGGCTGAGTGCAGGGGAAAAGGTGTATAGCAGAGCAGGGGGTGGAAAAGGTGGGGTGCTGAGGGAAACAAGCTCTTTCCCATCCCCTCCTGTGCTATACACCTTTTCCTCTGCACCCACCTTTCCCATTATATCAGAACAAGTGTCAGCGTCATAATCCTGTACCCCAGCGTCAGCGTCATTGTCCTGTACCCTCAGCCTCATTGTCCTGTACCCCCAGCGTCATTGTCCTGTACCCCCAGCGTCATTGTCCTGTACCCCAGCGTCATTGTCCTGTACCCCCAGCGTCATTGTCCTGTACCCCAGCGTCATTGTCCTGTACCCCCAGCGTCATTGTCCTGTACCCTCAGCGTCATTTTCCTGTACCCTCAGCAACATTGTCCTGTACCCTCAGCGTCATTGTCCTGTACCCCCAGCATCATTGTCCTGTACCCCCAGCGTCAGCGTCCTGTATCCCCAGCGTGAGCGTCATTGTCCTGTACCCCCAGCATCAGTGTCATTGTCCTGTACCCCAGTGTTATTATCTTATACCCCCAGTGTCAGCGTCATTGTCCTGTACCCCCAGTGTCATTATCCTGTACCTCCAGCGTCATTATCCTGTACCCCCAGCGTCATTGTCCTGTACCCCCAGCGTCATTATCCTGTACCCCAGTGTCAGTGTCATTATCCTGTACCCCCAGCGTCATTATCCTGTACCCTCAGCGTCATTGTCCTGTACCCCCAGCGTCATTGTCCTGTACCCCCAGCGTCATTGTCCTGTACCCCCAGCATCATTGTCCTGTACCCCCAGCGTCATTGTCCTGTACCCCCAGCATCATTATCCTGTACCCTCAGCGTCATTGTCCTGTACCCTCAGCGTCATTATCCTGTACCCTCAGCGTCATTGTCCTGTACCCCCAGCGTCATTGTCCTGTACCCCCAGCGTCATTGTCCTGTACCCCCAGCATCATTGTCCTGTACCCCCAGCGTCAGCGTCCTGTATCCCCAGCGTCAGCGTCATTTTCCTGTACCCCCAGCGTCATTGTCCTGTACCCCCAGCGTCATTATCCTGTACCCTCAGCGTCATTGTCCTGTACCCTCAGCGTCATTGTCCTGTACCCCCAGCGTCATTGTCCTGTACCCCCAGCATCATTGTCCTGTACCCCCAGCGTCAGCGTCCTGTACCCCCAGCGTCAGCGTCCTGTACCCCCAGCATCAGTGTCATTGTCCTGTACCCCCAGCGTCATTGTCCTGTACCCCCAGCGTCAGTGTCATTATCCTGTACCCCCAGCGTCAGTGTCATTATCCTGTACCCCCAGCGTCCTTGTCCTGTACCCCCAGTGTCAGTGTCATTATCCTGTACCCCAGTGTCATTATCCTGTACCCCAGTGTCAGTGTTACTGATTGGCTAGGGGCCAGGATGGGGGAGATATTGACTGTATGGGAGCCAGAATTAGGAAGATACATTAGTTTTAGTGACAACTGGGGGACATAGTTTCTTTAGAGGCCAATTAAGGGACATTATTACAGCTGAAGTATATTTTACTTTTGAGCGTAATGTTTTCAATGACGAGAGGGAGCTCCTGTTTCTTTGCATTATGTCGCTTTTTTCGTCATCTGTCGTACTGTAGAAATTAGTGGAAAAGTGGTGGATGTGCTCTAGAAGATATCTATTATATATTCACGAATGGGTTTTTTGCCCCTTTTGAGTCCGCTCACGCTGCAAGTCAGCGTGGTCATGTGGATACGCCCGAAGCATTGGCCGCGCAGCGGCCATTGCGAGCAGTTCTAAGGCGACTAGCTATGCCCGCGCAGCGGGCATGGCGAGTCGCCTTAGCAGCGCGAAGCATTGGCCGCGAAGCGGCCATTGCGAGTCAGAGACTCGCTCTGCTAGAATCCCGATGCATGTGCATCGGGCACCCAGCTAGTTAGGTATAAATGTCTGTGTGTTATTTTCTGTAGAGACGAGTCCTGGCTGGAAGACATGATAATGGTCTGCGCTGTATGAAGAAGAAAATGACTTCAGCTACAGACATCACTGGTGATCACTGTATTATCTATACATGTCCACTATACACTATATACAGAGGTCCTGTGTGTAATGTCACTGGTGATCACTGTATCATCTCTACATTTACACTATATACAGTGCTCCTGTGTATAATGTCACTGATGGTAATATTAGTATTGTGGCTTTTTTAGTGACTGAACACTACAACACTGATCACGATGTGGTGGTAAATTAATATGTAGTCTGTTCATGATGTGGCAGTATGTCTCCCTATGTGATGGAAGTAAGTGGTCTGGTTACAGTGTGGCAGTATTTCTCACTTGTATGTGGTATTATTGGTCTTGGTATAGTGGATTGTAGTCGGTAATTTGTTATTTAGATATTAATGAGGAGAAGATTCTTTATTTCCAATAGAGATTAAATACTTGGAAGTTTAAACCATCCCTGTCTTGTGACTATTAAATAGTGGCAAATATGCACTTTCAGAGGTTCTCCAATGAAAACAAGTAATCATCTCTTCTAAGGCAATTGTGCATGTGTTCAGTATTTGGTGAGATTTTTACCTTAGAATTTGTAGCCAAAACCAGGAGTGGGTAAAACAAAAAAAGGAAAAATGGTGCCCCTGGTTCTATTATACTTTTCATCCTGGGTTTGGTTACAAATGCTGAGTAAAATACTGACCAAATACTCAACATGTCCATGTGGCCTTTGGCTAAGTGATAAGCTTTTCTCCCCATTAGAGTGGAGCTGATGCACAGCTCGATCACTGATCCGCTCATTCCCTCGGTGGCTGTGAGTGCTGTGTTTGGCTTTTTCTGGAAGCCCC
Organism: Allobates femoralis; assembly: GCA_033576535.1. NCBI lineage: Eukaryota > Metazoa > Chordata > Amphibia > Anura > Aromobatidae > Allobates > Allobates femoralis. Next base: position 107,316,985 of record JARQOC010000010.1, on the reverse strand, counting down.
AATGATGATGAATGGAGCCACGGTCACATTGGCTGCTGCATTTTATAATGGGGAAACAAGTGCCACATTCTTCTGACGATGCGGTTTCCACTGGTCGGATTCCACCAATAAATAAGTGATCACCTACCAAACCTGTGGATCACTGATAACTTGTTTCCCCAAAGAAATCCTTTAATGCAAACCACAGCAATTGTACATCAAAGTTATGGTGAGCGCACAGTGATGTGCTGGAGACGCCAATATAATGGGTGTAATGGGTAACAGATATATATAGCATATATATTGCATATAGCTGAAGGGTGGGCCCCTGGAGTCAATATCCCTGGTGGGCCCCAGGCACCCCAGTCCGGCCCTGTTCCTGCCCCATCACCTGGCAGACACATACAGCAGGAGGACCTGTCATGTCCATCCAGGTGCAGGATAAATACTCATAACTGCAATACTTCCCTATTTGGATGAGAAAGGCAGGATAGAACTGCAGAGAGAGCGATATTTCAATAGACGACTCACAGGCAGCAGGGAATTTTTTATGGGGTTATAGTCATGTTTTCCTATACAAACATCCGATCACACGCTCCTCTGTGCTGGTACTCTCCATCTGGACTTTTTTTGGTTGGAGACCTGTCACTCCTGTTTACCAGGCACACCTTGCTTTATAGATCTGGAGTTCACAATCTGCTGTAATGTCTATCATCTATCTAATCAGTGATCAGTACAAAATAAAATACTATTAGGCTCCATTAAACTTTTTGGGATGTTTATGTCCTGAGGATTGTAAACCCCCCAGATATGTACCCACCGCGATACTCATCATCTGTGCTGCTCTACTTTTTTTTATCTATCCACAGGAGCATCTCAATAAATTAGAATATCATCAAAAGTTAATTACATAAAGTGAAACACATATATTATATAGAGTCATTACACACAGAGTGATCTATATTATGTGTTTATTTATGTTAATGTTGATGATCATGGCTTACAGCCAATGTAAACCCAAAGGTCAATATCTCAGAAAATTACAGTAAGGAGGATGAAGGGTCTGAGAGATAAAATATGACCTAAATAGGTATCAGAGGCTTCACCTTGTGTGGTTGTGAGAGTCACAACCACTATAAAAGCAGATTGTGGCTGCTTTAACTGGAGTGCTGCTTGGTTTTTTTTTGGACTTAGATGTTATGAGAGTGAACACCGCATCTATCAGGAAGTATTACACCCCCCTCAATAACTGGTTAAATTTGTGCTGATTCCTGTTTTTTTCATTCTATATCTATTTATATATCTCTCATATCAATCTATCTCATATATTGATGGATCTATGGCGGCCGTTACACGCTACGATATATGTAAGCATATCACTGGAAAGTGCCTGATTTGGCATCGCTCCTACGACGTCGTTGCGTGTGACACGTCGATCTTACAAGCAATAAGTTGTCAGATCGTTAATCACAGATATGAGATCCGGATCCCACATCAGACGATGTCGATCATGCAATCTGCTGCATTGTTCTGTGTGACACCGTCATAACCGATCTCCTTTATGATTTCACCTATTCACAACATTGACAAGCATCGGTCGCTGGTTGTGTAAACGATACCTGCACGTAACATCGTTGCTGCGTCCTGAATGTTATCTATACATGTCACACCTCACTAACGATGTTGTCCACAAGTGCGCACCCCTGAGATCATAGGTGAGATCGCTCACAAAATCGTAGTGTGAGGTTGGAAGTTACAGATATAGATAGATGTAATATAATATAGTAGGATTCTTACCCGTAGTCAGAGTGATGTGGACGTGGTGAGCTGTGCCCGTGTGTGTGACCCCGGCTCCTCCTGTCACCTCCTCTTCTCTGCTCCTTCATCTATAACTCAGTTTTCGGACAGGTTGGCACCTGGATGTGTCTCACCTGTTCCACCTCTGTTAATTTTTATAGCTATGAGGTTTGTTATGAAATTCCTTTGTTTAACCCCTGCTGGAAAGTAAGAACCCACACAACAATGAAATCCACACAAATGTGTATGAGATGGTCGGGGTGTGAAGTCCGGTCAGTAGATTCACCCCTATAAAGTTAGTAAAGTGACAGATTTTAAATTATGACTTAAACTATCTATTAATTAAGCTTCAGCTCACTTGTCAGATTTGCTGTGTAGGCTGGGGCAGAGTCAGCAGAGACATCTCATTATCATTGGAGAGTGGAGATTTAAAGCAGACCTGTCGTTTGAGGTATCCATTCAGAATTACACGTTTATATCTGAGGAATATCACTATTTCTGCAAATGTTATTGACACACCGTGGGCCAGGGGACTCAGTTCTCAGGCGTAGTCTGTAGGACACGGTTTCGGGGCCTGAGGCTGTGGGCCCGGTGGTCAATAAAAGGGGAAAAATAAAATAATAAAAAGGAATAAAAGAATAAAGTTCTTGTTCGTGACGCCACCTGTAGGTTCCGGTGATAGCACCGGCGCTGCTTGATACTCCGGGGTGATGGGTGGCAGCAAGATGAATGTTTGTAACATTTATCATATATCTTTAATCTGGATATTATGCAATTATTGGAATTTGTGGGCACACTATGTATACTGTTAATGGCCACATTGCTCATGTAATATACGATACGCACCTGCCTGCACAAGAGGCTTCTACGCTCTGCCATTGCTACAACCTGCATGCACAGAGGCTACTATTCTGCCATTGTCACACACCTGCCTGCACAGAGGCTAGTACGCTCTGCCATTGCTACGTGGCGCACCTGCTACGAACAGGTGTACTTGGAGCCGGACCTCGCTGTCTATGGTGCCACGGTGGTGTGGCCCAACTCCGAGGTCCCAGGTGCAGCAATCAAAAAGGGAAAAGTAATAAAGCTTGTAATAATATTCGTGACAACTCCACCAACAACTGAGGACCTCTCCTCGGACCTGCTGGGTTGGTGGCGTGGGGTATCAGTGGTGCGGGCAGACCTAGGTTCTCCTCCAGGTCCCCCACGTGTCTCCACCAACCTCGCGGGCCAGCTCTGTGGTCTGCAGTCTGGCCTGCTGGGGCAGGGGACCCGCGGGTACATCCTCCTCTCTGTCTCCCTGCACATGGGTCCGCTTTAGCACATCATCGGGCTGCTGCTGCTTCGCTCCTTAGCACGGAAAACTCCTCCTGACACCTCTATAGCCGGGCCGTATCGAGTTTCCTTTAGGGTGCCTCCATACACCAGCTTCCTCGTGCGCAGTTGTCGTCCTTCTCACTCTCAACCATTCTGGGCATCGACAATCATCTACGTTGTCGCCGAGTCATCCTTGCGCGGAGTTTCATCACTTTTGGCCGTATGGATATTTCTAATCCATGTGGGGAGGTGGCCACTGAGAAATCCAGGTAGTGGCATATTCGAAAGAACTGCACCTCTGATGCAGATTTCTGTCCATGAAGCTAAAATTTTGAAAAGGAGATTTAGGGAAAAGGGATACCCTCGGAAATTATTGTCTGATCGTTCCAAAAAAGTAGAGCACTATCACAAGAACATTGTATAAGCAACTTAAATTACCCACCCTTCCATCTGATAATAAATTTGTGGTTGGAATTTGATCACCACATTCAATCGGTCACATATGAAGATCCTCAAATTGATACGCAAGTATTGTTTATCCTAAAGGTGATCCAATACTATCTAAGGTTATTCCCGATAACCCTAGGTTATTTTCCAAAGGGGAATGAATCTTCTGTCCATGGTTCCCCCAGTAACATCAGGGCGGAGTCGTCGAGTCTTGCTTTGACCTCTACTTTGATATATAACACTGGGGAACACATTTTTAGAGTTAGGTCGGACAACTGTTCTTAATTAATTTTTGGATGCTGATCCAGAAATGATCTCAGTTTTCTCTATCACGTCAAGTTTTTGAACTATAGGATTTTTGTCTTCTCAAAATATGTAAACTACTGTACCTAAAAAATGTTTTGTTTTTTTTAATAGTACAAATATGAACAAAAATGAAATATATAAGAAATAGGCATGACAAATATGTTTTTTAACACTATCATGTTTTTTACAAAGGATTATATATATATTGTAATCAGATAACAAGTCTTATTACAGATATCAGTGCAATTGTGCATCTCTGGCAGGTAAGTTGTGGAGGAAAAACTTGACGTGCTAGAAAAAAACTGACTACATTTTTCAAATCAGCATGCCAATTTTAGTGTAAATCAGTTAAAAAACCTAACTCAACAGAAAATGTTTTTCAAATTGTTCCCCAGTGTAATCCGGGCTGCCATAGATGTTATTCGAGCAAATGTAAATGTTGTATAGCCATACGACATGGGGAGAGAACATTTAGTTCGAATACCACAGGTAAATCCTTTGAGATTAAACAGTTCTTCAATTGTCTCTCAAGCTATGTGATTTACCTTTTGGAGTGCCCATGTGGTCAACAGTATGTGGGCTGAACTATTCAAGCAATGTGGGCCCGCCTATGTAAACATAGATCTAATATCACAAAGGGCTTCATGCTTCATAGCGTTTCAAGACATTTTGCTCTTGCACACAATAAAGATCCGTCCCTTCTGCGTCTGACAATCATTGATCAGGTAGATAAATTTACATCCAATAGGTTTATACGTTTATGTAAAAAAGAGAACTATTGGATTTTTAGGCTAGGTACATTGTCCCCAGAGGGCCTTAATCTTATGATTGAGAAAAATCCCCATTAATACCTGACTAGCAACTAACTAGTGTATAATGATATTTCTGTTTATGATTCCATCTGTACATTACATTTGTATACCGTGAATGAATTTTATATCATTTTATATCTCATATATATTTTTATATACAGTACATATTTTATTAATTTATGCTTTTATATTGTATTGTGATGAATGTTGTCTGCCTGCACTTGTTTTTTAATCTCTCATCACATGACCTGGTTAACATGTGATTTTCATTTCCTGTTTTGTCACCATCCTAGAATGAATCCTATTGGTGTAATGGTATATTTAAGGTTGTTGTAATTTCTGCTCTCTACCACCTGATGAAGATAGCATAAGCTATCGTAACGTGTAGTGGTGTATGAGAGCAGCTGTAATCTTTTTTATTAAAGTAGGTTGGTATAACTTCTGTGTCCTGCTATTGCTTTGCGCTCCCCTTTATACCGCAATCCTCTTTTGCACATATACCTTTCTATATCCCTCTGGGAGAGCGGTTGGGGCAGCAGCTGTGAGCATTGGCAATTCCCCAGACCTTAGTTAAACATGCTGTCAGCGTTGAGCTGAACTTCAGGACCTGTGGTGATGTCATATAACGACGCCCCTTTCCTATCACGGGACCACACCACCTGACTGCACAAGAAACCTTCTATACCAGACGCTCCCTTCCTGCTTATACTTGTGTTGTGCGGAGTCAGCACAACAAACCCAGGTGAGCACAACACCTCCCCCCTGGCACATAATCAAAACAGGGCTTCACCATGTGGTGCATTGCTTCTTCTTTTTACTTTCCTGCCATTGACTTTGACTATTCCCTATTCCGTGCCTGTCCTGGGAGTCAGCTACCAAAGCCCACCTTGTGGCCCAGAGGGTCTACCCCCGGACGCTTGTGGCACGACCCTCCAGGGCTTTAGGATACTTGGAATCGGGCTTTCTTGAGGCTTCATCACCGGGATTACAAGGGCCCAGACCTGACTCCGTGACCCTGTCGGTGTCATTAAAAGTTTGGTGTGGGTGGCTCTCTTAGGGATAGGAATCTGGCGTGGAGGTGTCATTCTGGACTCGGGGATACTTGTTAACTTATATGTGAAACCACCCTCAGGTAGCGGTTATAACTGGCTGCTGCTGTTCGACAGTCTTCCTAAGGGCGATGGTTGGGAGGCAGCATGTTCTTAAGCCCTTTACGAGTAGGGCTGACCCCTAGGGTGGCCAAAGGTACCTGAGTGAGTTGGTAGCTTTGTTTTTGGTGCTTTGGACGCCTTCACAGACACAGCGGGTTGCAGTTTTCAGATCTTTTACTCATTTCCAGGTCTCACACAGCGCTTGCCTCGCCCGTCCTGCCTTGCACCTCGCCACACAGAGCTCTGAGCCAATGACTGTGGGCTTTTCTTAGGGGTTCCCCTGCAGTGTTTCCCCTAAGCCCTATGGTTGCCATCTTTTCAGCAGATGTGCGCGGCTGTCGACTGTGTCACCGTGAAAGTGTCACACAGCAGTTGTGTAACTTCAGGCCCTGGAGCCCCGATGCGAATGCTCCAATGTGGCCTCCAATTATTGCAAATCTTTAATAGTGTTAGACTTTTTCTATAGGCTAAAGGGACTTACGGGGCCCCCCTAGGCTGCAGAGCCTGGGTGCGATCGCAACCCCTGCAACTGTTGTAGTTATGCCCCTGTCACACAGTCTCCGGATTGCTAGCTGAGCCTGGTCTTCTTCACTAGTGTTGTGGGTTCCCGGTGCCCCTAGCGGCCTAGTCCCTCCACTTGCCTGCACTTGACAATGGATACGAGCTGCAGACTGGTAGATTGCTCACTTCCTGTGCCTCTGGGACCCCCTTGTCCTCCTGGAGCCTTTTGGGTGATGTTGTGCTCTAGGGTTCGGCCTTAGAACAATATCCCACTAGCTTCAGTCCTCTGAACACTTCTCAGGCGTATATTCTCTAGCTTCACTCCAACTCAATCTTGGTGTTCAATGGTCTCTCCTCAACTGTTCTACTACCTCTCCTCCGTTCAACTGTCTCTTCTTCTCAGCTGTTCTACTGTTGTCTCCTATGTTCTAGATGTTTCTCTCTCTTTCTATACCCTCTGTCATGTGTCCCACATCATCTACGTGTGTTCTTCTTGACCTCAGTCCTCCCAGGTGCTCCCTCTAACTACTTCCTTCACCACCCAGCCCCACTACAATCATTCCTAGTGTGATCTGGGTGTCCCGGTTCCGGTCTGTACCCCCCTTTACCAGTGAGTGGGATACTACACCCTAACAGGGATGCAGTACCTCTGTGGCGACTGGATCCGCAGGGGCGCCACGCTCTCCCTTCTGGGATTACACTGGAATTGGGGTCATAAATAGCACAAACTAAACTGATCTAAAAAAGTGTCTTGGTAAGTTTTCTCTCTGATCTCTAGGGGGAGGCACTACTCCTGTTCTGGACAGCTGATCAGTCTATGGACACTTCTCTGTCCACTAACTCCAATTCATTCATCATTTTGTTATAAAGTCTATTTAGTCTTTGGAGGGAAATGAATATTAGACTAATACTGTGCCACCTAGGGATGTGATTAAACCATCTGTCAAGGTCTGGGTATCACTATATAGTGGGGTGCAGAAAGGTTTTACAACTTTACTATTTTCAGAATGTCTTTCTCAATAGCCGAACTATGAAGGCAGCTCTGGAGCATAATTCAGGCTTTAGCCATAGAGCTGGGGTGAAGATGGTTTACCGTGAATATAAAGAGGCTCTCTCATCCTTTTAAAGAGCTATTCCCAAAAAATTAGCCTATCCACCTTTATAGTATAGTATAGTAGATAACTTGCTGATCACAGGGGGTCCGACTGCAGGGTCTCGAGAATGGAGTGTAGGTGCTTATACATTGCTGAGTCTTACAGTCATTTGGGTGATGGCCGCTCATGTGCACCTCTGCTCAGGTCAGGACTGCAGAGTTGTGTTCTTGAGGTACCAAAGCCCTCAGTTCTAGATTGCTGGAGGACCCAGTGGTTGAACCTTTGGGATCTGGTCAGCCTTGCTGTCCACATGCTTCCATGCTACCAATGCTTGCAGTATGGACGAGCACTCCATTAGGGATCGGTGCCATAGCCATGCCATTTACCTGAATTGTCCATTTCCAGGAGTGCACCCTCCCCTCAAGCAAAAATCCAAGACCCAGAGAAAAGGTGAATTACTGAAGGAATACACATGACACAACCCCTTTAAGAAAAGGAGGAAAGTCTGATTATTGACTTGGTAACAGATATTTTCGTAACGCAGGTTGTGTAATGTTTTAAACTCTAAAGTCAATGTCACATTGTAGCTGTTGTAATTCTACCCCATGATAACATCACTGTTCAGGAGCTGATACAATATGCTGATGTCCGATTATTCTCTACACCCTGATTGTACACAATATATATATATAATGTCTACAGCTCTAGAAAACTTCCACTCCACATTTCCCACAACCTGATATGATTTCATGCCTCATCCATTTCTTCATGGTCACTGCCTCCAACAAAAGCAGCAGCCTACACCTACTGCTGACGTATTGGCTACAATGAGGGAAAATAAATAAAAGTAAAATCTCTTTCTTCATACTCTCAATAGTCAGGAGGATCTGTAAAGGATACGTAATTTATGTACACACAGAGTGCACCAGCAGAATAGTGAGTGCAGCTCTGGAGGTAACTCAGGATCAGTAATGTAATGTATGTGTGGCACCCCAGGGGTTAATGTGCCACAGTAACATCACACTGACCTACACTAGCACCTCTGGGCCAGGAGGGGGAGCTAAACCAGCTCACTTATATACTCCAGGTCAAGAGGAAGTAGTTAGTTCAGTACGTAGCAGTACTGTGAAGAGACTAGTTCCTGGAGAACTGAGGGAGGCTGTAGTGTAAAGGAGCTGCGCCAGGCTTCTCTACAGCCCGCTCATCGATTCCAGGCCTAGCCAGGGTCTGAGGAGAGGAGAACTAAAGACAGAGAACCACATCTGGGAGCTTGAGTGCCATCACCACTCGCCCCAGAGGAGCGCACAGAACGGACACCGGATCTGAGACTGTGACTGGCACACAGCACAGTAAATCCAGGAATAGTGGAGTTTCTAGATCAACACTGTACCAGTGTAAAGCAACACGGCGGGGTCAGCAGCACACAGAAGACTCAAGTTGCCTAGCCAAGGGGTACCAGACAGGAGAGGGAGACAGTGCCAGCAGCTCAGCTAGAAGCAGCCGCAGGGCCACACACATACAGCGCAGCACGAGGAAGCTGAGGACCCTGACAGGGTGGGAGCAACCCGGCCCCAGTACAGACTCCGTGGTCAAGCTGCTACAACATCTGCAGTAAAGCTTTGGAAACTACAAAAATGTGAGTGTGTGTTCCTTGAACCCGTCTCCACTATCCATCCCTTATTATCATATCCACTATAGACTATAACAACCACTGCCCCGGGGACCTCGCCTCAACCTACGGAGAGCAGTACCATCTAAGCTGCCTAACATCATCCCCGGAAGTTCTGCAGCAGCGGTGGTCCCCCTTACTGACCACACACCGTGGGTGGCGTCACGTCAAACTATTATCCCCTGTAAATATCACCCTTTTACTTGCCAGGGCCCGGGACACGGTCCGGACCAGGCCCTCCGTGACATCCCTCAGTAGCAATGCGGTCCGGTACCGAGTACCCCGTCCCAGTAGGTTCGACAAGCTGGCGTCACGAACAGGATCTACCGTGCCCGGTAAAACGGGCATTGTGTGCCTGTGATTAACGTGGAAACTGTTTTTAAGCTGCGCCATCAGAAAAGTATTTTTGAGAATCCGCCATTTTACAGCGCGCGGGAAAGAAAGGGGGCGGTACCCTGCAGTGGCGCGAATCCAGCCTCCTCCCTGGTGCTGACAATATTTGTCGGGGAAGAAGATCCCTGATGCACTGCGGAACCTCCAAGAGAAATCCGGACGGAAGCGGAAGACAGGAGGGCGAAGGTTAACTAAGGGGGCACAAGTTGTCACAGCCAGATGCGCCCGACGGCGGCGGAGTAGCCGGTGGAGCTGCAGCGCTGGATCAAGCGATAGCACCTGGCAGTGCAGCGGCGCAAGGAGCAGCACCTATCATGCCGCTCCTGATGCCGTATAGTCCAGGGGCAATGTGGCTGCCCCAATACTCCGGTGAGTCTAATACACTTAATGACTTTCTGCAAAAGATAAAAGCATATTTTTTGATGTATCCCCTTACTGAAGCCCAGCGTGTAGGAATGATAATGGGACAATTAACGGGCAATGCACGGCAGCAGGTTGCGTCCTGGCTGGATACAGATAAGGACACTGTAGAGCATCTAGGAACTGGACTGAATGCAACATTTGAATCTACTGCTGATACCCGGGCTAAGATGAGGTTCTTTGCATGCCACCAAAAACCTAAAGAGAGTGCTAGAGACTATGCCTTGAATCTGCAGGAAGCACTCAAAGCCCTTAAACTGGCAGAACCTGCTTTAGCCCCGGAAGCTGATAAAATGCTACTTGACCAATTCATAGAGGGCCTCTTATCCCCTTCCCACAGAGGACAGCTGAGTATGATACTACTTCAAAACCCTAACATGACATTTGCTGAGTTGAAAGACAGAGCTATCCGTCTGCAGCAGCTAGAAGAGCCCCGGGAATTAACATCTGTACCGGATCCTGCAGTCAGATCCCCATCTGCACAGTACCAAGCACAACACGTAGGTACATGCCCACCAGCACCAGTAGTCCACATGCAAGTAGTATACCCATTTTACGCAGGTCAGAGCGTAGTACCCAGGGTCAGTTACCGGTTGGTACAAAGAGTAAAATGCAGAATTAAATGTGCAATGTAAATATGTTTGTTTGAATATAAATTGAACCCGGTAGACCATGTCCAAGAGGGTGGAGGAACTGGATTGACCCCCATGCACATTAAGTTAGGGAAAGCAAGTGCCTGGGGGTGGTGTAGCGAATCCAGGCCTCCTAAACAGAAAGCCCGTGGACAAATGTACATAGTTAATGCAACGTTAAAAAGCCCAGTACCTACAGAGACTATCCTGTATGAACTTTGAACTTTTCTTGTTTACTAATGGACCATATATACCACGGACTGGTTGTGGTAAGAACTCTCTTGTATATATTCATCAGCACGGAGGCAATAGACTAAACCCCGGAAAGACTGCTTTTTGAATTTTTGGACTCTTTTTCAAATTTTAGTGATTTTTGTACTTTTTACTTTTAGTCTCTGTAAATAGTAATTATATTAATTGTTTGTTTACTTGTTTTTCCACAGTCCCGAGTACTGTTTTAACTAAGGGGGAATGTGGCACCCCAGGGGTTAATGTGCCACAGTAACATCACACAGGTTCCCTCCCCACAACACACTGACCTACACTAGCACCTCTGGGCCAGGAGGGGGAGCTAAACCAGCTCCCTTATATACTCCAGGTCAAGAGGAAGCAGTTAGTTCAGTACGTAGCAGTATTGTGAAGAGACCAGTTCCTGGGAGAACTGAGAAAGGCTGTAGTGTAAAGGAGCTGGCCAGGCTTCTCTACAGCCCGCTCATCGATTCCAGGCCTAGCCAGGGTCTGAGGAGAGGAGAACTAAAGACAGAGAACCACATCTGGGAGCTTGAGTGCCATCACCACTCGCCCCAGAGGAGCGCACAGAACGGACACCGGATCCGAGACTGTGACTGGCACACAGCACAGTAAATCCAGGAATAGTGGATTTCTAGATCAACACTGTACCAGTGTAAAGCAACACGGCGGGGTCAACAGCACACAGAAGACTCAAGTTGCCTAGCCAAGGGGTACCAGAAAGGAGAGGGAGACAGTGCCAGCAGCTCAGCTAGAAGCAGCCGCAGGGCCACACACACACTGCGCAGCACGAGGAAGCTGAGGACCCGGACAGGGTGGGAGCAACCCAGCCCCAGTACAGACTCCGTGGTCAAGCTGCTACAACATCTGCAGTAAAGCTTTGGAAACTACAAAAATGTGAGTGTGTGTTCCTTGAACCCATCTCCACTATCCATCCCTTATTATCATATCCACTATAGACTATAACAACCACTGCCCCGGGGACCTCGCCTCAACCTACGGAGAGCATTACCATCTAAGCTGCCTAACATCATCCCCGGAGGTTCTGCAGCAGCGGTGGTTCCCCCTTACTGATCACACACCGTGGGTGGCGTCATGACAAACTATTATCCCCTGTAAACATCACCCTTTTACTTGCCAGGGCCCGGGACACGGTCCGGACCAGGCCCTCCGTGACATCCCTCAGTAGCAACGCGATCCGGTACCGAGTACCCCGTCCCAGTGGGCTCGACATATGTAGACAGTGACTGCACCAGCAGAATAGTGAGTGCAGCTCTGGAGTATAATACAGGAGGTAACTCAGGATCAGTAATGTAATGTATGTACACAATGACTGCACCAGCAGAATAGTGAGTGCAGCTCTGGAGTATAATACAGAGTAACTCAGGTCAGTATGTAATTATGTACACAGTGACTGCACCAGCAGAATAGTGAGTGCAGCTCTGGAGTATAATACAGAGTAACTCAGGATCAGTATGTTGTACACAGTGACTGCACCAGCAGAATAGTGAGTGCAGCTCTGGAGTATAATACAGGAGGTAACTCAGGATCAGTAATGTAATGTATGTACACAGTGACTGCACCAGCAGACTAGTGAGTGCAGCTCTGGACTATGACACAGGCGGTAATTCAGGACCAGTAAAATCCCATTAAAAGGTTCAGGCATTTGCAAACATTTTGTCCTCTTCTGACACTAGCGCTATATTTCCTTTTATATAAATAGTTGGTCTGCATTGTTTGATGAACTCCACATCTGGAGACATAAGAAATTCTTCTCTTTCAAACAACCAATATTCTTGGGCTGTTGCATCAACTAAAATAAAACCAGAAGTGGCTCCATGTGCATGAGCTCAGATCGTACAAAGTCATCTGAAAGACTTCTGGGAAAGAAATGTTTGTGGTAACACTCTATTATTACATAAAGCTAATTTTTTTTATAATTCACTTTGTGAGTATGTGGTGTTCATATCACCGGTGTCTTTATATGTGGCAAAGGGGCCATTTTGTCAGCATCAGACACCAGGGTCAGAGATGTGATCCTTGTGCGTATTTGTGTATACACAGTGTATATATATATATATATATATATATATATATATAAAGAGCGGGGCCTGTGTCTGGCGCGCAATTTCAGCAACAGACGCAAAAAAAAACCTTAGACAATTATATAGTAGATATAAAATACAGTATAGACCAAAAGTTTGGACACATCCTCTCATTCACAGAGTGAATTTCATTACTATGAAAATTGTAGATTCACACTGAAGGCATCAAAGCTATGAATTAACACATGTGGAATTATATACTTAACAAAAAAAGTGTGAATCAACTGAAAATATGTCTTATATTCAAGGTTCTTCAAAGTAGCCACCATTTGCTGTGATTACTGCTTTGCACACTCTTGGCATTCTCTTGATGAGCTTCAAGAGGTAGTCACTGGAAATGGTGTTCACTTCACAGGTGTGCCCTGTCAATTTTAATGAGTGGGATTTCTTGCCTTATAAATGGGGTTGGGACCATCAGTTGTGTTGTGCAGAACTCTGGTGGTTACACAGCAGATAGTCCTACTGAATAGACTGTTAGAATTTGTATTATGGCAAGAAAAAAGCAGCTAAGTAAAGAAAAACAAGTGGCCATCATTACTTTAAGAAATGAAGGTCATTCAGTCCAAAAAATTGGGTAAACTTTGAAAGTGTCACCAAGTGCAGTTGCAAAAACCATCAAGCTCTACAAAGAAACTGGCTCACATGAGGACCGCCCCAGGAAAGGAAGACCAAGAGTCACCTCTGCTGCAGAGGATAAGATCATCAAGTCACCAGCCTCTGAAATTGCAGGTTAACAGCAGCTCAGATTAGAGACCAGGTCAATGCCACACAGAGTTCTAGCAGCAGACACATCTCTACAACAACTGTTAAGAGGAGACTTTGTGCAGCAGGCCTTCATGGTAAAATAGATGCTAGGAAACCACTGCTAAGGACAGGCAACAAGCAGAAGAGACTTGTTTGGGCTAAAGAACACAAGGAATGGACATTAGACCAGTGGAAATCTGAGCTTTGGTCTGATGAGTCCAAATTTGAGATCTTTGGTTCCAACCACCGTGTCTTTGTGCGATGCAGAAAAGGTGAACGGATGGACTCTACATGCCTGGTTCCCACCGTGAAGCATGGAGGAGGAGGTGTGATGGTGTGGGAGTGCTTTGCTGGTGGCATTGTTGGGAATTTATTCAAAATTTAAGGCATGCTGAACTAGCATAGCTACCACAGCATCTTGCAGCGGCATGCTATTCCATCCGATTTGCGTTTAGTTGGACTATTATTTATTTTTCAAAAGGACAATGACCCCAAACACACCTCCAGGCTGTGTAAGGGATATTTGACCAAGAAGGAGAGTGATGGGGTGCTAAGCCAGGTGACCTGGCCTCCACAGTCACCAGACCTGAACCCAATGAGATGATTTGGGGTGAGCTGGACCATAGAGTGAAGGCAAAAGGAACAACAAGTGCTAAGCATCTCTGGGAACTCCTTCAAGACTGTTGGAAGACCATTTCTGGTGACTACCTCTTGAAGCTCATCAAAAGAATGCATAGAGTGTGCAAAGCAGTAATCAAAGCAAAAGGTGGCTACTTTGAAGAACCTAGAATATAAGACATATTTTCAGTTGTTTCACACTTTAATGTTAAGTATTTAATTCCACGTGTTAATTAATAGTTTTGATGCCTTGAGTGTGAATCTACAATTTTCATAGTCATGAAAATAAAGAAAGTTCAAATTTGTAATTATACTACTTTAATTACACTAAATGAATTACTTAATGCTGTAACCCATTGTAATGCACTGATTATCAGAAACTCAATAACATTACTGAAGTGAAAATAAAGAAAGTTCTTTGAATGAGAAGGTGTGTCCAAAATTTGGTCTGTACTATATATATATATATATATATATACAGTTGTGCTCTTAAGTTTACACACCCCGGCAGACTTTTTGCTTTCTTGGCCTTTTTTCAGAGAACATGAATGAACACAAAAACTTTTTTCCCACTCATGATTAGTGGTTGGGTGAAGATATTTATTGTCAAACTACTGTGTTTTCTCTTTTTAAATCAAAAAGACAACCAACAACTTCCAAATGACCCTGATCAAAAGTTCACTTTCCCTGGCGATTTGGGCCTGATAACAGTAGTTTGATGATTGATGATAAATGAAAAAAAAAATTGTGTTATCATTCATATTCTCTGAAAAAAGGCCAAGAAAGTAATAAAATCTACCAGGTATGTAAATATTTGAGCACAACTATGTATATATAACACACATTATATGAAGAAAAGTATTAGAAAATTCCCCTTAATCATTGAATTCCATTCAGCCCTGTATCCCCAGTGTATAACATCCGACCTCCTGCCTCCCACTGTAATATATTGTGGTCCTGTAATAGGAGCCACCAGGGTAACAAGTCCGCTCATGACGTTTCTTCCTCCTGAATCTTCCCCATCACTTGTTAGTGATATTATTGAGAAGTGGAAGAACAGCAGAAACTCAGCCACGAAGGAGAGACCCTGTACATTACAGAACGAGAGGCAAGTGCTCAGGAGCAGAGGACAGAAAAGTCCCCACCGCTCTGCTGACCTCCTCTTGGTAACATCAGCACAAACACTGCACCCACCGGGAGCTTCATGGCCGAGCAGCTGCAGCTGAACATCACCAAGCATAATGCCGATCGTCAGATGGAGCGGTGTAAAGCCACCCTGGACTCTAGAGGAGATGTGTTCTGTGTAGCCGTACATCACCAAGCAAAATGCCGAGCATCGGATGAAGCGGTGTAAAGCCACCACTGGACTCCTGAGGAGGAAACATGTTCTGTGCAGTGCACACACTACTCTACCTGCGTCTGATGGAGGAGTCTGGGTTTGGTGAATTTAGGACGTTCCCCCCTGACTGCATTGTGCCCGCTGTACAGATGGTGGAGGATGATGCTCCTGGATGTTATCAGGGGGCGGCCATGAACTCTTAGCTCCAGTGAAGGTAAATCTTAATACTTCAACACAAGACATTGACATTGCTGACAATTGTAGCTTCAGCTTTGTGGAAACAGTTTGGGGGAAGACCCTTTTCTCTTCCCAAGTGCACAAGGTCCAAATAGACATGAGGGGGAAAACATGACGGCCACAGGAACCTGGACCCTAGCTCCATCCAACACCACAGAGCCTGGACCTCAGCCCCATCCAACACCACAGAGTCTGGACCTCAACCCCAACAAACAACACAGAGCCCAGGCCCCAGCCCCATCCAACACCACAGAGCTCAGACCCCAGCCCCATCCAACACCACGGAGCCCGAACCCCAGCCCCATGCAACATCAAAGAGTCCGTAACACAGTCTCATCCAATACCACAGAGGCCCAGGACCCCAGCCCCATCCACCACACTACACGAGCCCGGACCCCAGCCCATCCAATACCACAGAGCCGGACCCCCAGCCACATCCAACACCACAGAGCCGGACGCCAGCCCATCCAACATCACAGAGCCAGGACTCCAGCCCCATCCAACACCACAGACCAGACCCCAGCCCATCCAACACCACAGAGCCCAGACCTCAGCCCATCCTACACCACAGAGCCCAGACCTCAGCCCCATCCAACACCACAGAGCCCAGACCTCAGCCCCATCCAACACCACAGAGCCCAGACCTCAGCCCGTCCAAAACCACAGAGCCCAGACCTCAGCCTCATCCAAACCACAGAGCCAGACCTCAGCCCCATCCAACACCACAGAGCCCGGACCTCAGCCCCATCCAACACCACAGAGCCCGGACCTCAGCCCCATCCAACACCACAGAGCCCAGACCTCAGTCCCATCCAACACCACATAGCCCGGACCCAGCCCCATCCAATACCACGGAGCCCGGACCTCAGCTTATATATATATTCTAGCTATTCTATGTCCGGGTTTTGAGCATTTTAATTGGCACATTTTTAATTTTATTGAATTATTAGCTGGAAACAAAATGTATTTATTATACAAAAACTTCTCTGTATCCCCATTTCTGGTGTAAACTCTGTTCCTTCTTTTTGTTGCCTTGTTGGTGCGGGACTTTGTGGGTCAGGTCTTCTTTATCTATTCCTCCCTTTATTTAAATTTCACGGCCGCTGCCATTATCTCTATGGCTGCCGAGTGTGCATTGCTATATTCACATTTTAGTTAAAACCTTCAATAACATGGCGCCAGGGTCAGCACGTGCGCATACCGCGATCTCTGGCGCCATTTTCTTGAAGACACTGTCTCTGCAAATATTTTCTGAAACAAACTGGTGACTGGTGACATTCACAGAGACAAGAGTCTTCAATAAAATGGCGCTGGAGATTGCAATATGTGCTAGTGCTGACTTTTTATTTATCTTATTTATTTTATTTTGACCGTTTTATTGAAAAATGTAACTACAATGTGAACACTGCACACCTGCCAGCCATCCCAACTTCGGACAGAAGGACGTGTTCACCATTACATTATAGATTATTGGTTATGCTTGATACAGGTCTAGTTGTCCATAGCAACCAATCAGAGCTCAGCTTTCACTTTACCTCAGCAGCTTCAATGCAGACAGCTGCTCTCTGGTTGCTGTAGGCGACCAGAACAATCTTACTGTGAGGCATAATTTGGGCACCGCCAGGAACTCTCCATAATATTAAAACACAACAGTTTTCTTTTTTTTTTATAATCTTTATTCATACAAAAAACACAATAACTTATTTAATTTACAATAGATATATAGTATAGTTAGACTGCATGCGTTTCGAGTACATGATATACAACATACTACAGTTAGACCGTATAGAACATCATATATAATATATGCAGACACAGTATGTACGACGGCAGGACTGTGCTAACAGGGTGGGACGCTATAGATTTAATGTCCTTCCCCATGTTGCCCCCTAGTTCGGAATATTATGAAAATGGAGGATAATTTTTCAGATTTTTTTAGTTCTGTCTGATTCTAGGAAAAATGGTTGAAAAGCAAAATTGTCAGGGTTGTCACACACCTTTACAATTTGCCTGTCATTTCCCAACACACGGATGTGCAGAGGACACTGGTGCATGTGCAGAGGATACTGGCACATGTGCAGAGACACTGGTGCATGTGCAGAGGACACTGGTGCATGTGCAGAGGACACTGGGGCATGTGCAGAGGACACTGGGGCATGTGCAGAGGACACTAACGCATATGCACAGGATACCAACGCATGTGCACAGGACACTGGCACATGTGCAGGGATACTGGTGCATGTATAGGGGATACTGGCGCATGTGCAGGAGACACGGGCGCATTTCAGGGGATACTGGTGATTGTGCAGGGGATACTGGCACATGAGCAGAGTACACTAGCACCTGTGCAGGGGATACGACGCATGTACAGGGACCTATGAATGGCAGGGACACTAGCGCATGTGCAGAGGAACTGCAGTACAGGACACAGCGAATGTGCAGAGGACACTAGCTCATGTGCAGGGGATACTGGCGCATGTGCAGGGGATACTGGCACCTGTGCAGGGAATACTGTGCAAAGGACACTAGCACCTGTGCAGGGGATACTGGCACATGTGCAGAGGACACTGGCGCATATGTAGGGGATACTGGCTCATGTGCAGGGATACTGACACATGTGCAGAAGACACTGGCGCATGCGTAGGGGATACTGGCACACACACAGAGGATACTGGCACATGTGTGGTGGGTTTTTACTGTTACATAGTTATTTTCAATGTATAGTCTAATTAAAGTGGACAAAAATATGTCCTCACAGTCATATTACCAAGGAGGTAGCCACATTTGAGGCTGTCTAACTACAGAACTGAAGCCAATCATCTGGTATAAAGATAATAAATAAAGGGAAATAGAATATTTACTCAAGGAAGTAAGTAAAAGTTTGCCGAGACATCGGTACGTACATATACCAGCCCTCCCGGGTATCTCTTGATACAGGTCCGT
This sequence comes from Allobates femoralis, assembly GCA_033576535.1. Classification (NCBI taxonomy): domain Eukaryota; kingdom Metazoa; phylum Chordata; class Amphibia; order Anura; family Aromobatidae; genus Allobates; species Allobates femoralis. The sequence goes on along the minus strand of JARQOC010000010.1, from coordinate 107,298,232 downwards.
GAACAGAGAAGATACCACATTCTTGGCCTCAACAAGACATACAAAAAACAATCAAATATGATATACAACTGGACATGGAGTAAAGCTGGAAGTAAGGTGGCCATTGTGGGGGCCTAGGACGCAGCGGTGGAGTTATTGAGGAATGACTCGCGGTGAAAATCCCGGTTGTTGCTCATTTGTCACACTCCAGGTCCTGAGCATCACTGCCTTGATAATGTTCGGCACAGAATTCGTGAATGCGTCTGCAGGCCTCAACCATCATCTCATCGGGGACTGTGAGAACGATCCGGAAGAAATTGGGGTATTCAAAGCACTGTGGTGACAGAAAAAGAGAAAATATAACTGTGATCCAAAGATTTATCATCATGAAATATACAGTAGAGATGTCATCTATCCCAGCAATATAAAAGAGCTAAGAAACAGGGTGGCGCTGCACTAAATGAACTGGTTGCCACCTGGAGAACATATTGTGACTAATTACATTGCTGCATGAAACTTATATTTGTATTTTTATATTTGACTTTATAATTTGTTTCACTGTGCAAATACACACTTTATTGCACAAAAGAGGCATTAGGATCAATGTTCTGTCTTGGATGCAATCCGTGCAGATTGGGGAACGTAAATAAATGAAAGACTTACCGTAGCAGGAAGACAGAAGACTGACTGTTCGGAGATCATCCTTTCTGTGAAATCCACATCAGTCTCAAATTCTGGAAAATGTTCCATGTCAATACCGACCTGCAGAAGAAGATGGGCACGTTTAACTTTTTTTTTATTGGTGAGATCCAACTATTCGTTTGGGTTAGACTGTCCAGAAGTGCAACAAATTTTGCGTATATATCACACAATTATTAAGATGACAATCTCATAGCCTTAAGTGGAGTCTGTCAGCTCAGAATGACTGTTCAAACCATGCACAGAAGCTTGTTGAAAAATGTTGTAGCCAAATATTTAAAGGGATTTGTTATAAAAACTGTCTTTGGAATCTCATAAATCACTAGATATGTCTCTAACAGTGGGGGTAGATGAGAGGACTATGAAATATAGCTACATGCACCATTATAGCCTCTTGTTTAGAGAAGTAGCCTGAAATAGTATGCTTCCATCCACTGTCACAGATGGTGAGGTGACAAAAGTAATTAAATAGCCAGGATAATTGGTCTCTGACAGGATAGAATCCCTGCTGAGCCCTGAACTTCAAACAAAACTTGTAGTCTCCTTGGCACCATGATATCCTATAGAATTATGAAAGTACTGTACATCCAAGCCTGCATGAATTATATTATCGGAATCATGGGGACAAGCCATGCACACTCCTGGGTCTAGATTCTTCCTATCAACTTTGGGTGCGGAGATATGGAGAAGGCTAGCAGAAGCCAGGTAGGGAAACTGTTTAGTCTCTAAACATAAAGGGCACCCAGACAGATCAGATGGCACCAAAACCACCTCCCTAGGACCAGCCAGTGGGAAGTTATTACCCATAGTAGTTTTTTTTTAATTTTCCAGTCTGAGGGATCAGGGGAGGAAATTAGAACCAGCCATGGAGAGGGGAGGGAGTGACCGACCAAGGGGTTAAAAGGTATTCATCAAATTTCTCTTTTGTTCACTGCCAAGGAGGTCATGTCGTGTAACATGTTGGAAGTAACGGAAGAGCCCCAAATCGCCTCCTTGTGGCTGCCAAAACCAAGGCCTAACATCCAATGGTAACTGATTTCTGTATTATCTGCTTATGCTTGTTATACCACTACCTTTATTTGCATATCTGACTGAAATATCTTTATATCCATAATGTAAATATTGTTCTTATCTAGTGTGCCCATACGGCGATTAAATATGCATTTTAATCCTAGGTTGTTCTTTTATCCTCATCCTCGAATCTCCACGTCCATTTCTCCAGTTAATATTACATACTATCTGGGTTGGTTTCTGTCCCAATATAACCCGTTAATGGACCAAGCATATATTTAACGAGCAACTGGTGGCAGCTCTACCAGGCTGGCAGAACTCTGTTTTGCTGGCGCTAATGAAAAGTATCTGAGTGAGTGTGGTGTCACACCAGAGGTGCGTGAATCACCCTCTCTCAGGGGGTGTCTGTGTAAAACTGTACCAAGCTGACATTACATAACCCCAGGGGGTGCGGAACGTCACATGTTGGCAGAAGTGACGAGACCATATAGCGTGGCTCCTACATATTCAAGATGACAGGGCGGGGCTGCGAGGTGTGGCTTCCTCATAGGATTGTGCCATGAACAATTGTACATTTTAATTAATAGATCTTAGATTAAAGATAAGTTCCACTATTGGATGTGTTAAAAAAATGTTCCGGTCCCAAGATATTCTTATAAATGTGAACCTGTGTAATGGATGTGTCTAACTATGCAGGAACAGGTGGGTCCAACTAAAGGCCCTACATCAATACAACCATAGGTTTGCATTGATGAAAAGCTAGGATAAGTGTCACACAAAACTGATGTCTCCACAGTGGACTACTTTTTTTTTATATATATAATAAAATATAAGATGTAGGCTTTTATCTATTATTCCTTGACCAAGGTTTAATATGTTATGTGGTTTTTTTTTGGACAATATACTACTTACCATTAAATACATGGCTCCTGCTGGCCGGACAGGACAAAGTCCAGGGACGGAGGAGAGGGTATTGTAGCAGAGGTCAGCATTAGACTACAAATAAAGTACACAAGAACAGATAAATTTAATGGATGTTCCAAAAAAAAAAGTTGACTCGAAATAACATGAAGCCAAAGTAAAGAGTAAAGTGTGAGTAAAATTTTATCAGATAAGAACAAAGCCATGACCCGTACCTTGACGCAAGAATCCAACATTACGTAAATGGTCTTTCCACCACTTTTAACTTAACTTATCTACATCAGCTTTATTCTAAAGGATTCTATAATACCTGGATCAACTTTGTAAGGGGTATTAATAGGTGGTCCAAAAAGTAACTAGTTTGTTTCGAGGTGTCACCTTAGCCATACAGCCATGTGAAACCTCTGAACATGACATTGAAGTGACTAATGGTTTCATATCGAAGCCCCAACAGCCATTCAGTGTTGTTTGATGAGCCGTGTTGGCTGACATATTAAGCACTTATTTGTCAACTTGATCATCATAGTCTTGCAATTTAGTTAATTATTTGGGATATATTGCTCAATTCTCATTTTGGAGCTATCACAAAACTATGTTGCAATACTTCATAGGATTTCAGTTTTGAGAGCTCTATCAGGTGAGTAGTATCAGCACTACTTCTAGGCTGTACAGATATCAAACTAAATTTTGACTGATAGATATACCGCAGGAGCAATTTTACCAATATTGCTAATATGTTTTCACATTACTTCTACAACCAAGTAAGAAACACTGAAGGTGTGGATCTTGAGAGTGAAAGGGGGTTCTTGGTCAAAATTATGAGTTTTGGGGTTGTCTTACTGTATGTTAAAAAAAACATTATATCCAATTTTAATTCCAATTAATTTGTTAAAGTCTAACACCACTAACTCTAAAGTCCTCCACCATTAAAAGCCCACCACCTCTCAAGGTCCACCACCACTATTAAAGTCTTCCACTGTCAACATTCCACAACTAGTAAAGGTCCATTACACGAAAGGGCTACCACCATTAAAGATTTTCTCCTAGTACAGGTTCACACCACTAAAGTTCCATTATCTTTAAATGTTCATCATTACAAAAAGACCACTACTACCAAGGTTTCACCCCCAAATAAAGCTACTACTAAAGATCTACCATCATTAAAGATTCACAAATCCTAAAGGTCCAACACCTCTAAATATTCACCAGTATTAAAGGTCTACTACTTCTAATATCCACCACTACTAAAGGTCCACTACTAGTAAGAGTTGACCACCAGTAATGTTCCAGTGTTATTAAAGGTCTGTCACAGCTAAAGACCCACCAATACTAAAGGTTTATCACCTCTAAATATGCAACATAACTAAAGGTCTACCACCTTCAAATATCCTCCACTACTAAAAATTTACCAGCTCTAAATATCTAACATTACTAAAGATCTAACCACCTCTAAATATCTCCATTACTAAAGGTCTACCACCTCTAAATACATCCTACTAAAGTTTACCACTCTAAATACCAACATACTAAGCTTTACCAACTCTAAATATCCAACATTTCTAAGCGTCTACCAACTCTAATATCCAAATACTAAAGGTTACCACCTCTGAAATCACCGCTACTAAAGGTTTACCACTCTAAATATCTCCATACTAAAGGGTTTACCAGCTCTAAATATCTAAATTACTAAAGGTCTACCACTCTAAATTATCTCCATACTAAAGTACTGAGTCTACCAGCTCTAAATATCCTCCACATAAGATGTACACTCTAATATCCAACATTACTAAAGATACACCTCTAAATATCTCCATTACTAAAGGTCTACCACCTCTAAATAACCATCACTACTAATGATTTACCAACTCTAAATATCCAACATTACTAAGCGTCTACCAACTCTAAATATCCAAAAATACTAAAGGTCTACCACCTCTGACAATCCACCGCTATTAAAGGTTTACCACCTCTAAATATCCTCCACTACTAAAGGTCTACCACCACTAAATTTCCACTAATACTAAAGATCTACCACCTCTAAATATTCACGATCTCTAAATGTTCACTGCTAAATGTTGTACCTCTAAATATCCACCACTACTGAAGGGTCACCGCCTATAAATATCCACCACCACTAAAGGTCCTTGACTATCACCAAACATCTACCACCACTAAAGGTTCACATATACTAGAGGTTCACAGCCTCTAAATATCCACCATAACAAAATGTCCATCACCTCTATATACCTACCACTTCCAAGTATACACTATCTATGAATACCCACCACCACTAAAGGTCCTCTACTACCAAACATCTACCACCTCTAAAAATTCACAAATATTAGAGGTATACCACCTCTATTTAGCTACCATTACTAAAATTCACTATCTGTAAATATTTACCACTACTACAGGTTCACCACCTATTAACCTCAAAATATCTACCAGGACCAAAGACTACCCCCACCTAAAGTCCTGCTATCACTAAAGATCTTTCAGGATTGAAGGTCCTCAACCACTAGGTCCACCTCAACTTTTTACTAACACAAGTGACATATGTAGGACAATTTCAGTAACTATTTATGATTATCCATGGAGTGTGACTTTAATAAAGACTTACCTTAATAAAGTTTATGGTGTTTTCATAAAAATGCTGAGGTGTCTTTTTCATTATGTGATCAAGAGCTCCCTGGACAATGGTACATGGGCCAAGGATCCTTTGGCTGAGTCTTACGAGTCCTTCTCGGATCTGAAGGTCAACACAATACATATTAGATATAATATGAATTTAACTTATTTACATTGTGTTATTTTTTGCATTAAATTTTAATAAACCTGTATATATTCACCTCTTTGCCAAAGATTTCTTTCCGATCATGGATTAAGATCCAGCCCATTCTCCATCCTGGCACAGCCAACGTTTAGCGAGACCACCACAGGATAGGATTGGTACATTAGTACTCAACGGGGCTAATGCCTCGAATGCACCGTATTCAAAAACCTGAAAGAAAAGAAAATTAAATCCATTTATTAATGACTTGAATGTATAATCATTAAAATTAATTCATACTAATTTTGTCTTTTTCCATTAGAAATGAGTTAATGTGTTCTCTACTGTGTGAGTCAATTTCCGTTCAATGTGCAGTAAACATCTGCAGCTGTTTAGGAGACCAGATATTGAGCGTTGAGCCAAATAAAAAATAAGATAACATCAAAAGAGAACGCAAACTGCAAAGTCATTGTGACATCTGGAGTGTCTGAGTGACAGGAAGAAATGGGTGACATATTGGTTGAGGATGTCTGAAAAGTTACCCAACTTGAAGTTTAACCAAGAGCAGTGGCTTCGGACTGCAGTTCTCTCCATCCTCTATCATGTATTCTACAGATCGGCATGTTATAATTGACTGCTATGTGACAGCCCAAGCCCACTATGAGATCAATACTGGTGGAGCCAATTTTCTCAACGTAAAGAGTTAAAAAAAATCATATATCAGTGAAAAAACTGGATCACTAAGCTTTAGAAAGGGGAAGAACTCACCATGTCACCATATATTTCATCAGCCAAGATGGGTACACATTGCCTGGAGGCCACTGTGTGAAGAAAGTACTGTATTAGTCAAGTTCGAAGAATAAAAAAAAAATTAAAGTATACAGGCATAGGTTAAAAGTTTATTGAAAGCCAACAGTGCCTCCGTAACAATGCCAAGCAAAATTTTGGTCGTAATATAACCAGTGCCACCTAAAGGCACTAACAACAACTCCAGAGCCCCAGTGAAAGCCCAAGAGCCTGTAGCCCCACCAGTACACCCTACTATTACCTTGTAGATGTCTTATCTATACGATATGGAAAGGTCTATCCATCAATGTCTATATATATTGTAGACTAATTAGAAGTTTCATAGTCACTATCCATTCCACTTACCAGTGATTATTTTTTGCAAATGTTTCTTGCTGAACACTGAGCCGCAAGGATTGGATGGATTGTTGATGATGATACAAGCAGTTTTATCATCCACTAGAGACTCCATATGCTTCAGATCAATCTCCCAGGACTTCTCTGGCTGGAAATACAACATATCAAATGATTAATTCTACTTTTATAGTGATGGAGGTGAGGAATAGCGATAGCAGTCACAATGGTGTCTGACAATGGTCTAGAATAATAAAATGGAGAATGGTAGAGTTGGAAGCGACCTCAAGGGCTATTGGGCCCAATTCCCTAGAAGGTTTCCTAACTCATCCCAGCTATATGTTTATCCAGCTTCGGCTTGAAGTTTCCATTGATGAAGATCTCCCAACCTTCGTCTGTCAGAAAGTTTTTCCTCATGTCTAATGTATTCTCCTTCCTTTTAGTTTCATCCCATTACTTCTTGTACTTCTGTGTCTAATAGCCCTTTGACATTGCATTTTCGTGATGTGCAGCATGATCCGGCAAGCCCCATGCATTATCTATGGGCTTGCGGTCCTGTGAGGCAAGTGCAGTTAGGTCAGATCGGCCGCATCCAGCACTTGTCGCCATGATAGAAAAAACTGCAAGCAGCGTTTATGTTTTGCGACCGCAAGTGCCGGATCTGCCACATCCGGCAGAACCGCACTTGCCGCACCGGACCGCAAGCCTCATACACAATGCATGGGGCTTGCCATATCCGGGCCGCAAGTGCAGCCGTTAGGTGGCCGATCTGGCAGATGTGGCACCACCTGCCGGATCGGCCACACATCAGCGAAAAACGCTGATGTGAAAGGGGCCTAAGAGAGTCCACATAAGAAGACAGGGGTGGCTGGGCTCATGGTAGGTGGAGCCCTACCAGACAGACTTTGCATTTAAGCATGGAACTTTAAATTTCACCTTTGAAGATGCCTAAACGTAGTCACACAGTGGGTAAGTTCAGTCATATTTACATTTTTACCACCTAAGGCTATTATGTGTGTTTTATTGAAATGTATGTTTTTGAATTTTCTCGTATTTCCCTTACAACGTCATATCATCAAGTCTTTAAAATATAAATTTACCTCTCTTGAAACTTACTATCAAATTATAAAGTTTCACTTCCACCCCCAAAGACAAAGCCAATGTTTTGTAGAGAGAAAATCCAGGACGTGGAACCAAGATGTTCTGTCCAGGGTTGGCCAGAACCGCAAGAGCCAACTCAATGGCCTGGCTGCATCCACTTGTGAGGATGACATCCTAAAATAGAAATGGAATAATTATGGCATGAAGAAGTTAAGGAGATCTAGAAATTATGGTTTTCTCCTTGTCATTTAACACCTACTTTGGCTTCTAAAGGGGCTTCAGGACAAGTGTAATACTTGGCAATTACGTCCCGGCTGCACTGGTATCCTGCAAATACAAGACAATTACCGTTTTGGTTAAAAAAATCAGTTGTCTACTAGCAATTTGTCTTTTGACTAATACTCTTCTGCACTCTATGTTAAGTTGATTCTAGTTTCATGAAAGTGATTACCTATACTTGGAGCATAACCATTATACTTCTGAGAGTCAATGGCATCTTTCATTGCTCGAACAACTTCATCATCAGTAGGAAGGTTTCCAAAAATTGTGGGGTCACCTAGAATAAAGGTCATATGTGATTAGTATTGTAATACTGTCTTGTATCTCCAATGCCTATCGTAATGATAACCACTCAAGATTATTGCCTCCAAGACCTTATCGGAAACATATAAACATTTACATCCATGGTCTGAAAAGTTATATTATCTGGAATATATAAAATTGTTCTACTTTGAAAAAAGCCTTATCCTATATACTGACCTATAGATAAAGCGATCATTGGCTTATCAGGATGAGGCTTGGCTTTCATCGTGTCCACTATGGCTCGAATTGGATTGAATGTCTTCTTTGACATTTCCGATGCTCTCACCGCCCATCTTGGCTTTCGAGTCTTAAGTTTTTCAATGCCAATAGGTCTTTGAATATTAACGTGAACATCAAGGACTTTAGGGTGGACATTGGAGCCGTTCACCTGGATGACGTAGGAATCTGTCTGCATTTTCTGGAAAAATGTAAGAGCATGAGAAAGACGTATGCATAAAAAATCCTTGCTAGACTGTATTTTTTTGCACCTAAATGTTAAAAATGTTCTGAAGGATGCACTTGGCGGGTGACTCAATTTATAAAAAAAATATTAATGGTCATCACTGCAAGAAGCAAAATACTTTATATACTTCAGAATACAAATACGGTATGCTAAGATTGCTAAGCAGACCATAAGGACCTCATTAAAGTTATGGATTTTTAAAATGTTAAAAGGATTTTTTTTAATGTTCTTTCATTTTAATTTACAAATAAACTTTTGATACTTAGTAAGAAAAAAAATCTATTTCTTTTAAAAATGAATAACACTTATTGGTTATAAATCAAATTACAGTAACAAAACTCACATGATATTGATAATAATTATTATCATAATTATTATTACTATGTTATTTATATTGATCTAACATATTCAACAGTACTTTAAGAAAATAAATAGATAAATAAAAATTAACACATTATATAGACACTTATTTTTTTATAGAAAAAAATCACTTTTTTCATACTCATTGGAATATACTGCAGTGATATATATGGTATTTATCTATATATATGTAATAAAAAATAAAATAATAATAAAACAAATATATAAATATATACATGTAGTATATATATAGTGTGTGTGTGTATGTGTGTGTGTGTATATATATATATATATATATATGTATATATATATAGTATATTCTAACAATTTTATATAATACATATAATCATTGGAATATACAGCAGAATTATAGAAATATCCAAATATATAAATTAATATCATATATATATCATAGTGATATACATGGATATTTATGTAACTCTGCAGTATATTCCAATGATTTTATATATATATATATATATATATATATATATACACATATATAAAGAATTATATATATTATATATAAAATCATTGGAATATACTAAGCACTATATATACATACCATATGTATATGTTTATATATATATTTCTTTTTATGACATATGTAGATAAATACCATATATATCGCTGCAGCATATTCCAATATATTCTATATATATATATATATAATATATAATACAAGTATTAAGAAAGTATTTATATCTGTAAAAAAAAATTCAGGTAAGTGAAGTATCCTCTAGTTTTGCTTTCCTAAAATACTTTAGGACATATACATTTGTAAATTTGTAAGTAGATGTATTTTAATATGTTAACGTAAAAAGGATACAATATTGCACTCATAATCATTAGTACTTAAAAACATAAATAATATTAGTGTTAATATAATTATAAGTGCAACACTGCTTTTTTAATTGTTTATATAACAAAGATGTGAAAAAAAGTCCTAAAAATGCTGTATATAAAATGTTCTATATACATTTTCAAATTAATATGTATATATATAGGTATATCGGATTTACCTGTACTTGTCAGGTCAAAGTGTTCCGGGATGAGGGATTCTTTTTCCTTGGCGATCCCCTTTCTACCACACTGCTGACAAGAGTCACAGATTAGGCACCAACTGTCCATAAAATAGCACCAAAAAATGGGTGTTGGACCTGTTTCCCTGCTCCTATTGGTGGAAAATGGAGGGATGTGTCCCCTCTTGTTGAACATCCCTCCTATCGCTTTATGTACCATATTGAACTGATTTTGAAGGAATTTCAATTAACTGTTTGAGGATTCCTCTCTACAGTGAAAACAAGCATTTTGGGTCTTATCTGACAATATCTGAAGTGCATCAGACACAAAGATGTGTGCGTGCAAAGTACATACTGCAAAAGGGGCAGCGTCATACACAGGATTGATACAAGGCAAAACAGTGTACAAATACATTCCAATTCTTAAGAAAAAAATAATTCTAATTCTAAACAAGTTAAATGTAAATATATATATATATATATAGATATATATATATACAGTCATATGAAAAAGTTTGGGCACCCCTCTTAATCTTTCTCTTTTTGTTTTGTTTAAAATTGTTTTTTTTGCAACAGCTAATTCAGTGTGCAAAAGTATGGGCACCTCAATAGAAAAGTGACATTAATATTTAGTAGATCCACCTTTTGCAAAAATAACAGCCTCTAGTGCTTCCTGTAGCTGTTAATGAGTTCCTGGATCCTGGATGAAGGTATTTTTGACCATTCCTCTTTACAAAACAATTCCAGTTCAGTTAAGTTTGATGGTCGCCGAGCATGGACAGCCCGCTTCAAAACATCCCACAGATGTTCAAATATTCAGGTCTGGGGACTGGGATGGCCATTCCAGAACATTGTAATTGTTCCTCTGCATGAATGCCTGAGTAGATTTGGAGAGGTGTTTTGGATCATTGTCTTGCTGAAAGATCCATCCCCGGCGTAACTTCAACTTTGACACTGATTCTTGAACATTATTCTCAAGAATCTGCTGATACTGAGTGGAATCCATGCGACCCTCAACTTTAACAAGATTCCCGGTGCCGTCATTGGCCACACAGCCCCAAAGCATGATGGACCCTCCCCCAAATTTGACAGTGGGTAGCAAGTGTTTTTCTTGTAATGCTGTATTTTTGTGGCGCCATGCATAACACCTTGTTGTATGACCAAATAACTCAATCTTTGTTTCATCAGTCCACAGGACCTTCTTCCAAAATGAAACTGGCTTGTCCAAATGTGTTTTGCATACCTCAAGGTGACTCTGTTTGTGGCGTGCATGCAGAAACGGCTTCTTTCGCATCACTCTCCCATACAGCTTCTCCTTGTGCTGTGTGCGCTGTATTGTTGACCGATGCACAGTGACACCATCTGCAGCAAATGATGCTGCAGGTCTTTCGAGGTAGTCTGTGGATTGTTCTTGACTGTTCTCACCATTCTTCTTCTCTGCCTTTCTGATATTTTTTTTGGCCTGCCACTTCTGGCCTTTACAAGAACTGTCCCTGTGGTCTTCCATTTCCTTACTGTGTTCCTCACAGTGGAAACTGACAGGTTAAATCGCTGAGACAACTTTTTGTATCCTTCCCCTTAACAACTATGTTGAACAATCTTTTTTTTCATATCATTTGAGAGCTGTTTTGAGGAGCCCATGATGCCAGTCCTCAGAGAAGATGCAAATAGGATAACAACTTACAAGTGGACACCTGAAATAGCTTTCTCATGATTGGATACACCGGGCTATGAAGTACAAAGCTCAATGGGTTACCAAACCAATTTAGTGCTTCAGTAAGTCAGTAAAAAGTAGTTAGGAGTATTCAAATCATGAAAATCAGAAGGGTGCCCATACTTTTGCACCTGTCAAATTTTGAAATAATGCATATTTCACATTTTCGGTTAGTACAATACACCTCATTTCAAACCTGAAATTTAATGTGTCCATCAGTTATTACATATATCACACTGAAATAGCTGTTGCAAAAACCCAATTTTAAACCAAAAAAATGAGTAGGATTAAGAGGGGTGCCCAAACTTTTTCATATGACTGTATTCACACAGGGTGGGCCATCTACATGGATACACCTAAATAAAATGGGAGTAAATGGTGATATCACATTGGAAGAACTCATAAAAGAATAACGTTACATTAAAACCAAGCACACCATTGTTTTTCTTATGAAATTCTCAATACGTTTGATGTGTCACATGACCCTCTTCCCATTGGAAAAAATAAAGTTGGATCCAAAATGTCCGACTTCAAAATGGCTGCCATGGTCACCACCCATCTGGAAATGTTTTCCCCCTCCCATACACTAAGGTGACACAAACAGGAAGTCAGAATCACCAACTATTCCTATTTTATTTAGGTGCATCCATATAGATGGCCCATCCTATATATTATTATATTATTATATATACATATATTATATATATTATATACACATATTATATATATATATATATATATATAATAATAAAAAGAGAAAATGGAACAGCACAATAATATACTCATCCGTGGTGCAAGTCCTGTGTATTAGTGTCCAAACCAATTCAAATAAATCAAGGAAAACAGGCAGCACTCCAGTTCAAGTGAATATAGGGTCTGTTTTTTATTCAGAGCCCATGTGGCACGACGTTTCGGTGCACTAGGCACCTTTCTCAAGTACTAGTACTTGAGAAAGGTGCCTAGTGCACCGAAACGTCGTGCCACATGGGCTTGAATAAAAAACAGACCCTATATTCACTTGAAACTGGAGTGCTGCCTGTTTTCCTTGATTTATATATTATATATATATATATATATATATATATATATATATATATATATATATATATACAGTCATATGAAAAAGTTTGGGCACCCCTCTTAATCTTACTCATTTTTTTTTGTTTAAAATTGGGTTTTTGCAACAGCTATTTCAGTGTGATATATGTAATAACTGATGGACACAGTAATATTTCAGGATTGAAATGAGGTTTATTGTACTAACCAAAAATGTGAAATATGCATTATTTCAAAATTTGACAGGTGCAAAAGTATGGGCACCCTTCTGATTTTCATGATTTGAATACTCCTAACTACTTTTTACTGACTTACTGAAGCACTAAATTGGGTTGGTAACCTCATTGAGCTTTGTACTTCATAGCCCGGTGTATCCAATCATGTGAAAAGCTATTTCAGGTGTCCACTTGCAAGTTGTTCTCCTGTTGCATCTTCTCTGAGGAGTGGCATCATGGGCTCCTCAAAACAGCTCTCAAATGATCTGAAAAAAAAAGATTTTTCAACATAGTTGTTCAGGGGAAGGATTCAAAAAGTTGTCTCAGAGATTTAACCTGTCAGTTTCCACTGTGAGGAACATAGTAAGGAAAGGGAAGACCACAGGGACAGTTTTGTAAAGGCCAGAAGTGGCAGGCCAAAAAAAATATCAGAAAGGCAGAGAAGAATGGTGAGAACAGTCAAGAACAATCCACAGACCACCTCCAAAGACTGGAGCATCATCTTGCTGCAGATGGTGTCACTGTGCATCGGTCAACAATACAGCGCACATTGCACAAGGAGAAGCTGTATGGGAGAGTGATGCGAAAGAAAGCCGTTTCTGCATGCACGCCACAAACAGAGTTGCCTGAGATATGCAAAAGCACATTTGGACAAGCCAGTTTCATTTTGGAAGAAAGTCCTGTGGATTGATGAAACAAAGATTGAGTTGTTTGGTCATACAACAAGGCGTTATGCATGGCGCCACAAAAACACAGCATTCCAAGAAAAACACTTGCTACCCACTGTCAAATTTGGGGGAGGGTCCATCATGCTTTGGGGATGTGTGGCCAATGACGGCAACGGGAATCTTGTTAAAGTTGAGGGTCACATGGATTCCATCAGTATCAGCAGATTCTTGAGAATAATGTTCAAGAATCAGTGTCAAAGTTGAAGTTACGCTGGGGATGGATCTTTCAGCAAGACAATGATCCAAAACACCGCTCCAAATCTACTCAGGCATTCATGCAGAGGAACAATTACAATGTTCTGGAATGGCCATCCCAGACCTGAATATCATTGAACATCTGTGGGATGTTTTGAAGCGGGCTGTCCATGCTCGGCGACCATCAAACTTAACTGAACTGGAATTGTTTTGAAAGAGGAATGGTCTAAAATACCTTCATCCAGGATCCAGGAACTCATTAACAGCTACAGGAAGCGACTAGAGCAGTGTTTCTCAACTCCAGTCCTCAGGACCCACCAACATGTCGTGTTTTCGGGATTTCCTTAGTTTTGCACAAGGGTTTGAATTATCCCCAGTGCAGGTGATTAAACTATCACCTGTGCAATACTAAGGAAATCCTGAAAACAAGATCTGTTGGTGGGTCCTGAGGACTGGAGTTGAGAAACACTGGACTAGATGCTGTTATTTTTGCAAAGGGTGGATCTACTAAATATTAATGTCACTTTTCTGTTGAGGTGCCCATACTTTTGCACCTGTCAAATTTTGAAATAATGCATATTTCACATTTTCGGTTAGTGCAATAAACCTCATTGCAATCCTGAAATATTCCTGTGTCCATCAGTTATTACATATATCACACTGAAATAGCTGTTGCAAAAACCCAATTTTAAACAAATAAAAATGAGTAAGAATAAGAGGGGTGCCCAAACTTTTTCATATGACTGTATATATATATCGTAAGGAAATAAGCTGTCTCCTTACCCAGCATCTTACTTACTTGCTATAATTTAGATAATGTGATTTTCTGGATTTTATTTTTTATATTCTATCTCTCGCTGTTAAAATTTAACCTACCCTTAACATTATAGACTGATTATGTCTTTGTCAGCGGGTGTCGTGAATCGGCCACCGAACCTGGCAGCTCCACAGCGCCTCCCGTTAAACCCAAGTCAGTCAGAAACTGCCTGAGGATAAAGAAGACTGCCCTGTCTGAGCTGATTTATTAAGGCAACTCTCCATGAGTGTGGTATATGCCTTCTAGTCCGCAGCCAGAAGCACATATAATATTCTCCACCCCGTCACTGACAGAGGCCCTGGATAAACCCTAAGCACTATTGCTGCCACCAACTCCTCATTTTAATATAAGTCCGGTCCGTGCTTATATTGGGTCAGGAACCAACGTTAAATGAGCACACGGATGTGGGAATGCTTGATCAAAATAGAGCAAATCAAGATTAAATTTATACCGTATTTTTCGCTTTATAAGACGCACCTGATTATAAGACGCACTCCCAAATTTGGTGAAGGAAAAGAGAAAAAAATAATTTTTAATGTTAAATGGGGTCTGTCTTATAATGTCAGTGTCCGTCTTACAAATCATATGGGGTATATGTCTCTTATAGCCCCCTCTTCCTGGTACATGGTCCTCATCCTGGGATATAGCTCCCCCATCCTAGATATGGCTCCCTTATTCTGTTTATGGCTGGCACACGTCCCCCAGGGCTGGCATACATCCCCCAGGGCTGGCACATGTCCCCCAGGGCTCTCACACATCCACTAGGGATGGCACATGCCCCCAAGGGCTGGCACATTCCTCCCAGGGCTCTCAAACATCCCCCAGGGCTGGCACATGCCCCCCAGGGCTGGCACATTCCCCCCCAGGGCTCTCACACATCCCCCAGGGCTGGCACATGCCCCCCAGGGCTCACACATGTCCCCTAGGGCTGGCACATGTCCCCCAGGGCTGGTACAAGTCCCCCAGGGCTGGCACAAGTCCCCCAGGGCTCACACATCCCCCAGGGCTGGTACACGTCCCCCAGGGCTGGCACAAGTCCCCCAGGGCTGGTACATGCCCCCCAGGGCTCTGACACATCCCCCAGGCTGGCACACGTCCCCCAGGGCTGGCACATGCCCCCTAGGGCTCTCACTCATCTCCTAGGGCTGGCACATGCCCCCTAGGGCTGGCACACGTCCCCCAGGGCTGGCACATGCCCCCAGGGCAGGCACACATCCCCCTGGGCAGGCACACTTCCCCCTGGGCAGGCACACTTCCCCCCTGGGCAGGCACACGTCCCCCAGGGCTGGCATATGCCCCCCAGGGCTGGCACACGTCCCTCAGGGTTGGTACAGGTCCCTCAGGGCTGGCACATGCCCCCAGGGCTGGCACACGTCCCTCAGGGCTGGTACACGTCCCTCAGGGCTGGCACATGCCCCCAGGGCTGGCACCTCGGCCCCAGAGCTGCCACATGCCCCCCAGGGCTGGCACCTCCACCCCAGAGCTGGCACATGCCCCCCAGGACTGGCACCTCCGCCCCAGAGCTGACACATGCCCCCCAGGGCTGGTACACGTCCCTCAGGGCTGGCACATGCCCCCAGGGCTGGCACCTCCGCCCTAGAGCTAGCACATGCCCCCCAGGGCTGGTACATGGCCCCCCTTGCTGCTGGGCAGAAAATAACAAACATTTTATATTTACCTCTCCGGCGCTTGCCTCAGTCTTCAGTGCCTTTCTCCCTGACTGCAGAAATCTCCCTCCGAGGTCCCAGAGAAGCCGGTCATGTGATCGGGGGCTCACTGATGACTGCAGTGCGGTGATGTCATCAGTGTGCACCCGATCACATGACCGGCTTCTCAGGGACCTCGGAGGGAGATTTCTGCAGTCAGGGAGAGAGGCACTGAAGACTGAGGCAAGCGCCGGAGAGGTAAATATAAAATGTTTGTTATTTTCTGCACAGCAGCAAGGGGGGCCATATCCAGGATGAGGGGGACTGCAGGAACATTTAATATGCCCTGCTCCCCTGTCCATACCTCGGTGCTAGCTTCAGCACCGAGGTGATGGACAGCGGCAGTGCAGTGAATATTAAATGAGTTAATGAGCGGGGGTCACGTGACCTGCCGCTGCCTCCTACAGCCCGCAGCCAGCCCGCCCCAGCCTCGGGACACACTCCAGAGCTGCCCCCACTCTCCCCTGCACCGTATGTTCGTTTTTTAAGACGCACCCCCCACATTCCCCCAAAATTTGGGGGAACAAAAGTGCGTCTTAAAAAGCGAAAAATACGGTATATTTAATCACCCTATTTGTACAGTAGATATATTTACAGTTATTATTAAGATGTTACAAATATTACAGTCAGTTATGCAAATAAAAGGATAAATGGAATACACAGAATTACACACACATGTGATCAGTTACGTTAATGCTGATGACACCACAAGGGCGGTGTGATGCCAATCTGTTCCTGGGGTATTCTCTGGCTTTGGTGGAATAATGCCTCTTCAGAAGAAATACAATATGGAGATGGGGCAGATGATTTTTATACATTATGGGCTGACCCCTGTCTCCACCCATCTCGCACTTCTAGGCTGTCTCACAATTCCCACTCCTCTGAGTGGAGATATAGATATCCAAAACTTATTATCTGCCATAGCCTTGTCTGTGAGCATCACCAACGGAAGACCATGCTATCATATTTTCAGTTATGATTTTATCTTCGTCTGGATATGAAACATGACTATTCTGAGAGCAGCCTACTAACCAATATTACGTTTAGATGGCTTACAGTCATCATACATTCATATAAATATAAGTCCTATGACCGTATAGATATCTGGATTTCATATTTACATTCAACATTATCATAGGATGGACGGCTTATGAAATATTAAAAGTTATAACTTGTCTCCTCTCAGTCTAGCTGGCTGAAAGGATTTTCCCCTCCACTTGTGATACAGGGAACTTAGACTTCACTTCTCTGCAAATCTCATCAGGGAGCCATCCTTTGGATAATGGCTGTGTACAAAGTGTCATCTAATCTCCATTTCCTTTGAAGCTCCATACACCTGGTTAAATTACATTTTCCTAGCTAATTAGCATATCAAAGGTGAGGAAGAGCCCTTTTGTGTGGCCTGTTGGCATTGACCATTTCCCAGAGATGAATTGCCTCTGGCTACCATGGGTGGGGTCTTATCTCTTTATGAGTGAGATGTGTCTTATCTGAACAGACTATTGCTTTCTGGGACCAAAATGGAATCTGGGGGATATGGCAATATTCCTTACAAATATTGCTTAATCATCACATTGGGCAAACGTACAAGATCAGCAAGGGATAAAATAATTATTTCCTCCATTGTAATATATTATATATTATATACATACAGTTGTGGCCAAAAGTATTGACACCCCTGCAATTCTGTCAGATAATACTCAGTTTCTTCCTGAAAATGATTGCAATCACAAATTCTTTGGTATTATTATCTTCATTTGATTTGTCTTAAATTAAAAAAACACAAAAGAGATTGAAGCAAAAAGCACAACATTGATAATTTCACACAAAACTCCAAAAATGGCCAGACAAAAGTATTGGCACCTTCAGCCTAATACTTGGTTGCACAACCTTTAGCCAAAATAACTACGATAAACCGCTTCCAGTAACCATCAATGAGTTTCTTACAATGCTCTGCTGGAATTTTAGACCATTCTTCTTTGGCAAACTGCTCCAGGTCCCTGATATTTGAAGGGTGCCTTCTCCAAACTGCCATTTTAGATCTCTCCACAGGTGTTCTATGGGATTCAGGCCTGGACTCATTGCTGGCCACCTTAGAAGTCTCCAGTGCTTTCTCTCAAATCATTTTCTAGTGCTTTTTGAAGTGTGTTTGGGTCATTGTCCTGCTGGAAGACCCATGACCTCTGAGGGAGATCCAGCTTTCTCACACTGGGCCTACATTATGCTGCAAAATTTGTTGGTAGTCTTCAGACTTCATAATGCCATGCACACGGTCAAGCAGTCCAGTGCCAGAGGCAGCAAAGCAACCCCAAAAGATCAGGGAACATCCGCCATGTTTGACTGTAGGGACTGTGTTCTTTTCTTTGAATGCTTATTTTTTTCTCCTGTAAACTCTATGTTGATGCCTTTGCCCAAAAAGCTCTACTTTTGTCTCATCTGACCAGAGAACATTCTTCCAAAACGTTGTAGGCTTTCTCAGGTAAGTTTTGGCAAACTCCAGCCTGGCTTTTTTATGTCTCTGGGTAAGGGCCCTTTCACATCTGCGTTTTTCG
Source organism: Allobates femoralis (assembly GCA_033576535.1). NCBI lineage: Eukaryota > Metazoa > Chordata > Amphibia > Anura > Aromobatidae > Allobates > Allobates femoralis. Next base: position 107,279,201 of record JARQOC010000010.1, on the reverse strand, counting down.
TAATTCGCGGCAGATGCGGTGAAAAAACCGCATCTGCCGCGTTTACCGCATAACCGTTCCACTTGCGGCGCGGTTGCGGTTTTTTCTATGCAATGTATAGGGGGACTTGCGGCAGGTGCGGCAAGTGCGGTTTTGCACTTGCGGCAGGTGCGGCCGCGAAAAAAACTGCAGTAAGCCGCGGTTTTTTTCGCGGCCGCACCTGCCGCAAGTGCAAAACCGCACTTGCCGCACCTGCCGCAAGTCCCCCTATACATTGCATAGAAAAAACCGCAACCGCGCCGCAAGTGGAACGGTTATGCGGTAAACGCGGCAGATGCGGTTTTTTCACCGCATCTGCCGCGAATTACGAAAAACGCAGATGTGAAAGCACCCTAAGAAGTGGGGTCTTCCTGGGTATCCTACCATACAGTCCCTTTTCATTCAGACGCCGACGGATAGTACAGGTTGACAATGTTGCACCCTCGGACTGCAGGGCAGCTTGAACTTGTTTGGATGTTGGTCGAGGTTCTTTATCCACCGTTTTGCACAATCTTGCGTTGAAATCGCTCATCAATTTTTCTTTTCCGTCCACATCTAGGGAGGTTAGCCACAGTGCCATGGGCTTTAAACTTCTTGATGACACTGCGCACGGTAGACACAGGAACATTCAGGTCTTTGGAGATGGACTTGTAGCCTTGAGATTGCTCATGCTTCCTCACAATTTGGTTTCTCAAGTCCTCAGACAGTTCTTTGGTCTTTATTCTTTTCTCCATGCTCAATGTGGTACACAGGACAGAGGTTGATTCAACTTTAATCCATGTCAACTGGCTGCAAGTGTGATTTAGTTATTGCCAACACCTGTTAGGTGCCACAGATAAGTTACAGGTGCTGTTAATTACACAAATTAGAGAAGCATTACATTATTTTTCTAACAGTGCCAATACTTTTGTCCACCCCCTTTTTATGTTTGGTGTGGAATTAGATCCAATTTGGCTTTAGGACAATTCTTTTTGTGTTTTTTCATTGAAGACAAATTAAATTAAGATAATAATACCAAAGAATTTGTGATTGCAATAATTTTCAGGAAGAAACTGAGTATTATCTGACAGAATTGCAGGAGTGTCAATACTTTTGGCCACAACTGTATATATATAATATATATATATATTTATATATGCTGGAGGAAGGTCACAGGTTGACCGAAACATCGCCATATTTACCTGAAGGCCAATAAAGGCATAAGGAACATTCCAAAAAGAGTGCTGCAGTTCGTTTTTTGCATATATGGTCGGCATGTTGGTGGTTGATTCCCACCTGGAACTGATATTTAGCACCTTAGCAAAGCTATTTTGAAAAGCTGCTTTAAAATTTATATATATATAAATGAGCTTCCTCAGGTCATCGCCTGGAATGGCTTCCAACAGTCTTGAAGATGTTCCCAGAAGTGCTGAGTCACTACTCCACTCTGCATCCAACTCAATCCATACCGTTGGGTTGAGGTTGGGTGATTGTGAAGGCGATATCATCTGAGGACCACAAACAAGGCAAACTATTGGATGAACAGGTGTGTCCAAACTTTGATAGATTATATTATATTATAAAGAGAGAGAGAGAGAGAGTGAGCGGGTGAAATAAGTATTGAACACATCACCAATTTTGGAAGTAAATAGCATTGATCACATGAACAACGAGAGATGCAAAAAGTCAAGGAAAGTCCTGATACCAGTTGAAATCAATCAGTAATTAGAAAGCAATCCTGCCACTTAGGCTGCTTTCACATAACGATTTTCAGTCATCCGCTTGTATCCGTTTCAAAACGGATACAATCGGATCCGAAATCGGACCCCATGTTCCCCTATGGGAATCGGATGGGATCGGATGTGCCACTATTGGCATCCGATTTTGGCACCATCCGATCCCATCCGATGTAATCACGGGCACAAAATCGTAGCCTGCTACGATTTTGTGTCCGTGACTCACATCGGACAGCCTCGGATCACTGCTGATCCGAGGCTGATCCTAGTGCCCACAACATGGGAGCATATGGACATCGGATCCGAGCTCACCTCGGATCCGATGTCGGCTCCGTATCTCCCTGTCTTTCTCTGCTCTGCTCCTCCATCTTCTTCCTTCTCCTATTCTATATGCTGTGCCCCCGCTATTCTATCTGTGTCCCCCGCTTCTCTATCCTCCTCTATCCCTATCCTGTCCCCTGTCCTCTCCCTGTGTGTAAAAAAATAAAAAAACTCCTCCGGGAGTATACATCACCTGTCACCGCTCCCACGCTGCAGCACGATCAGGACTAAAGGACCTGTGATGATGTCAGAGCCCGGTCACATGACTCGTCAGCTGACCGGGCTCTGACATCATCACAGGCTCTTCTGCCCTGATCGTGCTGCAGCGTGGGAGCGGTGACAGGTAATGTATCCTCCCGGAGGAGTTTTTTTATTTTTTTACACCCAGGGAGAGGACAGGGGACAGGATAGGGATAGATGAGGATAGAGAAGAGGGGGCACAGCAAAGAATAGCGGGGGCACAGCATATAGAGTAGGAGAAGGAAGAAGATGGAGGAGGCAGGAGTAGGGAGAGACAGGGGACCGCAGGATCCACACGGATCCTGCAGATCGGATGGCTATTTGCCATCCAATTGCAGGGATCCGTATGGATCCGTGCCTGTCCGTGGGATCCCCCTTCAAAGTCGGATCCCACGGACAGGCACAAAAACGTTATGTGAAAACAGCCTTAGTGAACACAGCTGAAGGCTCCAGTGAGCTTTGTTAGAACCATAATCCAAAAGTGGAAAAAACAACATTTCACCATAAACTGGCCATGGCCAGGTGCTCCCTGCAAGATTTTACACAAAGAAGTCAAAATAATTATCAGAAGAGTTGTCCAAGGACCATCTGTGGAGAATTACAGAAAGAGCTGGAATCAACAGGGACAATTGTTTCACTGGAAATAATAAGTAATATACTCAACCTCCATGACCTGTATGCATGCCCCTGTATGCACGCTCACCACGCAAGACTCCACTGCTGAACATAAAGCAGGTACTAGAGCGTTTAAATTTTGCAGTGAAATACTGGAGAATATAGCCTGGTCAGACGAGACCAAAACTGAACTCTTTGGATGCCATAATACACACCATGTTTGGAGGCCAAAAGGCAAATCACCCCCAAAATACTAACAGTGAAGTGTGGAGATGTAAACATCATGGTGTGCGGCTGTTTTTCAGCATACGGCACTGGCAAACATTGTATAACTGAAGGAAGTATAAATGGACAAATGTACAGAGACATTCTAGATAAAAATCTGCTGCCATCTACCAGGATGATGAAGATGATGATGATGATGAAACAACAGTGGATATTTCACAAGACAACGATTCCAAACACACAGCCAAGGAAACTCTCAGCTTGTGTCAGAGAAAGAAAATAAAGCTGCTAGAATGGTCGAGCCGATCACTGGAGCTGAATCCAATAGAAAATGTATGGAAGGAACTAAAGCTCAGAGATCATAGAAGGATCCACAGGACCTGCAGGATGTGAAGAGTGTTTGTGTGGAAGAATGGGCCAAAATCCACCCTGAGCAATGCAGGGACTAGTGTCTCCATACAGGAGGCGTCTGGAGCTTCAGCACCAACAAAGGCTTTTGTACAAAGTATTTTTTATAGATTTCACTAAGCGTGTTCATTTCTTATTATTACACATAATTTATAGCCATCTATGGTTTGAATTCTTTGGATGGATTGGATGTGTTGTTACCAACATCTGGTGAGAATATCATATTAACAGCACCTTAAGAATTATATTTACTTTAAATATTGGTGGTGTGTTTAATACTTTTTTCACCCTCATTGTACACATATATGTCCACCGCTATGCTACTCCACACTGATGAGGGGCAATACCCCGAAACAGCTGTCTATGGATGGATACCTGGCTTTGGTAAATCCCTTGTCATATCCTTAAAGGGAACCTGTCACCCGATTTTAAGCCCCTACACTATCTCTAGCTGTCCCTACACCTTCCTAGCAGCTCCCTATCTATCCCTTTCTTAACTAAAGTGTCCCTATGAAAGAAGTGTAAAATAAGTCTAAACTTACTGCAGTCCCCGTGGTTGGGGGACTGGGTAGGCGTGGCCACGCTGCGTTCATCACACCTCCGTCTTGTAATGCACGCCCTGCTGGGCGGCATTATTCTTGGTACACTTAGCCCCATTAATTAGAATCTCCCGCCCTCTACACCTCTTTGCACCGGCCGGGCGTCACATCCGGCGCGGTGCATTATGGGCCGTCACGTGATCGGCCCTAGTGCATTCTGGGTCCGTTCACGTGATCGGCCCCAGCGCATTATGGGCTTGATCATGTGATCGGCCCCGGCTTCAATAAGCGCATTGCGCATGCGCTGAGCCGGGGCCGATCACGTGATCAAGCCCATAATGCACTGGGGCTGATCACGTGATCGGACCCAGAATGCACTAGGGCCGATCATGTGACGGCCCATAATGCACCGCGCCGGATGTGACGCCCGGCCGGTGCAAAGAGGTGTAGAGGGCGGGAGATTCCAATTAATGGGGCTGAGTGGACCCAGAATAATGCCGCCCAGCGGGGCGTGCATTACAAGACAGAGGTGTGATGAACGCAGCGTGGCCACGCCTACCCAGTCCCCCAACCACGGGGACTGCAGTAAGTTTAGACTTATTTTACACTTCTTTCATAGGGACACTTTAGTTAAGAAAGGGATAGATAGGGAGCTGCTAGGAAGGTGTAGGGACAGGTAGAGATAGTGTAGGCACTTAAAATCGGGTGACAGGTTCACTTTAAGCTTCTAACTGAGTGGGATAGTGATTGAAAGGGCCACTTAATATGGTGGTTATGGTGGTCTCCACAAGGAGTCCACCCCAGGGCTAGGTCCTTCCCTGGAGGGATATCTGGCTAGTCCTGTGTTTGAGACTCTTAAACGAGGCTCCACAGACACCATTTGCAAATGCAGGGACTAGTGTCTCCATGTAGCAGGCGTCTGGAGCTTCATCACCAACAAAGGATTTTCTACAAAGTATTTTTTATAAACACTCGTATTGGTAATATTGGTAGTAGTATCCTCCCAGAGGAAGGAGTCGGGTCTGGCTCCGAAATGCGTCGGATGGAATAAAAAGCCACTTGCTACCAACTACTGTCTGGACATCTCCTCTGTCGGCAGCGCGGGTCCGGTGAAGAGAGTCCTATATATTCCTTCTTCTACTACGGTTTCTGTTGATGTGTGGACCCTGCAGCAGCCATTTTGCTTATATGCCGGTTGTGTGCCACACAACCTTTCCAGGTGAGTAGTGACAACCTATTCTTTATATTTCCTATTGAAGATAAGACCCTATTGCGCTCTCTTTCCTTTTAGTTTCATGTATTAATAAAGAAACAAGATAGAAGAATCAACGCCTTTGAAATGTGGAGCTGTAGAAGGATGTTATCAATATAATGGATGTCAAGAATAACAAACAAATCAAGCCAGACAGGTCACTGGAAGCAAGGATCACCAAGCCACAACTTGTCTACACATCATACAAAGAGGGAAATCACTGGAGAAGGACATCATGATCAGAAGACTAGAAGGTACAAGGCAAAGAGGAAGACCAGCAACCCAATGGCTTGATATTATCAAGGTAACGGTGGACAAAACCCTAGTGGACCTATCTAGGCTTGGAGAATACCCTGGTGGACCTATCCAGGCTTGAAGAAGACCTTAGTGGACATCTGTACACTTGGAGAAGACCCTGGTAGACTTATCTAGGCTTGGAGAAGACCCTCTCTGACCTACCTAGGCTTTGAGAAGACTCTGGTGGTCCTATCTAGGCTTGGGGAAGCCCCTGGTGGAGCTATCTAGACTTTGAGAAGACCCTGGTGGTCCTACTTAGACTTTGAGGAAGGTACTAGTGAACCTATCTAGGCTTGGAGAAGACCCTGGTGGATCTATCTAGGCTGAACAAGATCAATCTTCCTATACAGCGTGCATCATTCAAGTTTCCATGGCTCAAGATCAAGCTGAAGCCGGGAAATAATAATAATGAAATTTGGTTCTGTTACAGATATGCATGAGTTATGTCTGACCCAGTTCTTTATTGATCTCATCCAGGCAATGTAACTGTCCCTTTAATGCTTTCAATAGCCGTAATTGACTGTTGGGAGCAAGGTCATATAAGTGTGTTTTTTCTATCATTTTCCAGGTTCACTGACCTACTGGCCTGCGCAATTCTACTGAGCAAACAAAAGCGGCATTAGTAGAAACATGGCTCTGGGCAAATTAAGTTTAACCCGTTTACGTTCCTGAATAGCGATACGCGAGCACTATTAAGTCAGGAGCTCGGTACTCGTAATGAACAGTTGGATGTTCGGATGGGCACGACTTGAGTACCGGGTATAATGGAAGTTAATGAGGAACTTGAGCATTTTTCTGGAAGATCTTCCCATTGACTTTCATTATACTCATTACTCGAGTTGCGCCCATCCAAACGTCTAACTGCTGGTTGCGAGTTCCGAGCACCTGAGCATGGTAGTGGTCGCTCATCACTATCATCACCCTTTACACATGGAAGATCAGAGCGTGAAATACCAACATATCCATGTAGGGTTGTTTCTCTTGGGTCACATCAGACTCCTCTGCTCTTGGTGACTTGAAGACTTATATATGTAGACCGTCCGCTCATCCTGCCGATCCTGTCTGTGAGTTTCACCTACTTTTATCTTACTAATATATATCCACCTATAGTCAATGTCACTTTGGGTCAGTAGCGTTACAGAATAATTAAGCTAAAATGTCACCTTGGTCGGAATTTCCAATTTAAAGCGAACCTGTCACCCCCCGTGGACATCAAAAGCTATAATAGCCACCTTCTGCAGCACTAAGGCTGCATTCAGGGAAGGTGGCTATATGCTTTTGATGCCCTATATTCAGTCAAATATGAAGTTAGATAAAGCCTTACACTTAAGAAGAAGTAAGACCGGGAGGCGGGGTTTCGCGCTCCTCCGACCCGCCTCCTCTTGTCAATCAGTCAGGTCGCCTGCTGCTGCCTCCCCTCATGAACGCGCGGCTCCGTTCTCGTCTATGGAGCTGCGCATGCGCTGTGTGCCGGGTGTCCAGGAAGTCGTCGGGCTGCGCGCGCAGCCCGACGACTTCCTGGACACCCGGCACACAGCGCATGCGCGGCTCCATAGACGAGAACGGAGCCGCGCGTTCATGAGGGGAGGCAGCAGCAGGCGACCTGACTATTGACATGGGAGGCGGGTCGGATGGACGAGAAACCCCGCCTCCCTGGCTCACTTCTTCTTAAGTGAAGGTTTACCCTACTTCATATTTGACTGAATATAGGGCATCAAAGCATATAGCACTTCTGATGCAGCTTAGCGTACAGAAGTGGCATTATAGCTTTTGATGTCCACTGGGGTGAAGGTTCGCTTTAAAGGGATTTTCCTCTTTAGAATTCTTCACTTGTACCTAAAGGGAACCATCCAGCAGGATTTAAGGGTATAAAGTGAAGTCAGCAATCATACCTGTACATGTTTGATTGCAGAGAAAAGTGTCATAAAACTCCAGGAAAACAGGGCAGCAGATGATTGATATGTGCAGCACTGCATCACTATTTGTTTCTTTTTTTCCTCTACTGTGGGCATGTCTTTAGGTTGTAAGCCAAAGCCTCCCCCCTCCCTCTTATCTCTTTCAGTTTCTGGCTCCTGCGCACTGTCACTATACTCCAGCCAGAGGGCGCCTGACAAAACAAAGTGGAGATGAAAGGGGGGGGGGGGTAGGGTTTGGCTTACAGTCGAAAGGCATGTTCAGAGAGGAGGAGAAAAGAAAGAACAACCCCAAATAGTGACACAGTGCTGCACACATCAATCACCTGCTGCCCTGTTTTCCAGGAGTTTTATGACACTTTTCTCTGCAATCAAACATGGAACATTGAGGTATGATTAGATTCAGTATCCCTGTAAGGCTGTGGCTTCACTTTATACCCCTAAAACCTGCTGGTTGGTTCCTTTTAACAATATGCTGACCTTAAAGTGTCCTCTGCTGATCAGCTGTGATCCATGGGGAAACTGGCAGTAAAGGATCAGTTCTCCCTACAGTGTCCCCAGAAGGTAAATTAGGTATTGCACAGTGTCTATTAAAATAATGGGGGACAGCACAGGTCCTGCAGAGAGACCCTCTTTATGAAAGCTTCCTAAGGTCAAAAGAGGAGGCACTGACAGGACCACCCTATATGCTATAGAAAATATATTAAAAAATGAAAGTACCCAGCGCACAAATTGGCCAATCCATGAGAACCCAATAGCCAGTGACAAGGCAAACCTCTTTGTTGGGAACTTTTTATGTTTCTATCATAATTCTAGGCTACCTGATCAAAATAGGCCAGGGAAGGGGCAGCTCTCAGGGCTCCTCATCAGTGGCCATGGACTGTTGAATTGGCTACTGGACATGGTTCCAGCAAATCGATTCACTCATCTCTAAAAATGTTTTCAATTTTTTACTGGCTTTCAGCTCAATTTCAAGCCATGGTGAATTGATGGACGAATGCTTTGTAGGAAGATCAATCTTGTGCAGCCTAGATTGGTCCAGCAGTGTCTTCTCCAAGCCTAGATAGCTCCACCAGGGTCTTCTCCAAGCCTAGATTGGTCCAGCAGTGTCTTCTCCAAGCCTAGATAGCTCCACCAGGGTATTCTCCAAGCCTAGATGGCACCACCAGGGTCTATTCCAAGCCTAGATAGTTGCATCAGGGTCTCCTCCAAGCCTAGATAGCTCTACTATTGTCTTCTCCAAGCCTAGACATCTCCACCAGGGTCTTATCCATCATTATTTTTGAAGCCTAGATAAGTCCACAAAGGTCTTCGGCACTGTTATCGTGAAACTTAGATACGTCCGTCAGAGTGGAGTATATCCTGCAATTGGAAAGAGGTATCTATGAGAAGAGAGGGTCGCAGTCCATGCATGAGATGATATGGGGGCCATGGATCCAATTTAAAGGACTATAAGATACTAGTTAACACTTGGGACACATGGCTTTGCCTGGTGGACTTCTGATGGGTGGGAGAAGAGGTGTAGAGGAGAGTAAATTCATTTTGCTTCAAAATGCAAGTTTGTACTGCTTTGTCATAGGAGGTGATGAGGGAGAAGGTAGGGGAGATCAAATTTGTGGCAGCTGATGGTAGCATTCTATTGTGATAGTACAGTGTAGATGATCACCATCTATTATAATATTCTAGTTTAAGCCTAGATGTTACATTTTTCCAATAAAAATGTATATTGATTTTGAAGAGAAAAAAAGATTCGGCCGTTAGCGTCTTCCCTCGTCCACTGTTTCGTGAAGTCTAGATAGGTCAAACAAGGCCTTCTCCACCATTATCATGAAGCCTAAATAGGTCCACCAAGATCTTCTTTAATGATATCTTGAAGCCTAGATAGGTCCACCAGGGTCTTCCCTACCCTTATCTTCAAGCCTAGATATGTCCATCAGGGTCTTCTCTACCATTATCTTAAAGCCTAGATGGGTCCACAAAGGTCTTCTTCACCGTTATTGTGACTCCTAAATAGGTCCACCAGGGTCTTCTCCACCATTATCTTGAAGCCTAGAAAAGTCCACTAGGGTCTCCTCCACTGTAATCTTTAAGCGTAGATAAGTACACCAGGCTATTCTCCGCCATTATCATGATTGTATCAAGCCATCATTTTGTTAATTATATATTTGCGAATCTCTTGGCTGTAGGGTATTCCCATCACATCACTTTATAATCAGCGGTGGTTCAACCTCTGGTAACCCCAGCACCGATCGGGTCTGAGCGCTGTTCACTGCATTACCTTCACTTTCAGGAGATTTTGTATAATGTGGCCCATTCTCGAACCGTGCTTGACCAATGTCTGAATTTAGCCCTAATTAAAAAAAAAGTTATGAAAGTTATAAAATTGTTTTGTTCTATTAAGTTCTTGGAACTCACTATGTTTTGAGAGGGCGGGATGCCGTATTCATAGTACTGCTTTAAAGATGAGAAAAAGGAGGCACTCACCATTTGATGCACTGCGTTTTTTGAATTAACCTTTTTGCGGGTTACATTACAACCAGGGAGGGGTGGTGGAGGCCGACAACGCCACCGTTTCTTGGTAATTCCGCATCAACGGGTCAGTACTCCCAGTGGTCTGGGTTGTATATATGGTCAGGAGCTGGTAGTGCCCAGATATATCTTTGGACTCAATTGGCGTTTTTATAGGTTTATGATCCTTTAAGGCGCTGTTCACAACATCATCATCATGCTTGCCTTATAATAAACTCCATGAAGTTCTGGAATGGAGGCCGACATCGGGTTATTTGCTATTTTAATTTTTTTGTGCATTTTTCATTACGTGGTTAACATGACTCCGGTGGAGATTCCATCCTCTGTTACATTTGGATGAGCTCCAGATTTATGGGTTGTTTCTATGCTGTTTGTGCAGACAGTAAAGGACTCTGGTATGTCGGCTGTACTGAGTAAATAAATCCTTATGGAAAATACAGCTTTTTTTTCTTGTGTTGTGAACAGGACGCCACTGATTTATCTAAAATAGATACCGGTATGACACCTATATGACCGCCAGGCCAAAAGATGGTTGACCGAAAAGCCGTGTCGCATCCAGGTGATCACGTACCTGTGATTTTAGGAGATTTAAGATTTCGGAATAATAAGAATTCCTAAACTATTGGATGCCAGGAATAAAAACAAAGCAACTTTTTTGAATCAGTCACATAATGACTTTTATATATGGAAAAAAAATTGGCTTTAGAGTTCATTTATTCATTTTCAAAATGTACAAATTGAAAAATTGTAATTAAGAAAAGTTTCTAAATTTGTAAGTTTTTGCAAAATACAAAGTTTATTTTCATTCAAAATGGATCAGATAGAAATTAGACGGTTGCTCTGGTTTGTAGAACGTCAATTTAATCTTTCTGATGCAAGATGAGACTTTTTTTGCATTTGGTTTCATCAGACAATTTGGCGTTTTCTTCCTACATACAAAGTTTGGAAGAAATAAGTAATCCTTGGACCCAGAAACAAAACAGGCAACGCGTAGAAATTTGGCTCCATTACTGTGGACAGAATTCAGGGATAGGTGGCTTGGGCATGTTGAATTTCAATATACCTGATCATTGGTTTCTACGGATATAATATGGGTTCTGTGGCTTCCTATTTTAAAAACACATTTATATTCAACCAAGCCCAGCTGCATGTTTGCCAGAAAGACAGCTGTATGGTGAGTTGTCCTCTTTTGGACCCAACAGGTTTGGGTATTACATGGTTGGTTGTATGCAAATTGTCACTTCAGTGAGGAAGTAGACAAACTCTGATGCCAGCTAATAAAGGTAGAAATCCTAAAAGTCATAATTGACTCTTTAACAAGCCTTCTAATATGACTTAGGATTTATGCCAGATCAGAACCCCAAACTGCAGACGTTACGTTTTGGGGTGATTGCCCCTCATCAGTGCAGTGTGTGGGATTCTGATCTGGCTGTATGAATGGCTAAGACGAGGTCTGGGGGAATAGCTATTCTCCTTGTGGAGAGTATTTTGCCAGCTGGCAGTGAGGAGACTTATAGCGGCAATGCTCCTTTGGGAAATATTTCCCACTTGCTACCAGGCTACCCGGATTCCTAACATCTCTTAGGGTACCTTTACACGCCGCTACTGGAGGATGGATACAACCAGCTACTTCACGTGCAGGAGCACGCACAAACGGTTACAAACGGTAAACGCACCATCTTTACACGCTGCCACAAGCTACGCTACACTACGTTACATCTATCTCTGGATACACCGCCGGGTGCCTCAAGTCACCTTCTGTAGCTCATCTTACCTCATTTACACACCGCTACAACCAGCTAATATGGGCGGACCTGGTGCAGCAGGACAGCACATAGGCGTGCCACAATTGTGGATTACGAGACGTCCGTACGCTGATAGGACAAAGCAAGAAACCCATGATTGGCCAGGCATCGCAGGAGGCTGTTTAATACATGACGCTCGAGCAATTGTGTAGTGTGACTGGTCAGCTCCTTAAATATGCCGCCCTATGCAGCGTCTACCAATCGTAACGCAGGAGCTTCCACCAATGATCGCTGAAGGGGGGCGGTATCCCGGAGCCTGTGTCACGCCCCAGCTACATACCAGGTACATTGCCTGGTGTCGACACATTCCTTCTGTTGCTTCTTTACACGCCGATACAGCACGCTACAATCGCCTGTGTAGCCACTTGTTTCCGGGCAGTGCTCGGAAACAGATGTATCTGTTGCCGGGTGCCTCCTACCGTCTTTACACGCCGCTACTACGGGGTATTTTGCCGCTACAAGCTACATTTGTAGCCTGTAGCTGGTTGTATCCACCCGCCAGTAGCGGCGTGTAAAGGTACTCTTAAGGATGGTACCCTGGACTAAACCTGCTACTACTACCAGTAAAGGTAATGGACATTTCAACCTATGTGTCTGTCGGTTATTCAGCGCCCTTAGTCCCGCACCCCCAACAGTCTACAACCACTATAGACTCTCCTGGCTGCCCTCGGGATCCACTCCACCCGTGGGGAGTGAAACCACCACCGCTGCACACCCATCATCCCCAGAGGTCCCGCACCGCAGCAGCGGCCACTAAAAGCCGCCTACTACAGGTGGCGTCACGACAACTATCCCTAAAACTACTAACCCCCAACGCTTTTAACTCGACACCTGGGGCCACGGAGCCGGGCCGTCAACCTCCCGTGACTCTCCCTGTCACGCGCTTAGTTTGCGCTGACATTGTCGGATGCTGCTGTACATGTTGTTTTCCTTTAAAGGCTGCATGAAGTATTGGTGTGAAGGTATTGCCTCCTGTGTTGTGCTCTAGAGCTGCACTCACTATTATGTTTAGTTGCTGGTTGAGTGGTTTAAGTGTGACTCATCGATAATCCCCTCCCCCTGGCTTTAAATAACCTTCCCTCTCCACTGTCAGACAACGTTTATAGAGTTAGTTGGCTCTTGGTCATTAAGCTGAGAAGACGTCTTGCTGCTGTGCTAAAGCCTCTCCTGGAGTTCTATTGCCGTTGGAGAAGCTGTGATCTGCGACCCGTGGTTGGAGGTAACAAAATACAAAAGGGGAGGGGGAACAAGAGGCGCAATAGTGCCCTTATCACTAGACACTAGTTTGACAACCCGGTGAGCAAAGCGATCCACTCACCTGATCCAGTTGTGTCACCCACAACTGGTTTGAAGGCTTGTTAGGAATAATATCATGATGGCTGCTGCTGGACCTCCACCGAACCACTCACACGTGGAAAAGCATCAAGGTACTTGGGAAAAGGTGTTATAGCGGTACTGACTCGCATCAAAGAAGACACTGGCAGATGAAATGTTGATCAGATCCTTCTTTTATTCACCGACGCGTTTCGGTGCCCACTTGGCACCTTCATCATGAAGGTGCCAAGTGGGCACCGAAACGCGTCGGTGAATAAAAGAAGGATCTGATCAACATTTCATCTGCCAGTGTCTTCTTTGATGCGAGTCAGTCTGGCAGCGCGGACCGCTATACACCTTTTCCCAAGTACCTTGGTGGTTGGAGGTAGGGGTCCTCAGCCTACGGCTAATCAGGAGCTTAGGGTAAAGGGTGGCGGCTCGAAACTCCTCACCATCAGAGGTACCTCAGAGATCAGGGCAAGCCAGGGACCCCAGTATCAGAGTCAGATTAGGCTCTCCTGTCCCCCTTTGGCCATCACACCATCAAGTTACCCGATTCCCTCACCTCCCAAGCGTGACACTCCCCTAGCAGCACCGCCAGTCCGGACTCCTAATACCCCAAGGCCCTTGGGCGCGTCAAGTTCCTGGCATCACGTACAGGATCTCGTGCCTGATATCAATGGGTACTGTGTGCCATTGACTTTATTGAACTGTGTACAGTCGCCACGGTTACCCCACAAGGTGCTTGGGGAGATGAGGGGGTGTGCCGTCGTTGGTGGAACCTTAGGAAGGGCATGAAGAGAGACAAAGATACGCACTTTGACATCAGCCAATGCGACGCAGGAAGTCCTGCTCCGGCCATCCCCTGCACGCTATCCTCCCCGCCTGAGGAGTGGTACACTGCCCCACCAATAAAGACTGAGGGTCAGGCCGCGGTTCACTAAGGGGGAACGATGTCTGATCCCAAGGGAAGAGACCCTGTGGTGGACCCGGCAGCCCCTCAAGCTGAGGCCGCTGCCCAAAACGAGCCCGAAGTCCCAGATGCCAGCGCCAACCTGGTTCAGTCCTTAGTAGCCGCCGCAGCTGTGATCCCTGCAGCAGAGCTAATCATGCTGTTCATGATGCCGTACATCCGGGAGTGACCTGACTACCGCAGTATTCAGGGGAAGCCAACACCTTGAACAATTTCAAAGAGAGACTGAAAAGTTTATTTGGGGTGTATTCTGTGACGGAGTGTCAATGTTGATAGGCCAATTGACTGATGCGGCCCTAGCGGGAGGTAAAGTCCTGGCTAGACACGGACAAATGGACAGTTAAACAAATATTTGCCAGGTTAAAAGGAAGCCACAGAGCTAAAAGATTTTTTGAGTGCAAGAAAGGGGTGCAGGACAATTTACGGGACTATGCATTGAACCTGCAAGAGGCTGCGAGGGCCATGAAACAAATAGACCCTGATAGCGCCCGGGATGAAAATAAGCTGCTGACTTAATTTATTGAGGCACTCCAGTCTCATGGTGGGTTTACACGTCCCGATATCGGCGTCCAACTCCGACCAAAAGTCACGTGGTTCGTGCGTTGGACCCGATATCGTTGTGCGTTGTATGGTGTAAATGACCAATACGATGCACGAACGATGTCAAACCGATATTGGGGATCAAATGAGCGTGCTATTCAACGGCCCGATATCGGATGCCGGTTGGAGCTGGATCGTGCTGTGTGACAGCCCAACTCCGATGTGCAGTACAACATCCCCCATTCACTCCCATGTTAAATGGTCGTTCCTGGGTCGGCCGTACAAGGGGGGCGTACACATCGTAGGGACGTTGTATCTCGATGTCGCGCTGTGTAAACCTCCGATGCGATTCTTTGAAATCCGGCCACAAAAAGCGCGCTCCCGCGCCGTCGGATCCAATATCGGACCGACGTTGGAGCGTGTAAACCCACCATCATGGTCACCGGACTCAACTGCATATCTTGGCCCTGCAGAACTCTGACCTGGACTTCATGCAATTTAAAGACCGGGCCATACATATGCTGAAATAGTTCTCTGCCAGCGGCCCAGCACCCTCCCAGCGTCTGGCCCTAACTTACCACCCCGAGGTGGCAGCCCCTTCCCTGGCCACTGTGGGGGCCAGCGCACAAACCTTGGAGCAACTTACCCCTGAGGCCCTACAATTGGAAGTGCAGCAGCTGACCAAAGGGATGGCCGACCTGACTAAGGCTGTCCAAGGATAGGAGAGGATACTGTTGGCCTCTAGCCCTGATGATGTCCCATGGCTAAGCCAGAGGAGGTACCCCGCTGGCCGAGGACGACTCTCTGACCGCTATAACTAAATAATATGAATGACTGGCATCAACCTCTAAGTGTAGGTGCAAGCAGAAAAAATACATTAAATATAAGGGAGTTATCTGCTGCGACACTAAACACTATGTGCACTTTTAATGAGTGCCAGCAGACTCGGAAAAACGGAAGCACCTTGGCGTTGGTTTCCGGGCACTCCGCAGTAGCTACTGTTGAAGCTAAGTCTTCCATTTTGCATTGTATCTAGAGCAGTGATTGCTATACCCCTATTCACACTGTGTCTGTATTAGCTGTGCAGTTTAGCTACTGCTGGCACTCATTAAAAGTGCACATAGTGTTTAGTGTCGCAGCAGATAATTCTCTGACCGCTATGACGCTGCAGGAAAACTCATCTGCTGCCGCTGCAACGAGGCGCGACACCTTGCCAGATCCTGCACTTTAAATGAGAAACCCCTGGGGCAACAGGCCATCCCCCAGGAATGAGTCTGTCCGGCCCGCAGAACTGGCACGACAGGTATGTGGGAGGACGACTGGTCCTGCCTGTCGTGCTGGATGTCATCCCCATGAACGCTTTATTGGACACCGGTTCACAGGTGACAACGATGCCTTATATCCTTTACAAACAGTACTGAGCTGATTCTGACATTATCCGCCGTCCAGCTGACAGTTTTACAATATTTGCTAGTAATGGTCAGCCCTTACCTCAAGTGGGGATCAAAGAAGTTACTATTAAGGTGGGCGTGTAGAACTCAGCGCCCAGGGTATGGTAGTTTTTGATGTTGACCAGCGAGCAACTAACCAAATGCTTACAATAGACACTAATGTAATTGAAAATTGTCTGGGCGTGATTATTGTTTTGTCACAACAGGTTGCCGAGACCGCCAACTTCAGGCAGCAGAGAGTCCTGCAGAAAGAAATAAAGGCCCTGATGCAGCAGGTAGAGCTGTCTGGTGGAGAAGTCGGCAGTGTAAGAGTAAGCGACTCGGTCCCCATTGCAATACCCCCGAGAAGTGAAATGTTAATCTGGTGTAGGGCAGCAATAGGCCTTAGAGGTCAAGATTACCAAGCCTTGGTAGAGCCCGTGTACTCAGACAGTAGGCCCACTGTCCTGACAGCCAGGGGGTAAGTGATGTCCGCAAGGGGAGAGTACCTGTATGTGTCGAACTGTGGGGAGTAGGAGGTCAAACTGCCACAGTATGCTACCATTGCTAAGCTGTACACTGTCAATACCACCGCCATGGCAGTCGAACCCTTGGACCCGTCTTATCAGGCGGAGAACAATGGCTCAGAGGGGCAGCTGGAGGACTGGTGTTAGAAGCTACACATAGGCACTGACTCCACCCCTTCACACCAAAAGCATGGAGTTTACCAGGTAGTGCAAGAATATGAACAGGTCTTCAGTAAACATCTTTTAGACTTTGGGTAGGTAAAAGGGCTACAACATCACATCCCCACAGGTGAACATCCGCCTATCAAAGAGAGATACAGGCCTGTACTGCCAGCTTACTATCAATGTGCCAAAAAGATGTTAAGGGAAATGAAGAGGCTGGGGTGATCAGAGATAGTTGTAGCCCCTCGGCAGCTCCACTAGTCTTGGTAAAGAAGAAACATGGTACAATGAGAATGTGTGTTGACTACAGGCAGGTTATTCGCATTATACATAGGGATGCTTACCCGTTAACCAGGATGAAGGAGTCATTAGCTGCATTGAGAACCACTAACTATTTTTCCACCTTAGATCTCACCAGTGAGTATTGGCAGGTTCCCATAGCAGAGACGGACAGAGAGACAGTGTTCACGACACCGATGGACCTCTGTGAATTTAACTGCATGCCGTTTGGACTCTGCAATGCACCAAGAGTCTTCCAGAGGTTGATGGAGTGTTGCCTGGGGCACAGAAAGTTTGAAATAGTGCTACTGTACCTAGATCACGTCAGTCTACTCCAAGACGTATGAGGACCATTTGAAGCTGCAGATTGGGACAAAAACCGCCAGCAGAAATACCGCCAAGTGCAAGAGTGTGTTGAGAAGAACCTGTCACAGGCGAGAGAGAGGCAAGAGAAGGCCTATAACCAAAATGCACCTGCAACCCCCTTAGTCCCAGGTGAACACGTCCTGAAGAAAAAACGGCAAGTCCATAAATTGGATAACCAGTGGGAGGCAGAGCCATATACCGTGCAGCCTTCAAATTTCAATAATGCTAAAGTCTGTCTAATCAGCAGGGACGGAGGAGAGACCTCAGCGGCAGTTTCAAGAGTTCACATAAAGAAATGCCCTGAACTTCTGAGACGCAGAGAAAACCCCCCAGAACTGCCTCAACCCCAAGCAGCCAAAGAAGAAGTGATTCATACTGGAGAAGTCAAGAATGGAGCCATTGATGTTTCCCCAAGTGGTAATGCCTGAAAGGGTACAGACTCCAGAAAGACCTGAAGAGCCACCACTATTAGCAGAACCAGAAATTCAACATCCCGGTTATTGGTGAATCTGCCGGTCCCACGGTGAGTGTACAACGACAATCTGCCAACCCCCTGCTACGTAGGTCTACACGTAGACTAGTGGATAGTACACAACACTAGTGGAAGACACCACAGACCAAAATAGACAATCAGAAACACCAGATCCACTGCGTAGATCCACTCGTAGTAACCTAGGTCAGGTCCCCCCACGTTATAGGGACTGTTAATAAATAAAGTGGATGTTTACCCCAGTTTACAATGTAAATATGTTTGTTTTCATGCAACTAAGTAACCTTGTAACCTTGTACCAAGCGTACCGTGCCTACAGGACTTACTGTATGAACTTTTGCACATTCTTGCACTGTTAATTAAATATGGACCAATAACTCACAGGATTGGTTGTGGTACAAACAGTTTATTAAATAACTTTTTATCAGCCATCGGTGGAAGGACTAAGCACCTTAGTGACTGTTTTTCTAATTTTTCTTAATTTTTTTAATTTTTCATTTTTGAGACTCTGTTCATTATTTACTGTTATTGTTGTTTTATGTCTGCAAAAATGTTTCCCCAGTCTAGGATACTGAATTTAACTAAGGGGGAATGTGGCACCCCAGAGTCCAGTTACCACAATGACATTGCCTCCTTTGGGGGTGTTATGTCGTGCTTGGAAGCAAGAAGAGGTATCCACACCAGGTAAGCCCAACACACAACACCTTTCCTGAACCCAGACCAGAAGGGGAGCTCTAACCCGAGTTCAAGGGAGTCTCCCCTAAAAATTCTGGCCTGAGGGCGGGGTTAAGTAGTTCAGTTCCTGGGCGTGGCCTAACGCTAGCTGTGAGCGGTTGGGTGGCAGCGCTTCTCCGCCGTCATAAACGTCTATTATCCTGATTAGAACCCGAATCTGCTGGATTGCCTACCAGGAGCTGATGTCTGAAGGTCCTGAGAGCCAGGGACGAGCGTCGGCGAGACTCAGAGTCCGAGATGGGGCGCAGAAGGCAGAAAGATGCCGGAGCCTGCGGCGGTGCCTCTACCCAAGATGGCGCCGAGAAGGAGGAAGTGGCAGGAAGGAGGAACACAGCATATATGCGGAAGCTGGATGCTGCGGCGCAGCTTCAGAGGTATGCGAGGGGCACTGAGAAGAAGACGGGGTAGCGAAGGGAGTGAGGACATGAAGTGATGAAGAGATGGCTGGGCAAGAGAATAACAAGGGGGGCTGCAGAGGAAGTTATGGAGCAGTGCGCTGAAAGTGATATTGATGCCAGGCAGACAGATAAAAACCTGAGAGGGAACCTACACTTCGAGATGTGTTTCAAGTGGTCTCTTTCTGCAAAACTGCGCTCACTGCCCTGACAACGCAGGTGAATGACTTAAAAGACGAGATTGGAGGCATAAAAACATCTATGCAAAAAGCTACTGCCAGATTGACTGAAATGGAGGACAGGGTTGGTGTAACGGAGGATTATATAACCTCAGTGCAAAAGACACAACAACAGCACATTCAACAGATAACAGCAGTGGCTAATAAAAACGATGGCCTAGAAAATCGGTCACGGCGGAACAATTTGCGCATAGTGGGTATCCCTGAAAAGGCTAAAGGGGCCGACCCCACGGCATTCATAGAGAATTGGCTACTGGAAACGTTTGGAGCTGAACATCTGACAAGAGTGTTTGCGGTGGAACGTGCACATCGAGTACCTATGCGGCCCCCATTGCCAGGTGATTGCCCTCGCACGATGCTAGCCAGGATATAAAGTGAAGCTGCAGAACAACAGGTGAAAAAACTACTTTTATAAACTTTCAAATAGCGCTTTAGGGACAGCAAGGGATGCCTAGAAATGGATTACTATGGATGCAGAGTCGTATATGCCCATATCTCTGTTAACAACGGACGTTAAGATTCTCGCTAAAATCCTGGCTACCCGTCTCACTGGGGTTGTGCAAACTATTATTCACGCAGATTAGTCGGGCTTCATGCCCAACTGCTCCACGGCTGTTAACCTGAGAAGACTATTTCTCAATTTGCAACTGCCTGCTGATAATGGAGGACGGAGGATAGTGATGTCATTAGACGCTAGAAAAGCTTTCGATAGCGTGGAATGGAGGCATCTGTGGAAAATAATGGAACTCAGGGGGTTCGGCCCTGCATTCATGGCGTGGGAGAAACTCCTGTACTCATCTCCAAGAGCAGTGGTCAAGGTGAATGGAGAGCAGTCAGGGTGTTTTGAGTTACATAGGGGCACTCGACAGAGGTGCCCGCTGTCTCCGCTGCTATTTGCGGTGGCAGTGGAACCCCTGGCGGCAAAGATTAGAGTTGCAAGGGAGGTAACGGGATTCAATTTTGGAAAGATCGAAGAAAAAATAGCATTATACGCCGACGACATTCTATTATTCTTGGAAAGTGCAGGGGAAGACGATGGGGTACACAATGGACATCAAACAATTTGGAAACATCTCGGGTCTCCGGATCAACTGGCACAAGTCGTGTGTCATGGCGGTGGATAGATCGGTGGGGGGCAGAGGAGATGGATGAACCGGGAGACAGCTTCAGGTGGTTTCACAATTTAAGTACCTAGGGATATGGGTGGCACTCCTGTTGACTCAGTTTGTGGATTTGAATGTAGCTCCACTACTTGAAAAATTTAAAAGGAAAATAGGAGCATGGTGTAAACTGTCTCTGACGGCGACGGGTAGAATTAACCTGATAAAGATGGTGTTGATGCCGCAACTGATGTACGTGCTACATAATTCGCCGATTTGGATACCAAAAAAAGAGATTCCAGGGAATCTACGCTATCTTAGATAATTGATATGGGGTAAGAGGCAGGCGAGGATCAAACTGGAGACGTTGCAGCGAGGGAAAGAAGAGGGAGGCCTTGCTGCACCAAGTCCTTGGGTATACTTCTTGGCAGTGCAGGGCCAATATTTCAGGGGATGGAGGGAACCTGATTGTGAAGGGTCAGTGAGCCGGGTTCTGACACATGTGACGGGGAGACGACCACTCATTCAGGGACTGGAGGATGGTACTTTTAAGCGAATGGGACCACTATACCCTAGATAGGTCTGATACAAAAGGTATGGGACACCATAAAGAGGATTAGAGGGGTGGACGAGTTGACAGTATACTCCCCAGTATGGGATAATGAGCACTTACCAGAACTCCAAAAACGAAATCTTTTGCCGATTTGAGAGAATTTAATATTCCTATGGTGTGGGAATTTCAATATACAATGCTTCGGCATCTTGGTTTGCACAGACTGGACGAGTAAAGATATTGGTCCAGAAGGACATTGTACTGGACTTTATGTGCATGAGGGGAGGGACAAGGGGAGTCATATAGGACATATACAGACATCTCTAGACTGTGAGCCCTCGCGGACAGGATCCCTGGCCCTATTGTACTCGTACGATTGTTTTGTCGATTTGTCGTCGTTTTTCGACCACTTGTCTTTGTCTACCCCCTAACTTGTACAGCGCTATGTATCCTAATAGCGCTATATAAATACCTAATAAATAAAAATATATACAACGACCTATTGTATGCATGTTTGGGGAAAGATCATATACGGCAGAGAATAGATGGGTGAGTGATGTGGGGGACATTACGATAGAACAATGGGATACTATACTTGAATTTGTACCGAAGTTGTCTTTAAGCGAACAAGCTCGTCTATCACAACTATACATACTACATGGAACGTATAAAACTCTGCTAATGCTATTTAAAGCAGGTTTAAGGGGAGATTCGTCTTGCCCTAGATGTGGAGCAGACCAGAACCCCCCTCTAAGAGGGAATTCATTGCACAGACGCAAAAGGTAATGCGCCTGGAGGAAAACACCTATAGATGGAGGAATAAAGAGAGAACATTTGAGAAGATATGATCCGCCTGGTATGGCGGTGATATAATTATTATCATGATACACATACCTGCCAGTTACTGGGAAATATTGGGGAGGGGGGAGGGGGTTGGGGACTGGAATATATAAGCTATGTGAAGGTTATACTGATCTTGTATTACAATCTTGTAATAAGAATTTCGAATGTTTCCACCATATATGCCTATGAGGAGGGTGAACGGTCATTTTTCTTTACCATATCCTTTCTAAATGAGGGTAGGGTGCAAAATTAAGCCGTAAGACTGTGTACATGTGTTTTATTGCATTTTTGAGTGCAGATTCATCACAAAACGTAATAGAATCCTGATCCTGCAAAGTTAATGAGAATCCTGAGGTTCCTGCACACGGTATTTTCTCTTGCAGAAATAACTCTGCAGATGTCAGTTCTTGCAGTGTTTTGGTGCTGATTTCACCCATTCTAGTGAATAAGAAAAATTTGCACTAAAAAGGTGGCAAAAATGTGCATTTTTGCTGGTGTATTTTTCCTGCCAAGAGTGTAGAAACGCCTGCACCACAATTCCTAACTGTGCGCACACTTCAAGCTTTGTTTTGGAATCCTTTACAATATTGTTTCCAGCTTCCATTTCCATAATTTCCTAAATGGTGATTTTTTTCTGATATGCCCGTCCAGTGATATATTTGTGCCTTCAATATTCCTGTGAATGGGATTTGTGTGTTCCACCTCCCCACACCCCCCCATGACGTCAGCAATTCAAGGCCATATTGTACAAGCCGCAACCCCCAGTGACTGTATGCGCTGATGACACAAGAGCTCTGATTCCCAGAACTGTGGGCAGGGGGTCACCAGAGGGCAAAACACCTCCCAGAAGTGAAGAGATCACACAGATCTGTCTTACATCATGCCACACACAGGATACTGCCCTGCATATAATCATTGTACCTGTATACTAGGCCCGTCTCTGGGTATAAACAGGCAGTGTCCTGTCTATAATATGTAAATAAATACATAAGTGCTGTTGTCAACCAAAGGGCAGATGGGGATTTTTGCCAACAGACCTGCTGATGGCTTTCATTCCCTGTCTCTATGGATATGTAGTGAGCTTTGACATTCTCCCATTATGTCTGCTGCATTCTCTGCCTTGGCTTTTACACTGGCTATGATAGTCCTTCCTGATTAGATGTGATGAGTCTCATTATGTCTGCTGCATTCCCTGCCTTGACATTTATACTGGCTATGATAGTCCTTCCTGATTGGCTGTGAATTGACCCATTATGTCTGCTGGATTCCCTGCCTCAGCTTTTATACTGGCTATGATTGGCTGTGAATTGACTCATTATGTCTGTTGCATTCCCTGCCTCAGGTTTTTATACTGGCTGTGATAGTCCTTCCTGATTAGATGTGATGAGTCTCATTATGTCTGCTGCATTCCCTGCCTTGACTTTTATACTGGCTATGATAGTCGTGCCTCATTGACTGTGAATTGACCCATTATGTCTGCTGCATTCCCTGCCTCTGCTTTTATACTGGCTATGACAGTCCATCTTGATTGGCTTTAATTAGATAGCTGCAAAGCACTGTGGAGTGGTTTATTCAAAATAAACTAAAAAATCTTTACCCTGACCACCTTCATGTGGCTGTTGATTTTGGGTCAAGAGACCCATAGCAGGTCTGTAGATGGCGGTCTGTCCTCTGACTGCAAAATAAGGATGTGTGAATCCTGCCTAAAGGTTATTTCTTATGTACACTTGTTAATTGAAATCTGACCACATTCCAAATTATTATTATTTAAGAGCAGCATCAACCCACAAAGCAAACAATAGTATTGGGCACGGCTTGAGAGAACAATAGGTGACACAGAGTTTGGCCCTCAATCATGAAACATTTTGTACCAGAAAATTGCTGTAAATGTGCAATGAATTTGTCATGTTTGACATATTTACAGATGGGCATGTTTAGCAGGCTGATTTATTATATTTAGGCTATGAGGTTGATGTAATATGTAACAGAATGGACTGGGGTAACGTTTGTGACACGAGAGGTGAAGGATGTGCCACTCATTTTCCAAGCCAGTCTTGATAAATCGGGGTTATGATGAGACCATTGACAGCCAAATAATGAGTGTCCAACGATCGAATGTGCACGGTGGCTTCTAAGAGGATTGAGCAGATTCACATTGACATGTCCAATCCTTTGGTCTCTGGCAGCAGACGATTTTACAACTTGGCACCATTCACAAAACTAGAACCTATTGCAAGGCGGGGTGGTGTTTTTTTTTAACCCTTTTAAGGATTGTATATTCCAAGTGAAAGCTAGAAATGGAGATCTGAAACGTCACACCCCGTCCTGCACCTGACGATCTGGAGACAGCAGATGGTGACGACACTGCTAACGTGGTGCATTTCAGATGAACAGTAACTTCTCGCACATATGGAACGTGTTGGGATGTTTATCCATGTTCTGCAGCTGTCCCTCTCTGCCAGTCTCACGTAGGGAAACGGGGCCCTAACGTGATCAGTGTACACACCGGGAAAGGACACAGTGTACGGCCTCCTGCTGGAGCAAAATAAACCACCGCCAATAATCACAGGAGGTTACAACATTCTGATGACTGCACGGAATCCGCAGAATCCATTACAGACTAAAGAAACTGGAAAAGGAGAGGATTCTTTATCAGTAATGACCCAGATAAAGTCACTAAGGAAATAAAAAACACACAGGTCCAATGATTAGATAGATAGACAGGGACTTGTTTTGAAAAGCTAATGCCATTTATTTTAGGAAACCAAAGAAAATAATTGACATAATTAAATATATATTCTAATTCCAAAAATTATCTAAATCCACAACACTGGCTCTACTTTTATACAAGGTGTGCCATTTATATGGATGCACCTAAATAAAATGGGAATAGTTGGTGATATCAACTTCCTGTTTGTGGCACAGTAGTATATGGGAGGGGGAAAACCTTTCCAGATGGGTGGTGACCATGGCGGCCATTTTGAAGTCGGACATTTTGGATCCAACTTTATTTTTTTTTTTTATGGGAAGAGGGTCATGTGACTCATCAAACATATTGAGAATTTCGGACGAAAAACAATGGTGTGCTTGGTTTTAACGTAACTTTATTCTTTCATGAGTTATTTACAAGTTTATGACCACTTATAAAATGTGTTTAGAGTGCTGCTCATTGTGTTGGATTGTCAATGCAACCCTCTTTCTCCCGCTCTTGACACACTGATAGCAACACCGCAGAAGAAATGCTAGACAGGCTTCCAGGATCTGTTGTATCTTCACAGCATAGACTATTGCCTTCAGATGAGTGATGAGGAAATCTTTTTTGTGAATGGTGAAGTTAACAAACAAAACCAGCGTTATTGGTCTGACAGTAACCCACAGTGGATAGATCCCTCCAAGACTGTGGGAACACAAAAATTGATGGTATGGTGTGGTATATGGGGTACAAAGATAGTGGGGCCATTCTTCATCAATAGAAACCTCAATGCCACTGGATATCTGAAATTGTTACATGATTCATGGACAATTCTATCCACTGTGGGTTAGTGTCAGACCAACAGCGGTGGTTTTGTTTGGTAACTTCACCATTCACAAAAGAGTTTGCCTCATCACTCATCTGAAGTCAATTGTCTATGCTGTGAAGATAGAGATGTGCAGCATCTGAAACACAGATCCTGGAAGCCTGTGCTAGCATTTCTTCTGCGGTGTTGCTATCAGTGTGTCAAGAGCGGGAGAAGAGGGTTGCATTGACAATCCAACACAATGGGCAGCACTTTGAACACATTTTATAATGGTCATAAACTTGTAACTAACTCATGAAAGAATAAAGTTATGTTAAGACCAAGCACACCATTGTTCTTCTTATGAAATTTTCAATACGTTTGATGTGTCACATGACCTTCTTCCCATTGAAAAAAATAAAGTTGAATCCAAAATGGCCGCCATGGTCCCCACCTATCTGGAAATGTTTTTCCCCTCCCATATACTAATGTGCCACAAACAGGAAGTTTACATCGCCAACCGTTCCCATTTTAAGTGCATCCATATTAATGGCCCACCCTGTATATTTAATTTTTGTTTAAAAAACAAACAATGCATAACTTTTCCAAAGTAATAGAAATACATATGTTGCGTGTATTCATATTATTTTAGAAAAGTTACATTTTGTTTGTTAAAAAAAAAAAAAAAAAAAGAAAAAAAGAAAAGCAAAATAAATAAAATATGTATTATTTATTTACACAGATATATTTCTATTATTTATTTTGCTTGTTTTTCTTTTCAAGAGACGACACTTAACTTTTCTGAATTTTTTTTTTTTTTACTTATATATAGCTTTTTTTTTTGTTTAGACAAGTGACAACTTTTCTTAAATAAATAAAAATATAATTTTTTTCATATTTTTTTGGAAATGTATTTTTTATTTTATGTATTTTGCTTGTTATTTAAAACAAATGACACCTAACATTTCCAAAATAATAATAAATAATATTTTTTTTTCATTATTTCAGAATAGTTGTCGTTTGTTTAAAAAACAAAAACAAAAAAAAACAAGCAAAATAATATATATTTTTATTTAGCTACATATATATGTATGTATATATATAAGTGAATAAATAAAAATATATATTTATATATATATTGCTTGTTTTTTTGTTTATAAAACAAATGACTTTTTTTTTAAATAAAAAAAAAATAATTTTTTTTATTTTGGAAACGTTAGGTGTTGTTTGTTTTAAATAACAAGCAAAATACATAAAAAAAAAGATATTTTTTATTCAACGTATTTTTGCCTGTTATTTAATACACACATCTAACATTTCCAAAATAATTAAAAGTAAAAAAATAATAATTTTTTTTCAGAAAAGTTATATGTTGGGTTTTTTTTTAAACAAAGAACAAGCAAAATAAATAATAAAAATACATGTGTGATTAGATAAAAAAATATATATATATATTTTTCATGTATTTTGCTTGTTATTTAAAACAACACCTAACAATTCCAAAATAATTTAAAAAAAATTGTTTTTTCAGAAAAAGTATCGTTAAAAAAAACAAAAAAAAAAAAAAAAACAAGCAAAGTAAATAAAAATATGTATTTATATGTGTGATTAAATAATAATTTTTTTTTTATATTTAATATATTTTGCTTATTTAAAGCAAACAACACATTTCCAAAACAATTATGGTAAAAACATTTTTTTTTCAGAAACGTGTCGTTTAACAAAAAAAAAAAAGCAAAATAAATAAAAATATATGTGTGTGATTAAATAAAAAATATTTTTTTTAATTTAAATATATTATTTATGGATTTTGCTTGTTTTTTTAAACAAACACCTAACATTTTTTTTCAATTATTTTGGAAATGTTTGGGTTTTTTCTTCAGAAAAGTTAGGTGTGGTTTGTTATGAAGCGAACCTGTGAGGTCCCCTGAGCCCTCTAAACTATCAGTAGGTGCAGGTACGGTCCAAAATCCCCTGCCTGACCAGATTCTGGAAATCCAGTGTTTAATAAAATGATTTATAAAGCTCCGCTTCCCTATAATAATGAGGCCAACGATATATCAAATTGGACACTTTTGGCCTTAAAAATAATATATATATTTATATATATATGTGTGTGTGTGTGGTGTCTGTGTATATATATATATATTTATATATATAATTTGCTTGTTTTTTTTCAATCAAACAGCACATAACTTTTCCATATTTTCATCCACAAGATAACATTTAACAATTTACCTATAATAGTAATAATAAAATAATAATAATAAATTGATATAACATATTCCATTGTAAGCTATAGCACTTAGAGAGCAGCAATATCACTAAACAGATGTATCCGCTGTTGTTCTTGCTGTACTCGTCCACCCCATGGACTGAGTGGTGACACAATCTTTATGCTGCACAGTGTAAATATAACATGTAAACTGTTTTTGGGGGCAGCAATTGTCGTTTGTGATCCAGGCCATGCGGAGTGTAGCCCCCCCGGGTGAGGATAACGTCAACTGCAACTTTCCAATATACTTTGGGTTTTGATTCTTCATCATTTGTAAGCTTTCCGCTTGCTGTCACTGAACTCGTGCGATTTACAAGCATCAGTCTAGGAGCTGAGCAGTCTGGGGCTGCAGGCTGATACACAGAGGACTGCCCGACTCCTGACACTTGTAGAAACGTTGCGGCAGGACGGGTTTTCTGCCTCTGAATCCATGTGTGAATATTTCCATTCACTGTCAGCAAGCACAAATCCTGTTCTTACACGGGGGCTTCTTCCGCCCCAGATGAGCTGAACCTGCAGTGATGACCCCAGTTTAGCTTTTCCGTATTTGCCATTACAAGTTCTTCTGTATGTAAACGCCATATACATATCCATGAATATACTGTAAAACTTTAATAAAATGAAGCTCCACCTTGAAGCCTCGTGATTGCTTTATCAAGAGGTAGAAAAATCTCAAGTCCCCATGTGACGACCGCCATCGACGTCAGGTGGGTTTCTCATTATGTGAGCCCTCCGGTCAATGACCTATCCTGGTATAAGCTCCATTGTGTATCAGAGGAAGTAACACTGCTAGTGATCCACAGGGTCTTGATGTCCCCGGATTATGTGTAGCCACCCACAGTTATGATAATGGCGGTGAGGAGGAGCGGAGGCCGCGCTTCGGTTGAATCCTTCTCATCTCCTCCCCAACATGTCTGAAGGATCTGTGTCTGGGGACATAGTCAGGGTCATTGCTGTCGTTATCAGTGGGGTCAGAACAGAACCACAACCAACTAGAAGATGTCAGACTTTGGGATAGATCCGAGTCGGCACCTTGATGAGGCAAATCTTCAGCAGTTTTATCTCTTGCATACTTGTTAATAATATTCAGGGGGAGTCTTGTGAGCCGCACCCTTGGCTGGTACCTCCAGGATCTCAGTCCCCGAGCCGAGGACTTACCTTGTCCCTCTCCAGAGAACCTGTGATCCTGACTAAACACTGGAGAGGGGATCCTCGCCTCTGGCACCTCCATACCCTGCATGTCAGTAAACTCAATCCTACCACAATCCGGGTCAAGCGCTAAGCTTGGAGACTGCAACGGATCCGGAGGAGAAAGGTTTCCACAATTATTAACTTTAAATCTTTCACTGCAGTCAAATCCAAAAATCCCAAAAAATGGCAATGAAGGATCATTATTATCAGGGGGGCGATGGGTCAAATCTGGCGTCCGTCTTCTGACAGGTTCCCGCTCCCAGCCTTGCCTTGTACTCAATCCCATGCCTCCATCACCTCGCTTGTAGTTTGTATAGTTCTCATCGCTGCTGGGCTTTTGTTGCAGTGGATCGGTGAAGTTTTCAACATGAGTTGTGACATTTGTTCTCTTTCTCTTGGGATCTAAGAAATGTAAAACAAATAAAAAAAAAAAGCAAAAGCGTGTATATGGTCGAGGGCGGTAACAAACAACTATTTTACCAAAACCCCTTTACACTTAGGAGAACAGGTGGCACAGACATTTTATTCAGTCACAAGGCGGCTGGGGACCAAGGACACTTTGTAAGAAATGCATCAGCCTGGAGAACCCATTTAATTTACAGTGAAAGAAGACGGGTGTTGTCTTATTAACAGAAACATCCACATATCACGAATTCCAGCTTTTATTACATATTTACAAACAAATAAAACTTTAAAAATATGAATATATAAAAGGACCAATCACAGCAATCGACTAACGAGAGCATAAGACGACACCTCCCAGAGGTGATAAGGCAAAGTGGACGATAGGGGGCGTAATTTGCAGAAAACTCAGCAGCCACAGAGGGGTCCTCAGGAGCCGAACCTTAACTTACTTGGTCCTGAACTTGGTTGGATGGGGGTGCTGGAGCGATGGTCCTTTTCCATGACCGGCTGCTTTGTGCTTTCTAGGACCTGGGTCAGAAGAAATAACACATTGTTTGTCAGTGCTGCTTGGTTTGTATCTTCATGGTAAAAACTCACTGCCAGGAACTGCTGCCAGCTGCTTTTTTTCCCCAGAGAACAAAAGAATCAAGTCTTGATATTTAATATCCCTGATCTGTCCATCATGTGTTGGGGGCACAGTCAGGAGACCTCCAAATACTAACGTCAGTCAAAGTCCTGCCAACTCTGCTCCAATGTGTATGGGTCCCAAAAAGCAAAACTTATATATTAAATATGGGATAATATATTACAGTATAAGCTCGTAGACTGGGAGCCCTCGTGGACACGCTCTTCTCCCCTCACGTACCTGTATGACCTAATTGTCCACATGTATTGTGCTTGTCCTCGTCTGCCCTTTCTGCATGTAAAGCGCCATGGAATATAATGGTGCTATATAAATAACTAATAATAATAAGCATCATATCTAAATGGGGATTTGAAAAATCAGCTCCTTCACTGTAGTCTGTTTTGAAAAACAAACTGTTCTCTGTTCACCCTCCCCAGGTCCATCACACCTCACGATTTCCTACTGGCACTACAAACTATTCCTTATGTGTAGCATCTTCTTGTGCAAGTTGAAGGTGACTAACTTTCATGCAACTTTTTTTTAAAAGCAAAATTTGCAGAGAGGTGGCATGACAGTAAGCTGCAGATAAAATGCATGAAGGCAGAGACACACTATACAAGCTGCATGCGAGTAACTCGCATGCATCTCGCATGAGTCACCCGGCCCAGGTACTGCCTCTTTGAACGGGATCATGGAGCTCCATCGAAACACAATCATCTCCACGCTCCAGTTCAGAGAACCAGCAGTCGGGCCGGGTGACTCGCATGCAGCTTGCATAGTGTGTCTCTGACCTATAGCTGAGACTAGACCGAGAATGTGGCAGTGACACAGACCGTGTGGTGAAAAATTGAAACACAGTTGCACTGCAACCTGCACAATACCACTCTAGGGGGGTCACAATGACCCCACCTCACTGCATTGTGTTGTAAAGTATCCTTCTTTCACCTCCCTGCCTTGTGTAACTCCAACATTACCCGCTCCCCTAATCCGAGCCTATCCTTACCTGGTGGTTGAAAACAGTCTGCAACCTGTAAGGTTCCACATTGGCTTTTTTCTTGTTGTGGGACCCCCAGGGGGGGTCACAATGACCCCATATCACCGCATTATGTTGTAATGTAATCTTCTTTCACCTTCCGACCTGTCTCATTATGTATCTCCAACATTACCCGCTCCCCTAATCAGAGTCCACCTTTACCTGGTGGTTGAGGACAGTCTGCAGCCTGTACAAGAATTCCCAAAGCAGCTTCTCGAGGGCGGCCATGAAGGTGTCCCCGTATTCCAGGTGCAGCGTGTTCTGCGGGGTAAGATGTAGGTAATGAAGAGCATTGGTGACCCCGATACAGCGCAGCACATCACATCAGCTGTATATGGCGTCATCTCACCTTTACATATTGTTCCCGAAACGTTTCGTCCCGGATCATGCGAAGAACTAGTTTCCGAAAGTTGATCCTACACTGTTGGACCTTGAATGCGTTACCCTGGGCCTGAAAGTAGAGAACGGAGATAAAATGGGAACTTTGCAGCAAGTAGCAATATGTCGTCGAAGGAAAAGAGATTTACATTCTGCTTGGTCATTAAAATCAAAGGTCTAGCTATGGGGAGGTTATTGGTCCTGAGTGGCCACATACATTGCATGTAGGGATGGCTATAGATTTTGCATCAATCACTAGCAGTATTCAGTCACTTAGGTGCCGCCCTCTAAACTCTCCAGAGGCAGTGACCGATCTCCTCCGTCATTCATGGTGATCGGGCAGATACATTTCAATATGCCCAATCCACGATGAAAACATCTGACGCCTGGCTGGTTTCACACTACGGAATTTTTTTTCTGATGCTGTCCGATTAAAATCGGACAACATCGGACCCATTTTGGCCCCCATGCAGCCCTATGGGCATCGGACCGAATCGGATGTGCACTAAATGCCATCCGATTTGGTCCGATCTGATTCTGTCCGATTTTTTTTTATCGGTGCAAAAATCCGAGCATGCTCCGATTTTTGCACCGAAAATAAAATCGGACAGAATCGGATGGCATTTAGTGCACATCCGATTCTGTCCGATGTTTTTAACATGGGGCCCTATGGAGCAGGGTCCGAGGATACATCTGATGTGTCCTCGGACCCGATTTTACTGTACTGAGCATGCTCAGTACAGTAAAACTGCTCCTAACAGCAGCAGGGGTTAAAAAAAACAAAACAAAACTGTATGCTCACCTGTCCCCGAGGCCCCCGTCGTCTGCCGCACAGTTCTGCAGGCTCCCGGTGTCCTCCCAGTGTCTGCAGAGGTCTTCTTCTTCTCAACAGGACCTGCTGTGATGTCACAATCACGTGACCGCAGGTTACACCATGTTCAGGCGGGTCACGTGATTGTGACATCACGGCAGGTCCTGTTGAGAAGAAGACGACCTCTGCAGACACTGGGAGGACACCGGGAGCCTGTGGAACTGTGCGGCAGACGGCGGGGGCCTTGGGGACAGGTGAGCATACAGTTGTTTTTTTTTTTTATCAGCCAGGAGGAGGCGATTTTTTGCCGGAATCGGATGCCTATTTGGCATCCGATTCCAGGCATCAGAGGGAGCCGATGCTGTCCGATTTTATCGGACACCATCGGCTCCCTCAAAAAAACGTAATGTGAAGGTAGCCTTATTGGCCGGATTGACACTTTCCGGTGTTTATGGACCTACAGTATGATCATATTTTGTCTGGTTTCTCTAGAGATCATTCATTCTACAAAGGTCGATAAGACCAGAAATGGCATTTGTAAAATTGACATGATCGTCTCTAGAAAAACATCCACAGGTCACGTCTTCCGAGCACAGAATGTGCTGAGTCACGGAGGAGCTGTTTACCACTGGACTGGGAACATAAGGGAGGTGTGTGTTTTCAGGGGAAGGCAGGGGTCCGACTCTAAATTTACAGATCAGTCTGATAGGAACCATGTGGTCAAAACTAAAAATACTGGAGCCATCTAGTGGTAACACTTATTAATGCAGCCATGTCAAGAAGAACATATAAGGAACAGGATCAAGAGCTGAGGCCGCTCCACCAAGGGCAGGTGCTGATGGCATTATACAGCTGGAGCTACATCTCCAACCCCTTCACCACCCCCCTAGGCCATGTTTCATTTTTTCCTCCCCTTCTTCCAAGAGCCATAATTTTGTTTATTTTTCCATCAATATAGACATATGACGGCTTGTTTTATGTAGGACGAGTTGTACTTTCAGATGCAATCATTTATTTTACTATATAATGCACTGGAAAGTGGGGAAAAAAATCCAAGTGCGGTAAAATTGCAAAAAAAGTGCAATTACAAGTTTGTTTTTGCGTTTCATTCATTATGATCACTCTATGGTAACACTGACATGTCCGTATGATGCCTCGGGTCAGCACGAGTTTGTAGATACAAAACATGTATACCTTGTATGCTTAAATTTATTCTTAATAGTTTTATTTTCAGTGGTGTGAAAGGGGCGTAATTTGAACTTATATTTTTGTTTAATAAAAAAGCCAAGAAGCCAGCGCTGCCTGTGGTTAGCATACAGTACAAGAAATATGTAAAAACGTAGAGTAGGACCGCCCTATCTGAGATTGCCGTGAAGTGGTGGGGTGGCTCAAAGATTTGATCAATTGTTTGCTAAATATCTCAATCTTAAAGTACAGTTAGAAATTAAAGAGGACCTGTCACCCCCTGCTGCATGGCAATCTAAATGCAACACTGAATGCAGCATGTCTGCTGCATTCAGGGAAGGGGTCCCACATGTGTCTGGGTGCTCTGCACCCCGAGATATAGCCTTAGAAAAACTCACTGTTAGAAGCCATGGAGGCAGTCACTGTGGCTGGAGTGAGCTCGATTTACAGTGGCCATTCCCTCCCCCCTCTTCCTCTGTGTGCCACCTCCTGCTGTGCTGTTTATGCTTTTTTCAGGGCAGGAATCTGGAGCTGACGTCAGGACAAATGATTTGCATGCTGTGAGTGACAGAGCGGAGAAGAGAAGGATGGCAGAGCCTGCACAGCAGAAGCAGCACAGAGAGGCAGAAGGAGGGGGAATGGCCACCGTCAATCGAGCTCACTCCAGCCACAGGGACTGCCTTCATAGCTTCTAACAGTGAGTTTTCCTAAGGTTATATTTCAGGGTACACAGCACACAGACACATGGGGGACCCCTTCCCTGAATGCAGGAGACATGCTGCATTCAGTGCTGCATTTAGATTGCCATGCAGCAGGGGGTGGGGGTGACAGGTCCTCTTTAATATGTGCATTTACACTTTTTGTACCGCATGCTAACCACCGGCAGCGCTGGCTTTTTGGCTTTTTTGTTATTGGTTTGTGGCCGACCTCCACTTTTTACCATGCGTGCTTGATTTTGAATGCCATTCTATCTGTCTTTACTGTGAATGACCTAGGCCGCTGTACACACACAGCGGCTCCACCCTCCTCATAGGCTCTATTTGATTGCATGCACATTTATCTGTACCTGCTCCACCCTCATTCATGGTCTGCTGGTTTGGCAATGTGGGGGTCAGATCTTATAATGTCCGGATGTCTGTAGCATTTGCTGCACATGTCCGAACCTGGTCTACCTTTATCTGCACTTGCCCTTCTGGCTCGATGGGAATGGTTCAGAAATGTTCAGGTACATGTTACATTTAAGGTGTACTTGCTTTTAGTATTGCATTTAGGAAGCCATAATGGCACAGTGTATATATAAAAATGTAGAGTAGGACAGCCCCATCTGAGATTGCCGTGAAGTGGCGGGGGGCTCAAATAATTGATGAATTGTTTGCTAAATGTCTCAGTTTTAAAGTACAGTTAGAAATTAACATGTACATATGCACTTTTTGTACTGCATGCTGACCATAGGCAGCACTGGCTTCTTGGCTTTTTTATGTTTTGTTTTCTTTTCTTACACATTTTATTGATTTTACCTGTCCCCTTGGAGGCCTTGAAGACTGAACAGCTCGATTGCTTCTGCTGTTCAGAGCAATGCTTCAGTATCCCTTTGAATAGTAGAAATGTTGATGATCTGTGAATGCTGGCGCTCAGCGTTCACAAGAACTTCATCATGACAGCATCAGAGATCATATCTGATCCCTCACTGCTGTGACAACCCATTGGTGCCCCGTAATCGCACTATCAAGGGGTCGCCAATGGAGAGGAACAAAGCGATCCCCACCGTCGTGTTAAATTGCGCTGTCAGTTTGACAGCATGCTCTAACTAGATAACAGGCACAGGTGGATCTCCGATATCTGGATCCACCCACACCTGTTAGCAGCACATGTTGGCTGATCAGATCAGCTGATATGTGGGGGGAATGATATGAGCTCAGAGCGTGACCTCACATCGAAGGGAGATGACCTAGGACTATTTATGCCATTCTAGGTAGGTAGGGGTGTACAGCTGAGATAGCTGGATTGAAGCTCTGGATCCCCCTGACCACCAGGGATCTGTAGCCTGGCCACATATAAATGAGCAGCCAAGAAATAAGTGTACAAGAACTGCTGATGGTCAGGGTCTTCAAAGGGGTGACACCACTTACCTCATCCAACTCATCAGGAAAAATGGGAGGAAAGTGACAGTTCAGTGCAGTGAGGACGTCCAGCAGAGGCTTCTTTTCTTCCATCATGTGGAGAACGATCTGAGGAAATTAGAGATAATAAAGATTTTATTTTTACGGAATATTATTTAATTTACAATGTGAGAACATAGAACCCCCCCATAACTCACCTATCAAACCCCTCCAGTGTTCCCTGCTGCTGGTCCTGCGTGTATCATCCATGTGACCGCTGCACCTAGTCACTGGCTTAGGCAGTCCTGTGCTTTACATGCCAGTATGACCATTGGGGCCAGTGATTGTCTGCAGCGTTCACATGACATCATTACACACCACAGCAGTGAAGGCTCTACTTATTGTCAGGCAGTGTGTTAAGGGGTCTTTGTCGAGTCCCCAGCAGCTATGAAAAGTGACTGCTGAAGTTTAAGGACCCCAATGGGGCGAGTGGAAGCCTTCTACCTTTCTCTATCCAGTGGGCACCTTAAAAGTGACGACATGAACAAAGCCCCCTCACTGCAATGTGATAGCACTATACAGGGAGTGGGGAGGGAAGCACAGTAAGTGTTTTCAGGAGCTCACCTTCCCTCTCAGCCCGGTGCTGAGCTTAGCATGGTGCCGGTAGCAGAGGAGATTAGGAACCTGTTCGTGAATTAATTCCAAAAATTC
The DNA here is from genome assembly GCA_033576535.1 of Allobates femoralis. Lineage (NCBI taxonomy): Eukaryota > Metazoa > Chordata > Amphibia > Anura > Aromobatidae > Allobates > Allobates femoralis. The sequence goes on along the minus strand of JARQOC010000010.1, from coordinate 107,243,168 downwards.
TAAAATTCTTCCAAAGTTTTGGATGTCCCTCTTTTTCATCACCAGCCATGTAGCCCTGACCAGCACAGAAAGAGACGATCCTGTGTCCGTAGGGGGGCCTAGAAAATAAGGAACAGTCGTGAGTACACATCAATAAAATAAAGAAATGTACAGACGCTGGGACGGAGGACGATGGCTGTAGGTCATGTGTGATACATACAGATCACTCACTGATAAGAACAACACGTGTCTGGTGAACCACATAGTTTGAGTTTTAAGGTTAAAGGTAAATATATAATACTGCTCGCCCAGTAAAGAATCCAAAGTCTCACTGCTTTAACAGTAAAGAATCCACAGTCTTACTGCTCTTACAGTAAGGAATCCATAGTCTCACTGCTTTAACAGTAAAGAATCCATAGTCTCACTGCTCTTACAGTAAAGAATCCACAGTCTTACTGCTCTTACAGTAAAGAATCCATAGTCTCACTGCTCTTACAGTAAAGAATCCATAGTCTCACTGCTCGTCAAGTACAGAAATCATAGTCTCACTGTCGTGCAGTACAGAATCCATAGTCTCACTGCTCGTACAATAAGGAATCCATAGTTGTACTGCTCTTACAGTACAGAATCCATAGTCTCACTGCTCATCCAGTACAGAATCCATAGTCTCACTGTCGTGCAGTACAGAATCCATAGTCTCACTGCTCTTACAGTAAAGAATCCATAGTCTCACTGCTCGTATAGTAAACAATCCATAGTGTCACTGCTCATGCAGTACAGAATCCATAGTCTCACTGCTCGTACAGTAAAGAATCCATAGTCTCACTGCTCGTCCAGTACAGAATTCATAGTCTCACTGTCGTGCAGTACAGAATCCATAGTCTCACTGCGCACAGTAAATAATCCATAGTGTCACTGCTCATCCAGTAAAGAATCCATAGTCCCACTGCTCTTACAGTAAAGTATTTACTATATAATTGTGTAAGGCGTCTCTCGGTCACAGAAATCGCGTGCCAGACAGAGGCCGCTCATTGGTGCCCGCTGAAGGCTATGCAAATAGGTGCGCGAATTCAAAGTTCAAATTTCGCGCCAATTTGCAGCCCAGCGACAGCGGCGCGTTAACTCACGCGCGGCTGTCGCCGGGATACACGGGGCTGGCCGACAGTGGCTGAAGCGCGCGCGAGCCAGCCGGTCATCTCCCAGCTGGTGAGCCGCTGACCGGAGCTCAGCCGCGGCTACCTGTGGCACAGAGGTCCACGGCTCGCCAGCCGGGAGATGACCGGCTTATGCCGGTCATCTCCCGGCTGGCGAGCCGCGGACCTCTGTGTAGCAGTAGCCATGGCTGAGCTCCGGTCAGCTGCGAGCAAGCCGGAAGCGGTGGTTTCCTTTTGCGGCATTCAAACCGAGCGCCAAGCTGCAGTACTCTTATGATTGGTCGCTGCGGCGACCAATCAGAGAAGTAGCGCGGCTTGGCGCGTGGTTTGAATGTCTCTGAACACGGCGATCAATCAGAATAGCGGTGCTCGCCATGCCGCCATATTTGAAATTCAATGTGTGCAATCAGAGATGCGGCGCGCGGTTTGAATGCCTCTTCCCTGATTGGTCGCCGCGGTCAGCGGCGACCAATCAGAATAGTGTCGCGTTCCATGGCGCCATATGTGAAATACACTGAGCACATTGTATTTTAAATATGGCGCCAGGGCGAGTGCCGCTATTCTGATTGATCGGCGCTGAACGCGGCGACCAATCCGAGAAGCGGCATTCAAACTACTATTCTAGACTACCCGATGCTTTAGAATCAGGCCACCATCTAGTCCATAATATCAATGCTCTTACAGTAAAGTATCCAGTCTCAATACTCATACAGTAAAGAATCCATAGTCTCACTGCCGAACAGTAAAGAATCCATAGTCTCACTTCTCTTACAGTAAAGAATCCAGTCTCACTACTCGTACAGTAAAGAATCCATAGTCTCACTGCTCTTACAGTAAAGCATCCATAGTCTCACTGCTCTTACAGTAAAGCATCCATAGTCTCACTCCTCGTACAGTACAGAATCCATAGTGTCACTGCTCGTACAGTAAATAATCCATAGTCTCACTGCTCATCCAGTACAGAATCCATAGTCTCACTGCTCTTACAGTAAAGAATCCATAGTCTCACTGCTCGTCCAGTCCAGAATCCATAATCTCACTGCTCGTCCAGTCCAGAATCCATAGTCTCACTGCTCTTACAGTAAAGAATCCACAGTCTCACTGCTCTTACAGCACAGAATCCACAGTCTCACTGCTCGTACAGTAAAGAATCCATAGTCTCACTGCTCTTACAGTAAAGAATCCATAGTCTCACTGCTCGTCCAGTACAGAATCCATAGTCTCACTGCTCGTCCAGTAAAGAATCCATAGGCTCACTACTCGTACAGTAAAGAATCCACAGTCTCACTGCTCTTACAGCACAGAATCCACAGTCTCACTGCTCGTACAGTAAAGAATCCAGTCTCACTGCTCTTACAGTAAAGAATCCACAGTCTCACTGCTCTTACAGTAAAGAATCCAGTCTCACTGCTCATCCAGTACAGAATCCATAGTCTCACTGCCGTACAATAAAGGATCCATAGTATCACTGCTCTTACAGTAAAGTATCCATAGTCTCACTGCTCTTTCAGTAAAGAATCCAGTCTCACTGCTCTTACAGTAAAGAATCCACAGTCTCACTGCTCTTACAGTAAAGAATCCAGTCTCACTGCTCATCCAGTACAGAATCCATAGTCTCACTGCCGTACAATAAAGGATCCATAGTATCACTGCTCTTACAGTAAAGGATCCATAGTCTCACTGCTCTTTCAGTAAAGAATCCATAGTCTCACTGCTCTTACAGTAAAGAATCCATAGTCTCACTGCTCGTCCAGTACCGAATCCATAGTCTCACTGCTCGTCCAGTACAGTATCCATAGTCTCACTGCTCTTACAGTAAAGAATCCATAGTCTCACTGCTCTTACAGCACAGAATCCACAGTCTCACTGCTCGTACAGTAAAGAATCCACAGTCTCACTGCTCTTACAGTAACAAATCCAGTCTCACTGCTGTTACAGTAAAGAATCCATAGTCTCACTGCTCGTACAGTAAAGAATCCACAGTCTCACTGCTCGTACAGTAAAGAATCCACAGTCTCACTGCTCTTACAGTAAAGAATCCACAGTCTCTCTGCTCTTACAGTAAAGAATCCATAGTCTCCCTGCTCTTACAGTAAAGAATCCACAGTCTCACTGCTCGTACAGTAAAGAATCCACAGTCTCACTGCTCTTACAGTAAAGAATCCACAGTCTCTCTGCTCTTACAGTAAAGAATCCATAGTCTCCCTGCTCTTACAGTAAAGAATCCATAGTCTCCCTGCTCTTACAGTAAAGAATCCATAGTCCCAGTGCAATGAATTCAGGTATGAAGTGGATGCATGTACAGGAACTTTTTTTTCCCTTTTGCAACTAATAGCAGCACGTCTCCACTAGATGGCGCACAAGGCAAGATAACTGCAGACTGCAGCCTCATACAAGATCCAATGGGCAAACAGCAGAAAAGTTTTTTTTTTGCTCTTCACACAACTACGTATAATTGTTACATTTCTGCACACACACAGGGGCTACGAGTTGTAATTTTGAATTACATCATTCAGTTTACCATAAAATGTTCTGAACGAAAAAAAAGGAAAAATAAAAAATCGAAGTTCAGGTGAAATAACATGGAATTTTGCCGTTGTATTTTTTAATACATTTTTTATGGTGCTAATATGTTTCTCCGGGCCAGCTGAAATATAATTACAGTGATCCCAAATTTATATAGGTTTTTATTGTATTGGATGTTTACAGATGCAGCATACAATCTGTTTGTATTTTATTTTATATTACTAAATGTATTTATTATTTGATTCATTTTTATAATTTTTTTTATTATTAAACTTTTATTTTATAATATTATTTTTTAGGGGATTTGATTCTGTAATGGCTAGATTGCGTGTTGTATACACCACAGAGCGTCAGCTCCTGAGCCGCCTCATTCGCCCCCACCAGAGTAAACTACTTTTAACGTGTTTGTTTTTTCCCATTCTTTTTGGTCCCATGTGCCTGCTGTACCCTGCATTACTTCTGTACCATGGGTGTTGTAAGATGGCCGACATTCATGTACTATAGCGACTTATTGGCGCGCTGCCGCATATCTCTATTAGGAGATCAGTCAATATTGATCGCAGTATCTAGGGGGTTAACTGGCTGGGATCACATTAATCTCTGATCTGGGGCATTACATAAGGAGGAACATCTATATAATACTACTACCCTGTTTCCCCGAAAATAAGACACATCTTATATTAATTTTTGCTCCCAAAGATGCACCATGTCTTATTTCCAGGGGATGTCTTATTTGTCCATAAAGCAGAATCTACATTCATTGTTGAACAAAAAAAATTTTCATCCCCTTGTAGCCTCTCAATATGGTATCCCAATCAATCCCATTATTCCCATCATCCCCCAGTACAGGTATCCCCATCATTCCCATTATCCCCATCATCCAATACAGGTATCCCCATCAATCCCATCATCCCCCAATACAGGTATCCCCATCAATCCCATTATCCCCGTCATCCCCCAATACAGGTATCCCCATCAATCCCATCATCCCCCAATACAGGTATCCCCATCAATCCCATTATCCCCATCATCCCCCAATACAGGTATCCCCATCAATCCCATTATCCCCGTCATCCCCCAATACAGGTATCCATCAATCCCATCATCCCAATACAGTATCCCATCATTATCCCCGTCATCCCCAATACAGGTATCCCCATCAATCCCATTATCCCCCAATACAGGTATCCCCATCAATCCCATTTCATCCCCAATACAGGTATCCCCATAAATTTCCCATTATCCCCAATACAGGTATCCCCATCAATCCCATTATCCCCAATACAGGTATCCCCATCAATCCCATTATCCCCAATACAGGTATCCCCATAATCCCATTATCCCCAATACAGGTATCCCCATCAATCCCATTATCCCCAATACAGGTATCCCCATCAATCCCATTATCCCCAATACAGGTATCCCCATCAATCCCATTATCCCCAATACGGTATCCCCATCAATCCCATTATCCCCCAATACGGGTATCCCATTAATCCCATCATTCCCCAATACAGTATACCCATCAATCCCATTATCCCCCAATACGGGTATCCCCATCAATAGCACATTCTCCAATACAGTATACCCATCAATTCCATCATTCCCCAATACAGTATCCCCATCATCCCCCAATACAAGTAACCCCATCAATTTCATTATTCCCCAATACGGGTAACCCCATCAATCCCCAATAGGGATATCCCCATCATCCCCCAATAAGGTATCCCCATGAATCCCAGTACAGTATGCCTATCAATCCCATTATCTCCCAATACGGGTTTAGGTTTAGTATCTTCTGATTTTCATCCCGTTTTATTTCATAGCTGTTTCTGCATATTTGTACACTGGCTCTCCTGTAATATCTTTTGTATTCTTGTAAACACTGCCAATTCTTTCAGCCTAAGGCTGCGTTCACACATTGCGTATTTTGCTCGCACTTTTTTATGCGCGCTTTTCAAAATACGCAATGTGTTTTGTGTCTGCCAGCCAAGTGAATGTGAAATTCACTTTGCCGTGCAGACAGTGCGTAAAAATACGCAGTGCTTTTTATGGGAGAAAGAGCAGCTCCGTAAAGAATTGAGATGTCAATTCTTTATGCAGCTGCTCCTGTGTTTTCTGTGTGTCACAGAGGGGAGGAAGAATCCTGCTTCCTCCTCCCCTGTGTAATGAGGCCAAGCGAGGTGTCTTCTACCAGGACCTGCCTTGATGTCAGAGGGGCGTTCCCGGCGCTGATTGGGTGCTCGCGGTCATGCGATACATAACACATGACTGCGAGCGGCCAATCAGCGCCGGGTACGCCCCTCTGACGTCACTGCAGGATCTTGCAGGACACAGATCTCCTGGCACCGGACAGCGGGAAAAGACGTCGGACAGGTGAAGTATTGATTCTTTTTTATTTTTCATACACTTGCTTTTGTTTAATTTAGATTTCGCAGTGTATATTAATACACTGTGAAATCTAATGGGGCTGTCACAGTGAGAGGGAAAGGAGGAAGCAGGATCTTCCTCCCCTCTGTGACATCACTGCGCTTTCTGGGGTAAAGAAAGCGCAGTGTGTGAAAGCCCCTGCGTATTTTGTTGCGCTTTTTTTGCGCGGCTGAAAAGCCACGCAAAAAAGCGCAGCAAAATACGCAAATGTGTGAACGCAGCCTAAGTTATAAAAATTTGCTTAGCTTCGTTCTTCTTGTCCTATGAGCGAACCGCCGTGTTCTCCACACTGTTATCACTTTACCAAACGGTAAGAGATCGGTGGTGGCAGCATCATTTCCATATGTATGTGGTGTTGTGGACCTGAGGGTAGCTGGGTTGAGGTATATATATGTTCCGTGCAGGAACCGGTGATATATATACACATCCCATCACATCCTGTGCCACAATAGTCAACATAAATTAGAGAAGCTGCGCTCCTTTATTTATCCTGTCAATACTCTGATTGGCCAGCAGGATAAGGGGGTGCCAGAGAGCTGCAAGGTCCAGACTATGCGACAGCCTGTGATTTGCCCGCAGTTACTGGCCTGTGATTGGCCGGCTGAGGGCACCATACATCTACAACACCTGAAGCAGGCAGATGACAGCGGTGCTGGAATACATGCATCGGAGGACAGTGGCACAATGGTGGGGATGAGTCCCAGCTTCATACCCCGGTCCTCTGATCGGCGGGCATGCAGTCCGACAAAAAATTGGTATGTCTTACTTTTGGGGGTGCCTTATATTCAGCAGCATAGCAAATCCCCCTAGTACGTCTTACTTTCGGACAATGTCCTATTTTTCAGGGAAACACGGTAGATGGGGACCTGATGCTGTCGCATCAGGAGGGCGGTGATGTCACGATGGGGGGGCGGCCTCTGTGGGCGTGACCATCTCTCCCCCTCCCATGTGCTGTCTACCCTCTATTTTGTTCTGTCTCGTCCTGGTGCTGTCTTTTCCTCTCTGTACACTCTCCTTTGACTGTCTCCCCTTGTGCACTCTCTTCCCCTGTGTTCTCACTTTCCTCTGTTCTCTCCCCCGTGCTGTCTCTTCCCGTGAGCTCTCTCTTCCCCATGATCTCTCCCTCATGCGCGCTCTTCAGTGTTCTCTCTCCCCCTGAGTTCTCTCTTCCCCATGCTCTTTCCCTCTCTTGTGCACTCTCTTCCCCGTGTTCTCCCTCTCCTTGTTCTGTTTCTCTTCCCCATGTTCTTTCTCCCTCTGTGCTTTCTCTCTCCCACTGTGCTGTCTTTCCCTGTGTGCTCTCTTCCCCTGTGCCGTCTCTCCCTCGTGCGCTCACACTTACCCTGAGCCGTCTCTCTTCCCGTGTTCTCTCTCTCCCCCTCTGCTCTCTCTTCCCCATGTTGTCTCTCTCCCCTGTGCTGTCTCTCTTCATGCACTCTCTCTCCATGTTCTCTCCCTGTGCGCTCTTTTCCCCATGCTCTCTCTTCCCTGTGTTCTCTCTCTCTCCTTGTGCGTCTCTCTTCCGCATGTTCTCTCTCCCTGTGCACTCTTTTTTCCCCCATGTTCTCTCTCTACCCTTCTGTCTGTCTTCCCCATATTCGTTCTCTCTTCCCCATGTTCTCTCTCTACCATCTGTGCGCTCTCTATTCCCCATGTTCTCTCTCTACCCTTGTGCTGAATCTCCTCCTGTGTTTTCTCTCTCTCCTCCTGTGTTCTCTCTCTACCATCTGTGCGCTCTCTATTCCCCATGTTCTCTCTCTACCCTTGTGCTGAATCTCCTCCTGTGTTTTCTCTCTTTTCCCCATGTTCTCTCTCTCCTCCTGTGTTCTCTCTCTACCATCTGTGCGCACTCTAGTCCCCATGTTCTCTCTCTACCCTTGTGCTGAATCTCTCTCCCCATGTTCTCTCTCTACCATCTGTGCGCACTCTAGTCCCCATGTTCTCTCTCTACCCTTGTGCTGAATCTCTCTCCCCATGTTCTCTCTCTCCTCCTGTGTTCTCTCTCTACCATCTGTGCGCTCTCTATTCCCCATGTTCTCTCTCTACCCTTGTGCTGAATCTCCTCCTGTGTTTTCTCTCTCTTCCCCATGTTCTCTCTCTCCTCCTGTGTTCTCTCTCTACCATCTGTGCGCACTCTAGTCCCCATGTTCTCTCTCTACCCTTGTGCTGAATCTCTCTCCCCATGTTCTCTCTCTCCTCCTGTGTTCTCTCTCTACCATCTGTGCGCACTCTAGTCCCCATGTTCTCTCTCTACCCTTGTGCTGAATCTCTCTCCCCATGTTCTCTCTCTCCTCCTGTGTTCTCTCTCTACCATCTGTGCGCTCTCTATTCCCCATGTTCTCTCTCTACCCTTGTGCTGAATCTCCTCCTGTGTTTTCTCTCTCTTCCCCATGTTCTCTCTCTCCTCCTGTGTTCTCTCTCTACCATCTGTGCGCACTCTAGTCCCCATGTTCTCTCTCTACCCTTGTGCTGAATCTCTCTCCTCCTGTGTTTTCTCTCTCTTCCCCATGTTCTCTCTCTCCTCCTGTGTTCTCTCTCTACCATCTGTGCGCTCTCTATTCCCCATGTTCTCTCTCTACCCTTGTGCTGAATCTCTCTCCTCCTGTGTTTTCTCTCCTACATATATCCTCCGCACAAAGTCTGGCCATATTATCATCACCAGCTATATTCACCTGATACCACTGCTCTCCTCTCCGTCATCTCCAGTCACGCCGGCCTCCAAAACATGTCCAAACACCTCTCCACAAACCCACCAATCACAGAGCCCCATACTTTCTTCCAACCAACCATGGCATAACCATTTACTTTACAACCAATCATAACACAACATACATTCTGTTCCCCAATCGCGTTTCACCCGCCTTTATCAACGCGGCCAATGAAATGAAGGCAGCTCTGAGCGCGTCTCCCTGTGCGTTCCAGACGTCAGCCGCGCGCATTCTTCTGCGTTCCAGACGTCCGCCGCGCGCATTCTTCTGCGTTCCAGGTGTCGGGGCCGCGCACGCCCGGGGCTCTCAGGTGTGTTTGGAGCGTCGGGGACGCGCTTTCGGCTGAGAGTTTCGATTCCGGCTGTTCAGAGAACATAAAGCGGAGAACGGGGTGAGTAACACCGAATACCGGGATATTAGAACAGATAGAACACGTGATAGTGATACCGTAGGTGGTGTTGGTGGGGGGGAAGGGGCATAAGCGCACGAGTGACTGGAATCAGCCGGAATTTATTTTATTACAAAATGGAACATTTTTACCTCAGATTAAAAAAATAAAACTTAGTTTGTAAAAACTGCCATTAAATCAGTGTCCCTTCAGAAGTGGTCGGTTGCTATGGTTAGGCTTCACACTTCAGAAGTGGTCGGTTGCTATGGTTACGGTTCACACTTCGAGTGTTGTGCTATGGTTACGGCTTCACCTTCAGAAGTGGTCGGTTGCTATGGTTACGTAAAGTGTGTAAAGTGTAAGGAGTCCTTTTTGCCTTATCCTTGCGGCGTAGTCAGGTCATGTGACTTTATTTGCTGCAAAATGTCTTCATTTTATGGCAATTTTATGGTCGTGCAGGTAAAATAACCCTACAAACCGTGGCTAGGTTCCCACAGTGCGGCTATAACCGCAACCAGATAGCAAGATGATGTCATTCTGGCCTCATTGATGGGAAGTAAAAGCAGTTTAATGGTTACCAGCCTGCGAGACATTAGGAGGATCCACCCGGGCACTCGTTATCCGCCATATAGAGTGCGGGCAAAGGAAAGTCCTCACATCCGCCCTGTGCTGGGGCCCCATAACAGGACCTGCGTGATGACATCCTGCTGAGGTTTACCCACCACCATCCACCAAGACGTGTGAATTCTAAAATATTTAAAAAAAAAAAAAATTAACAATTCTCTGTTTTTATATATTTTTTTTTTTTGCAAGAAAACCCATAAAACACAAAAAAACCACAGACATTTGAAAAGTCCCATAGACTATGACAGGTGAATGTTTTATCTATGAAAAATACAAAATAAAGCATTAGAGTCTCCTGTTTCTGCCTCATTGTTTGCACCTGACGCCTTCATACTAATGAACTCTGAGAATTATCCAGGATTTAGTGACTAGAAGAAGGAGGCGCTATGGGGATGAGGATCAAGGTGCTGGAGTAATATGTTTCTTTGGTCCTTGCAGTAGACAGACGTGTGGCGAATAGGAGGGGACTACATTGACTTGTAGTTTATAAGTTCAGTGGGGAAGGGGGGGGGCACAGAGCAACTTTAAGAGACTCTATCAGCAGTTTTTTTTTGTATGTCAGCTGAGGATAGCATGATGTAGGGGTTAAACAACAAAAGGCAATCGTGTATCTCTTCTCAGTGTGTGTTATTGTTTATGTAATGGAAAGGCTTTATCACCTGGTGATTATCATTACTGATCTACAAAGTCACGCGCATAGCAGTCTGACATGCCCCCTGCTGTTACTTACACCTCACTGTCAATGTACAATCTCTATTGAGAGCCTGGTGTGGATAGGGGCAGCTCTCTGTCTATAGACATTGTACATAGAGAACCTGGTGTGGGCGGGAGCAGCTCTCTGTCTATAGACATTGTACATACAGAGCCCGGTGTGGATAGGGGCAGCTCTCTGTCTATAGACATTGTACAGAGAGAACCTGGTGTGGGCAGGAGCAGCCCTCGATAGACAGTGTACATACAGAGCCTGGTGTTGGCGGGGGCAGCTCTCTGTCTATAGACATTGTGTACATTACAGAGCCGGGTGTGGGCGGGGGCAGCTCTCTGTCTATAGACATTGTACATGGAGAGCCTGGTGTGAATAGGGGCAGCTCTCTGTCTATAGACATTGTATATACAGAGCCTGGTATGGGCGGGGGCAGTTCTCCCAGCTCAGCTTTATTATTAGAATAAATACTCTGATAGGAACGTGTCAGAATGGCTGCAGGCTGTAATCTAAAGGCACCGTCACACGCAAAGACATCGTGAATGACATCGTTCATACGTTACGGATTTGGAGGCGTAGAAACTATGTCGTTACAATGTCTTTGCGTGTGACATCTAACGATTTCTCCAAGTTGTTTGGAGATCGGTTGATCGCAGGTTGGAGAACCTGTTCCAATCTGACGATCAACGATGTAACAACCTGCAGGATCGTGATGTGTGACACCGCGATGAATGATCTCCCAGCGGCACAGCCTATGCTGAGAGATGGTAACCATCGTACACATTGGGTTACTAAGTGCCGCGCGGCATTTAGTAACCCGATGTTTACTTTGGTTACCAGTGTTCTCATTGGTCCTGATCGCTGGTGAATCTGCCTGTGTGACAGCTCTCCAGGATCTGAACGATGTTGTTAGCTGTTACGCGTGCATGAGATCACTAACAACATCGTTCATGAGATTGAAGCGTGTGACGGTACCTTAAGTGATACATCGTTGAATCCAGGGTCTCTTTGCCTACAACATGCTGATTTCAGATGAGGTAGCAAAAACCTGCTGACAGATTCCTTTTAAAGGATTCCCGTATGATTGTTTCTAATGGAAATTCCATATTGTGGTGTCCTATAAAAAGTAACTGCACTGACCTATAAATGCTGACGTTTTGGAGGGGCTTCACTAGCCCTACCCCTTCTACGCCCTTTAGGAGCGGCTTAGAAAACATCATATAGCATACCATTGCCTTGTACATGAAAGCTACAGAGGTTCTGTAATATTTCCCTGTGCAGTTTCCCACATACACCAGAGTAAAGTATTGGCGTATATCTGAATTATGTCTTTATTCAGTGTTATTGCAGTGGGTGCAGGGCTGTGACCCTCAGTTATCATCGGTCCACTGAATACAATCTTTCACAAGGCTGCATGAAAGAATCAATCAGTTGGAGGGGGTGATCTACAATAAGTGAGAGTCTGCTTTCTTTTTCTGAGAAGCCACATAACTAAGGTCCATTGTTTAGTATTACCGTGGAGTCCAGGAGAGCGGAATTGGTGCCATATTGTTGTCACTTTACAGGAGACCCCTGATGCTCATGCTTTCTGGCTTATCAATGTCTCTATTTCAGGTGTGAGAATGGTGGATAATGGTCCCTATCCGAGCGATGGGGAGAGCCGAGCACCGAGGAAGCACAGATACGAGCAGCGCAGCAGTCATCCCAGCACACGTGACCATCACTCCAGCACTCAGAATGGATATACCGGGGAGAGGAATCCTAGCCGGGACCACCACGAGCGTAGCCAGAACCGGCCCAGGGAAAGAGACGAGCCTCACGGAGAAAGGAGGCAACACAGGCATCGGGAGGACAGGAGTCGGGGCCACCATCAGGACAGGGAGAGGTACCATGGGGACCAGGAGCCGAAGAGGAGCAGAGACCGGCACTATGATGACGGAGGACACAGCAGATATGACACAGATAGGAACCGCTACGAGATAGAGACGGTTATTACAGAGAGAGGAGCCCCAGCAGATATGAGGAACGACACAATCGCCACAAAGAGAGGAGCCACAACCGACCGGAGGAGCGCGAACCACACCAAGAGAGCTATGTGCAAAGTATAGACCGACATGGACTGTCTACGAGCAAAAAAGAGCCAGAACATTACTACCCTGAGAGGTGAGTGCAAAAGACTCTCGAGTACCACAACTTCAGAAGGCAGGGATATAGCAGTTGTATACTTTTATATACTGGCAATATTATGATAGTTATATTCTAGTACATAGGGGCAGTATTATAGTAATTACATTCTTGCACATGGGAGCGGTATTATAGTAGTTCTATTCTTGTACATGGGAGCGGTATTATAGTAGTTATATTCTTGTACATAGGCAGTATTATAGTACTTATATTCTTGTATATAGAGGCAGTATTATAGTTATTATATTCTTGTATATAGGGGCAATATTATAGTTAGATTATATTTATATTACAATAGGGCAGTATTATATAGTTATATTCTGTACATAGGAGCAGTATTATAGTAGTTATATTCTTGTACATAGGAGCAGTATTATAATAGTTATATTCTTTACATAGGAGCAGTATTATAGTAGTTATATTCTTGTACACAGGAGCAGTATTATATATTATATTCTTGTACTTAGCGGTGGTATTATAGTAGTTATATTCTTGTACATGGGAGCGGTATTATAGTAGTTATATTCTTGTACATAGGCAGTATTATAGTACTTATATTCTTGTATATAGAGGCAGTATTATAGTTATTATATTCTTGTATATAGGGGCAATATTATAGTAGTTATATTCTTGTACATAGGGGCAGTATTATAATAGTTATATTCCTGTACATAGGAGCAGTATTATAGTAGTTATATTCTTGTACATAGGAGCAGTATTATAATAGTTATATTCTTGTACATAGGAGCAGTATTATAGTAGTTATATTCTTGTACATAGGAGCAGTATTATAGTAGTTATATTCTTGTACTTAGTTGGTATTATAGTAGTTATATTCTTGTACTTGATTGCAGTATTATAGTAGTTATATTCTTGTACTTAGAGTTGTGAGTATTTTAATTATAGTAGTTATACCTGTACGTAGGGAGCAGTATAATTATTGCACGTCCCCTTTCCTTACATTTATTTGTTCATCCATCTTTGTGATTTCTTCTGTGTCCCTCAAAAGGCCCAGTCACACACACATATCTGTGCAGAGATTGTTTGCAGATCTTTGGTTGCAGTGAAATCATGGACACATTGTTCCATTTTGTGGCTGTGTACAAATGTAACAATGTGTCCATGATTTCACTGCAACCAGAGATCTGTGAACAATCTCTGCACAATTATCTGTGTGTGTAACTGTGCCTTTATGGTTCCTGAACCTTCTTACTGTTTCCCCCTAGGTCTTTTTCTCCATACAGTGCTGAGCGCCATGAATTGGAATATTATGAAGCTGAGAGAGAAGGCGGCATCTTGGATTGTCATAAGTGTAAATACCTGTGCACTGGGCGAGGTGAGTTACCGGTAGTGTCACATTGTGGTTAACACTTTTCATCCTGGGGTTCCAATTTCTATTATAAAATAGTATAATAAATGGTCAAGTGGTATTTGTTCTGATACTGACCTTCCATTATATCTCATACTTAGCTCACATCCAGAACTGCAGATGTATTCTCATTGCTTTCACATATTTCTATTTAGTGGCATCTATCATTCAATCGACTGTATACTCTACTACTTAGATGTGTTCCTATAATATATTAATAATGCAGTGCTTCCTAGTTGTCTTTAGTTACACTGGGTCGGCACATAGTTTGGAGACCCTATGTCCCCCACCAGGCATCTCAGCAGCAAATGCTCGGTACATATACAGTCTAATAGGCTCTGAGAGCTTATAGGAAAAAAAAGAAATTTTTAAGGGCAGCTTCGGTTGTGACTGGAGCATATTTCATCCTATAAAATAAGATGTCTTCAATGCATTTAAAGAAAAATTCCTGTCCCTCCTGCCCCTCCAGACCAGAATCTGTATACATTGTAGATACCATTCCGGAAGCCAAACCTGGAGGACCTCTGTCCTCCTAAAGTGGCTTTTCCTGTTCTTCACGCTGAGATGATTGTTTTTTCCAATATAAGACTGTACAAAGAGGCAGGACTGAGTAGAACGTAGCCCGGCCCGGGCGTCTGCCCCGCTGCTCTCCGCTCTCTTTCTTCTCCATTGTTCTTCTAATGAAATAAGAGGAAATTTCCAGGAGCACGGATACAGCTCCCTCCTTATTGAATGTCCTGAATATGCAAATAATGCCCAGATTCCTTCATCTGATGACATCATTACACCTGTATTTTCACATAATGACATCAATGAACCCTTCACATTGACGTCCACTTGTCTGTTCTGTGCAGTTATGACATATTGACATAAAAATGTTATATCTGGATTAAAATGTAGTTCAATATCTGCCTAATCTTCTGCATGTGAACAGACCCTTAAAGACATCATCCAGTTAATAATGGATTTGGATTGATGATGCGTTGAGTTGTTGCAAATGGAGTTGCAGGACCCAGTACATCACTTATCTGTGACTGCCTGGACAGCCCTAGGACAGCTACCCGACATCCACAGCTCCGACCAGACATCCACAGCTCCGACCAGACATGCACAGCTCGACCAGACATGCACAGCTCCGACCAGACATGCACAGCTCCGACCAGACATGCACAGCTCCGACCAGACATGCACAGCTCCGACCAGACATGCACAGCTCCGACCAGACATGCACAGCTCCGACCAGACATGCACAGCTCCGACCAGACATGCACAGCTCCGACCAGACATGCACAGCTCCGACCAGACATGCACAGCTCCGACCAGACATGCACAGCTCCGACCAGACATGCACAGCTCGTGTCTGACATGCACAGCTCGTGTCTGACATCCACAGCTCGTGTCTGACATCCAC
This sequence comes from Allobates femoralis, assembly GCA_033576535.1. NCBI lineage: Eukaryota > Metazoa > Chordata > Amphibia > Anura > Aromobatidae > Allobates > Allobates femoralis. The sequence goes on along the minus strand of JARQOC010000010.1, from coordinate 107,227,692 downwards.
AGCTCGTGTCTGACATCCACAGCTCGTGTCTGACATCCACAGCTCGTGTCTGACATCCACAGCTCGTGTCTGACATCCACAGCTCGTGTCTGACATCCACAGCTCGTGTCTGACATCCATCAACCCTATCTGACATCCACAGCTCGTGTCTGACATCCACAGCTCGTGTCTGACATCCATCCAACCCCTATCTGACATCCACAGCTCGTGTCTGACATCCATCCAACCCCTATCTGACATCCACAGCTCGTGTTCTGACATCTATCCAACCCCTATCTGACATCCACAGCTCGTGTCTGACATCCATCCAACCCCTATCTGACATCCACAGCTCGTGTCTGACATCCATCCAACCCCTATCTGACATCCACAGCTCGTGTCTGACATCCATCCAACCCTATCTGACATCCACAGCTCGTGTCTGACATCCATCCAACCCCTATCTGACATCCACAGCTCGTGTCTGACATCCATCCAACCCTATCTGACATCCACAGCTCGTGTCTGACATCCATCCAACCCCTATCTGACATCCACAGCTCGTGTCTGACATCCATCCAACCCCTATCTGACATCCACAGCTCGTGTCTGACATCCATCCAACCCCTATCTGACATCCACAGCTCGTGTCTGACATCCATCCAACCCCTATTCTGACATCCACAGCTCGTGTCCGACATCCATCCAACCCCTATCTGACATCCACAGCTCCTGTCCGACATCCATCCAACCCTATCTGACATCCACAGCTCCTGTCCGACATCCACAGCTCCTGTCCGACATCCACAGCTCCTGTCCGACATCCACAGCTCCTGTCCGACATCCACAGCTCCTGTCCGACATCCACAGCTCCTGTCCGACATCCACAGCTCCTGTCCGACATCCACAGCTCCTACCCGGCTTCATCAGCTCGTATCGGACACCCACAGCTCGTACCAGACGCCCACAACTCGTGCCCGGCATTCACAGCTCATTTTTTGATTAGCCTACCTGGCACAAAGTCACTTGTCCAAAAGAAGAACTGCAGATAAGGAAGTTCCCAAGGCTTCCGTCCAGCGCCAATGGCTACTAATGTGGCTGATGGACCAGGGACCTGCAAATCAATTTGCACCATCTCTAGTGATATAATTGCTGGGGGATCCCGCCTCAGGGACAGGGGGTCCAAAGTCTTCTATGTGAATGGAGCAGTACTCAGCATGTGTGAGCAATAGTGATGAGTGTGTACTACCATGTTCAGCTGCTCGGTGCTCATAACAGTCGGCCGCTCACATAGTGCAACTCGAGTACCCAAGTATAATGGAAGTCAATGGGAAGATCTCTGGTAAAATGTTTGTTTCCGTTTGACTTCCATTATTCTGGGTGCACGAGTTGCACCTGTCCCAAGGGTTCGACTGCTCGTTACAAGTACCGAGCACCTGAGCATGTGCCTGCCCATCACTAGTGACCAATGCATTATTGACTGTCTATAGAAGTGTTTGTCGCAGATGTTCGGCTCCAGTCATGTACAAGTCATGGATCTCGATGAGTTCACGTGTTTTCAACTGGCAGAGAAGAGCCTAAACCGCTCTGTCATCGACTGACTCCATTCATAACAAAAAGACATGGCAGTGACATTCCAGCTGCTTTATCCCCAACATTATCTGTTGGGAGGCCCCCATACACATCTGATGATTGGTGGTTCAGATGGCTGATGTTACATTTAATGTCTTGATATCTCCGTGTAGACTTTGAGCCTCCTTTTTAAGGATCAGTCGTGGTCTGAGGTGCGGGAACCCCTGGGATTATACATATATCCTCTCTCCTCTTGTGCATGTACCGATTAGCCCCATATTCCCCTGTATATTAACAGATGTCAAAACATTGTCCTTTAATATAAAAATGTTCCTATTTTTAATCATGCAGTCAAACTGTTGCAGTTTTCTATATAATCAGCCACCTCAAATAATCAGCTCTTAAAAAATGTTAAAAAGAATGCACAATGTCCAGTCTACGTGGGCTTCTTTTAACTGTTCCAAAAGCCACGAAGCGGCTAACAAAAGTGACCCAACCGTTCTTCGATCGGAAGGTGCTCAGTACTTCATTTACACGGTTAACAAAAAACAAAGACACTAGCGGTAAAGTGACCAAACGGGCGGCAAAGCAGACGCTTCAGGAAAAACACTGCCGTGTGCACAGACCCTAAAGGAGGGAGTCATGAACCCCCGCGTTTTACATGCCAGTCTTGATTCATATTGCACTAAATCCATTAGGCGGCGGGCAAACCTAAATTAATTTGGTGCTTCTTTCAGCTGCAGAAATGTCATCTAGTCATGGAAGGGAGTACCGTTCTGCATCAATTTATGCCATTTTGTTGCATAAATTGTAATAAATATGTTGGGCATCGCTCAGCCGAGTCCCCTTTGGAAAGCTCCGCATGAAAAAACTGAGTTGCACAAAAATGTCGCCATGTTTCAATAGTTTTTGCGTCCGATTTCTGATCACGTGCTGATGACGGCTCACCCGCGGTATGGTAGATAGTGGGACCCATCGTGGCTTTGTTTATGTGGGACGTTTCCACCAAGTGTTCGCCTTACACCTGTGTTTGCAGATTCTTGAGAATGGCTGCATGTGTACCTGCAACTCCCAGCATGCTGATGTCTTTACTGTTTCTGTCTTTTCCTTTCTTACTGTGTGTTTATAACTCATTGATCTTTCTTCTTTCCAGGACTTTGCACCTTGAGTCGGCCTTAGCTTATTACGTCTCCTCTGGTATTTTTATTTGCATATTAACACTCTTAATTGCGTCTTGTAAATTGTGAAAATATCACCCTGAGACAAGATAAGGCAGTGCATTACTATCAATGATTTCCAACCTCTGTAGGTGGAAATCTATAAATCCCATCATTTGTCAGGTTATTATGAGAGTTGTCATATTCAACAGCAGAGAGCCACAGGGTTGTCAGTTTCTGTTAAGAGGGGTCTGAATGCTGCACCCCCCAACAAATGCAGGAAAGGAAATGTGATTTTAAAGGCTATGTCCATTTTATTTTGAGTTGTAAAAGTCATTTTTCTCCATTCAAATTTACACATGTACATACAGACCACATATTAGTTTAATTAAAGGGGTGTTCCAGAAATGTCAACCTATTGGCTACCCATATCACAGGTGATAAGTGCCTGATCGCAGGGGGCCCCCCACCACAATCAGGAGTACAGGGGTCAAGTGTGGTTTGGATTGGTGACTGCACATGTGCAGTACTCTCCATTCACAGTCCAATAGACTGAAGAAGACTGTCCCAGTGGTCGGGTCCACAGTAATCAGACACTTATTGCCTATCCTATAGGTAGATGATAAGTGGTGACACTTGTAACAACCCTTAAACAATGACCCGTCATCATGTCAACAATGGGCAGTTTTTGCTCTTATTTTATTCCTGCTGCTCAACTGAGCAATCCATATTTATACTTATAAATACATTATACAAATCCAGATATATGGGTTTTCTTATTTTGTCCTAATCTTTGCAGTCTCTACCAAGGGGGTGTGTCTCACCACATTCCTCAGGGGTGTGGCATACCACATTCCTTGGGGACGTAACTCACAAGTCATCAATGTGCATGGCTCACCACATTCCTCGAAGGTGTGACTCGCCATATTCTTCACAGCATGGCTCATCGCAGTCATCAGGGGCATGCTCACTATAGTCATCGGGGTGCATGGCTCGCCACATACTCTGGAAGTAATGTCTGTATAAAATATGTAAAAAAGCCAATAAGCCAGCACTGCCTGTGGTTAGCACGCAATACAAAAAGTGCATATGCACATATTCATTTCTAGCTGTACTTTAAACTTAGGCATTTAGCAAACAATTGATCAATTCTTTGAGCTACCCCGCCATGTCACGGCATTCTCAGATGGGGCAATCCTACTCTACGTTTATTTTTATATACGCTGTGCTATTACAGCCTCCTGAATGCATTAAAAGCAGAACCATAATTAATGCACACATGCCTGAAGCATTTCTGAACTACTCCCACGGCGCCAGAAAAGGGCAGCGCAGATAAACGTGCCATTACGGCCTCCTGAATGCATTAAAAGCAGAACCATTATTAATGCACACGAGCCTGAAGCATTTCTGAACTACTCCTACGGTGCCAGAAAAGCAGCGCAGATAAAGGCAGACCTCGTCCGGACATGACATCCAGACATTATCAGATCTGACCCCCAAACTGCCAGACCAACAGCCATGGATGATGGTAGAACAGGCCCAAACACATGTGCAGCAATCAAGCAGAGCCTATGGGCAGGGTGTGGGCGCTGCATGTGTGTATAGCGGCCTAGATCAATCACATTAAAGACAGATAGAATGGCATGCATAACCAAGAGCGCACGGCAAAAAGTGGTGGTCAATCACAAACCAATAACAAATTAAAATGCAAAGAAGCCAGCGCTGCCTGTGGTTAGCATGCAATACAAAAAGTGCATGTGCACATATTAATTTCTAGCTGTATTTTAAACTGAGACATTTAGCAAACAATTGATCAATTCTTTCAGCTACCCCGCCACGTCACGGCATTCTCAGATGGGGCAGTCCTACTCTACATTTTTTTATACATACTGTGCTATTACGGCCTCCTGAATGCATTAAAAGCAGAACCATATTAAATGCACACGAGCCTGAAGCATTTCTGAACTACTCCCAAGGCGCCAGAAAAGGTCTGCCTTTATCTGTGCTGTCTCAGTTTAAAGTACAGTTAGAAATTAATATGTGCATATGCACTTTTTGTATTGCGTGCTAACCACAGGCAGCGCAGGGTTCTTGGCTTTTTTATAATGTCTGTATACTCTTAGATTCTGTGATCTCCAGCTTTAATGTCTGTATACTCTTATATTCTGTGATCCTCGGCTGTAATGTCTGTATACTCTTATATTCTGTGATCCTCGGCTGTAATGTCTGTATACTCTTATATTCTGTGATCCCCAGCTGTAATGTCTGTATACTCTTATATTCTGTGATCCCCAGCTGTAATGTCTGTATTCTCTTATATTCTGTGATCCTCGGCTGTAATGTCTGTATACTCTTATATTCTGTGATCCCCGGCTGTAATGTCTGTATGCTCTTATATTATGTTATCTCCGGATGTAATGTCTGTATACTCTTATATTCTGTGATCTCTGGCTGTAATGTCTGTATACTCTTACTTCCTCCCCCTGCCCAGAAGCTGTGGTATATCCCACCTGTTCCTGTGTGGTTGGACACATCCATTACACAGGGGCACATATATAAGAATTTCGGGACAGGAACATTGCTTTTTAAACACATCCAATTGTGGAACTTATTATTATTATTATAAGATCTATTAATTGAAATGTACAATTGTTTGTGGCACAAAACCATTAAGGAAACCTTGATCTCCCGGAACAGACCCATCACCAGTTTTACATAGTTGTCTAATGATGACAAGCCCTTCACTGGCTCCCTACTTCCCAGAGATCCAAGTTCAAACCCTAACCCTGACCTATAAAGCCATCCACAACCTGTCCCCTCCATACATCTCTGACCTGGTCTCCCGATACCTCCCCTCACGCAATCTGCGCTCCTCTCAAGAGCTCCTTCTCTTCTCCTCTTGCATCTCCACCTCCCACAACCGCATACAAGATTTCTCCTGTGCATCGGCCATACTCTGGAACTCTCTCCCCCAACACATCAGACACTCCCCTACCCTGGGAACCTTCAAGAAAAACCTGAAGACCCACCTCTTCCTTCAAGCCTACAACCCACACTGAGACCTAATCTGCTACACCATCTCACCCCTCCCCCTCCTACTGTCTCCCACCCATCCCCTATAGACTGTGAGCCCTCGAGGACATGATCCTCTGCCCTACTGTACCTGTATGATTCAATTGTCGTCATTTTACGTTCTTGTTCTTGTCTGCCCTTATGCATGTAAAGCGCCATGGAACTAATGGCGCTATATAACTATATAATAATTAATACTAATCATAATAATGGTGAAAGCTATTTAAAGAGTCTCCTCCACCATGTGCAAAAATCTGGTAAGTGTAGCAGTAAAAGGTGGCAATGGCGATGATTGCTGATGTCCCTCACAACCTGCATCATTAATCAGACTTTTGTCCCATCCTGGTGGAGACGCTTGTCACCTGTCATATTATGATCCGTCTTAACCCTCTAATGTCTCCGTGTGCTCTCCATCTTTTCAGCTTGCTGTCAGCTGGTGGAAGTTCTGCTGAACATGCTGATCCTGATCTGCTGCTCCGTGTCCTACAGCTCCACAGGGGGCTTCACTGGCATCACTAACATGGGAGGAATTTATTATTACCAGTTTGGGGGGCCTACAGTGGGTTTAGTGGTGCAGATGGGGAGAAGGCTCAGCAGTTAGATGTCCAGTTTTACAATCTGAAGCTTCCCACAGTCACAGCTTCCATGGCCTTCGGTGGCGCTCTCATGACCTTCAGTTGCCTTATGGTCCTCCTCGGTGTTCTCCGGGTCCCATGGCGCTGGCCTGTGTGCCTATTGGTGGAGTGCGTGTTAGACATCGCCATTGCTGTGGGCTACATGCCCGCTCTTTATTTCTACTTCAAGCGTCTGCAGGATGCTTACAATACTCAGGTGTGCAAAGACCGGGAGGCGCTGTACAGCAGCAAAGGCTACCAAGGCTTCACCTGCGCCTTACATGGGGCTGACATCGCGGCCGCCCTCTTTGCGTGCATGGCCATCATTGCCTTCTTCATGAGCGCTTTTCTGGCCATTAAGGGTTTCCGAACTGTTCGCCTACAGAAAAAGAAGCCAGTTAACACCATCGAATTCTAACCCGTACCCATTAGTCTCTTCCAGGCATTATGTACATAAATGTAACTTGGTTTATACTGTCTGTTGCCAATTTTGTTTTTTTATTTTTTTGATATTTGTATAAAATAAAAAACCTTCTTTATCAAAGCATTAAAATGATTATTAATAAAAAATGTGAAAAGGGCAATTTAAAGATCGTTGTCATTATGCAGCTCTGGCCCCTCACAATGATTGTAGGGTTTCCATTGATTGTACTGTGATTCGACCTCCTCCACTTCCATTGCATATTTAGTTTATTAGCAAAGTTTACAAACTTTCAGCTTTTTGCAATAAACCAATCAAACAAGCTCAGCACAGCTAATATAACAAGTGGTTTCTGCAAATTCAGCACAAAATACTACTTATACTGACCACTGCAGTCTCAGAATTATTCATCCCTTCATGGCAAGATTCTTTAATACTTAGAGAGGCAGAAGGTCATTACAGGCAGCAGGACTCTACTAATCGTTATGACCGGCGGCCCCACTGGCTGTTATGACCTGCTGCGCCTCTGGCTGTTATGACATGCTGCCCGTTTATCTTTTACAATCTGCTTTCCCTCCGGCTGTTTACAACCTGCTGCAACCACCTCCAATGATTGGCTGCAGCTCTCACCTATCACAACAATGTATCCCGCCGATATCACTGGAATGGCGCTGATGAAGAGGAAAGTATATATCCAAGTAGTGGATATCCCTTTTAACTTTTTTGACTACTCTCAGCTTGTCAAAACTGCTAACATACAGTCAAACACAAACCTTGTTATAGGTTGTATTTTTTTTCCCTTAATTTTACATTCTTAAAGGGAATCTGTCAGGTCAAAAATCCATATGTAACTGATATCATTTTCTAATTCTTCTCTAAGCTCTCTCTATTCATGTATTTCTATTATGTATACTTCCCTCCTATCCTGTGTATACTTCAAAATAAAAGATTAATTCCATCTGACAATCACAGTGAGTGACCATTTGGTTCTCTGCTGCCCACTCCTCAAGGAATGAATATTCATGCATCACTGCCCTGCCCTCCTCTGGTGTGTGCTTTGTGTGGTCAGCTCTCCAGGCGCAGGCACGGTGCTGATAGAGGAGAAAGGTGGGATGGATGTATTTTCTTAGATGCAGTGCTGAGATCGTCATTGTGTGTATCTGAGACATATGTGTAGTGTGTGCTCTGAGATATTTCTATGTGTTTATAAGAACCTTGATCATTTGCTCAGCAGATACACACATTACATGTCTGCAGGAACACAAATGTTCGTGTAAATAGAAATCTCTCACAGGCAGCACAGGCTAGTTATGTTACTACAAGAGTTGTAGCACAAAATACTTCTGCCCCCCCCCCCCTCTCCACTCCCTCCCCAGCAGCCTGCAGAAGCCTGAGTTTCAGTGTAACTTCAGCAGAGGGAGGGACAGAATACCAGCTTGGATAGGTGTAGATATTTAAATAACATTTACATACTGTGTCTCTTAGGATTCAGGTCAATTACTTTTACAGCTGCCTGCTGGGTGTGCAGGTGCTTATAGCAAGAGAACTACAGAGGGTACATTACTGATGTTTACATATTCCGAAAGGTCTGCCCGAGCACTATTCAAGGATAATATTAGTATCATACTGAAAAATGACCTGACAGAGTCCCTTTAATACAAATAAACAACTTTTTAACGTTTTGTGAACTGTTTGGGTATTTGATGTTTTATCTTAATTAATGAAACCCTTGGTAATTTGCAGCTATCTGGGGGGCTGTATAATTCTGAGACGCAGCATTCACTGAATCACTTGTTATAATAATTATTTTACATTGTTCTTTTCAAACAGCAGAAAGTTTTCGGATCTCATGAATAAACCAAATATGCAAAGGGCGCTGAGTAATGTTGATTGCAACTGTAATCGCAGTCATATTATTTTCTATAATCCTACAACTGTAGAATTTTTACATTTCCTGCAGGTTTTACTTTTCTTTTTATAGAAAATGCTCAACTTTAATTTTATTTTTTTTTCCAGTGTGTCTAAATAAAAAAAAATGAAGCAACTTTGCTCCTAGCCTTTCTTAAAAATCTCCTATTTTGTGTCCGGAGCTCCTATGCCGATGTGCGTGGAATCATGAAACGGAATGTAACCTAACCATAGGAAACGCATTGTCTGCATAGTAACTGTAGTCACAAAATATAGTTTTATTATGGTCTTGGATACATTGAAAGAATAAATAAAAATGGCTGCAAAGATGAATCTTACCGATAAGGATTTGTATTACTGAAGGTGTTAAGTTGCAATCTTGGAAGGAATCACAGAGGTTGATTGGTTCATGTGTATAAAGTGATGATTGTTGTAAAGAACCAACTGATATCTACCAATCATAGTGATGATTATTGCACAGAATCGTACTGACATCTATCAATCATAGTGATGATTATTGCACATGAATTGTTACTGACGTATTCCAATCCTAGTGATCATTACTGCACAGAACTTTGACGTTCTTCCAATCATAGTGATGATTACCGCACAAACCGTACTGATGTCTATGAATCATAGAGATGATTATTGCACAGAACCATGCTGACGTCTACCCATCATAGTGATTATTGCACAAAACCGTATGGACGTCTTCCAATCATAGAGATAATTACTGCACAGAACTGTACTGAAGTTTATCAATCATAATGATGATTACTGCTGTTAGAAAACAGATTGCATAGATGTGTATTTCGCTCACTCTGCACACAACCATTCTGACCTCTACTAACCAGTGATTATTGCACAGAACTGTACTAACATCTATCAATCATAATGATGATTATTGCTCGGACCGTACTGATGTCTACCAATCATAGTGGTTACTACACATAATCTGACTTCTACAAATCATAGTGATGATTACTGCATAAAATCATACTGACAGCTACCAATTTTAGTGATAATTACTCCACAAAATTAGACATCTATCAATCATAGTGATGATTATTACACAGAACTTTACTAACGTCTACCAATCACAGTCCTTTACTTTCTGAGCTCTTGGCCTTTTCAATGTTGATGGTGTAAGACATGGAAAGCGGGTTTTCAGCCTCTTCTCTTTTTACCTAGGTGTTCTGCAGATGTTGGAGGTGATCCTCAACGTTCTGGTTCTGATTTGTATAGTCGCCTCCCATTTCTCCCTCTCTGGGTTCAGTGCTGGTATGGCAAGTGGTGGCTTTGGAGGTGGTTATTACCCCTTCGAGGGTCAGGAACTGCAGCAGGTGCGTGAGTTGGACCAGGAATTCACGCTACTCCGGTCCCCATTGATATACGGAGGCCTGACAGTATGTTTACTGACAGGGACCCTGACACTTGCCATCTTGGCTCACGGATCCAGGCATCTCTGGATCTCTCTCAGAAATGGCTCCTGATTGAGGCTGTTTTCAGCATGGTGGCAGCACTGGGTTACGGAGCTGCGGTGGGGGTCTTTCTACACTTTGCTCTCCAAATAAATTCCACTGATGTGTGCAAGAAGAGAGAGAGGTTGTACGCCAGAAACGGACTCACGTGGATGAACTGTAATCTCTCTGGGACCGATGGGGGAGCTGCTACTTTTGCCATCATATTGCTTCTATTATATGTCGCCAGCGTTGTGCTCGCTGCTCGGGCATACAAGGAAAAGAAAGTTCTGCAGCAGTGATCCCTGTTTTGGCCATAATCTTCATGCCACCAGATGACACCCTGGGCACATGTTTTGTACCCTGAACTCTATCACATTTATATTTTTGGAAAATCCAGCAAGAAACTCCTAGTTTAAAAGATCTAGTATATATTGCAATGTCTTATCTGCTGCTTCAAGGGTATGTCTAGTAACTTTTGATATTGACTTCTGAAACTTGTTCATGTCCTGAATATCACTCCCACCATTTCACAGGTTGGAGCGCACATTTATAAATCTCTTCCACACTTGGAGGTTTTGTCCTGTGCTCAGTGTCGCCCTGTAGAGTAATGCACTTTATATGCTACTATGCAAAAAAAAAAAAGTGACAAATGTACATAGCGCAGTGATCACTTTATCCTTTCTGAGACGAGTTAAGTATGTTTTACTAAACCAGCACTTAAAGTGAACCAGTCGTCCGATTCATGCTGCAGAAAACCAGATGCTGTGTTCTTGGAAATCATGTATGTATTGCTTTGAAACCCGTTAGCAGTGATTGTTTTACCATAGTTTTTGTGGTTGGTCCCAGCGGCTACTGATCACCAAGTCTCCCACTTAGAGTCTGGAGGAGTAGGATGAAAGTGCAGCCACTAGGGACCTGCCTCTTGGACTAGTCAGCTGAAACGCAGTCACTTTACAGAGATTATCATCACTGTCTTCACTGAAGCTCACAATCTACATTCCCTATCAGTCTTAGGATGTGGGAGGAAACCCACACAAAACAGGGAGAACATACAGTATGTGCGATCCAATGTCTTATTCCAGAATAAAAAATACATTCTTAATATGTAAATGAGCTGTTAAAATCTATGGGCTTAATAAAAAAGCACTTAACATGCAAGTAAGTGTAAACAGGGGCATACTGAACATAATATATACTGTGCTAAAAAAACCAGCTGCACCCTGCAATGCTAAGGTATGTAAACAATGAATATAGACATGCATTACTGCTAAGGAAAAAAAATTGTGATACTTAACATAAAAATGGCCAGTTTAATGTGAGCCCTAGGTAAATGCCGTGACCTGGGTTAAAAAAAAAACCTTACTATATATCTTAGCAGTAATGCATGTCCATATTCCTATTTTCATCATATGCATGTCCTAGCATTTTTAATATTATGTTATATTTGATATGCACCTGATTCACACTAGGAAGTGCCGTCAGTTTTTATTATTTAGATTATGGGGTCATGCCTTCTGACTGTGCACCCCTCTCCATTACCCAAAAAAACATAATTTTGGCGTTTGGACTTTTTTTTTCCCTGTTACGCAGTTTACAGATCTGATTGATTTTATTTTGATAGATCGGGCATTCCTGAACACGGCGATACCAAATATGTATTTTTTTTTCAATGGGGTAAAAAGGCAGTGATCTGAAGTTTTATGTTGTTTTTTTTGTCATGTTTGTTAAAACTTATTTTTTTATTTTACACTGCCCCTTAGGGCACCTTAACACTGTACAAACTGATCGCTTTTTATATTCACAACCGGGTAACAGCTCGATCCAAAGGATTAACAGCACCCCGGACCGGATTTTGGCCCCATAGTATCCTATGGGGCCGGATGGCAGCTCTCTGCCATCTGGTTTTCATGTGTCCGGGTGAATACGGAAGGAATCGGATTTTTCTTCCCGGACACAAAAACGGAACATCCAGTATTTTTGTATCCGGGGAGGAAAATCTCCCCAGATAGGATCCTCCCAGATCCGGGGCAATCCGGCGCAGCCTAACATGGGAGTCTACGGGGCCGGATTGCCCCGGTCCGGGAGGATCCGGGAACCAGACACCTGCGGCGGCTAGCTCCACGCAATCTGTGGTCCTGAATCATCAGCAGCGGCAGCTGTGTCCGACTGCACACCAGACCGGAGGACATATTTGCCCTCCGTTCTGTGTTCTGATCCGGTCCAGGGCTGTCAGGTTCATCTCTGACAGCTCCGGATCGGATCTTGCCGTGTTGTGAAGCCGGCCTTAGCTGAACATGTTGGCTGATCAGATCAGATGACATGTACAGGGAATGATGTGAGCTGAGCACATCAAATGGAGGGAGATGACTAATCACGTACCTAAATATCATTGGTTGTGAAGGGGTTAATTCTCTATTAGCAGGTTCCTATCCATCCATATATAGGTGGGTTTATTTTTAACCCAAAGAGAGGCATTGACTTAGTAATGACCCAGTGCAGAGATATGCCTTGACGCTGGCTGCTGGGCTCACATAAAGCTGGCCTTTTTTTATATGCAAAGTATCTCAATTTTTTTCATTTATTTCCTTAGCAGTAATACATGTCTATATTCTCACATTCATTGTTTGCATGCCTTAGCATTTTAGAGTTCAGCTGTCTATTATATATTATTATTATAAAATCTATGGTTCAGACCTATATCTCCCCGAGATGCCACCTCCTAAGCCTATTTTAAATAAAAGGTGGCGTCACCATTGCGAGACATATAGATGAGGAGAAGCAGACTGTCAGTCATTACATGTCTCACGCTGGTAATGTTCCCTTTAATTTACAATGAGCTCTGGAGGAAGATTATCAGGGAGATTTATTCCACCCATAGATCTTAACGCTCATTTACTTATTAAAATAATGTGGATTTCTCTGGATTACGACATCGGATCACATATTTTATTCATGCCCATATAGATGGCAAGGGAGGGTTGATCCTACTGATAGATTCCCTATAACTATCACAATAGAGGACCCCAAACGTAAGAAGTTTTTTTGTCGAAATAGAGTTCCATTGAAATGTTTCGCTGTTTGCCTTCTGTACCCACCGAGCTGCACTGTCTATTGCTGACTGCAGATTGAGTTACCCAACAACCAGTCAGCGAGCTTGTTCTCATTGGGGGGGGGGTTATGTTTTTTTTAATTTTAGCGCTATGATGATTTATAACCACAAAGTTGAGCAGTAAAAGGAGTGCAGAAAAAAGGCTAATGAGCCATTCTCAGTTAACTCATTCTGCAGCCAGCAAAGAACAGGAAAACAAAAGAGGGCGATGCAGGATCATATCTAATGATTTATTGTGCACTCATGCATTTTTAGGTGCCAAATTTTTCATTAAAACTAATTGCAAAAATTATTATTAGCCTAAAATACACAAAAGTTGTAAAACTCTTTTAAGAAGGGGGGAATGCAACACTAAATCAGTGCTACCGTCCCTTTAGTTTTCGGACCAATAGGACCCCCCCCACCCATCAAAAAGTGATATCATAGCCTGGTGTTATACCATTATTTTACACAGACACAATATTCCCTTAAAAGGGTGTTAAGAGGTTGTACAATTTAAAGGGATCACCTTACTAGACCACAGAGATCAAGGAGGTCTATGGAGGCCCTTCACCCACTCATCTCTGTCCCTATGGCATCTTCTGCCGTTCTTAAACAAATGGGATATCCGGGCGATTAAGTGCTCCCGAGGAGATAGACACCATGATGAAAACTCTGGTTTCTTCTTAAAAAATTTAGTGTAATTCACAGTATTAAAAAATCATAAAGTTCATGAAGATAAACAACGCGTTTCGGCTATGAGTACATTATAAAATAGCCTTCCTCAGGTAAAGTAATATTAAATAGAATGTGGGCGTTATATAGTGTGTTTAACCACACCTAATTGGGTTAATCGTATTCATCACACATGTCTAGGTCTTAATTAGTTAAACAGTTTCATTAGTATTATTCAGTTTCCCATGGGCAGATAGAAGTTCCTTACTTCAAATCTATTCCTATCAACAGTATTTTATAAATTCTTCATGGGTAATAATCAACTTTACATTGATATTATTTTAGTATGAGGAATGAAAACAATATTAAATAAATTCAACATCTCTAAAAATATTTATCTCAATATGTCTCATTATCCATATTAGATTTTCAAATTTTTAATCTTTTCATAATCTTCTGATAACTGTATGTACCTCTAGGTTATTTAATTTGGAGTCTCTTATTTTTCATAGTCTCCCCTGAAATACTTATAGTTATCGATTATTCATAAGTATGAGAAATGAAATCATTACATATTTTCATATCACAATAGGTGAGCATGTACTTCTAGGTCGATGGAATCGATCCTGCACACTCACCATCATCCTACGCCATCCCAATTAAAGGGTAAATACCACTAGACCGTCAGGTCCATCTCCAGGAATATTACATATCTTTGGAAGGGAAAGATTGTTATTTCTTTGTAATCCAACTAGTCAATGTACACTACTGGTCAAATAGATCGCTCAAAAGGTGAAAGTACATCATTTATACTATTCTAGTAAGAAGTATCCAGTGCATCAAAAGATGCATCCGGTATCCCCAAATCACAGACAAGTATTACTTCAAGAAAGGGACATAATAACATAGGAGTCGGACTTATCCGACATAGGGCTTATTAGCCAACAATTATGTGTGGTGTCTTCCCTAGGTCTCAATGGGAGTATAGGGGGTTAATGTCACTAAAGAGATTCTCTTAAGTTTTATGGTGAATTCATATGTCTGAGTATTTAACATAGACTTCTTATTTTTAATTAGGGATCTCTTGTATTTAATATCCTTTCCTATGTCTTCATAAATTCATTTGGATACAGTCTACTAAGTATAATAGAGAAGAAGAAATAACAGCCTTTTCCCTTTAAAAGTAATCAGTATGTTTGGAGACAGACCTGATGTCATAGGGCCTTTCACATCAGCAGTAAAGCGCTGATCGCGGCAGTTGCGGTGAAAAAACTGCATCTGCCACAGTTACCGCATAATGGCCGCACTTGCGGTTCACTTGCAGCAAGCCCCATGCAATGTCTGAGGCAGGCGCGGTTTCGGCACTTGCGCCAGACCGCGTTTTTTTCACGGCCGCATCTGCCGCAAGTGCCGAAACCGCTACTATACCGCACTTGTCGCAAGCCCCATAGACATTGCATGGGGCTTGCCACAGGTGAACCGCAAGTGCGGCCGTTTTTTTCACTGCAACTGCCACGATCAGCGCTTTACCGCTGATGTGAATGGGGCCTTAGTGGTATTTACTTCAGGTTTTGAGATAGGATGAGATGATAGAAAGTAAGCAGGTTTAATTCCAGCAGGAGCCCATATTGTATGGAATACACATGCTTATTACACGTGCCTCGAGAAAATGTATATATGTGTATATTTTTTTGGAAGAGTATGCATTTGATACTATATGAGGTCAATTTCATTTTGCGGTCTATAGCTCTAATCATTGATTATCTATAGCTCTCCAATAAATGGTCTTTCCCCTTTTTATGAAGACATAGGGGAGGATATTAAAAACAAGAGATCCCAAATTAAAAATAAGAGGTCTATCTTGAAAATACTCAGACACATGAATTCACCATAAAACTATTAAGAGAATCTCTATTGAAATTAACCCCCTATACTCCCATTGAGACATCGGGAAGACACACACACATAATTGTTGGCGAATAAGCCCTATGTCGGATAAGTCCGACTCCTATGTTATTATGTCCCTTTCTTGAAGTAATACTTGTCTGTGATTTGGGGATACCGGATGCATCTTTTAATGCACTGGAAGCTTCTTACTAGAATAGTATAAATGATGTACTTTCACCTTTTAAGCGATCTATTTGACCAGTAGTGTGCATTGACTAGTTAGATTACAAAGAAATAACAATCTTTCCCTTCCAAAGATATGTAATATTCCTGGAGATGGACCTGACGGTCTAGTGGTATTTACCCTTTAATTGGGATGGCGTAGGATGATGGTGAGTGTGCAGGATCGATTCCATCGACCTAGAAGAAGACATGCTCACCTATTGTGATATGAAAATATGTAATGATTTAATTTCTCATTCTTATAGTTATCGATTATTCATAAGTATTTCAGGGGAGACTATGAAAAATAAGAGACTCCAACTGCAAATTAAATAACCTAGAGGTACATACAGTTATCATAAGATTATGAATATAATCTATATTAAATTTTCACTTTTTAATGAGACAGATAAAAATAATATTTTTAGAGATGTCGAATTTAATATTTTAGTATGAGGAATGAGAAACAATATCAATGTAAGTTGATTATTACCCATGAAGAAATAGATTTGAAGTAAAGACTACCTGTTTAACTAATTAAGACCTAGACATGTGTGATGAATACGATTAACCCAATTAGGTGTGGTTAAACACACTATATAACACCCACATTCTATTTAATAATTCTTTACCTGAGGAAGGCTATTTTATAATGTACTCATAGCCGAAACGCGTTGTTTATCTTTTATGAATTTTATGATTTTTTAATACTGTGAATTACACTAAAATAAAAAATTAAGAAGAAACCAGAGTTTTCATCATAGTGTCCATCTCCTCGGGAGATCGCCCAGATCTCACATTTGTTTATCCTACTCACGGACTCTTAGCTGAGAGATCCGCTCTCCGGAGGACAGCGGCGTACCCGAGACACCCATAGGACCTTATATGGTCAATACGTTAAGAGACAGCACACACTAAAGGTGAGCCTTATTGCCCGGTGATTTACTGCTAAGCACTATACTCTTGCATTTAGATCCCTCGCCCTTCCACCTTCCATGGACCTACAGCCTCAGGGTCCATTTTGTGTATGCTGCCGTTCTTAAAGACACATTATCGAAATGATTGCAGGAATTAGCAGACGGCAGGTTCCGTTTTGTTTTTGATGCAGACATTTTAAAAGGAAACCATTTAGGGGATATTTTTTCTTTTATTTTCTACACCAGCAAAGCCTAAAATCAAGAAATGTTAAAATGAAAAACTTGTACATTATATACACACACAATATTATTGCTTTTGCTAAAATAAAAATGTACAAATAATGGCTTTAGAGGCTGTCACTTCTTTGGCTTCCCCCCCCAAGGGGGGTGGGGACAGTGTCCATAAAATAACCCCCCTCCAGTGCAAGACCAGACGCGTTTCGTAATCTATTTCCAGTTCAGAAGGGATCGAGATGCGTATAAAGCTGGGTTGTCGTCCATTGCTTCGGTCATGTTTGGTGCAGCAGGTAAGGCTTATCACATGATATAATATAAAGTGACGTCCTTATGTGCTAAACGTCTCCTAAAACCATCTTCTGACGTGTGGATGAGGCATCATCTTGTTCCAATGACTACAAATCTATTCCACATGGCAGAAGATCATTTTAAGTACATTTTTGCTTAGAGAGCTCCTCCTGGGTGGGGAAAAAAGTCAATACTCAGGGGTGGGGAAATGGGAGGGGCAGAGTTAATCACCTCCCACTTTAATACTTTCATGCCACACCAAGTCAAATGGTGGAAAGCAAACGGTGAATGTAGTGAAACAGGTGCAATCATTTAGTGAAAGGGGGCAGTGGCAAAAATTGGGATAATTCCAAGTCCATACACCATACAGGGACATCAGAGCTCATCCAGGACATCTCCTGCATGCACCAGGTATAGAAGGAATAGAACATTTTGATCATATTAGCTACAACAAAAAAAGTGTAAGTCAGGCATACAATATGGCGTAAATTACCTATTGCAAAATTCACAGTATGGATACGATGCAGAGTTGAATCTTTTCATCAACGTGTTGCATATCCCTCTCCTCTGACTTAATAAATAATATATTTCATCTGCTCTGACAATATTCTATGTTTCGCTCACCTACCGCAATGGCCCATATATTGTCTGCAGCGGTCATGACACCAAAACAGGACAGCTGATGACTAAGGTTGGGAATCATAAGGGAGTAGAACAGAAGAGCATACATTATTTTATTAAAGGGGACTTGTCGTGTCATTTTGTGATATTAAACCACCCCAATGTGTTTATAAATGATGCAATCTGCATCACGATCATGGTTTTCTGAAAACAAAATTCCATGTGTGACTTAGCTTCAGTCTGAAGGTGACTGCACACACATACCTGGCTTCAGTCATAGGAGAGGTGACTGCACACACATACCTGGCTTCAGTCATAGGAGGAGGTGACTGCACACACATACCTGGCTTCAGTCATAGGAGGAGGTGACTGCACACACATACCTGGCTTCAGTCATAGGAGGAGGTGACTGCACACACATACCTGGCTGCAGTCATAGGAGGAGGTGACTGCACACACATACCTGGCTGCAGTCATAGGAGGAGGTGACTGCACACACATACCTGGCTGAGTCATAGGAGGAGGTGACTGCACACACATACCTGGCTGCAGTCATAGGAGGAGGTGACTGCACACACATACTGGCTCAGTCATAGGAGGAGGTGACTGCACACACATACCTGGCTGCAGTCATAGGAGGAGGTGACTGCACACACATACCTGGCTGCAGTCATAGGAGGAGGTGACTGCACACACATACCTGGCTGCAGTCATAGGAGGAGGTGACTGCACACACATACCTGGCTGTCAGTCATAGGAGGAGGTGACTGCCAACACACCAATACCTGGCTGTTCAGTCATAGGAGGAGGTGATGCACAATACTGCAGCATGAAGACCACACACATACCTGGCTTCAGTCATCAGGAGGAGGACTGCTTGGCTTCAGTACAATTATGGTCATTCCAGTTCATTCCTGACATTTTTTAAATTTCATCATGCCCTCTGCATTGAATTGATTGACATCACTGCAGGACCTGTGGTGATGTCATGACCATGTGACCATAATGGGCGAAGCTGAGACCAAAGGGTCTTTCACTTCCGGCCTGCTTATGGTTGTGACATCACCACAGGTACTACAGGGATGTCAGTCAATTACAATGCAGGGGCATGATGAAATTTAAAAAATATGAATGAACCTGAGTGACAGAAATCAAACGCGCCTCTATGACAGAAGCCAGGTATGTGTGTGCGGTCACGTCCCCTATGACTGAAGCCAGGTATGTGTGTGCAGTCACCTCCCCTATGACTGAAGCCAGGTATGTGTGTGCAGACACCTTCTCTATGAATGAAGCCAGGTATGTGTGTGCAGACACCTTCTCTATGAATGAAGCCAGGTATGTGTGTGCAGACACCTTCTCTATGAATGAAGCCAGGTATGTGTGTGCAGTCACCTCCCCTATGACTGAAGCCAAGTATTGTGTGCAGTCACCTCCCCTATGACTGAAGCCAAGTATGTGTGTGCAGTCACTTCAGCATATAAAGGCTTTTTTTTAAAGATAAATGAGGAAATTTATTTTTTAGAAAACCATGACAGTGATGCATATTATATCATTTATAACACATTGGGGCGTTTAATGACACAAAATAGCATGGCAGGTTCCTTTTAACTCCACCCTCCCTATGGACTGGACCTTACAACTTTGGAAACTTTCTATGAGCAAACATAAATAAGAGCAGAATAAACCTTCATAACCACTCACATGCCTTTCTGTATACGACCCTCATGGCATTGTTCACAGTTTGATATTTTCCAATATCGTATCATCGGGTAATTCACTTTTTTTTTTTAAGTAAGAAAAAACATTGGCACGGAATGAAACGCGCCAGTTAGCGCCACCATGAACCACATCACAAGTGCGGATGGACTGCACAGCGTCTACATCAAGCGTTTTTTAACAAAGTGCCAAATGAGGCCTGACTTTAATTTTCTTGTGGCAACGCGTTATTGATATAAAACCAAAATAAGAATAGTGATGGCTCCATCCATATCAAGGAGCTCGCAACGCACAGGGGGGGGGGGGGGACGACAAACTGATCCAGGCCGAGATTTGGATCGTTCACAACCAAAGCTGGCACTAGGGACCGATGCAATCTGCAGGATTTATAAAGCATTTAGTGCAAATTGGACATGTTTCTAGCAATATCAGACGTGGCCAGGGCCACGGGATGACACAAAAGGTTCTCTTGTTGCATCAGGCAAAGTCTTTGTTCTTTCCAGGTACCATGACCCGAACTCAAAGTGCATATATATATATTATATATATATATATATATATATATATATATATATATATAATATAAGAAACAATTGGCTCATGTCCGCTGGTCATACCACAGGCAAGACGTTCAGCGGGAATATTTGATCATTAAAAAATATATATATATATAAGTAACGGAGGTTCATAATAATCAATCTTAGTGTTAAGAATCCAATGGGAATGTGCGAATCCTCGGCCGAGCTCCTCTGGGTGGTCTCTGCCGACCTGAAAAGTCCAATCCACAAAAATAAAACCGCAGAGAAGTTACCATGACTGAAACCTTCCCACAAACGTCCTTCATTTGTAGCTCATTAATGATTATGATGCAAATAAGCTGCTCCATGTCTGAGGGCATCGGCTTCTGGTTGCTCCACGGACCCAGAAAATGATATCAAGTGTCCAGATTTGTCTGGATTTCGGCTCGTCAGTTTGGGATTCTAGAGGTATCGAAAAAAAAGTTTTCTAAAAGTTCTTTAACAAATCCATAAACTCCTCGGTGGAGGGGAAGGGTTAAATGGCAACAAAAGGCCGACCTCTCAGGAGGATCGGTCACGTCTGAACATCACTCGTACCTTCAATAGGACCATTAAAAAATATAAATTATTTGGAATTCACAATTGTTCATTGGCTCAATCATCTGCAGCTTAAAATTCATTAATAAATAAAAAATAAACTAAAACATTTGGCTCTGCATGGGAATGCTGTGAGTGGCAAATCAATCTGTCACACACTATGGGATTTATAGGGAACCTGTCATGTCTGTTTGTGATATTAAATGGCTCCCAATGTAATGTATCTTTAAAAAAAAAAACAACAAAACTTTATATGTTGAGGTGACTGCACACACATACCCGGCTTCAGTCATAGGGGGGGTGACTGCACACACATACCTGGCTT
The DNA here is from genome assembly GCA_033576535.1 of Allobates femoralis. Taxonomy (NCBI): domain Eukaryota; kingdom Metazoa; phylum Chordata; class Amphibia; order Anura; family Aromobatidae; genus Allobates; species Allobates femoralis. The sequence continues at coordinate 107,206,415 of JARQOC010000010.1, read as the reverse complement.
CAGTCATGGTGGAGGTGACTGCACACACATACCTGGCTTCAGTCATGGTGGAGGTGACTGCACACACATACTTGGCTTCAGTCATAGGGGAGGTGACTGCACACACATACTTGGCTTCAGTCATAGGGGAGGTGACTGCACACACATACCGGCTTCAGTCATAGGGGGGGTGACTGCACACACATACCTGGCTTCAGTCATAGGGGGGGTGACTGCACACACATACCTGGCTTCAGTCATGGTGGAGGTGACTGCACACACATACCTGGCTTCAGTCATGGTGGAGGTGACTGCACACACATACTTGGCTTCAGTCATAGGGGAGGTGACTGCACACAATCTGCTTCAGTCATAGGGGAGGTGACTGCACACATACCCGGCTTCAGTCATAGGGGAGGGTGACTGCAACACATACCTGGTTCTGTCATAGGGCGGGTGACTGCACACACATACTGGCTTCAGTGATGGTGGAGGTGACTTCACACACATACCTGGCTTCAGTCATGGTGGAGGTGACTGCACACACATACCTGGCTTCAGTCATGGTGGAGGTGACTGCACACACATACCTGGCTTCAGTCATGGTGGAGGTGACTGCACACACATACCTGGCTTCAGTCATGGTGGAGGTGACTGCACACACATACTTGGCTTCAGTCATAGGGGAGGTGACTGCACACACATACTTGGCTTCAGTCATAGGGGAGGTGACTGCACACACATACCGGCTACAGTCATAGGGGAGGTGACTGCACACACATACCGGTTTCAGTCATAGGGGAGGTGACTGCACACACATACTTGGCTTCAGTCATAGAGAGGTGACTGCACACACATACCTGGCTTCAGTCATAGGGGAGGTGACTGCACACACATACTTGGCTACAGTCATAGGGGAGGTGACTGCACACACATACCGGCTACAGTCATAGGGGAGGTGACTGCACACACATACTTGGCTCAGTCATAGGGGAGGTGACTGCACACACATACCCGGTTTCAGTCATAGGGGAGGTGACTGTACACACATACTGGCTCAGTCATAGAGAAGGTGACTGCACACACATACCTGGCTTCAGTCATAGGGGAGGTGACTGCACACACATACCCGGCTACAATCATAGGGGAGGTGACTGCACACACATACCGGCTACAGTCATAGGGGAGGTGACTGCACACACATACTTGGCTACAGTCATAGGGGAGGCGATTGCTCACACATACCCGTCTTCAGTCATAGGGGAGGCACTTTTGCTTACAGTCACTCAAATTCATTCATGATAGTTTTTGAACTTCATCACGCCCCCGCATTGTTATTGATTTACATCACTGCAATATATAAGAAGAGGGTTAAAGACCTGTGGTGATGTCACGTCCATGTGACCGTAATGGCCTGCATGTCAGGCTTGCTTAACTCCGCCCATTACAATCACATGGTCATGACATCACACAGGTTCTTAATCCTTTTATACTGCAGTGATGTCAATCAATTACAATGCATGAGGCATAATGAAATAAAAAAAAATATCATGAATGAACTTGAGTGACAGTAAGCAAAAGTGCCTCCCCCATGACTGAAGCCAGGTATGTGTATGCAGTCACCCCCCTATACTGAAGCCAGGTAATGTGTATGCAGTCACCTCCCCTTATACTGAAGCCAGGTATGTGTGGCAGTCACCTCCCTATGACTGAAGCGTGTGTGCAGACTCCTATGACTGAAGCCAGGTATGTGTGTGCAGTCACCTCCCCTATGACTGAAGCCAGGTATATGTGTGCAGTCACCTCCCCTATGACTGAAGCCAGGTATATGTGTGCAGTCAACCTCCACATGACTGACGCCAGGTAGTGTATGCAGTCACCACCCCTATAACTGAAGCCAGTTATGTGTGTGCAGTCACCTCCCTATGACTGAAGCCAGGTAAGTGTATGCAGTCACCTCCCCTATGACTGAAGCCAGGTATGTGCAGTCACCTCAGTATGTAAGCTTTTTTTTTTTTTTTGAAACCATGTTAGTGATGCACATTACATTATTTAAAACACATGGGGTGGGGGGTTAATATCACAAAACAACATAACAGGTTCCCTTTAAGGAGTGAGAAATGTAAAAATGTGCAAATTTAGGACAGTGGGGGCGATGTTGGGTGACATTCGCCCCTTAGTTCTCGGGTCACAAAGCAGTGTCAAACTCTTCCAGGGTGTTGGCTCGATCCTCAGCTCCAAGTTCCAAGTCATTTAATTGTTGGCGAACCTCGTTTTCCAGGTGCGGAGGAACTATAAAGCGATCCTCAGGTTCCAGCTGTGAAGGTGCAGAGAAGTAGCCGTCTTTCTCTTGGGAGCCTCAGATGCGACCTCGATGAGGTTAAGGATTTCTTCCAGCGGCACCACGGAGCCATTGGAGTGTTTCTTCCGATAGAGACAAGACGCGGAGGATGAGGAGGGAAGGTCGTCTTTCTCGTGGTTCGATGTCTGGTTGTGATTGATGGAGTTTTGCTGTAGGATATGCATAGAAATCCCACTGCAATCCTCATCAGTTCCTGAAACACAGAGGGTTCTGGGGAGTGCTGCCTGCTGCAGTGAATGTCCACCTCCACCTCTACCCGGCTACCCTCGGCCTGCAGGTCGTCGTCGCTGTCCAGACCGTTCTCCGACTGGTTGCTGGAGAAAGTGGCACACGATGGCTGCCGCTGAAAAGTGCTGGCAGAAGGAACCGGATGGAGGCTACAGCGCCGCTCCGGCCTGAGGATGAGGCCTCCATCCAGTCCGGCCACAGCGTGTTCATCCGAGGCCGTGGAGCCGACCTCGCTGCTCACCTCCGATACAGACATCTCGCTGCTGAACTCTGAGGCAATACCACTGCTGGAAGACGGGGTCACCGAATCTGGAGATTCCTTGGTGGCGGATCCAGAGGCCAAACCAGACGGACTGGGTAAAGTGAGAGTGTGCATTTCACATGTGCAGGCATCCTCTCCGATATTTAGACAAACCACAAGGGCCACCACGTTATCCGGGCACCCATAGCTCTGCGCTAACGTGCACAACCTCTTGGCAGCTGAAAGTGGATCTGGCAAGTGGCGGGTGGCCTGTACAGCTTCTGCCACCGGCACGTGCTCCCACAAAGCCTTGTTGCCTAGAATGAGCAGCTCATCCTGCACAGTCAGGGGTATCTTGGTAATGTGAGGTTCCGGGAGCACCCATGGGTGTAGATATGTGCAGCCAAGCATCCGCGTGCAGCACGTGACGCCATTCACTTTATTGTCCTGGAAGAAAAAAATAAAAATAATGGAGAAATTACTATAGACCTCACTGTGGATGACGTGGAGAAGGGAGACGGATCCGAGCTTACTTCTGTGATAATCGCCTTTTGCTCCTTAATCCTCAGAAGATCTTCACGGCAGTGCTCAAGGTTGAAGATCCGTGATAACACCAGCGGCTGCCCGTTCCGGCACAGCACGGCCTGGCACGTCCCCACTTGGCTACCGTCAGAGAGAAGTTGTTACTGTGCTCGGGTGCAGTGTGTCCAATGTAACACAAGAGGGCAGAAGAGCCGAGCTTCTGACCTGCTGTCCCCAACTTCCTAAGGGGAGAATAAACAGGAAGAATAGTCATCACATGAATTCCAATATATATCCCATGTGTATCACCACCATCCACCCTTTCATCTATTTATGCCATAAGGAAGTGTAAAGCATGTAACGAGACCATAGGTAACTTGACTGATAAATAAATATAGAGGAAGGTAATGGCATACCAATGCGTTTTGCAACTGAGTAGCTTCATCAGGGACTGCCCATTTTTTCCCATCTACCCACCCATGAGGAAGTGTACAGCATTTAATCAGACTGTAGCTAACCTGTCTATGCTAAAAATGTAGAGAAGGGAAATGGCACACCAATGCATTTTGCCTCTGAGAGGCTTCATGAGGTGCTGACCATGTTTTTTTAATTTATCCATCTATTTATGCCCATGAGTAAGTGTAAGGCATGTAATCAGACTATAAGTAACGTGTCTATTGTAAAAATGTAGAAGAGGGAAATTGCATACTCAGCATGTTTCACCACTAACAGAATGGCTTCATCAGGGGACACCTATTTTTTCATCTACCCATCCATCCATTTCTGCCATGAGGAAGTGTAAAGCATGGAGGACAAAGGACAGAAAGACAATGTGGTGATTCAGAAGGCACCGACCTGTGGGACACCAGGAATGTGTGGCACATAAACGTTCGATCGCAGTTTGATTGCTGCACTTCTTCCAAAAGCACGTCCCCCATGGTGCACTGCAGCAGACGTGGCACCTCCTCGTTTTTGTCTCCATCGAACATGCCGTACAGAGCCTCCACCCCGTCCGCAAAATCACTGACAGCCAATGATGAGACACAGAGCCTGCGGCCGGGGCAGAGAGAGAGATGCCACCATTACTCAGCTATCCGGGTGATGCCCACGGATCATGGTGGAGCACAATACTCACTTATTCCTCTGCCCGGACATCTCCGCCAGGCCATGATTCCAGGGAATGGACGGCACCGGCGGCATCTCAGCATTAGGCAGCGGCTTGTTGTCGATTTTCAGGATTGGGATGTGACTGTGGGAAGATGCAAGAGGGTCGGGTAAGACTCGCAAAAGCTATTTTCACAATGTATACTCTTCCAAGATTATCCCCCAAAATTTCCGACCCAAACACTTTCCCTCATGATGGCCATCCTTCAATATGGAGTATTGTGCAGGACAATGGTGAAAAAGAGGCGGAAAAAAAAAAAGATCAAGTGATCATCAAATAAAATAACGATAGCCATATTTGTTAAATAATGTTAACACAACAATAAAAATATTTAAAAGGCTATAAACAGCCATAGCAGCATATGTGATATAATATTGGACCACGCTCACTACTCAGGCAAAGTTACATATATGACATGTATTCATCATATATACAAAATGGCATAAACAGAGTAAGAACCACCCATAATGAGTTCTATCAAAACAGATGTGACGAGATAAGGAACAAGGCCACCAACTCTGAAAGTTATAATAATCATAGCCAAAAATAATAATACACACTATACAACCAGCACAGATGGATGAAAAAAAATGGGCCAGCCCCTGATGAAGCCACTCAGTGGCGAAACTCATTTGACGAGACGTTTTCCTCCCGTATATTTTTTATCATAGGCAGATTACTTATGGTCTGATTATAGACCCACTTTTCATCTATCTAGGCTGGTAGTAAGGTTTGTATTATTGTTTTTGGCTAGAATTATAGTTAATATGGGATCAGACCACCAACCCTGAAAGATATAATAATCCTGGCGAAAAATGCTTATACAAACCATACTACCAGCACAGACAGATGAAAAAAATGGGTCTGTCATCAGACCATAACTAACCTGCCTATGATAAAAATGTAGAGGAGGGAAAGGGCACACCCTACATGTTTCGCCACTGAGTGGCTTCATCAGGGACTGACCCATTTTATCAACTACCCATCCATCTATTTAGGTCATGAGGAAGTGTAAAGCATGAAGGACAAAGGACGGAAAGCTAATGTGATTATTCAGAAGGCACAGACCTGTGAGACACTAGAAACGTATGGCACATGAACATTTGATCGCAGTTTGATTGCTGCACTTCTTCCAAAAGCAATACAAACCGTACTACTAGCACAGATGGATGTAAAAATAAGTCTGTAATCTAATCGTAAGTAACTTGCCTATGATAACAATGTAGAGAAGGGAAATGGCAATTACAACACATTTCACTACTGAATGGCTTCATCAGGTGTTGACCCAATACATCTATTTATGCCATGAGGAAGGGTAAAGCATCTAATCAGACCATAAGTAACCTGTCTACGATAACAATATAGAGGAGGGAAATGGCACCTCCAACACATTTTGCCACGGAGTGGCTTCATCAGATGTTAACCCATTTTTTTCATCCACCCATCCATTTATGCCATGAGGAAGGGTAAAGCATCTAATCAGACCATAAGTAACCTGTCTATGATAACAATGTAGAGGATGGAAATGGCACTTCCAAAGCGTTTCGCCACTGAGTGGCTTCATCAGGTGCTGACCCATTTTTTATCTATCTGTGCTGGTAGTACCATTTGTATTATTTTTGGCTAGGATTATTATAACTTTAAGAGTTGGTGGTCTCGTCCCTTATCACATCACATCTGTTTTGATAGAACTCATTATGGATGGTTCTTACTCTGTTTATGCCATTTTGTACATGTATGAATACGTCATATATGTAACTTTGCCTGAGTAGTGAGGGTTGGTTTAATGTTATATCATATACACGGTCATAGCTGTTTTTAGCCTTTTAAATATTTATAATTTTGTGCATTAAAAATCTTTATTAGGCAAATAAGCCTATCTGATTTAGTATGCCTCTTTTTTGTGCATCATCCTTTGCCCACACATGGTTGATCTCTCATATATATTAGTGGTGCCCTCTATTTATCTTTGATTATCAGGACGATGGTGATACCTGAAGATGTCGTGGAGCTGATGGTCCAGGACCAGGTCACCGTTCCCCTTCAGGTCCAGCTCTTGCAGGGCGGGGGGCAGGGTATCGGGCGGCGGGATTTCCATCAGACTGTTACAGCTCAGGTCAACCAGCTGCAGGAACAAAGAGCAGCAACAGCTCATGCCAGAGGCCGAGTCAGTGACAATGAGATGACACCATGTACACAAGTCTACAGCTGCAGCACAGCCTGCAGGGGTAAGAGAGGGGGGAGAGGAGAGATAATAGGGGATCAGAGCTAGAAGTGGAGTGTCAGGAAGGTCTGATCGTGTAGGATTGAGGAGGGGGAGAGACCTGGATATGTGGCAGATGGAAGATCTCGGGGAACACGCTGATGCAGTTGGAGTGAGCGATGAGGGTGCGCAGATGTTTGAGGTTGGACACGGTGCTGGGGATGGACTTCAGACGGTTTCCACTGAGGTTCAGCTCCTCCAGGTTCTCCAGTTTGTTTAGTTTGCTGCAAGATAAAAGTCCAGGCTGTTAAAAGGTGAATTTCCGAGTATATGGCGGCCATAAACTCTCTGCTGCCATCTCTCACCTGGCTGGGAACGTTTCCAGCTGGTTATACGCCATGTGCAGGATCCTGAGGTTGACGTGAATGGTCAGGAAAGGGACGTACTGATCAGTCAGCAGGTTGGTGGTCAAGTACAGGACCTGCAGCCTCGTCCCGGGCTCCTCTCCACTGCACATCGACGGCAGCGACTCCAAGCCATTTGCAGAAGCGTTTAGAAACCTGAGACTAAACAAAAACAAATTCAGTGTTTTATCAGCAGGAGATTATCACTACAGCACTAGATGTATTGTGCGTCCTAGTCGTCCTACTACATTAAAGGGTTAAAAAAAAAAAAAAATTCTGGAGAAGAATGGCTGTGACCTTCTGATCCTGTACAACCACAGCCAAGGACATCACTCACCATGGAGCTGGTCTGAAAGGCAAGATGAGCATCTTAGCCTCCTTGTATTGTACCAAGCACAAACTGCAAGGTGTGAACTGCGGCTGGAGGCAAAAGATGGGAGCAGAACAGCCTGGATTCTGCCTGGAGATAATCTACCCTTTTAAAATACATGGCTTATTCTTCAAGGCTGAGTACATTTTTACACTATCTTTTTATTCTTAATTTCCTTCCTAAATCCAATGTTAAGCAACTTTCTAAATAGTCTTCATGAAAAAGTTTAACATTTTTCTGCTGCAGAGCATCTATACGTTGTTTATCTGGCTGGGTGATCTGCAAAAAAGGTCACAAATCCCTGTCCCTCAGCTCGCTGATACCCCCAACCTTCTCTCAGTGTAAGAAATAGCAGCAGAGAAAGGTTAGAAAGCGTCCACACCATCAGGGAGGGCAGAGAAAACGCTACAAAAAATGAGGAAAATGCATGAAATAATGAGGTATGAGCAGGATAGAAGCTGTGCGGATATATTAGCTAATTAAGACAGCAGCAGCCTATATTACTGGGAGAGACACACAAACCTCACATCCAGCCTATATTATGGGGAGAGGCACAGACCTCACATCCAGCCTATATTACTGGTAGAGACACAGACCTCTCATCCAGCCTATATTACTGGGAGAGACACTAAAGGTACTGTCACACATGGCAATATTGCTTGCAATTTGCTGGTTGCAGTGAATTCATGTACAGATTGTTCTATTTTGTTGCCGTGTACAAATGGAACAATCTGTACATGATTTCATCCCAACCAGCAAATTGCAAGCAATTTTGCCGTGTGTGACGGTACCTTAAGAGCTCACATCCAGCCTATATTACTGGGAGAGACACACAGACCTCACATACAGCCTATATTACTGGGAGAGACACACATAGCTCACATCCAGCCTATATTACTGGGAGAGACACACAGACCTCACATCCTACCTATATTACTGGGAGAGACACACAGACCTCACATCCTACCTATATTACTGGGAGAGACACACATACCTCACATCCAGCCTATATTACTGGGAGAGACACACAGACCTCACATCCAGCCTATATTACTGGGAGAGACACACATAGCTCACATCCAGTCTATATTACTGGAGAGACACACACAGACATCACATCCTACCTATATTACTGGGAGAGACACAAAGCTCACATCCAGCCTATATTACTGGGAGAGACACACAGACCTCACATCCTACCTATATTACTGGGAGAGACACAAAGCTCACATCCAGCCTATATTACTGTGAGAGACACACAGACCTCACATCCAGCCTATATTACTGGGAGAGATACAAAGAGCTCACATACAGCCTATATTACTGGAGAGACATATAGACCTCACATCCAGCCTATATTACTGGGAGAGACACACAAACCTCACATCCAGCCTATATTACTGGGAGAGACACATATACCTCACATCCAGCCTATATTACTAGAGAGACACACAGAGCTCATATCCAGCCTATATTACTGGGAGAGACACACAGACCTCACATCCAACCTATATTACTGGGAGAGAGATGCAGAGCTCACATCCAGCCTATATTACTGGGAGACACACACAGAGCTCACATCCAACCTATATTACTGGGAGGGACACACACAGCTCACATCCAGCCTATATTACTGGGAGACACACAAAGACCTCACATCCAGCCTATATTACTGGGAGACACACACAGAGCTCACATCCAACCTATATTACTGGGAGGGACACACACAGCTCACATCCAGCCTATATTACTGGGAGACACACAAAGACCTCACATCCAGCCTATATTACTGGGAGAGACACACAGACCTCACATCCAACCTATATTACTGGGAGGGACACACACAGCTCACATCCAGCCTATATTATTGGGAGAGACACACAGACCTCACATCCAGCCTATATTACTGGGAGACACACAAAGACCTCACATCCAGCCTATATTACTGGGAGACACACACAGACCTCACATCCAGCCTATATTACTGGGAGACACACACAGAGCTCACATCCAACCTATATTACTGGGAGGGACACACACAGCTCACATCCAGCCTATATTACTGGGAGACACACAAAGACCTCACATCCAGCCTATATTACTGGGAGAGACGCACAGACCTCACATCCAACCTATATTACTGGGAGGGACACACACAGCTCACATCCAGCCTATATTATTGGGAGAGACACACAGACCTCACATCCAGCCTATATTACTGGGAGACACACATAGCTCACATCCAGCCTATATTACTGGGAGACACACAGACCTCACATCCAGCCTATTTTACTGGGAGACACACAAAGACCTCACATCCAGCCTATATTACAGGGAGACACACAAAGACCTCACATCCAGCCTATATTACTGGGAGAGACACACAGACCTCACATCCAGCCTATATTACTGGGAGAGACACACAGACCTCACATCCTGCCTATATTACTGGGAGAGACACACAGAGCTCACATCCAGCCTATATTACTGGGAAGGACACACACAGCTCACATCCAGCCTATAATATTAGGAGAGACACACAGATCCCACATCCAGCCTATAATATTAGGAGAGACACACAGATCCCACATCCATCCTATATTACTGGTGGAGACACTCACTTTACGGCTACAGTGAAGAGGAAGTCTGGGAGGTGTCTCAGTAAATTGTGCTGGACATCCAGACTCTCCAGAGGGATGCAGTCATTAGGGCACGGCAGGTTCTTCAGCTGATTATGTCCTAGGAGCAGCTTCCTTAGCTTTGGACACCCCATCACCCTGTAGGAGGAGCACAGTCAGTAACAGACTCTCCCATTGTAATCTGCTGTAGGATTCACTTCCCCATATACCTCAATGGCAGCTCTGTCACCAGGTTCCAGCTGAGATCGAGAGCTTCCAGTTTCTTGGCTTCACTAACCCAATCTGGCACAGACGTTAAGCAGTTCCTTAAAATAAGCAGATCGTTTGCACTCATTAAATCTGACGAGAGAAGATATTCTTCAACACTGTACGGAGATTAAGTCACTTTTTCTCCTTCGCCTCATTGGGGGGCACAGGACCATGGGCCATGGGTGTTATGCTGCAGTCATTAGGAGGCGACACTAAGTGATTCTAGAAAAAAAAAACAGATCAGCTCCTCCCCTGCGGTGTACACACCCTGGCTGGCACAAGCCGTACCAGTTAAGCTTAGTGTCAGTAGGAGGCAGATGCAGTCTACACACCCACATCATATCTTTATTTTTTCTTTAACTTTTTTCACTTTTCCCTCGGAATGAAGTCAGACAGGCGACAGTGCCACCGCGTACCGCTCTCCCCCAACCACCAACAGACGGGAACTTGGAGTGTTACCTCCATGTACCCCCTTCTGCAATAAAGGATCTATCCATCATTTTTAGCTTTTACTTTTAGTAGATGGGCGACGGTCCCCCTTCGGGAGCAGATTTCCCACTGTAATCAGACGGGCACACGGAGTGTTACCTCCCCATGACCCCCTCTGCACCCTGGACTTACCCCTACATATACAGCAGGAGATCCATGGCCCTCCCCAGCCTCCCAGATCTGGCAGCCTAGGTTCAGGGCCCAGCGCTCATCCACAACCCTCCCCACTCCCCCATGGGAGCCTGGGTGGCAGGCACCCAGTGCTCCACGGGAATATCCATGGCCCTCCCCACTCTCCCACAGGGAGACTGGGTTGCAGGAGCCCAGCAATCAGCCATGGCCTTCCCCATTCTCCCATATGGGAGACGTGTTGCAGGTGCCCAGCGCTCCACAGGAACATCCATAGCCCTCCCCACTCTCCCACAGGCAGACTGGGTTGCAGGAGCCTAGCAATCAGCAATGGCCCTCCCCACTCTCCTATCCGGAGCCTAAGTTGCAGGTGCCCCAGCCCATCCACGGCTCCTTCCAGAACTATACGGAGCTGGACGCCACACTCACCAGACCCGGACCCCACAGGGATCAGCGGGCTCTCAGGTGAGGTGCACAGGCAGAGGGCTCCCCCTTGGCAGAGGGCACCGACTCCTACACAGGCCGCGCACCCGGGCTCCCACCGATAATTTAGCCCCCAGCTCCAGCACGCAAAATAGCTCCACTCCTTCCGGGTCCCAGTCACACCCCCGGGTGACATCACGGTTGCCGCCGGGAATGCCAACCGGTGGCTCCTATAGGGGGATTCATCCTTCTCCTGGCACTTCTCTCTCCCTGTGAGACTTGAAGCGCACTTTTCATCCCTGGCCACTCCCACTCCCTGCACACGTGGTTCCACAGCACAGGGCCAGTTCGCCTCTGCACTGGAGCCCACCGCTGCCAGCACCTCAGCAGCTGCAAGGGGGACACACGGACCACGGGTTCCAAGGCTGCACTACATATCTGAGTGCTCTCCATCGGGGTAAGGAGCTTAGCAGATCCCGCTCTGCTGCAGCTCATACCTCCCTATCCTGCCTATTAGTGCCTACCCAAAGTATACACCATATACATGCAGTGTGTGATTATATTCACGCACATTGACCCCAATAACCATCCAGAGCTCAAAGACCACAAAAAAGTTACTACTTTATTATAACTCCTGCGTTACATGCCACTCCAAGCTGCCGTGCGCCCATGCTGCCCCGCACTGTCAGACTTGCGAGCCTGCAGTTGCCCAGGAGCCCTCCTCTGCACCTCTATCCCACCCTACTGGGCCTTAGTCCTGTCACAATCCGTGGACACACTACTGTCTCAGTCTATGGACAAGCTCTCTTCTACCCTGGTCCAGGCCCTGCAGAGCATCCAATGCCCAGCACGTCTGACCTGGCAGAGGTGCGGACGGACACTCTTGTGCAGGACAGCACGGCCGTTAGGGGCAGGCCGATCAAGGCTGCTTCCGACCGGGATGGGTCACATTCCCATTCTAGGGCTACACGTAAGAGGCAACACAGAAGCGTCTCTCCCGCGTCCTCACAAGGTTCCCATATTTCCCTTATCAGGGACCCGAGCCCTACATCACCTGATGCATATCAGAGTCTGGATTCAGACCTCGAGCCGGATGTGGTTTTTGACCTGGACTCCCCAGACACGCAGGCTATGCTTAACAACCTGATCACTGTGGTCAACCAAGCTCTAAAGGTCGATGATCCCCCATGTTTGGCTCCTGATCATGCAGTGACCTTCAAAATGTCAAAACGCCTGCAAAAGTTTGTCGCAGACCATCCCGAGTTTCAGGACATCCTGTCAAAACACAGGAATCGCCCGGATAAACGGTTCGGAAATCGTAAGGCTTTCGAGGCTCGCTACCCTATTTTTCCCCGCCCTAGAACAAGATTGGGCAGATTCCCCAGTTTCCCGCCTGGCTGCGAAAACTTTACTTTCTCTGCCAGACGGGTCCTCCATTAAGGACCCGACCGACAGGCAGGTTGAAATGCTAGCTCAATCGGCATATGAGGCGTCTGGTTCATCCCTTTCGCCCCTCATTTGCTTCAGTGTGGGTCGCCAAGGCAATCATTACCTGTGCGGATACCCTACAATCCTGCCTGCAGGACACTAGCCATTCCATCAGAGCTAGTGGACATAGCAGCCCAAGTACCGGTTGCCAGGGAATACCTCATTCAGGCATCCCTAGATTCAGCTAATTGTGCCGCAGTCGTGGCCTTGAACTCCATTACCATTCGCAGGGTGCTCTGGCTCCACGAGTGGAGGGCGGATTCTGCATCAAATAAATCCTTGATTAGCCTTCCCTACCAAAGTGGCCGTCTGTTTGGTGAGCAATTGGACAATTTCATTTCAGACGCCACCGGAGGGAAGACTACCTCTCTTCCACAACACAAGCCAAAACGCCCCTTTGTCAGGAGTCAGGGGACACACTTCCGGTCCTTTCGGAACTCCTTCGGCTGGGCCACGTCACGCCCACCCTCTAATACCAATCTTTTGCGACGCAGGGACAGGGGTGCACAATCTTCCCACAAATCTAGCACAGCCTGACAATCACACCCAAAGCAAACCAGACCTATGGGACCCAGATACCATAGGTTCTCCTCGTCCTGACTCGCGCTCATCCACGGAAGTTACCGCCTTAATAGGCAGCCGACTGTCTTTGTTTCGGCATGTCTGGCTCACTGTCGTAGAAGACAGGTGGGTCAGGGAACTGGTGTCCTTCGGTTACAACAGAGTTTGTCGCCCATCCACCAAATCATTTTTTCCTCTCCGACCCCCCAAAGTCCCCAACAAATGCACAAAGCTTTTCCCAGGCCATCGATTCCCTCCAGCAAGCGGGAGTCATTCCCGTTCCGGAGGCAAAGCATTTCAGAGGCTTCTATTCAAACCTCTTTGTAGTTCCCAAGAAGGACAGCTTCGTACGTCCCATCTTGGATCTGAAACTTCTCAACAAATACATCCAACTTCGCCAATTCAGGATGGAGTCCCTCTGCTCCATCATCACATCCATGGAGGAGGGAGAGTTCTTGGCCTCGATAGACATATGAGATGCGTACCTACACATCCCAATCTCCCAGGCACACCAGCAATACCTGCGCTTAGCGATTCATGAGGAGCATTTCCAGTTAGTCGCCTTACCCTTCGGGCTCGCAATGGCACCCAGGGTTTTCACTACAGTCATGGCAGCCGTCATGACAGCCGTCATGACTATTCTTCACTCCCATGGTGTAGTCGTTCTACCCTATTTGGACGACCTTTTGATCAAGGCTCCCTCGCAGACTGCGAAGAGAGCATCCATATCACTATAGACTCGCTCTCGTCTGGGGTGATGGTTTGACCCGGAATTGGGGAAGATTTCTTCAGATTGAAAACCATCCCCAGGAAGGTGATTGGTCAATACTTCCCAGACACTTGTAAATCTCCCTCGAAGACAAGTCTTGAGCCATGTGTCAGGGTGTCCACGTTCTTCTCCGTCCCTAGTCTCACCTCATTTGTTTCGGGATGAGAGTTTTGGGCAGGATAGTGGCGGCAATGGAGGCAGTTCCATTTGCCCAGCTGCACCTCAGGCCTCTACAATTGGCTCTTCTATATCAGCCTGAGACAGAAGCCCGTTCACCCTCGACCGGACTTTTCGGCTATCTCCCCAGGTTTGACAGAAATTACGTTGGTGGCTGCAACTGGAGTCCCTTTCGCAGGGGAAATCATTCCTCCCTGCTCATTGGCCGGTACTCACCACCGATGCCAGCCTGATGGGCGGTCTTCCACCAGCACACATCTCAGGGATGTTGGTACCGCCACGAGTCCACCCTTCCCATCAATCTTCTGGAGATCAGGGCCATATTCTTGGCCCTGCAGGCATTTCACTACCTACTAGCAGGTAGCCACATTTGAGTCCAAGTAGAAGCCACGGCAGTGGCATATGTCAATCATCAGGGAGGCATCCACAGCGGAGAGGCAATGCGCGAAGCGGAGCCAGTCCTTCCCTGGGCCGAGTCCTCCCGGTCAGATCTCTGAGTGGTACACATCCCAGGCGTGGACAACTGAGCGGCGGATTTCCTCAGCTGCCAGGGTCTCATGTCTGGAGAATGGGCTCTACATCCGGAGGTATTCCAGCAGATTTGCAGTCGCTGGGGGGACTCCTGACGTGGACCTCATGGCACGCAGTCTGAACACCAAAGTGCCCACATTTATGGCCTGGTCGCACGATCCTCTGTCAGTGCAGATGCGTTAGTCCAACCATGGACTCAGTTTCATCTGCCTTACATATTTCCTCCTCTGCACTTAATACTGCAGGTAGTGAGGAAAATTAAGACGGAAGGCGTCCCCGTCATTCTGGTGGCACTAGATTAGCCCAGATGTGCCTGGTACACCGATCTGGTGCGACTCGTCGCCGACACGCCTTGGCGGCTACTGGACCTGCTAACCCGGGGTCCAATATGCCACCAGAACTCAACAGCCCTCAGTTTGACGGCGTGGCTGTTGAGACCTGGGTTTTAACCCAGGCAGGTTTTTCTCCGGCGGTGATCAACACAATGATCAGAGCTACGAAGCCAGCCTCGGCCCATATTTATTATCCCACATGGAAATCCTTTTTTTCATGGCGCAAAAATCGGGGTTATTCCCCTAGTCTTTTCTCTTCCTGAAATTCTAGGATTCCTTCAGTACGATTGGACTCTGGTCTTTCCACCGGTTCTCTTAAGGGTAAAATATCTGCACGGTCGGTGCTTCTTCAGCGACAACTTGCTACGAGACCGCAAGTCAGGACTTTCATTCAGGGTGTCTCTCGCCTGGTTCCCCCTTATCGGAGACCACTCAAAGCATGGTACCTAAACTTGGTTCTGGATGCACTTTGGAGGGCTCTCTCGAGCCTCTGAAGGAAATTTCTCTCCCCTTCCTGTCCTGGAAGGTCGTTTTTCTCGTTGCAATAACCTCGATACGGCGTGTCTCAGAACTAGCCGTGCTGTCCTGCGGAGCTCCCTTCCTGATTTTTCATCAGGATAAGGTCGTGCTTCATCCGGTGCCCTTGTTTCTCCTGAAGTGTGTCGTCTCTTCTTTCCACCTGAATGAAGAGATCTCTCTTCCCTCTTTTTGTCCGACACTATTGCACCGTGTTGAAATAGCTCTGCACACCCTGGACCTGGTGAGAGCTCTTAGGATCTACGTATCCAGGAGAGCACCTTTCTTAAAGTCCGATTCCCTGTTCATTCTTCAGGAAGGTCACAGGAAAGGCATGGCGGTGTCCAAAGCCACATTAGCCAGGTGGATCAAGTCTACGATCCAAGAAGCCCATCTGTTACAGAACATGCCCATTCCAGACGGGTTAAAGGTGCACTCTACTCATGCGGTTGAAGCATCCTGGGCTGTTAGTCACCAGGCATTCGCTGAACAGGTGTGCAAGGCGGCGACCTGGTCCAGCCTGTATACTTTTGCAAAGCACTACAACGTACATACTCAGTCATCGGCAAATGCGAGTCTTGGTAGGAGTATTTTGCAGGCGGCGGTGGCTCACCTTTAAGTTTGTATGTTCTTTCAGGAGGTATTATATTTCTGAGTTTGTTTTACCCACCCAGGGACTGCTTGAGGACTTCCCTTGGTCCTGTGTCCCTGAATGAGGCGAAGGAGAAAAGGGGATTTTTGTGAGTACTCACCGTAAAATCCTTTTCTCTGAGCCTCTAATTGGGGGACACAGCACCCACACTGTTGGCAGTTTCAGGCCGTTTACTTCTTTTGTGGTTCCCGAGTTTCTCCTATGGTTACTTTAGGATATACTTTTATTTGCTTCTCCTACTGCTTGGCCACTGAACTGTTTCGGCTTGTGCCAGCCAGGGTGTGTACACTGCAGGGGAGGAGCTGATCTGTTTTTTTTTTTTAGAATCACTTAGTGTCAGCCTCCTAATGATTGCAGCATAACACCCATGGTCCATGGTCCTGTGTCCCCCAATTAGAAGCTCAGAGAAAAGGACTTTGCGGTGAGTACACACAAAAATCCCCTTTTTTGGAACAATGAGGAAAACGAGGAAAGACAACTAATGCCTCCCATGTTGCTGTAAGGAGGTGGCCGACGCCAGGAAGATTCCCACCCCTGAAAATTTTATTTCTTTTACATGTTCTTTGTGTAGGGTATGTTTATACGAATGGAATGTGGTGATGGTGTGTTTGGTTTCAGGGAGGTAGGGGTAGTTGTGCCAGCTACCCCTGGATGTCGCCAGCATTGGGTTCCCTGTTTGTGAGGAAGTTTGGTGTTTTGGACAGAGCTGGGGAAGTTGGCACACAGTGGGGTGATTTGGGGTCTGAGATTCTCATTTCGGGCAGGAGAAAAAAAAAAAAGAATGTAGAACATAGTAGGAAGAGGCATAAGTAACGTGCAGAACAAAGTGTAGGTGACCGAGCCCATATTATAGCATAAAGCCCCTTCAGGAGAAGGGAGGGACAAACAGGCAACCCCCCAACCCAGCTGGCACAAAGTGAACCGTAAGGATAGTGGAGGACCATTCTGTTGCAGAGTCGCAAAGAGATGGGAAAGCATTCTCCAGGCTGAAGACCACTGACCCTGGGGAGCATAACTGTGCAGGGTGTCCTCACCGCAGTGTAACACAATGACCCGTGAAGTTGGATACTTGGGGAATGGAGCAGCAGAGGAAACCCATATTGATTATGCTGGATAGCTGACGGGACATCGTCTGCACCTAAGGGTACCGTTACACGTCGCAACATTGCATGCAATTTCACTGGCAATTTGCTGGTTGCAGTGAAATCATGGACACATTGTTACATTTGTACACAGCCACAAAATAGAACAATGTGTCCATGATTTCACTGCAACCAGCAAATTGCAAGTGAAATTGCTTGCAATGTTGCGACGTGTAACGGTACCCTAACACTGACGGGCCAGCCTGTGTGAAGAGGTTGATGAAGTCTGAACTCTGAAGTGAAGGTGTAATGACGCTTGGACTTTGTTGCAAGTACAGAATGTTTTAAACTGTTGTGGACTTTTTTTTGGTGACCTGTAACCGGGAACTGCTCAGTGTGAACTAGACAATGGGAAACGTGCCCACAGCCAAGCGGCACTGCTGCAGCAAAACATAGCACGTCCCCAACCACTACCTATGCCTGTAAGGTAGCCCCCAGAACCCCCTCACCCACAACCACCGCCCCTGGCACCGGTACAGCGCCCATGCCAGAAAGAGTGCACTCATACTCTTACCTGGACAAGTCTAAAGAAACCAGCTGGGAAGGAGCCAGGTAGACATTCACCGAGGTCAGCCCTTCAAAAGAAAAAAAAAAAAGAGAGAAGATTGCAATTTAAAACAGACCGAGGATGAAACGAAACGCAAAAGGAGCGCCGACCACGGTGGTAGAAACGTACGGTTTGAAGCAGCATGAACTGCTCTCAGGGAGAAGCCGCAGAGCGTCAGCTCCTGCAGCTGGTTGCGTTCGCAGTGTAATTGCTCCAGGTTCCCCAAGCAGCGGAGGTCCAGGGCCGTCAGCAGGTTCTCCCGGACATCCAACTGAGCGACGTGGTCAATTCCTTCCAAGGTGCCGATGACTTGTGTGAGATGATTCATCCTACGGTGGAGGATGGATTTTACTTAATGACTCTCAGATTCCCAATGCCACCCACCTCTCCAGAAGCTTACCTCAGGTCTAAGGACTTCACGTGCGCCATGTTGCTTAATGTCTGCAGACTTAAGGTCTCCACGCGATTCCCAGCCATGCACAACCTGTCCACTGAGCACAGTTTCTCATAGACGGATGGTATAGTGCACAGATCATTGAAGGAGAGGCCCAGGCTGGAGAGCTGCTGGAGGGAGCACAGCTCCTCCGGTAAGGACGTCAGGACATTTCCATCAAGGTTTAGGGTTTGAAGGCTGTTAATAAATAGGAAGAGCAGGAAGGGGTAAATGCGCGATCAACATCTGCACCTTACGATCAGCTAAGAACTGCAGCTCTGAGAAAGGACCGAACACACAATGCATCTACTATGGAGAAGGACAGCAGTCCCAAGAGCAGAACAGCTGAAGAGACCCCGCCAAGGACAATGCACCATCCAGCCGCGACAGTCTATGATGGCACCAACTGACCTGAGCATCTGCCCAATCTGGGGTGGTAGGTGAGTCAGCCCATTACATGACACGTTCAGCTCCGTCAGGGTGGGGATCTCACATAACTGGAGGGGGAATTCTCCCAGCTTGTTCTGCGACAGGTTTAGAACTTTCAGCTGTGAAAACCTGAGAAGAACAGAAATAAAGAACAAAATCCTCTCCACAACTCGCAAACCTCTGGTTATGTCATATTAGAAGGAGACCTGAACCGACCTGCACAGACTGGTCACCGCAGCCGCACTGTGCAGCTGCAGGAAGTTGTGGCGGAGATTCAGGTTAGTGATGTCCTGACAGTAGAACAGGTGCTCGGGGATCTCCTCCAGGCTCTGACACGAGAGATCAACAGTGCTCAGTCTCTGAGAGACGACCTGCAGAGAAAGGGAGGGAGCAATCAATGACATGGGCACGAAAGGGGAACTAACATGTCCTTACACTGTGCTGGTGCATATCCTGTGTTATACTGCAGAGCTGCACTCACTATTCTGCTGGTGCAGTCACTGTGTATATACATTCATTACTTACCTGAGTTAGTCTGTATTATACTCCAGAGCTGCACTCACTATTCTGCTGGTGCAGTCACTGTGCACATACATTACATTACTGATCCTGAGTTACCTCCTGTATTATACTCAGATCTGCACTCACTATCTGCTGGTGCAGTCACTGGTAATACATTACATTACTGATCCTGAGTTACCTCCTGTATTTTAATATAATATAATTATTAATAATACAGTGAGGTAACTCAGGATCAGTAATGTAAATGTAATGTACCACAGTGACTGCACCTATAAATACATGAGGTAACTCAGGATCAGTAATGTAATGTATGTACACAGTGACTGCACCAGCAGAATAGTGAGTGCAGCTCTGGAGTATAATACAGGAGGTAACTCAGGATCAGTAATGTAATGTATGTACACAGTGACTGCACCAGCAGAATAGTGAGTGCAGCTCTGGAGTATAATACAGGAGGTAACTCAGGATCAGTAATGTAATGTATGTACACAGTCACTGCACCAGCAGAATAGTGAGTGCAGCTCCTGGAGTATAATACAGGAGGTAACTCAGGATCAGTAATGTAATGTATGTACACAGTGACTGCACCAGCAGAATAGTGAGTGCAGCTCTGGAGTATAATACAGGAGGTAACTCAGGATCAGTAATGTAATGTATGTACACAGTGACTGTACCAGCAGAATAGTGAGTGCAGCTCTGGAGTATAATACAGGAGGTAATCAGGAGCAGTACAGTCACTGGTGTATAGAGCCTCTTTATCCGCTCACCTTGGTTGCCTGGCGGAGCCATCTCTGATATTCTGCTGCAGAATCATAGCTGACATGGTAGGTCGGGGCTTGAGCCTCAGCAGAACAGAAGGCCAAACAGTGCGGCCTCCGCTTCACCTCCTCTATCTACAGATGAAGGGAAAACATGGTTACTGGCAGGACATAGTCCAGAGAATCTTTAACTTTAGAACCAGGAGGTCTTCCCCTCCCCGGAGTTATAATGGGAGACGCTGGGAGTTCAGGAGTTGCAGCCTCATTTCATTTTCTTCTCCAATCCTCCACTCACTGTCACCTATGATGGGACTTTCTTCCTTACACTTCCAGTTCTTCTCATTTCTATACAGCACAAAATGTAACATAAGGGACCATGAAACCTATAAAGACGCTGGTAAATACCGGTGCCAAGCAGGGATTCAGGTCACCGCACCTATAACTGTCCTGTTTATGGCCCCGCACGGCCATGTGCAGAGGTGACAGCACCATAAAGTGTCGCAACTCAGAAATAACAGCACTATGGAGCCAGCACGGCCCGGGCCTCACCTTACCACCCACAAGGGGCAGAATGTGCATCTTCCCAGTCTGACAATCCTTCAGGGACGACACGATGAGGGAGGTGCCGCACAGGACCACCATCCGCTCGGCCCACTTGTGCAGCTGGGTTTTGCCCTTGCGCACGTTGTACAACCCCGACAGCAGAATCCGGTCCATCTGCTCCACAGAGCTCGGCCTCTCTGGAAGATACAAAAACCTCATCACAGAACAGCAGTCAAGGGGGTGTGGCTTACATGTATTGCTCCTCCCACTTATATTCCCATAACAAAGAAATGGCGCCACTGTCTTCTTATATCATTAACCCTACCAATTTTAAGGGAAAATATCAGGAATCCACTATTAACCCCACGGGGGCATGTAGCGGGCTCAGGTGTCAACATTTGGGGCCGGGCGCCGATTACTGCTGGTTAACCAGTTAAATGTCATCAATCTCTGCAGTCCCAAGAAAAGATCATGGGGGGGGGGATGGGATGCCAATTTTAGCAAGGAGCCTATTGGAGATCCTCCCCTACATCGCCACCAGAGGAGCGATAACAGGATCAACTCATTCAAGTGATTATTAAAACACAAAATTTAAAAAAAAAAATTGAAAATAAATTCCCAGTTAAAAAAAAAAGTAAATTAACATGTTATTCCAAGTTAACAATACAATAAAAATGATTACATGATCAAGTCTTTTAATTGATTAATTAAGCAAAAAAATAAAACAAAATATACAAATATTAAATTCTCAGTTTAAGGAATAAAATAAAAAAAAGTATTGACTAGTGTTGATACAAAAAAAAAAAAAAAAAAAAAAGAGATACAGCTACTGCAAAACAAATGAAGAGACCTCTGCAAAATGTTCAGTGTCTCTGATTTTTCTCTTTATAGGTATATTTTTCAGTAAAATGTACATTGTTCTTTTATTCTATAAACTACTGACAGCATGTCTCTGAAATTCTAAGCTAAACATTTAGTATTTATTTGCAGCAAATGAGAAATTGTCAAAATAAAAAAAAAGAAACATCAGACCTCAAATAATGCAAAGAACACAAGTTCATATTCATTCAGAAACAACAATACTAATGTTTTAGCTCAGGAAGAGTTCAGAAATCAATATTTGGTGGAATAACCATGATTTTTAATCACAGCTCTCATGTGTCTTGGCCGCTTTCCACCAGTCTTTCACATTGTTTTTGGGTGACCTTATGCCACTCCTGGCACAAAAATGTAAGCAGTTTGTTTGATGGCTTGTGACTATTCATCTTTCTACTGATTACATTCCAGAGGTTTTCAATGGGGTTCAGGTCTGGAGATTGGGCTGGCCATGACAGGGTCTTGATGTGGTGCTCCTTCATCCACACATTGATTGAAACTAGCTGTGTGGCATGGGGCATTATCCTGCTGGATAAAACCAGTCCTCAGAGTTGGGGAACATTGCCTGAGCAGAAGGAAGCAAGTGTTTTTCAAGGATAACCTTGTATGCGGCTTGATTCATACGTCCTTCGCAAAGATTAACCTGCCCAATTCCAGCCTTGCTGAAGCATCCCCAGATAATCACCGATCCTCCACCAAATTTCAGTGTGTGTGCAAGACACTTCTACACCTCTCCAGGTCTCCGTCTAACCATCAGGCCACCAGGTGTTGAGAAAAGCTGAAATTTAGACTAATCAGAGAAGATGACCTTACTCCAGTCCTCCATGATCCAATCCTTATGGTCTTTGGCAAACTTCAGCCTGGCTCTCCTTTGCTTCTCATTGATGAAAGGCTTTTTTCTAGCTTTACATGACTTGAGCCCTGCCTCTAGGAGCCTGTTACAACCTGTTCTTGCCGTGCTATTCACCCTAGCTGCCATTTGCCATTACTTTTGTAGGTCACTTGATGTCATCCTGCGGTTGCTGAGTGACATTCAAATAAGATGCTGGTCATCCTGGTCAGTGGAGTCGCTTTCACCCTCTGCCGGTCTGTAGCTTTGTTGTCCCCAATGTCTGCTGCTTGACCTTGCTGTAATGGATTGCCATCAAAATCTTAAAGATGGAGGCAACATGACGCTCACTGTATCTCTCTGCTAGGAAAGCCAGAATTGAGCCCTTCTTTTCCTCACTCAAGACTTATCTTTTCAGCTCCTTTGGCATGGTGAAGTTATGTTTTCATTCAGATTACTTTTGGGCTATTCCTAGCACTTGTTTTGCCATCCAGCTTGCCCTATTGAAAGAGGATTGTGAAGACCACAGCAATGTTTGTTAGGGCCACTTTACACACACCAACTTATCTGTCCAACTTCTGACCAACTTGCTGGTTGCAGTGAAATCATGGACACATTGTTCCATTTTGTGGCTGTGTACACAATGGAGCAATGTGTCCATGATTTCACTGCAACCAGCAAGTTGGTCAGAAGTTGGACAGATAAGTTGGTGTGTGTAAACTGGCCATTATACTTTCCCTCGTTAAAAAAGATTTGGTTCAGGTGATCAGCTAATCAGAAGCACATTAAGTAGAATGAGGTGGACTTTGGTTGGAATTCAGCTGACACTGGAATAGAATGGCTGTGATGGTGGGTTTACACGCCGCGATATCGGCGTCCAACTCCGACAAAAAGTCACGTGGGTCGCGAGTTGGAGCCGATATCGTGTGCGCGTTGTACGGTTTGAGCGTACAACGCGATCCTGGAACGATGCCAAAACGATATCGGAGTTGAATAGCAGAGCTATTCAACTCCCCGATATCGCATGGCCGTTGTACCAGCATCGCTGCGTGTGACAGCCCAACTCGATCTATACTCGCACCTCACCCATTAACTCCCATGTTAAATGGTCGTTACTGGGTTGGTGGGCGTACACATCGGAGGAACGTTGTTTCCCGATATTGCAGCGTTTAAACCGGCGATGCGATATCGGGAAAAGGGCTGAAAAAAAGCGCGCTCCCGCGGCGTTGCCTCCGATATCGCGGCGATATCGGGACGTGTAACCCCACCATCAGACATATAGAGATGGGGATTTGTAGAAAACTATGCAGTGGTCTCTTCATTTTTGCCAGAGCTGTATATACACACAATGTTATATAATATATATATATATTTAAACCAAATACTAAAGACGTTCAAAAGGTAAGAAATAGAAATTGGTATAATTAATAATAAAACCATCGTATGGTATGAAGTATACAGTTCTCACACATCATAAGGTATAAAAAAAAAATTAAAAAAAATATAACGCCTGTTTGAATGGGACACCGGTCGTGGGTGATGATTCCCCTGCAGTGCTGCCTCTGCAGGAGAAGTGCAGTATTACATGTGTTTGGTCCTCCAGTAGAACTTTTCGTTGCTCTGTAGAGTTCGCACTAAGGACGTGTTCACACTGCTGATTTTTGGTGCAGATTATTTTCTGCATTAAGGTCGGAGTGACACAAGGTGGATTCCTTTCTTTCATTGACCGGGATGGTACTTTAGGCACAGCTGAGCCCATGGGGTTGAGCGGATCACTCTATAAATTATTTTAGGATTTCTGATGCAAACAGTATTTAATTTTTTTTTTTTTTCTTTTCAATTCCACGTCCAATTTCACATTTTTAATTTTAATGCACATGTCACCCCTCAAATATAAATCTGGGTGATCCGACGACAGGGTTTCTTCACCCCTCCCCACCTCCAGCAGAGACATGTGGATGATCCGGCTCGTCTACAATCCGGGAAAATAAGTAACAAAAAGGCCAAAAATACTAAATCAATAACTCCAGACACTGCAACATTAGAGAGCGGCCGAGCCCCCACGCCCCGGAGCCTCTGTATACAGTCTGTGCTGCACGTAAATACTTCTGGAAACCTTCACCCATCACCCAAAAAAAGGGTCACTAAAACCTGACGGTCGGCATTGTTCCTCCCGCATGTGCCGCCGGATACGGGGGCAGTAAAGTGCAAGGCTGCGAAGAGATGGGAGTCCAAAGGATCTGCAATGACGGCTGATTAACCCCTGAATACCCAGGACGACGGGAGTCACATTGAAAAGGTTTCTTTCTGGATTTTTATTTGGACTGACACATGTGCGCGCTTACCATTATAAAACCGGATCATACAGCTCAGGTCGGAGTGCGCCGCCTCCTCCTGGATCCTGGTGGGGTCCCGAAATCCCAGCTCGGACAGGTACTTGTAGATCATATGCAGGGGGCGCTCCTGAGGGTCCAATCTCCTAAAAATAAAGAAATACACACAAGGTCACGTGATGTAATACAGCTCGTAAATGGACTAAAGACTAAACTGAAATCTATTGTTCTCTGGTATCAACAATAAGAGAATTCACTGGTAAAATTGCTAATCCATTGATTACAACTTATAACATCGTTAATACAAGCAGAGCTGCAGTGTAAAGTATGGGGGAATAGACAAAAACAAAAGCTCGGAGTCATTCCCTGGTATCCTCAATGTTCCTTTTGTCCATCCTCCATACTTTACACTGCAGCTCTGCTTGTTTTCAGCAGAATTAGAAGTAGTACCTAATGGATTAGCAATTTTACCAGCGAGTTCCTTCATTGTGGATACCAGGAGACGACTCCAAGCTGTTCCTTTTGTACATCCTCCATACTTTACTACTTATAATATGCATAAAGTAAGAAGAGCTGCAGTGTAAAGTATGGGGGATGGACAAACAGAAAAGTTTGGAATCGTTCCCAGGATTTAACAATCAAGGAACTCGCCAATAACATCGTTAATCCAGTCAATACTACTAAGGCTGGCTTCAGATTGCGTTTGAGATCCGATCCATAGCTGTCCGCTTGAAGCAGACAGCCGCGGACCGGATCAGCACACAGGACCGGGGGGCTATTATGCCCTCCGATCCTGTGTGCAGCCGCACGCAGTTGAAGCCGCTGACAGGTCAGGACCGCGGCACCCACGGTCCTCACCTATCAGCAGCAGGAACTGCATAATAGCCCCCCGGTCCTGTGTGCTGATCCGGTCCGCGGCTGTCTGCTTCAAGCGGACAGCTACGGATCAGATCTCAAACGCAGTCTGAAGCCGGCCTAAGGCTGGCTTCACATGCAGTTTTTTCACTGATCAGTGTCCATCCAGTTTGTGTGCTAAAACCAGGAGTGTCTCCAAAACCCAGAACAGGTGTCAATCTTTCAATTATACTTTTTCTCTGCAAGTTCCTCTCCTGGTTCCTCTCCAGGTTTTGGCACACAAACACTGATCAGGGAAAAAACTGCAGTGTGAAACCAGCCTTAGGGCCGCTTCACACTGCGGCATGATCTGGTCCGGTTCTGTCCGGGAGGACCCAGACAGCTGCAGACCGGATCAGCACACAGGACTGAGGGGCTATTATGACCTCCAGTCCAGTGTGCAGCCACTCAGTTCCTGCTGCTGATGCGTCAGGACTGCGGGCGCCGCGGTCCTGACCTATCAGCGGCTGCACATAGGACCGGAGGGCATAATAGCCCCCAGTCCTGTCTGCTGATCCGGTCTGCGGCTGTCTGGGTCTTCCCGGACAGAGCCGGCCTGGATCATGCCGCAGTGTGAAGCAGCCCTTACAATATACTTAAAACAAGCAGAGCTGCAGTGTAAAGTATGGGGATGGACAAACGGAAAAGTTTGGAATAGTTCCAGGAATCAACAATGAAGGAACTCGCCAACAATCATCATTAATCCATTGTTACTTCTTGTAATATACTTAAAACAAGCACAGCTGTGCAATATAAAGTATGGGGGATGGACAAAAAGAACAAGCTTTTCCCTTTTGTCTATCCCCATGCTTTACACTACAGCTCTGTTCGATTTAACTATATTAGAATTAGTGAATAAAGGACTAGTAATTATATTGGTGTTCCTTCATTGTTAATATCAGCGAACGACTTCAAGCTTTTCCTTTTGTCCATACTCCATACTTTACACTGCAGCTCTGCTTGTTTTAAGTATATTATAAGCAGTAATTAATGGATTAATGACTTTTACCGGTGAGTTCTTTAAATTAATGACTCCAAGCTGAAGTAACTCAACAATAAAATCATTATTTCATTGGTCCCTACTTATAATTAAAACAAGCAGAGCTGCAGTGTAAAGTATGGGGAATGGACTAAAGCAACATACAGGGGAACTCCAAGCTGTTCCGTGTGTCTATCCTCCATGCCTTACACTACAACTCTTCTGGTCTATGGATATGATACAGTATGTAGTAATCAATGGATTAAACATTTTATTGGAGAGTTCCTTCAGCTTGGGTCGGACCCTGGTATTCACAATGAAGGAACGCGCCAATAAAATTGCTAATCCATTGATTACTACTTATAATATGCATAAAAAAGCAGGACTGCAGTGCAAAGCATGGCGGACTGACAAAAGGACCAGCTTGGAGTGACTTTCTTATACAGGAGATGCAGAAGTCAGTGCTCAGTCCCGGGGCCATCTCATGTCCCTCGACCGTCATGGTTCACAATGCCAACCTTTCTCTATGAGTCACATCTTTCCCAGACAAACGAGCAGAGTCTCATTATTTGCTCAGTGCAGCAGAATACAGATTTCCTAAAGGGTCCGGAGCCATCACAGCCAGGACCGAGGCCCAGGGTATGCGGGTCACTGGTCAGATTTTTCCTTCTGGCCTTCTAAAACCTAGAACTTTATTATATTCTGAGCCGCCATCACATAGTTTTAGGGGAAACCTGTCAGTGAGTGTTGAGTTTCCCTGCAGCGCCTCCAGAGGGGAAACGAAGCATTACATGGTGTCCACTGTAATGCAGGAGAGGAAGGGTCCTCCAGACGGGCAGTCAGCGAGATACAGGCTGCTGTGTATGGCCGCCCGTCCTGCACAGATATAGCCTTAATACATTGTAGGACCCCCGTAAACAAAGTGGACCCCCCTCACCTGACCAGGTCCCCGTTCAGCTGCACATAGAGGCCGTCCAGGCCCTCAGCGAGGAGAATCTCGGAGGCGGCGGTGTCCACCGTGCAGAGCACCACGTGCAGGTCACAGATGGCCGACGTCTGGTCCGTCCCGTACACGTAGATACAGCCGCGGCTCGGGTCCTCTCTCAGCCAGTCTCTCTCTCGTGACCCCAAGCAGCATCTCTGGCTCAGGCAGTTCTTACTGCCGCTGCGTTTCATGTTTCTCTATATAAAATATATATAAAGATTTTCCTCCTCCAAACAAGTAGATCCTATGTATATACCCCATACATGTATATACTCCTGTACATATAGACAACGCCCCTCGTATACAGGTCGTACATACCCCGTACACACAGAGGAGCCCTCGTACACAGGTCGTACGTACCCCGTACACACAGAGGAGCCTCGTACACAGGACGTACGTACCCCGTACACGCAGAGGAGCCCTCGTACACAGGACGTACGTACCCCGTACACGCAGAGGAGCCCTCGTACACAGGACGTACGTACCCCGTACACGCAGAGGAGCCATCGTACACAGGACGTACGTACCCCCTACACGCAGAGGAGCCCTCGTACACAGGACGTACGTACCCCCTACACGCAGAGGAGCCCTCGTACACAGGACGTACGTACCCCCTACACGCAGAGGAGCCCTCGTACACAGGACGTACGTACCCCCTACACGCAGAGGAGCCCTCGTACACAGGACGTACGTACCCCTACACGCAGAGGAGCCCTCGTACACAGGACGTACGTACCCCCTACACGCAGAGGAGCCCTCGTACACAGGACGTACGTACCCCCTACACGCAGAGGAGCCCTCGTACACAGAGACGTACTACGTACCCCCTACACGCAGAGGAGCCCTCGTACACAGGACGTACGTACCCCCTACACGCAGAGGAGCCCTCGTACACAGGACGTACGTACCCCCTACACGCAGAGGAGCCCTCGTACACAGGACGTACGTACCCCCTACACGCAGAGGAGCCCTCGTACACAGGACGTACGTACCCCCTACACGCAGAGGAGCCCTCGTACACAGGACGTACGTACCCCCTACACGCAGAGGAGCCCTCGTACACAGGACGTACGTACCCCCTACACGCAGGGAGCCCTCGTACACAGGACGTACGTACCCCCTACACGCAGAGGAGCCCTCGTACACAGGACGTACGTACCCCCTACACGCAGAGGAGCCCTCGTACACAGGACGTACGTACCCCCTACACGCAGAGGAGCCCTCGTACACAGGACGTACGTACCCCCTACACGCAGAGGAGCCCTCGTACACAGGACGTACGTACCCCCTACACGCAGAGGAGCCCTCGTACACAGGACGTACGTACCCCCTACACGCAGAGGAGCCCTCGTACACAGGACGTACGTACCCCCTACACGCAGAGGAGCCCTCGTACACAGGACGTACGTACCCCCTACACGCAGAGGAGCCCTCGTACACAGGACGTACGTACCCCCTACACGCAGAGGAGCCCTCGTACACAGGACGTACGTACCCCCTACACGCAGAGGAGCCCTCGTACACAGGACGGACGTACCCCCTACACGCAGAGGAGCCCTCGTACACAGGACGTACGTACCCCCTACACGCAGAGGAGCCCTCGTACACAGGACGTACGTACCCCCTACACGCAGAGGAGCCCTCGTACACAGGACGTACGTACCCCCTACACGCAGAGAAGCCCTCGTACACAGGACGTACGTACCCCCTACACGCAGAGGAGCCCTCGTACACAGGACGTACGTACCCCCTACACGCAGAGGAGCCCTCGTACACAGGACGTACGTACCCCCTACACGCAGAGGAGCCCTCGTACACAGGACGTACGTACCCCCTACACGCAGAGGAGCCCTCGTACACAGGACGTACGTACCCCCTACACGCAGAGGAGCCCTCGTACACAGGACGTACGTACCCCGTACACGCAGAGGAGCCCTCGTACACAGGACGTACGTACCCCGTACACGCAGAGGAGCCCTCGTACACAGGACGTACGTACCCCGTACACGCAGAGGAGCCTCGTACACAGGACGTACGTACCCCGTACATATAGAGGAGTTTCCATACACAGCACATATATATACTCCCCATAGACAGGACTGTCTCATGCTCCATACACACACACGGGACCGTCGCACTCCATACAGACACACACAACACACACGGGACCGTCGCACTCCATACAGACACACACACACACGGGACCGTCGCACTCCATACAGACACACACACACACGGGACCGTCGCACTCCATACAGACACACACACACACGGGACCGTCGCACTCCATACAGACACACACACACACGGGACCGTCGCACTCCATACAGACACACACACACACGGGACCGTCGCACTCCATACAGACACACACACACACGGGACCGTCGCACTCCATACAGACACACACACACACGGGACCGTCGCACTCCATACAGACACACACACACACGGGACCGTCGCACTCCATACAGACACACACACACACGGGACCGTCGCACTCCATACAGACACCACACACACACACGGGACCGTCGCACTCCATACAGACACACACACACACGGGACCGTCGCACTCCATACAGACACACACACACGGGACCGTCGCACTCCATACAGACACACACACACGGGACCGACTTCGCAACTCCATACAGCACACACGGACGTCGCACTCACAGACACACAACGGGACCGTCGCACTCCATACAGACACACACACACGGGACCGTCGCACTCCATACAGACACACACACACGGGACCGTCGCACTCCCACACGGACACACAAAACACGGGACCGTCGCACTCCATACAGACACACACACAAAACGGGACCGTCGCACTCCATACAGACACACACACGGGACCGTCGCACTCCATACAGACACACACACGGGACCGTCGCACTCCATACAGACACACACACGGGACCGTCGCACTCCATACAGAACACACACACGGGACCGTCGCACTCCATACAGACACACACACGGGACCGTCGCACTCCATACAGACAACACACACACGGGACCGTCGCACTCCATACAGACACACCACACACGGACCGTCGCACATCCATACACACACACACACACACGGACCGTCGCACTCCATACAGACCACTCGGGACCGTCGACACTCCATACAGACACACACACACGGGCTGTCGCAATCCACAATGCCAGCACACACACACAGGGCGGTCACACTCCACACGCGTGCACACACACACACACACAGAGGCGTCACACTGCGCAGCGGCTCGCGCCGCACACTACACACACACTAACACACACACACACACACACCACACACACACGTGGTCACACTCCATACACATTCGGCGGTGTCACACTCCATATGCGCCACACACGACACACTGGCGGTCCACACTCCATACACACACACACAGGACAGTCACATTCCACACACATACACACATACAGTCATACAGTTCATGCTCCTGCACTGACAGCTGATGCGGTTCCCGTTGTCCCCGCTAGGTGTCGCTGTGGAGCTCGGGTAATCTATGAGCTGTGGCCGGTGCACCCCTCCAGTGACAGCCGCCCACCTTCAGCACTCGCACCGCTGCTCCCCGGCTGGCGTTGTGCCGGCTCGGTTCAGGCCCTTCTTCTCCGTTGGGTCCCAGTACCGGACCCGGTCTCTGGACGTCCATTTTCACGGCTTGCAGAACGACTGACAGCCAGCAGGCGCCGGACCAATCGCAGAGCTCCCCACCCCCTTTAGACGAGTGACAGTGAGATTTTTTTCAGCCAATCAGCTGCAGGCTGACACTTGTTCTTCTAATCCAATAAAATAGCCACACCCACCTCGCGTACGCTGCGTCCGAGGTCCCGCCCACCGCCGCCATCTTTACTGCTGGCTCAGCACCTGGGGACAGGGCGCTTGCCCTTCTGATGACGTATGAGGTGCGACGGGAGCTGTCAGGACACGTGCTGTGCAGTCAGGATCATCAGGAGCGGAGGCCATAGACGTGACCCCACTGCGGATGGTTCACCATTGGTCATCATAATAAGAGGCAGGGCATGCTGGGAGCTGTAGAGATAAAGGTGCATTGTATTTAATGGGGGGCACAGACCACGCTTCTCCCATCTTGGGGCTTATTGGGACCCTCCGACACTTATTAGTCAGAAGGATCATGCGGTGATCGGAGGCCCAGTGTGAGCTCCACCTATGCAGTAAGGATACACAGGCTCCTGGGGAACTATTCACACGTTTTATTCACATTTTTATCTTTTAATAAGTTTGAAAAACTCATAATAGGAATAGGGGGAAAAAAATTAAAAGAAGCTCTGAGTAACGTCGCCCAATCGGGGTCTCAGATACATCTGTCAATCAGGGTCTCCAGATACATCCCAATCAGGGGCTCTCCAGATTACATCCTGTCCAATCAGAAGGCTACAAAAAACATTTCAGGAAAAAAAATCCGGACCATCTACAGACTTTATGGGGTCACATACTGCAATTCTGTCAGATTGCAATCATTTTCAGGAAGAAACTGAGTATTATCACAAATTGTTTGGTATTATTATCTTCATTTAATTTGTCTTCAATGAAAAAACACAAAAGAGAATGAAGCAAAAGCAAAACATTGATCATTTCACACAAAACTCCAAAAATGGGCCAGACAAAAGTATTGGCACCCTCAGCCTAATACTTGGTTGCACAACCTTTAGCCAAAATAACCGCATCAACCCTTCCGGTAACCATCAATGAGTTTCTTACAATGCTCTGCTGGAATTTTAGACCATTCTTCTTTGGCAAACTGCTCCAGGTCCCTGATATTTGAAGGGTGCCTTCTCCAAACTGCCATTTTTAGATCTCTCCACAGGTGTTCTATGGGATTCAGGTCTGGACTCATTGCTGGCCACCTTAGAAGTCTCCAGTGCTTTCTCTCAAACCATTTTCTAGTGCTTTTTGAAGTCTGTTTTGGGTCATTGTCCTGCTGGAAGACCCATGACCTCTGAGGGAGACCCAGCTTTCTCACACTGGCCCTACATTATGCTGCAAAATTTGATGATAGTCTTCAGACTTCATAATGCCATGCACACGGTCAAGCAGTCCAGTGCCAGAGGCAGCAAAGCAACCCCAAAACATCAGGGAACCTCCGCCATGGTTGACTGTAGGGACCGTGTTCTTTTCTTTGAATGCCTCTTTTTTTCTCCTGTAAATCCTATGTTGATGCCTTTGCCCAAAAAGCTCTACTTTTGTCTCATCTGACCAGAGAACATTCTTCCAAAACGTTTGTAGGCTTTCTCAGGTAAGTTTTGGCAAACTCCAGCCTGGCTTTTTTTGTCTCGGGGTAAGAAGTGGGGTCTTCCTGGGTATCCAAACATACAGTCCCTTTTCATTCAGATCCGACGGATAGTACGGGTTGACACTGTTGTACCCTCGACTTCAGGGCACTTGAACTTGTTTGGATGTTCGTCAAGGTTCTTTATCCACCATCCTGCACAATCTTGCGTTGAAATCTCTCGGCAATTTTTCTTTTCCGTCCACATCTAGGGAGGTTAGCCACAGTGCCATGGGCTTTAAACTTCTTGATGACACAGCGCACGGTAGACACAGGGACATTCAGGTCTTTGGAGATGGACTTGTAGCCTTAGATTGCTCATGCTTCCTCACAATTTGTTTCTCAAGTCCTCAGACAGTTCTTTGGTCTTCTTTCTTTTCTCCATGCTCAATGTGGTACACACAAGGACACAGGACAGAGGTTGAGTCAACTTTAATCCATGTCAACTGGCTGCAAGTGTGATTTAGTTATTGCCAACACCTGTGAGGTGCCACAGGTAAGTTACAGGTGCTGTTAATTACACAAATTAGAGAAGCATCACATGATTTTTCTAACAGTGCCAATACTTTTGTCCACCCCCTTTTTCATGTTTGGTGTGCAATTATATCCAATTTGGCTTTAGGACAATTCTTTTTGTGTTTTTTCATTGAATACAAATTAAATGGAGATAATAATACTAAAGAATTTGTGATTGAGTATTATCTGACAGAATTGCAGGGGTGTCAATACTTTTGGCACAACTGTATAGGTATTTATGTTCTACAAAAAGTATAGTAAAGAATGCAACTAGTTCCCCCCAGAAAATAAACCCAAATGTTTAATAATCCAAAAAGTGAAGCTCATGTCCTACCACATTAGGTGAGAAGCAATGATGATATCAGCACATACATGTCCAACACGTGTACACTATCTGCAACGACAACAGATATGTGCAGACACAACATCATCGACACCGCTCATCTTCCATAACCAAATTGAGCAGTGCCAGACTATACATAAAAGAGATTTATCCATCTTTGAGGATACTTTTTTTTTCTGTATTTAAAGAGGACCTGTCACCAAACCAGGCATGGTGATCTAATTACAGCACTGGATACAGCATGTCTGCAGCATGCAGACAAGGGGTCCCCCAGCCCTTGAGCCCCCCTGTACCCCGAGTAAATACACTTAGAAAACTTACATCCTGCAGCCAGAAAGGAGGTGGCTGGAGGCGAAGGGCAGATTCACACCCCCTGCATGTTTAATCTGCCCACCGCTGCCAATCATTCTCTCCCTCTTCTGCAGCATAACAGGTTTTTTTTTTTTTTCGAAATGGCCATTTAGCCTCGCACCCTGCGGTGAAGTCACCGCTTATACCCGCCCTGCTTTATGTTAACCAAAAGAAAAAAAACTGTGCTAAGCTGCAGAAGAGGGAGAGAATGATTGGCAGAGGTGGGCAGATTACACGGGCAGGGGGTGTGAATCTGCCCTTTGGCTGCAGCCTCTAGCCACCTCCTTTATGGTTGCACGATGTAAGTTTTCTAAGTGTATTTACTCGGGGTACAGGGCTGCTCAAGTGCTGGGGGACCCCTTGCCTGGAAACAGCAGACATGCTGCATCCAGTGCTATAATTAGATCACCATGACTGGTTTGGTGACAGGTCCTCTTTAAATACATTTTGGGATAAAAATTATTTTTGCTATTCAATTTCATTAAAAATTTTGCCCCTTTTGCCCACTGCAGAATGAGCTAACTGAGAATCAGTCAGGGAGCATCTAACTTTTCTGAGCTTGTTCTAGCCAATTTATATCCATTAATGATATCTCAAAAAATACAGTAATGTCGGTTTCACACATTCGTGTCACCACGGACGTGGAACAAGGCCGTTTGGGGGTGGGGCATAGACTCATGTGTCACGGACGTGTGACACAATGGGTGCTGTCCGTGTGCTATCCATGCATCCACGGATAGCACACGGAAAGCCTGTCACCACATACTCACCTTGCTCCAGCGCCGCTGCTCCTCTCTCTTCTGGTCCGCTCTTGGGCTCAGTGAAGTGAATATTCATGAGCCCTAATGAGCGGCATCAGAAGTGAGAGAAACGGTCAGCGCTGGAGGGGAGTATGAAATTTTGTATTTTTAGGGTTGTCACTTTCGTCCGTGCACACAGATGACATCTGTGTGCATGGACGTTTCACGGTGAAAGCGGCCCGTGTGTCCGCAAAAAACGGACTTGTCGCAGTGTGGAGCACACTGAACACGCATGTGCTCTACACAGAGACACGGTCCGTGCGGAAACACGGAAGTGTGAATTTGCCCATAGGGGAACATGTGTCCTCGTATGTACGTGCCTCCAGCATGTGTCGGCACGTACTGCTTATGTGCTGGAGGCACGGACATGTGAATGAGGCCTAAAATGGAATGTGGCAGGATACAAAGAACCTGAAAACCTCCAACGGTGCAATATTTTGAATAAAATCTAGTTGCAAAAAATGATTATTACTAATATTCATTGTGGACTCCAAATATTGAAAAGTTAAATTGTAATTGTAAGAAATTAAATTATAAGACATTAAAAAAATGAAATTAAATATTTTTTTTTAAATACTTCCTAAAGATGGACAACCCCCTCTGAGTACACACAGATCATTTACTCCTAAAATGAAGATAAACCAAAAATTACCTGATTTTAAAGAATAAAAAAAGTTTTCATCTATGGTCATAACTTTGAAACCGTTTTAGCAGTGGCTGAATCTCTATATTACCCTCAGACACCACCAGGTGGCGCTGTAATGAGAACTGCTGTATTTGCATGTAGTAAGCTATGGAGCTCCCTCTAGTGGTGTCAAAAGAACATGTTTTTTTAAATAAACTGCAGGGGATTTGGCGCTCTGCATCAGAAAATCTGAGTGTCGACTGCTATTAAGTTATATTAAGGAATTATTCAGCACAGAGTTTCACAACTATAAGGGACGTGTGTTTTCACAGAGATGGCTACATCTAATCAATGTTAATGGTGCCACGTTGTGACCCAGGACTGAAGACTATCACACGACAGGTTACGTCGCACACAATAACAGCCGTGTAAGTCGTTCCGGGTTTTGAACTCCTCACCCATTTGATATTGATGACTTATACTAAGGATTGATCATGAATACCTATGTAGTGGACATCCCCTTTAACAATACATTTGACTCAGCTTTGACAAGTTTGGGACAAACCATAATCTCCGATTATTATGTTTTTTTTAAATTCTTTTTTTCTCTTTATTAGTCACTTTTCATAATTTGTTTCAACCAAAAAGACGATAATACACAGCAGTCTAGTAACCCATGAAAATGTTTACACCCTTTAATGCTCCCCAATGACTTATTTTTTTTTTTCCTTTTTGTTTTTTATTTTTTACAAGTTTGCTTTTTCATCTTGGAAAAAAAAAAAAAATAAGTCTGCGGTAATTAGCAGTTCGTTGTTGTCCACCCCACTTCACTGATGCTCCTTTCAATGAGGCCATCGGGGAGTTAATAAGAATTAAGGAAGTTGTATTAACTTACTGGAATTGGGGGAAAAAGAAATATGGATGATTTTGATGTGGGGGAGGGGGAAATCCAGAGTGGATCCCCCCCCCCTTTAAAAAAAAAGACAAAAATGGAGAACCAGAATGTGGCAAATACATCGGCTGCCCAAGTATTAGGAGACTAGAGGAGGCCAAACGGGCGTCGGGGCGCAGGGGGCGAGCTCGGAGGGAGCAGTGCGTTTTGTTGTGTTCTTAACGTCTGATCCGCTTTCTTGTGAAACCGTTACAATGTCCGTCTCCAGCTCTGGAGCAATTCATTGCGGGAAGGCACCGAGACACGACACTTCCCTCGTTATTTACAGAATCATTTCATTGGGGAGGCGACGCTGCTTTACCGTTTCTGAGCAGGCACGGCTAATTACAAAATGACTGAAGAAATTAGCAGCGAAAACAAACGAAAAAAAAAAAAGAAAACAGACACTGAATAGTCGGGCTCCCTGACATCTGTGCAGCCGACCCCCTGACAGTCACGGTTTCGGTACCATATAGGTAACATGAGAGACCCGGGACGGGCTAGTCTGCAGCGTGAGGCACTGTAACCCGGGTGCAGCTCGTCACACGGGAACCACAGCAGTAATGTACACGCAAGTTACTATCAGGGCGCCAATGGCAGATCTGGGGGTGGGATAGGGGGCCGCGGAGGCTGCAGAACTAGCACTTAAGTATCCAGAAGAAGAAGGTGCGAGCAAAATGAGAGCGAGCAACGATTCATCCCCAGGATCAAGGTTTTTACAATTTAATAATATTCTATAAACAAGAACGTTTCTCTGTTCCAAAGACGGAGAGAATAAGAAGAGGAGCCTGGAGGGCAGCGGGTGAGTGGAGACATGTCTGCAGGAATGTACACAGGAGAAAAAAGAAAGAAGGAGAAGAACACAAAAAAAAAAAAATAATCCCATGAGATCCGGCCTAGGAAAATCAACTCTAATTCCCGGCGGAAAAGGGGTGCAGGGGTGAAGGAGGCCAGGCTGCTCCTTCTCGTGTGGAGGGGAGGCAGCAGGGTCCTCGCCTTGCGTCGGTCACGCTCATTGCTTCACTCGGTTGCAGAATTGTCCTTCAACCTTTTCAGCTTCCCCAAGGCCCAAAGTGCAATGGTGGCGATCTGAGGGCAGAGGCTCCAGCCCAGAGTTCCTTCATCTTGGGTGGGGTGGGGTGGGCGAGAGTAGACACAGCGCCTTCTTATTGCCAGGACTGAGGGGGGAAGTTGCTCACTTCGGCGAGGTCCTGCATGGCCGAGCCCTTGTGGTTATATGTCAGCTTGATCCGCATTCGCAGCTGTTGCTGAAGGGAACAAACAATACAACTTTGTTAATTTCTATTGTTTTGGCAGAATTATATTTAAAAAAGATAAAGAAGTTACATAACTTTACAAAGACTTCTCATATCAATTAAATGTGGTTTTTACAATCTCAGCTTGCAGTCACTTAGAAGGAAACCTTTTTTTTCTTTTTATTACACCCTGTAGATACAGGTCTGCGCTGCTCATCCCCTTCATTGGACATTTTTTCTTTTGTTTCTACACCATTCATATACTGAAAATGGGGAAAGGAAAGTCTAAGTAAGGCTAGGGCCACACTAACCAAGTGCCCCACGTTAAACGGACCCAGTAACTGCAGAGCCCAGCCTGCAGTAACGGACAGTGTTAACATTGGGGGCTGCCTGCGAACGTGGCTCCATAGTAACCCAATGTTTACCATGGATACAGCCACACAGGAAGCCCCAGGAACTGCTGTTGCTGACAACGTTTTCCTGTGCGCTCTGCTAAAGCGCAGTTCCTGGGGCTTCTGGGCGGCAACATTGGGTTACCATGGAGCAGCGTTCACAGGCAGCCCCCGACGTTAACGTTGGCCGTTACTACAGGTTGGGCTCTGCAGTAACTGAATCCGGTTAACACATAACGATGTCCCAGCGACCCGACCAACGATCAATCGTCATTGGGACATCATTATCTGATCGCTGGTGAGCTATCACACAGGCAGACTCACCAGCGATCACTGAGAACACTGGTAACCATGGTAAACATCGGGTAACTAAGCGCAGTGCTGAGCTTAGTTACCCGATGTTTACCCTGGTTACCAGCCTTCAGCGTGTAATGTGCGGCGCTGGCAGGTCGTTGATCGTTGGTCTCCCGCTGTCACACACACTGATGCTGGCCGCCCAGTGGGAGACCAATGATCAAAAAATGGACCTGGCCATTTACCAACGATGAACGACTTCATCATTGGTCGTTGGTAAATGTCACACGCAATGATGTAGTTTTGACGTCGCTGCAACTGCACCGGTGACGTTGCAACGATATCATAGCGTGTAAGGGGCCTTAAGGCTATGTTCACACCTATGGTTTTGCTGTAGCCCCCAATCTCTCCTGTGAGGTCTAGGGCTCTAGCAAACCTGGAAAACCAGTTGAGAAGCAACAAGATCACCCAGCATCACAGCCGCAGCCTCCATTGTAGGAGGGAGTTACTTAATTGTTTGACCAAATATAGTAGGGTAATTTTCTAGTTGATAATTTTGTGTGGCCCCCCCAACTGATGGTAGAAATTTCCAAATGGCCCCTGGCAGAAAAAAAAAGGTTCCCCACCTCTGTTGTAACATAATACTTCATGACAGTATGATCTCGTCTCTGGCTCCATCACGTCTCTGGCTGCACCTCATCCACAGCTGCACCTCATCCCTAGAATTGTATCTACACCTGCTCTCAGACTGAACCGCATCAACCTGCTTCACCTCATCCCCAAGTGCTTCGCATTTTTCTGGACTCTATGCCTCCATCTGCCATTGAACCATAGCTGCATCGCATCACCTTACTGCATCTCATAGCTGCATCGCATCATTCTACTGCATCCCATCTCCATGAACTGTGCACCAGCTTGACTTTGCAAGACTCCTTCGCAGTGGACATCCGCTGCATCCGTCCTCGGCTGCATCCCTCCACCACGTGCCTTGCGATTGCCTGGACTTGATTGGCATTCATCCACTTTACATACCCTTCCTGCTACACCTGTCCGCCCTTTCACTCCTGACCCCTGCCTCCACCTCATCCCCCCTTCCTGCTGCACCTGTCCCCTGCCTCTATCTCAACCCCCGGCTGCACCTCCTCCTCTGAGTTGCTGCTGCTCCTCTCTGCTGTAGCTGTTGCCCCCCGCAACCCCTACTCCCCCACTGCATCTCACCCCCTGCTCCACCTTTCATTCCCACTGCATCCTATATCCCGATGCAATGTTTCCCCTTCTCTTCACACTCACTCCTATCCTACTCCAATTCCTGATTTTCCCCTCTATCCCTCCTCCTGACAACACATTAATACTCTCCCCCTCCATCCTACCTAGCCATCTCACCCACACCTCTGAACTTTTCCTCCACACCAAGCCTTTGTCTCCAAACACACTCGCCCGCCATGCAAGCTCCCTGCCTCCACCTCCTAACCCTCTCCCTCTTCCTCCTACTTGCTGGCGACATCTCCCCTAATCCTGGTCCCCCCCACCAAATCCCCACAGTCACCTCCAGCTCACGCCCACTCCCCACTACTAACACCTGCAACCCCTGCAACCTTACACCCATTCCCCAAGCTGCCCCTGCCCCTATCTGGTGCACTCTGGAACGCCCGCTCGGTATGCAATAAACTCTCATTCATTCACGACCTCTTCATCTCCAAAAAACTCTTTCCTTGGCATCACCGAAACATGGCTCACCCCTTCCAAAACAACCTCCTCCGCTGCCCTCTCCTACAGCGGACTCACCCTCTTCCACACCCCCCGCCCCAGCAACACCCGCGGCGGAGGTGTTGGCCTACTCCTGGCCAACAGCCGCTCCTTCACCCCTATTACACCACCCTCCTCTGCCTCCCTCCCCTCCGAGGCACACTCTGTGCACATCTTCTCCCCCTGCAACCTCCAACTGGCTGTTGTCTACCGCCCCCCAGGATCCTCCTCCACCTTCTTCAACCACTTCACAACATGGCTTCTCCACCTCCTCTCCTCCGACATCCCCACCATCAAGGGTGACTTCAACATCCCCATTGACACCCCCCACACCGCTGCCTCTAGACTCCTATCTCTAACCTCCTCCTTCGGCCTCTCCCAATGGTCCTCCTCCGCCACACACTGGACCTCGTCTTCACCCGCCCCTGTTCCCTCACAGACCTTGCAAACTCACTCCTCCTATCCGCCCATAACCTGCTGACCTTCTCCTCCCTCTCCCCCCCCCCCCCCAGCACACTCCTCCCTCTCCAGAAAGTCCCTCAACCCCGAAGAAACTTCAAACTCATTGACTTCCACTCCCTCTCTCTCACTTGGCTTCCTCCCAAGATGCTGACACAGCCGCCACCCTCTATAACACCACTCTCGCCACAGCCGTAGACCAGCCCGTCCCCCTCTCATACAACAAAACCTGCGCACACAGACAACCCTGGCTTACCGCCAGCAGCAAAAAACGTCGACGGACGTCCAGAGCGGCTGAGCCGAGATGAATGAAATCCCACTCCTCAGAACACCTCGCCTTGTACAAACAGTCCCTCATCGACTTCAAGACTACACTGACCGCCGCAAAACAAGCCTACTTCTCTTCTCTCCTAACCACCCTCTCCCACAATCCCAAGGAACTATTCATGACTTAACGCTCTACTCCGTCCTCCCACGCCCTCTCCTCTTCGCCAACGACTTTGCCATCTTTTTCAAACAGAAGATCAAAAAATTCAGGGAAAGCTTCGATCCACAATCCCTTCACCCCTCCCTCCCCCTCTATCACCCAACCCCCCTCGTCCAAAAGTAGCTTCTCCATGACAGAAGAGCACCTCTCCTCCCTTATAGCACTATCACACCTCACCACTTGTGTCCTCTCCCCTCACCCTAACCTCACCACAGTCCTCATCCCTGCCCTAACCCATCTCTTCAACATATCACTTAATACCAGCGTGTTCCCCTCATCCTTCAAACATGCCCTAATCACACCCATCCTCAAAAAAACCCCTTCCCTTGACCCTGCATCAGTCTCCAACTATCGCCCCAAAATTGCTTGAGCAACATATCTACTCCAAACTGTCCTCCTATCTCTCTTCCGGCTCCCTCTTTGACCACCTACAATCCGACCCCACCACTCCACCGAAACAGCCCTAACCAAAGTCACCAACGACCTACTGACCATCAAGAGCAAGTGACACTACTCCATCCTGCTCCTTTCGACCTTTCTGCTGCCTTCGACACAGTCGACCACTCCCTCCTACTTCAAATTCTAGAATCTCTTGGGTTCACTGACCTAGCCCTCTCCTGGATCTCCTCTTACCTAATGGACCGGAATTTCAGCATCACCCACTCCCACACCTTCTCCTCGTCCTACCCCCTAACTGTCCGGGTTCCCCAAAGCTCGGTCCTGGAACCACTACTCTTCTCCATTTACACCCTTGGCCTAGGTCAACTCAGAGTCCCACGGCCTTCAATACCACCTCTACGCCAATGTCACTCGGCTCTACCTGTCCGGCCCCAACATCACCTCCCTTCTTTCCAAAATTCCGCAATGCCGGTCTGCCATCTCATCCTTCTTCTCCGCTCACTTCCTCAAGCTCAACATGGACAAAACAGAGTTCATAGTCTTCCCCCTAGGTCACTCATCCCCCTACCCGATCTATCCATCACGGTCAATGACTGCACACTCTCAACCATCCCCCACGCCAAGTGCCTCAGGGTAATCCTTGACTATTCCCTCTCCTTCAAGCCCCACATCCAAGCCCTCGCCACCGCATGCCGACTCCAGCTCAAAAACATCACCCGAATCCGCTCCTTCCTTGACCACGACACTGCCAAAACACTTGTCCACGTCCTCATCATCTCCCGCCTTGACTACTGCAACCTCCTGCTCACCGGCCTCCCTGAAACCTCCCTTGCACCTCTCCGAACCATCCTCAACTCCGCCGCCCGACTCATCCACCTCTCGCCCCACTACTCCCCTATCTCCCCCCTCCGCCAAGCCCTTCACTGGCTCATCACCTTCCAGAGATCTCAGTTCAAAACCCTAACCCTCACATACAAGGCCATACACAACCTGTCCCCTCCATACATCTCTGACCTGGTCTCCCGATACCTCCCCTCACACAATCTGCGCTCCTCTCAAGAGCTCCTTCTCTTCTCCCCTTGCATTTCCACCTCACAAAAACGCATACAAGACTTTTCTTGTGCATCGGCCATACTCTGGAACTCTCTTCCACACCACATCAGACACTCCCCTACCCTTGGAACCTTCCAGAAAAACCTGAAGACCCACCTCTTCCTTCAAGCCTACAACCCACACTGAGACCTAATCCACTGCACCATCTCGCACTCTCCTCTCCCCCTCCTACTGTCTCCCACCCATCCGCTATAGACTGTGAGCCCTCGAGGACAGGATCTCTGCCCTACTGTACCTGTAACTCAATTGTCGTCATTTTACGTTCTTGTCCTTGTCTGCCATTACACATGTAAAGCATCATGGCACCAATGGCGCTATATAAATATATAATAATATTACGGGTAATGCCAAAACATGTCATGTTTTATATAAACAAAAAGGTACGGATGTAAGAAAACAGGAAAGTTTTTTTATTTCATCACAATAAACACAAATACACTTTTTTGCCTAATGTCAGCAGCATACACCCATGCAGGAATTAAGTACTGTCATAGATAGACCATTATTTTTAATATTTAAAGATTCCATAATATCAGGGTCTGTACCACAGGACTGGCGTATAGCAAATGTGGTGCCAATATTCAAAAAGGGGACAAAAACTGAACTTGGAAATTATAGGCCAGTAAGCTTAACCTCTACTGTGGGTAAAATCCTAGAGGGTTTTCTAAGAGATGCTATACTGGAGTATCTGAACAAAAATAACCTCATGACCCATTATCAACATGGTTTTACGAGGGACCGTTCCTGTCAAACTAATCTAATAAGCTTCTATGAAGAAGTAAGTTCTGGACTGGACCAAGGAAATGCAGTGGATGTGGTGTATATGGACTTTTCAAAAGCTTTTGATACGGTGCCACACAAAAGGTTGATACATAAAATGAGGGCAATGGGGATAGGGGAAAATATGTGTAAGTGGGTTAAGAACTGGCTTAGTGATAGGAAACAAAGGGTGGTTATTAATGGAACACACTCAGAATGGGTCACAGTTAACAGTGGGGTACCACAGGGGTCAGTGTTGGGCCCGCTTCTATTTAATATATTTATTAATGACCTTGTAGGGGGCATACAGAGTAGAATCTCAATATTTGCAGATGACACTAAACTCTGCAGGGTAATCAATACAGAGGAGGACAATTTTATATTACAGGAGGATTTATGTAAACTAGAAGCTTGGGCTGCTAAATGGCAAATGCGCTTTAATGGGGATAAATGTAAAGTCATGCACTTGGGCAGAGGAAACAAAGGGTATAATTATGTGCTTAATTATAAAACACTGGGCAAAACTATCACTGAAAAAGACCTGGGTGTATGGGTAGATGACAAACTCACATTTAGTGGCCAGTGTCAGGCAGCTGCTGCAAAGGCAAATAAAATAATGGGATGTATTAAAAGAGGCATAGATGCTCATGAGGAGAACATAATTTTACCTCTATACAAGTCACTAGTGCGACCACACTTAGAATACTGTGTACAATTCTGGTCTCCGGTGTATAAGAAAGACATAGCTGAACTAGAGCGGGTCCAGAGAAGAGCGACAAAAGTTATTAGAGGACTAAGGGGTCTGCAATACC
The DNA here is from genome assembly GCA_033576535.1 of Allobates femoralis. Taxonomy (NCBI): domain Eukaryota; kingdom Metazoa; phylum Chordata; class Amphibia; order Anura; family Aromobatidae; genus Allobates; species Allobates femoralis. The sequence continues at coordinate 107,162,118 of JARQOC010000010.1, read as the reverse complement.
AAGACAGGTTATTAAACTTGGGGTTATTTAGCTTGGAAAAACGAAGGCTTAGGGGTGATCTTATAATAATGTACAAATATATGAGGGGGCAGTACAGAGACCTTTCTAATGATCTCTTTACTCTTAGGCCTGAGACTGGGACAAGGGGGCATCCTCTACGTCTGGAGGGAAGAAGGTTTAATCATAATCACAGACGCGGATTCTTTACTGTAAGAGCTGTGAGACTATGGAACTCTCTGCCACATGATGTTGTAATGAGTGAGTCACTACTAACATTTAAGAGGGGCCTGGATGCCTTTCTTGAAAACTATAATATTACCAGTTATACATACTAGATTCTTTGATAGGGCGTTGATCCAGGGAATTAGTCTGATTGCCGTATCTGGAGTCAGGAAGGAATTTTTTCCCCCAATGTGGAGATTAGTGTTGCCACATGGGGTTTTTTTTGCCTTCCTCTGGATCAACATGTTAGGCTATGGGTTGAACTAGATGGACTTAAAGTCTTCCTTCAACCTTAAAAACTATGTTACTATGTTACTATGTTACTATGATTTCTTGTGTCCTCCAATGAAGTCTCCGACAAAAAGGAGATTTTAAGGAGAGTATCCAAAATCCTCTTATATAATAAAATATACCATGTTCCAAATTAATATGCAAATTGGTTTTAAGTGTCATAGGTTTTTTTTTGTCAATGAAACCCATTGATGCTATTGTGTCTCAGGGTTGTTTGGATCAGTGAAATCAATCTCAGATATCTGTGATAATTAGTTTGGCAGGTGAGCCCAATAAAAGGGAAACTGGGTGTCCCACAATATTACGCAGGCCACAGTTTTCAAGTAACATGGGAAAGAAAAAGGATCTCTCTGCTGCTGAAAAGCAACAAATAGTGCAATGCCTTGGACAAGGATGAAATAATTACATATTGCATGAAAACGTAAGCATGTGAAGAGATTTATGGCTGATTCTGAGCACAGTCATGGTCGTGCAGATAAAGGCAGAATGAGGAAGGTTTCTGCCAGGCAAGTTCATCAGATTCAGAGAGCAGCTGCTAAAAAGGCCTTACAAACCAACAAACAGATATTTGAAGCTGCTGGTGCCTCTGGAGACCCTCAAACCTCAAGGTGTAGGATCCTTCAAAGGCTTGCTGTGGTGCATAAACCTACTATTCGGCCACCCCTAAACAGTGCTCACAAGCAGAAACTGTTGCAGTGGGCCCAGACATACATGAAGACAACATTTTCAACCAGTCTTGTTTACTGATGAGTGCCGAACAACCCTAGATGGTCCAGATGGAAGGAGCAGTGGATGGTTGGTGGATGGCCGCAATGTCCCAACAAGGCTGCGACGTCAGCAAGGAGGTCGAGGACTCATGTATTGGGCCGGAATCATTGGGAAACAGCTGGTAGGCCCCTTTAAGGTTCCTGAAGGTGTGAAAATTACCTCTGCAAAGTATATAGAGTTTCTGACTGAGAACTTTCTTCTATGGTACAAAAAGCAAAAACGTGCCTTCAAGGAGCAAAATCATCTTCATGCATGTCAATGCACCATCTCATGCAGCAAAGAATGCCTCTGTGTCATTGGCTGCTATAGGCATAAAAGGATATAAACTCATGGTGTGGCTACCATCTTCCCCTGACCTCAACCCTATAGAGAACCTCTGGAGTATAATCAAGCAAAAGATCTATGAGGGTGGGAGGCAGTTCACATCAAAACAGCAGCTCTGGGAGCCTATTCTGACATTATGAAAAGAAATACAAGCAGAAACTCTCCAGAAACTCACAAGTTCAATGGATGCAAGAATTGTGAAGGTGATATCAAAGAAGGGTTCCTATGTTAACATGTAACTTGGCCTGTTAGGATGTTTTGGAGTTAAATAGCTTTTTATTTCAGTGAATATGACCTCCTAATGCTGCAAATTCAACAAATGAGCATTTTCAGTTCTTTCAAACATATTAAAATGTTTACAAACTGTACTTTGGAACAGTGCATTTAGAGGTTTTTTTAATTTTGAAAATTATGCTGTTATCATAGGGAGGTTTCTTCAATAAAATTCAATGTATACTCTTAACGGGTGATGACTTTTATTACACTGACTGTCATTTGCACCAACCATTTAGGAAAACCAGAGAAAAAGAACATTTGCATAATAATTTGGAACATGGTGTATATACCATGTATTACATGAAGGAAGATAGGGAAAACAGAGGTGTGTAACGGTCTGCGCTGCCGAAATCCACTTGCTTCAGAGAACACACGGGTCAGTGATGTTCAAGCAAAGTTCCTTTATTGAATCCTATGCATTTCGGTGCCCTCCTGGCACCTTCCTCAGGGAAGGTGCCAGGAGGGCACCGAAATGCGTAGGATTCAATAAAGGAACTTTGCTTGAACATCACTGACCCGTGTGTTCTCTGAAGCAAGTGGATTTCGGCAGCGCGGACCGTTACACACCTCTGTTTTCCCTATCTTCCTGAGATTCCACGTGCGAGTGGTTGGTGGAGGTTCAGCAGCAGCCGGCAGGATATTGACACTACATGTCTGTATACCAGTTGTGGGTCTCACAACTGACATAGTGTTATATAGGTAAACCACTCACCTGTGTCATAGTGTGTGAGTGATAGGGCACTATTGCGCCTCTTGTTCCCCTTCCCCTTCTTTTATCAATGTATTACATGAAAGGATTTTAGGTACTCACCCAAAAATCATCTTTTCGGAGGAGCCTTCATTGGAGGACACAAGAAATTATGGGTGTATACTGCTGACACTAGGCAAAAAATGGTTCCTCCTCAGCACTGTACATCCACCAACTGGCACAGAGATACACTAGTGATTAAGCAGTAGGAAAAGCACAGGACATAGCACTGATTAGGTATGGATAAAAACACAAACTTAAAAATAAAAAAGGGAACAGAGTCTCACAGTGAAGGCTGAGAGAAAGATTTTTATGGTGAGTACCAAAAATCCTCTTTTCTCCATCACTTCATTGGGGGACACAGGGAACCATGTAACATCCTTAAGCAGTCCTCAAGGGTGGGAAGAAGATAAGAGAACAGGAGTATGATGAACTTCAAGACGGCGGTTAAACAACTCCTGCTTTCAATACTCTTTCTTCTGCCTTGACTGGTTATTAGCTGAGGAATAGGGATGAACCTGGTAAAACTTGGATAATGTTGAACAGAAGACCTTGCAAAACTTAACACAGAAGCCTGATGACGGATAGCCCAGGAAGCCCCCACGGCCCGAGTGGAATGAGCCGATACCCCGGAGGGGAGAGTTGTATTCTTGGTCCGGTACTCCTCTAAAATAGTGGAGGGATTCCAACAGGCAATAGTAGCCTTAGTTGCCACAAAATGAGGAAAGAGCAATATCCTCAATAAAAATGAAGAGCTAAAACCAATTTTGGTTAAAAGATGGCCTGGTTACATGACTACCTTATCCTGGTGAAGAATGAATATGAGAGCGGTATGAGAGGAAACTCGTCTAATGGACGTAATAACTGCCAGGAAAGTAACCGACAAAGACAGGAAGGACAGCAAAACCTCCCGATGCGGCTTGAAGGGAGATTTAGCGGAGGCCACTAAAGAGGAACCGAATGAGCCACGCCCTGAAGGGGATGGGATGCCAGATTTTTTCTGGAACAGAATAGAAAAAGCAAAGACTTGACCCTTAATGGAATCGAGAGCAAGATCATACTCCAGATACAACTGTAAGAAGACAGAAGAGTAAAGGACACGGAAGCAATGTGATCAGACTCAACAACGAAAGAAATTCTTCCAGGTACAAACAAATACAGGAAGAGGAAGGTTGCTGGCTTTAATCATGGCCTCAATGACCTAATCAGAGAGACCAGAGGCCTTCAGAACCACAGCTTCAACCATGAATTCTGTGGGACCGTGGAATAGAAAGTCTGGATGATCCGGGAGTCTCCATGGGACTTCTGAGATGAGGTTGATCAGTACCACAACTTTCTGGCGATCAGGATGCCTGGAACGCCTTCTGCCTTGATCTTTTTGGGCAATAGCGACAGAGGAGGAAAGAGATGAGGAAAGTAGTCCTGCGGCCGCAGAATTGCTAGCACATCAGTGCCAATCGCAAGCGGTCACATAACCTGGAAAGGAACCAGAGAACAATGTCTGAAGCCCCACCAAAGGCTGATGTGCCGGGTGTAGAGACCATTCTCCCGTAGTTAAGCCCTCGCTATTTAGAAAGTGCATGACCCCGTTGTCCACTCCGGGAATGTGGACTGCTGATGAGGCTGGGACATAGAGGAGTTCCACTCAAGAAAGAATTAAAAAAAGGAGAATTGTGTGCTCACCGTAAATTCCTTTTCTCTTAGCCTCTAATTGGGGGACACAGGACCGTGGGTGTTATGCTGCTGTCCACTAGGAGGCGACACTAAGCAGATCTGCAAAAGAGTAACAGTGGCTCCTCCTCTGCAATATACACCCCTGGAGCTGGCACTGCCTCCCCAGTTTTGTGCTAAAGCAGTAGGAGAAATTAACAAAGTTAACTAATACCAACAAAGCCTGGCAAAGCCACAATGTAAGAGTAACAAAAACAACAGTAACAAGGCCGGTATGGCCAACAGGGTGGGTGCTGTGTCCCCCAATTAGAGGCTAAGAGAAAAGGAATTTACGGTGAGTACACAAAATTCTCCTTTTCTCCTTCGCCTCATTGGGATACAGAACAGTGGGACGTCCCAAAGCAGTCCCTGGGCGGGAAAGACAATGGAACTAATAATACTGAACAAGTCCGTGAACAACTAAGTACCTACAGGTGGGCAACTGCCACCTGAAGGATGCACCTACCCAAACTGGCGTCCGTTGAGGACTAGGTATGAACACTATAGTGTTTGGTAAAAGTGTGTAAACTCGACCAGGTGGCCGCCTTACACACTTGGAGACCAGAGGCTTGGTGCCAAATGGCCCAGGAGGCCCCCATGGCTCTGGTAGAATGTGCCTCGATCCCCGCTGGAAGCGAAGAATATTTCAATCTGTAGGCTTCCTGGATAGCTGATATAATCCACCCAGCCAGTGTAGCCTTGGAAGCTGGCATACCCCTTTGAGGGCCTTCCGTTAGAATGAACAAAGTGTCTGACTTTCGGAAAGGTGCAGTTCTGGACTCAAATGCGAAGAGCTGTGACGAGGTCCAGAATATGCAAGGCTCGTTCGAACCTGTGAACCGGAGCCAGACAAAAAAAAAAAAGGCAATGAAATTTCCTCGTTTAAGTGAAAAGAGGAGACGACCTTAGGGAGGAATGACGGCACCGGACGGAGTACAATCTTGTCCTGATGAAAATACTAGGAAGGGCAGTTTGCAAGAAAGCGCCGAGAGTTCTGACACTCGGCGAAGAGAGGTGATGGCTACTAGAAAAACCACCTTCAGAGTCAGGAAGTGGAGAGTAATGTCCCGAAGAGGTTCAAAGGGAGGCTCCTGCAGCGCCGTAAGGACCAGGTTAAGGTCCCATGCGTCTAAAGGTCATTTGTACAAAAGGACATTGCGGGTAACTCCTTGGAGAAAAGTTTTAACGGCAAGGCGACATTGAAAAATCACTGAAAGGGCTGAGACTTGACCTTTAAGGGAACTTAGGGAGAGACCAGATTCTAACCCCGACTGAAGGAACCCTACAATTGCCAGCAAGGAATAGGGAAAGGGGGAATGATCTCAAGAAGAGCACCAGGCGATGAAAGCTTTCCAGGTGCAATGGTAAATTCGAGCCGATGCTGACTTTCGTGCTCTGATCATAATCTGAATCACGGCAGGGGACAATCCTGCTTGGGTTAGCACCCAGGTCTCAAGGGCCACGCCGTCAAATTCAGGGCGTCTGAATTCTTGGGGTAAAACGGGCCCCGAGACAGAAGATCGGGACGACGTGGGAGGCGCAAAGGAACGTCTGCCGTGAGCTGGACGAGATCGGCGTACCACGCTCGTCTGGGCCAGTCTGGGGCTATGAGAATGACTTGGAATGCCCTCTTGCTTGATCTTCCGCACGACTCTGGGTATAAGAGGCAGAGGAGGGAAGATGTAAGGGAGCTGGAATTGCGATCAGTCTTGAACTAAGGCATCCGCCCCGAGAGCTCCCGGGTCGTGAGATCTGGCTATGAACATTGGAACCTTCATGTTGAACCAAGATTCCATCAAGTCTACGTCCAGAGTCCCCCAGCGATGGCATATTTACTGGAACACGTCGGGATGTAGGGACCACTCTCCCGAGTCCATGCCCTGACGACCGAGAAAATCCTCTTCCCAGTTCTCCACCCCCGGGATATGAACCGCTGACAACGTTGAGTTCGTCGATTCTGCCCAGTGCAGAATGCGTTGCACTCTGTGCATCGCCTGGAGACTGCGGGTGCCACGGCCGTGGCATTGTCCTAATGAATCCGGACTTGTGTCCCTGCTAGCAGAGAATGGAAGGCCTTCAGAGCCAGAAATATGGCTCGGATTTCCAGGAGGTTGATGGCCTTGGACGACTCCGCTGAGGACCATGTTCCCTGCGCCGTGTGATGTCGGTATACCGCTCCCCATTCACTCAGGCTTGCGTCGGTGGTGACTACCTTCCAGCGAACCGGTAGAAAGGACGTTCCCCGTGTGAGAGAACGTGGTTTGAGCCACCAAGAGAGGAAACTCCTCGCTGCAGGTGACAGTCGGAATAGTCTGTCCAGGGCAGAAGGGTTCCTGTTCCACAAAGTCAGAATTGCCAGTTGGAGAGACCTGAGGTGAAGTTGGGCGAACGGCACCGCCTTCATAGAGGCAACCATCCTGCCCAAGACTCTCATGGCGAACCGAAGTGATTGAATAAATGGGTGCAGGAGACTGTGCACTCCCTGACATAGGGCCTTCGCCTTGTCCTGAGGAAGAAGAACCAGACTCCTGGGGGTGTCGAACTGCATTCCAAGGAACGTCAGAGATTGTGACGGGACTGGTGATGACTTCTGAAGATTCACCAACCAGCCTAGACGACGCAGGGTGTCCACCGTGATAGAAACACTCTGCTGACACTCCTTAAAGGTAGGGGCTTTGACGGACAAATCGTCCGGGTATGGCAGGACTACCAATCCTCTCATGTGCAGAATGGTCATGACAGCCGCCATGACCTTGGTGAACACCCTGGGCGCTGTCGCTAGGCCGAACGGATGGGCCGCAAACTGGTAATGGTTTTGGTCGATAGCGAATCGGAGAAAACGCTGGTGGATTGATGCGATTGGGATGTGGAGGTAGGCGTCTTGTATGTCGATGGACGCGAGAAATTTGTTTCTCTCCATGGACGCTATGATGGAGTGCAGTGACTCCATACGGAAATGCCGAATCTTAACAAATGTGTTTAACTGTTTTAGATCTAGAATGGGTCGTACCGCACCTCCCTTCTTGGGTACTACGAAAAGATTTGAGTAAAACCCCTGGAAACACTCGGCTGACGGCACTGGTATGATGACACCTGTCTTCAAAAGGGAATCTACCGCCTGAAAGAAGGCGCGAGCTTTGGATGGGTGAGTGGGTGGAATCGACAGGAAAAAACGATTTGGAGGTTGGGCTTTGAATTCTATAGTGTATTCGGAAGACTCTAAGGTTTTTACCCAATTGTCGTTGGTAGTAGCGAGTCAGACCTGACGAAAGCGTGAAGGCCGCCAACCTGAAGAGTGGCTTCCGGAAGAGAGGAGTCAAGAAGAAGAGAACCTGCTGGACTTTAAACCCTTAGATCTTGATTGGCGAGAATGAGACTGCCAGTTTGCACCAGCCTTTCGTGTTGTCTGGGGGTGCTCCCTATGGGGGGACCTGTTGCCCGCCGGCGGAGGTTTTGAGACTGACCAACCAAAGGAGTTACGAAAGGACCGGGAACGGGTCTTGACGAATGAAGGGCCGTTTAACCTTTCATTGCGGAAGAGAGGTACTTTTACCACCCGTGGCGTCTGAAATCAATTGATCCAGTTTTTCTCCAAACACCCACCAATGGAAGACATGTGAGTGACTTTTTAGACGCTGCATCAGCCTTCCACTCTCTCAGCCAGAGGGCTCATCTGATTGTTATGGCATTTGAAGCTGCAGCAGTTAGCTGAGTCTAAAGTGGCATGCATTGAATACTCAGCGGTAACCGATATTTGAGTTACCTGATCCAACAAGGGTGGATCAGCCTGTGAATACCGTAGAGAAGAGTGTAAGGAGCCTGCCCTAGTCATAATAGCCTTTGATGCCCGAACTAAAGCAAAGGCTGGACCTAGAGAAGAGCCTGAAGCTTCAAAGACTGACTTCGCCATCTGCTCTACCTGACTGTCAGTGGCGTCCTTAATGGACAAACGGTCCGGTAAGGACAGAAGCGTCTTGGTAGCGAGACGAGATATAGGAGGATCCACCTGTGGCGGATCAGTCCAATCTTCGGTGACCTTAGGTAGGAATGGATAACGTGTTTCCAGGGCCTTACGGTTACCAAACCTCTTGTCAGGATGTAACCTATGTTTCTTGAGAATTTCCTGAAACTCTGGATGATCTGAGATTTATGTAGCCTTTTGGCCCTCTTAAAGGACACCTTATGCTCCGGAACATCAGCTGTAGGGTCTGACACATCCAGAACTTGGTTGATGGATGTAATCAAATCCTCAACCAGAGCCACCATATCGGTCGCATCTAGATCTAGAGACTCATCTAAGTCACCATCTGAGTCCGAAGCATAGAGACCTTTGGACTCCTGTGAGTCTTCCTGACGTCTGGGAGATGGGGAGGCTCTAGAGCCACCAGGGGATTCCGGAGATGGAGACCTCTGTGTTCTCTTACGCCCAGACTCAAAAACTGACGGGGCAGAGTCAGTGGTCCGTCGTGGGTCCGACACTTCTGTCTGAGACGCAGCTGCCTGAACGGCGGTCTCAGGTGGCGAACGGACTTGCATAAACTGAAGCAATGTGGCAGACAATCTGTCAATGGACTGCGTCATATTCTGAGACATAACTGTGGCCCATGCAGGGGTAGGGTCAGGGGTACTGGGAGAAGCCCGTGTAGTGGGGGTCTCGGTATCTGCAGCCTGTGTGCAGCTCTGACAATGTGGCGAGGTGCATCCTGCAGGAAGGTCAGCCTTACAAGCTTTGCAGGTAGCATAGTAAGTGTTGGCTGCCTTGGAGCTTTTCTTACTCCTATTGCCAGACATTGTGATATGAGCCTGTTAAATTGGGAATCAAAGCAAGGTGTCTCTTCTATAATCAGGCACTAACTATTCAGCTAGGTGCCGGAGCCCTTAGTGGAAGGGGCTGTGTAGTGGCACTGTATGCTTAAAGGGAACCTGTCACCCAAAATCAGGTCCCTAACCTGTTAATACCTGTCCCTGCAGCCTAACACTACTATCTAAGCTATCCCTGTCTGACCATTTTTAGTAATTTATGAGTAAAATAAAGCAGTTTGGAAACTTACAAAATTCATGACAGTGGGGCGTTCCTCTCTGCGTCTGTGACGGGTAGGCGGGTCCCCTGTGCCGCGCTACCCCCGCCTCTCAGCTCTATTACGCCCTAATGGGCGTCATTCCATCCTTCACTGCGCGGGCACGATTGAATTCTTGCGCCCGCCACCGCTGCGACGCGGTCACGTGACGCCTGGATCGCGTCACTTCTGGGCGTCGCAGGTCTCACAGGCCGACTAAGAGCATGCGCAGATTGCATGCTGAAGTCGGCCTGTGTGAGGCCAGTGACGCCCGGAAGTGACGCGGATCCAGGCATCATGTGACCACGTCGCAGCGGTGACGTGGCAGGCGCGATGATTCAATCGTGCCCGCGCAGTGAAGGATGGAATGACGCCCATTAGGGCGTAATAGAGCTGAGAGGCGGGGGTAGCGCGGCACAGGGGACCCGCCTACCCGTCACAGACGCAGAGAGGAACGCCCCACTGTCATGAATTTTGTAAGTTTCCAAACTGCTTTATTTTACTCATAAATTACTAAAAATGGTCAGACAGGGATAGCTTAGATAGTAGCGTTAGGCTGCAGGGACAGGTATTAACAGGTTAGGGACCTGATTTTGGGTGACAGGTTCCCTTTAAACAGTGCCTGCTGCAGGGGAGAGTGCTGAAGGACAGAAGTTTGACTTAAACCTCTGCAGAGAAGTTCCCTGCAGAGGTCTTACCAGCACCAGCGTGCTCCTAGTGGAGGCCGCCCGGATCCTGTGTCTCCCCGAATGGCTGAAGCACAGGGCTCCACATTGTGCTTAATGGCGGCGGTGAAGGGGCGGAGCTTGCCAGGCGGGCTTCCAGCAGAGAAGCGTGCCTCTTGCCAGCTCCGCCCGCTGTATGACGCGTGTCAGCGTCATCCGGAGGGGCGGGACGGGAGGAGCACAGGGAAGACGGCTTCAGCGCTAGGCCCAAGCCGGGGCCTCAATTAATTGAAGACCCCGAAAATAGTGAAGGGTCGGCGCGGTGGTGTGGGGAAAAGGCTGGAGGGGGCCCAGAAGGTCTTATTATCCTAGTACCCGACTGTGGCCGATTCCCATAGGCTGATAGCTGAGACACAGCTATCCTTGCAGCCTGTAAGCCTGCGCTCCTGAAGGTTGTGTCATCACCATACACGGATTTCAGTCATGACTCCAGGTTGCAAGCCTGCTCACTATAAACTGATCCTTAGATACAGCATGTAAGCCTGCGCTCCCGCAGGAAGCTTGTAGCTTCACAGCCCATAGTGCAGCTTGTGCTGCTGATACCTGTGGTGCCTCAGCCTAAAACAACCAAAAGGTGATTAGGGGGACGTCATCTGGCAGGTAGTCCAACTTCGACTTCAACATAGGACCCCAAGGGAGTGAGGAAGGAGGGTGTTATGCTTGGCTGTCTCAACTTTAACCCAGCAACCCTACAGTGGGAGGCCGAGAAAGGAGTACGGCATATGTATGGATTCTTGCTTCCACCCAGTACCCCAACAATGGGTGGCCGAGGAAGGAGCATGCCGGGGGCCACACCGGACCCACTTTTCTTCATTTAATGATGAAAAATCACTGAGAAGTAAAAAAAGGTTGTGCCTACTACGAACACTAAGCAAAAAAACTGGTGAGGCAGTGCCTGCTCCAGGGGTGTATACTGCAGAGGAGGAGCCACTGTATCTCTTTTGCAGATCTGCTTAGTGTCGCCTCATAGTGGACAGCAGCATAACACCCACGGTCCTGTTTCCCCCAATGAGGCGAAGGAGAAAAACTTCTGTCATGGCCAAATGATGTTGTGTACCTACTGATGTTTGATGTATGCCACTGCCGTGACATTGTCCGACTGAATGAAGAACAGAAAGGCTCTAGTGAAAGTCATGCCAATGAAAAAGGGACAGAAAAAGGCCTCTGGTCTAGAATATGTTAATGGGTAGAGAAGACTCCTGTGTTCCATCGACCTTGGACTGTGAGGTTGTGTAAGAAAGGCATCGATCATTACAATCTGCCAATGAATCAGAGCAGAGGACCTTCCCTGATGGATTAGGGACGTCAGCCACCAGGTCAGGGATTGTTTGACTCAAGGTGGGAGAGAGATTGAGAAAGAACCGTCCTGTCCCATTGACCTAAAAATGTGAGCTGAAGTGGTCTGATATGAAATTGTGTGAAGGGAATACCCCCTGAATCCGCCACCATCCTGACCAAAACAGCCATGCAAAAACAATGGGGCCATGAACGATGACGGCTTAACAGGAGAATGCCTTGACAGAGAGCACACTGCTTTTTCTCCAGAAGACAAACTCTTGATGACACAATAAGATTTGTGTAAAAAACCTGTGATGCATTCTTGAATGGGAATGATGATGCCTAGCTAGAAATGGCCTAGAAAAACTTAGAATTAGGGTGGAGTAACTTGGAGGACGAAACTAGAAAAAAAACGGTCCTCGGGGAGAGAGGCATAGTCTATTTTGTAACCGGAGGTGACCACATCTATGACTACAGAGGAGAAGCCCCCATGTTGATGTGGTCCATCATGTGGAGAACCTGTTGAGATTGGTTTCTGGAAGTTCTGGACTAGTGGGAATACCAATACCAGGTCATCAGGAGAGGCGCCTGCGAGAATCCCTGTACAATTCCTTGGTCCAAGCTGTAACTGATTTAGAGACCCGCAAATGCCGGACACAGCTGAGTCTGCTGACTTTCCCACTAACAAGACACGTAGAATTCCTGGCAAAGAAGGAGGATAGTCTTGGTAGAGTCTGGATACCGGAGGGTCCACGGCGGGAGAACCAATACAGTTCTCCAGAAGCAAATGAGAGAAGGGATACAAATATCCAGGGGTTTCTTGCTCAGCTAATTCTTGTTCAGAGGTTTCTTTTGAAAGAACATTACTGAATGTGAGTGAAGAACCTAGAGATTTGCCTGACTCTCCTAAAGGGATCCTGTTATGTCGTTTGTTATATTAAACCACCCCAATATGTTATAAGTGATACATTCAGACATGGTGGAGGTGACTGCACACACATACCTGGCTTCAGCCATGGTGGAGGTGACTGCACACAAATACCTGGCTTCAGTCATAGGGGAGGAGCTGCACACACATACCTGGCTTCAGTCATAGGGAGGTGACTGCACACACATACCTGGCTTCAGTCATAGGGGAGGTGACTGCACACATATACCGGCTTCAGTCATAGAGGAGGTGACTGCACACACATACCTGGCTTCAGTCATAGGGAGGTGACTGCACACACATACCTGGCTTCAGTCATGGTGGAGGTGACTGCACACATATACCTGGCTTCAGTCATGGTGGAGGTGACTGCACACACATACCTGGCTTCAGTCATGGAAGGTGCTTTTGGTTACGGTCACCCATATATTTTTTTTAATTTCACCATGACTCCTGCAGTGTAATTGACTATCATCACTAAAGCCCTTAGAAATTCACATATGCTGTAGAAGCGCCTGTGGTAATGTCACGACCATGTGAGCGTGATGAGCGGAGCTAAGCTTAAAGTGTCTTTCACTTCAGGCCTGCTGAGCCCCATGGTCGTGACCTCACCACAGGTGGTTCTACAGCATATGTGAATTTATGCAGGTCCTTTCAGTGATATTATAGAACAATGATACACTTAAAAAACTACATGACTGAATGTGGATCGATGTGGACTGATACCAGCTGAAGTATCCACACTGATGAATGTTTATGCAGGTACTGAATGCAAACCTGTAATCATGTGAAGTACCGTATTTTTCACGCCATAAGTCGCACTTATTTTCCTCCAAATTCTGGAGGAGAGTGTGGGGTGCATCTTATGGTGCGAATGTACTTTGGCTGGCTGTGGGGGAGGGGCAGCGGGGGAGTGGGAGCACGGGTAGGCAGGAGGATGTCTCCGTTGCTGGATCCAGCAATGCTGGGGAGATCGGGAGTCCTCTGTGCTGGGGAGAGAGCAGGGAGAGCTGGGATCGCTGCAGAGGTGCCAGCATTCCTCTGGAGCACAGCGTGTGCTCACAATGACTGCTGCTGTCAGTGTATCATCATCCTGCAGCCACGATACAGCATTTGTCTCTTAGCAGGACCTGTGATGAGTAATGAAGGGGGCAGCATCACATGACAGCCCAGAGCTCTCCCCTCTTCATTACAAGAAATGCTCCAGCCCGCCCTCTTCTCTACCTCATCTCAGGTCCTGCAATAGAGTAGTGCTATACCGTGAATGCAGGAAGATGGACAGCAGCAGTTAATGTGAGTATAAAACATTAGCATGTCAATAAAGAACTGTACATACAGCCTTTCTACCAATCCTGTGGTGAACTATAACTCCCTGCATGACCAAGGATCTGCAGGACATGCTGGGAGTTATACTTCTCCCTTGATATGAATTGAACCTATGAGATCGTAAAAGCAGCACTCCAGTGTTTTCAGCACTGGAGTGGTGCTTTATATGCAAGCCCTCTCCTCTGCTTATACTTACAATTAAAGAGCCACTCCAGTGCTGACGAGAAAACACTGGAGTGCTGCTTTAAGATCTCATAGATGCATAACTCCCAGCAAGTCCTGCAGATCCTTTGTCATGCTGGGAGTTCTAGTTCTCATTTGATATGACTTGCCCCTATGAGCTCTTAAAGCAGCACTCCAGTGTTACCTCTTCAGCACTGGAGTGGCGCTTTATATGTAAGCCCCCTCCCATGGCTCTTATACTCACCTGGTGGCGCTTTCATATGGTACTTTACATACACCGCTCGTAGCTGTTACCATATTTTTTGCTCACAATCTTTTTTTCCCCCTATTTTCCCCCTCAAAAACCTTATGGTCTGGTGCGTCTTATAGTCTAAAAAATATGGTACTTGGATTAATACATATTTTTTTAGACTAGGTTAGTGATGCACGGCGCATGATCTAAATAACATTGGGGGCGGTTTAAAAACAAACAAACAGACATGACAGGCTCCCTTTAACCCCTTAGTGACGAAGAAATTTGTCATTTTTCATTTTCGTTTTTTCGCTCCTCGGCTTCCAAGAGCCATAACGTTTTTATTTTTCTGTCGACACAGACATATGACGGCTTGTTTTTTGCGGAAAGAGTTGTACTTTCAGATGCAATAATTTGTTTTACCATATAGTGTACAGGGAAATTGCAAAAAAATTCTAAATGCAGTGAAATTGCAAAGAAAGTGCAATAAGACGTTTGTTTTTTGGGTTTTGTAGTCGCCGTGTTCACTATATGGTAAAACCGACATGACGGTGCGATGCCTCGGGTCAGTATGAGTTTGTAGATACCAAACATGTATACCTTTATTGGTATCTAGGTGGTGGAAAAAAATTCAAAAGCATGAAAAAAAAATAATTTCACTTTTTGCGCCATGTTCTGCGACCCGTAGCGTCCTCATTTTTCGGGATCTGGGGCTGGGTGACGGCTTATTTTTTGCGTCTCGAGCTGACGTTTTTAATGATACCATACTTGGGTGGATGCGCTGTTTTGATCGGCCGTTATTGCATTTTTTAGCATTGTTGCAGTGATCAAAAAAACGTAATTTTGGCGTTTGAACCATTTTTTGCGCTACGCAGTTTACGGATCTCATTATTTGATTATTTATATTGATAGATCGGGCAATTCTGAACGCGGCGATACCAAATATGTGTATTTTTTTTTTTTTTTTTAATACTTTTATTGTGGATGGGAGAAAAGGGGGGTGATTTGAACTTACCGTATATACTCGTGTATAAGCCGACCCGTGTATAAGCCGACCCCCTACTTTTGCCCCCAAAAACTGGGAAAACCTATTGACTCGCGTATAAGCCTAGGGTGGACAATGCAGCAGCTACCGGTACTGAAAAATTTTAAAAATGAAAATAGATACGAATAAAATGTTGAACTTTTATTTTAAATAGAAACAGTAAACTACCAATGCAGCAGACCACCGTCCTGTTATAAAGCCCCCTATCACTGGTATATAGCCCACCATCCCTGTATATAGCAGCCATCACTGGTATACAGTTGCCGCCATCACTGGTATACAGTTGCCGCCATCACTGGTATACAGGCCCCTCATCAGTGGTGTAATACAGCCCCTCATCAGCGGTGTAATACAGCCCCTCATCAGCGGTGTAATACAGCCCCTCATCAGCGGTGTAATACAGCCCCTCATCAGCGGTGTAATACAGCCCCTCATCAGCGGTGTAATACAGCCCCTCATCAGCGGTGTAATACAGCCCCTCATCAGCGGTGTAATACAGCCCCTCATCAGCGGTGTAATACAGCCCCCAGCAGCGGTAATACAGCCCCCAGCAGCGCTGATACAGCCCCCAGCAGCGCTGATACAGCCCCCAGCAGTGCTTATACAGCCCCCAGCAGCGCTGATACAGCACCCAGCAGCGCTGATACAGCACCCAGCAGCGCTGATACAGCACCCAGCAGCGCTGATACAGCACCCAGCAGCGCTGATACAGCACCCAGCAGCGCTGATACAGCCCCCAGCAGTGCTTATACAGCACCCAGCAGCGCTGATACAGCACCCAGCAGCGCTGATACAGCCCCCAGCAGCGCTGATACAGCCCCCAGCAGTGCTGATACAGCCCCCAGCAGTGCTTATACAGCCCCCAGCAGCGCTGATACAGCCCCCAGCAGTGCTTATACAGCCCCCAGCAGTGCTGATACAGCCCCCAGCAGCTCTGATACAGCACCCAGCAGCGCTGATACAGCCCCCAGCAGTGCTTATACAGCCCCCAGCAGTGCTGATACAGCCCCCAGCAGCTCTGATACAGCCCCCCCAGCAGCACTGATACAGCCCCCAGCAGCGCTGATACAGCACCCAGCAGCGCTGATACAGCCCCCAGCAGTGCTGATACAGCCCCCCCATGTATACAGAGGGCCCCCCCTCAGCATTGATCCATCTCACCCCCTCGGTCTTCACCCGGGTCCTCCATCTGCTCCGGCTGCGTGTCCCGCGTCTTCTAATACCGGCGTCCTCCCCGCACTTCCTGTTTGACTGCGATCATGTGACCGGGTCACATGATTACATTCAAGCAGGAAGAGCGGGAGGACGCCGGTATTAGAAGACGCGGGACACGCAGCCGGAGCAGATGGAGGACCCGGGTGAAGACCGAGGGGGTGAGATGGAGCAATGCTGAGGGGGGGGCCCTCTGTATACATAGGGGGGGCAGGGAGACAGCGGGGGAGGCTATACTGTGCAGGGGAGCAGCAATATACTATGCGCTGCTCCCCATGCATAATTAATGAGCGGCACCACGTGACGTGCCGCTCATTCTGCAGCCTCCCCCCGCCTCCTCCTGCCTCCTGCAGTGCCCGGACACAGCCCCCACCACACCACACAGTATATACTCATGTATAAGCCGAGGGGGGACTTTTCAGCCCAAATTTTGGGCTGAAAAAGTCGGCTTATACACGAGTATATACGGTATGTTTTTTTTTTTTTTTTTTTCAACTTTGTAAAAACTTTATTTGCTTATTGATTCTTACTTTTACACAGCCCCTGTGAGAGGCATGCAGCTGCACAGTCCGATCGCTTCTGACACATACAGAGGAGCTGCAGCTCCTCTGTATGTGTCAGAATCGCGGACCTGTTGTGATTGGCAGCCCCTGCCAACCACAACCCGGAAATGCTCCATGACAGGTTCCACGGTCAAGCCAGGACCCTGGCCTGTGACATCAGCACGGGAGATCCCGCGATACTATCGCGAGATCTCCCCTGGAGCTCGGTAAGCGCGCGCTGCCCGCTCCGGCTCCCTTAGATCCCGCTATCAGAGATTGAGAGCGGGATCTAAGGGGTTAACAGCACCGATCGGATGGCGGGACCGATTGGTGCTGTTACTCCCACATCTCAGCTAGTGAGATCAGCTGAGATGTGGGAGGTTTGAAGTGAGCTCCACGCCGTAGCTCACTTCAAACACCGGGTAATGACAGCCGACGTCTAGAGACGTACAGCTGTCGTTAAGAGGTTAGAGGAGACCGACTGTTCCGCTGGAGAGGAATCTTCAATCCTTGGCATTCAAAGACAGACTGACTGTAATGATTACACAGTCCATCATGTCTTGTAACCTGGAGACCTGAACGGAACCCAGATCAGAATCTGAGTCAGACTTAGGAAGGGAAATAACAGAGCGTGGCCATAGCGGAGGCACTCGGGCAAATGGATCTGGAAGAGGTGCGAATCTTTTTCTTGGTTCTTTTGAGAGGCCTACCGTCAAGGGGGAAAAGACTCAGCCTGGGGGGTAGTCAGGGAAACCCAGGCGGAAGGGATGCTAGGAAGACTCGGGTCTGTGAGACCTTGGTTAAATCATTGATGAACTGTAAAAAAAGAAACATAGCCAACATAGGGGGTATTGAAGTCATTAAGGGCGTTGGAGTCAGTGTCCATTTTGGTGGAGTCAGAGTCGAATTCAGAGAAATTGAGGAGTCGGAGGTTTGGCTTACTGACTCCATGACCCTGAGGGGAACTGCCAGGTGCTTAAATGTTCATATGGCCCAAACTTTTCAGTTTAATGCCGCTATCAGACACTGACGGCTGCATTTAAAGGGAACCCGTCAGCCCAAATAAGCTTTCTAACCTATTAATACCTGTCCCTGCAGCCTTACAATACATTCTAACACATCCCTGACTCACCTTTTTTACTAATCTATGAGTACAATAATGTAGTTAGTAAACTTACGAAATTCTTGTCACAGGGGCGTTCCTCCAAGGCATTTTGACCGGTAGGTGGGCCCCTTGTGCCGCGCTACCCCTGTCTCGCCGCTGTAATACGCCCTAGTGGGCGTCATTATACAAATACAGAGCGCGGGCACAATTTCAATATCGCGACCACATCGTCACCGCTGCGACGCGGTCATGCGACGCTGGGACGCGTCACTTCCGGTCGCAGGGCTTACAGGTAGACTTCGCACATGCGCACATTGCATGCTGAAGTCTGCCTGTGTGCGACCGGAAGTGACGCGCGATCCCGGGGTCACATGACCGCGTTGCAGCGGTGACGTTATGGGCACGATATCTGTATTTGTATGACGACGCCCATTAGGGCGTATTACAGCAGCGAGGCAGGGGGTAGCGCGTCACAAGCGGACCCGCCTACCGGTCAAAATGCCTTGGAGGAAAGCCCCTGTGACAAGAATTTTGTAAGTTTCCTAACTACATTACTGTACTTGTAGATTAGTAAAAAAGATGAGTCAAGGATGTGTTAGAATGTATTGTAAGGCTGCAGTGACAGGTATTAATAGGTTAGAAAGCATATTTGGGGTGATGGGTTCCCTTTAAATTGTCAGATAGCATAACTTGACATCCACAGTTTAGACTCACGAGTCCGCTCCATCTTTTCTGTACACTAATGACATATACTTATGCTATGGATTGCAAAGGGGTGAACTGATGGGCATACAAGTGCATGGCAGGTTTGGATGGCGGTCCAGTTTGGGCGCCATTATACATTGGGGTCTGTAGACAATCTGTGTGAATACATAACCAGGACACCTTTGCACCCATTAGCAGTAAAGCCTTGATGAACTCTATTAAGAGACAGCAAGCTGTAAAAACGAAACTGACAGACTGATACTAAAACCATACTTTTTTTCTTTAAAAAAAATATATACATATTTTAAAATAAAAATCACTACTTTGTGTATATGGATATTCACCTTTTGAGGGTTTAGAACCTTAATAACCTGCGTGACACTACCAGCACTGAAGGGTGGAAGGACATTACTGCTCGGAGATAGGAGCTGAAGCTGGAACGTCTGAAATAAAACACGCACCGATAAGTGATTGTTCTTGGCCTCACGCTTTGGAGTTTAAAGAGAGCAAATACGTGGACAAAGGGCAACACTGTCACCCCTGTAAGAGATACCTTTGGTACCGCCGCCTGGAACACATAGTCCGTCATCTCGCTGTCTGTGCTGTTGTACGCCTGGGTCGTGATCACAGTCACGCTGGCATTTGTGCTGGATCGCTCAAAGCTGAAGTCTATTTTCAGGCCGTTCTTGTTGTAAGCGATGATGGGTGGAATACCTGCAGAGAAAAGCAGAGAATAGTTATGACAAGCTGATACCTACCTGACATTTAATATTTCAGTGTAAATAGGGAACTCTGCACCGACCTGATATTTCATTGAAGAGAGGCTGCACTGACAGTCCATCCAGCAGGAGTGGAGGAGCCGACATCTGGGGGACCGGGGCCGGAGGAGCTGAGAAAAGAAATCACAACTAAAATCCACAGAAAAAAGAGAATTTTGTTTACGTACCGTAAATTCTTTTTTCTTGAATCATCAATGGGAGACCCAGACAATGGGGTTTAGGGCACTGCCCTCCGGAGGCCACACTAGGTACTACAAGTTTGTAGACACCGCCCCCTCCGCTTATAAACCCCTACCGCAGGGAAAATCCTCAGTTTGGTCCATAAGCTGCGAGGAGACAACATAAACCACACCCGAAACATCGGGAAAGAAACCGTGCACAGACGGTGCAACAACCCGGAATAAACTGTCCCAACTGGGAACAGGTCAAATGCAAAACATCCAACGGAACAACTGGGTGGGTGCTGGGTCTCCCATTGATGATTCAAGAAAAAAGAATTTACGGTACGTAAACAAAATTCTCTTTTTTCTGATCATCATAATGGGAGACCCAGACAATGGGGATGTCCTAAAGCAAACCCCAGGGCGGGAAGAGTTCCTCAAAAGACGTTGAGATATACGGTCCCCCTCAAAGGTGGGCAACCGCCGCCTGGAGGACCCGCCTGCCCAAACTTGCATCCGCAGATGCATGGGCATGCACCATATAGTGCTTAGAGAAAGTGTGCAGGCTGGACCAAGTGGCCGCCTGACACACCTGTAGCGCAGAAGCGCGATGTCGCAAAGCCCAGGAGGCACCGACAGCTCTGGTCGAGTGCGCCTTCAAGCCCACCGGGAGAGGCAAACCAGAAGAACGGTAGGCCTCTTGAATGGGTGCCTTGATCCATCTGGCCAAGGTCGATTTTGACGCCGCGGACCCCTTACAGCGACCTGCCGTCAGTACGAACAAGGAGTCCGAACTCCGGAAGGAGGCAGTCCTGGACACATAAATGCGTACAGCCCGTACGAGGTCCAGAGTGTGGAGGTCGCGCTCAACCTGATGAACAGGGGCAGGACAGAATGATGGAAGAACAATCTCTTGGTTCAAGTGAAAAGTGGAAACCACCTTTGGCAAAAATTCTGCCCGCGGGCGCAACACCACCTTGTCTTGGTGAACCACCAGAAAGGGTGACTTGCACGATAGTGCAGCCAATTCAGAGACCCGTCTTAGAGACGTAATTGCCACCAGAAAGACCACTTTCTGTGACAGACAAGAGAGGGAAACTTCCCTCAGTGGCTCAAAAGGCGGTTTCTGTAGAGCCGCCAGGACCATGTTGAGGTCCCAAGGGTCCAGCGGTCGCCTATACGGCGGGACCACCCGAGACACCCCCTGGAGAAATTGACGAACCTTTGGAAGGAGAGCCAAGCGCCTGTCAAACAGTACAGGCAGCGCTGATACCTGACCCTTCAGAGAACTGAGGGATAGGCCCAACTCCAAGCCTGACTGCAAAAAAGCCAACAGGTTCGGGATCGACAACGGCCAAGGTGAACGTCCACCAGAGGCACACCAGGTGAAAAAGATTTTCCACGTTCTGTGGTATATCTTCCGTGATACGGGTCGTCTAGCTCGATTCATAGTGGCAACCACCGTAGGGGAGAATCCCCTGGACGTTAGAAGCCAGGCCTCAAGAGCCATGCAGTCAATCTGAGAGCCCTGGAATTGAAGCGGAAGAAGGGGCCTTGCGCGAGTAGATCTGCGCGGTCTGGAAGAGCCCACCGGTTCCCG
Organism: Allobates femoralis; assembly: GCA_033576535.1. Classification (NCBI taxonomy): domain Eukaryota; kingdom Metazoa; phylum Chordata; class Amphibia; order Anura; family Aromobatidae; genus Allobates; species Allobates femoralis. The sequence goes on along the minus strand of JARQOC010000010.1, from coordinate 107,140,901 downwards.
CCTGACAGTTGCCACAGATCCGGATACCAGGACCTCCTGGGCCAATCCGGAGCCACCAGAATGGCTGTGCGGCATTCCGTCCTGATTTTCCACAGAACCTTGGGAATCAGTGCCAGAGGTGGGAAAACATACGGTAGTTGGAAGCTGGACCAACGCAGGATCAGGGCATCTGCCCCCAGAGACTGAGGGTCCCACGATCTCGCCATGTATTGTGGCACCTGATGATTCAGCCGGGAGGCCATCAGATCCACGTCCGGGGTGCCCCATCTGTTGCAGATGTCCCGGAAGACGTCCGGATGAAGAGACCATTCTCCGGCGTCCATCCCATGTCGGCTCAGGTAATCGGCCTCCCAATTCTCGACACCTGGGATGTAAACTGCGGAAATCAAGCAGTTGTTGTCTTCCACCCATGATAGAATGCGGTGGACTTCTGCTAGGGCCTGTGCACTCCTGGTTCCTCCCTGATGATTTATATATGCGACGGCTGTCGCATTGTCGGACTGAACCCGAATGGGCTGTCCTGACAGGAACACCCGAAAAGCCAGGAGTGCTAGATAGACCGCCCTGAGCTCCAGCACGTTGATCTGCAACGTCGACTCCGACCGTGTCCAGAGACCTTGAGCCCTGTGGTGTAAGAACACCGCCCCCCAGCCCTTTAGACTGGCGTCGGTGGTCACCACTAACCATGACGGTTTTAGGAAGGATCGGCCCCGCGACAGGTGACTTGGCTGGAGCCACCACTGCAGAGAATCCCTGGTCATCTGGGAAAGAACCACCAGCTGATTCAGAGAGGATGTCCTCTTGTCCCACCTCTGGAGAATTTCCAGTTGCAGAGGACGGAGTCGAAACTGTGCAAAAGGCACCGCCTCTATTGCTGCCACCATGCGCCCCACCAGCTTCATCAAGACCCGCAGGGATGAGTGCGGTGACAGGAGGAGATCGTGTACTCCTGATTGGATGGCCAGCTGTTTGGCTCGCGGCAGAGACACCAGAGCAGAGTCCATGTGGAAGTCCATGCCCAGATACGTCAGTGACTGGGTTGGGACCAGGGTGGATTTCTGGATATTGAGAAGCCACCCAAACCATTCCAGAGACTGCATGGTCACCTCCAGGCTTCGCTGACACAGGCGTTCCGATGGCGCTCTGACCAGCAGGTCGTCTAGATAAGGTATGACGGCGTGACCCTGTGCATGCAGGAGAGCCATCATCGAGGCCATCACTTTCGTGAACACCCGCGGAGCCGAGGCCAACCCGAAAGGTAGTGCCACGAATTGGAAGTGTTCTTCCCCCACTGCAAATCTCAACCAGCGCTGATGAGCCGGTGCAATGGGCACGTGAAGGTAAGCGTCTCGGATATCTATGGACGCTAGGAAGTCTCCCTGCGACACAGCCGCGATCACGGAACGCAGGGATTCCATGCGGAACTTCCGAACCAACACGTGACGGTTGAACAACTTGAGGTCCAGAACCGGGCGGAAGGATCCGTCCTTCTTTGGGACGATAAAGAGGTTGGAGTAAAAACCCCTGAACCTCTCCCCAGTGGGCACTGGGACCACTACCCCGTCTCTGCGTAGTCCCTCCAACACCAGATAAAAAGCCTGAGCCTTTTCTGGAGGTGGAACAGACCGATGGAATCGGTGTGCGGGACGCGACGACAGCTCTATCCTGTAACCTCGTGAGACTACGTCTCTGACCCACTGATCCTGAATGCGGAGACGCCATCTGTCCTGAAAGCGGGACAGACGACCCCCCACCTGTGGGGAGGCAGGAAGAGAGAGCGAGTCATGCGGAAGTGGGTTTGGGGGCGGCAGCTGTTGCCCCCGCTGGCTTCTTCTGGCGACCCTTGGGGCGCCACTGAGTCGAAGGCTTGCCCCCACGGTCCGCACGAGCGGAAGATGCTGAAGGCTGCGAGCTGGAGCGAAAGGACCACTGTTTAGGGTTCCTTTTCACGGTATACCGTGGCTTAGGTTTGTTCTGTGGTATCTTGGACTCCGCAGAATCCTTGATCAGCTTGTCCAGCTCGGTACCAAAAAGCCTGTCACCAGAGAATGGAAGATTCTGCAGAATCTTCTTTGACGTGGCATCTGAGTCCCATAGACGCAGCCACAACAACCTGCGGATCGCTATAGCATTGGCCGAGGCCACAGCAGAGCGGGTGGCAGTCTCCAAGGACGCCGTCCTGGCATAATCCGCATAGGCTCTTGCCCTGTCGGTAAGTGCCAGAACCTCTGAACTGGACCCTGCCAGGTCAGCAATACCATCCAGGCAGGATGTGATCGCCTGCAAGGTCCAGACCGCAGCAAAATTAGGGGCAAAAGAAGACCCTACAGCCTCATAAGAAGACTTGGCGAGTTGTTCGACCTGTCTGTCTGTTGCGTCCTTCAATGAGGAGCTATCAGAGGCAGAGAAAAGGGAGCGTGCAGCAATCCTGGTCATGGAAGCGTCCACCTTCGGGGACTGCGACCACTCCTGAAGCACCTCCTGTGGAAAGGGGAAGCGAGTGTCCTTAGATTTGCGGACATAACGCCGCCCAGGGTGAACCCTGGGTGCTCTAACCACCCTTCCAAAATTAGTGTGGTCCATAAAAGAGCCACATGGTCTAGCCTCAGGTTGTAACCATTGATAGACCTCCTTCGGGTGAACGTCCACCTCCTCAGGGGGAGCCACGAGACGTAAAGTCTCGTTGATGGAGGACACCAGATCCTCCACCCCTTCTGGCGGTTCTGACACAGACCCGAGGATTGAACCCCCATCATCCTCGTCACCTTCAGAGTGACGCTCCTCCTCCGAGAGAGTCTGGAGCTCGGGTGAATAGTCACGACGAGCCCGCTTAAGGGGTCTCACAGTGGAAGACGGAGACACCCGGGGGTAGCTTGAAGGAGTGGCTGGAGATTCCAGTTTCCTTGTGAGTGCCTCCAGGGATTGTGACATGGAGGACAATTGGGATAACATAGATTCATTGATCTTATTCTGTTTTTCCCATGGCCCTGGGATCACCTGAACTTCAGGGTACAGCACCGGAGCTGCTGACTCCGCAGTGTCAGTCCGGGCTTCTGGGCGTCCGCAATTATTGCAGGACCCCTCAACCAGTGTCCCGTTGCATGTAGCACAGACAGGGATGGTACTGGCCGCCTTAGCAGCGCTTTTCCTTCCTGAGGACATACCCACAGTAGGGGAAAATAAGTCAAACAGGAAAAAACACCGGTACACCGGTGGCTTACCGACCGCGGTAATGCGGTTGGGAAAAAGGAGCGAAGTGTGTGTGGCCTCCGCGAGGGTAATGACTCTCCGTGAGTGCAGACGTGCACTATCATCAGATCCCAGCCGGGAAGTGAGGGAGAAAGATGGCCGCCGCCGGACAAGCTGAGGGCGGAGCCAAAACATGCGGGAAGCACACACACACGCCCATCGATGACCTCATCACCTGGGCTCTCCATCTCTCCAGGCAGCCATGACAGTAACGCAGGTGCCGGAGCCCGCAGCGCGGGAGGTATAAACACAATACCCGGGCTGCAGCCAAAAGTCCGAAGCCCACAGCCGCAGCCCCTATGAAAACCACAGGGCGGTCAGCCAGGGTGACCCCAGCACAGGGCACACCGCCAGAACCGCGGACCCGAGGGTTGCGCGCGGTCTGAGCGTCTGGACACATCAGGTCCAGACACTACCCCCAGGCACACCGGAGACACACAGGGTATCTCAGTGCCGGTCCGGTCTGTAAGCACCTTTAAGGGAGGCCTCGGACGGGGGTTCAGCACCAGTCCGGTCTGTGAGCACCATTTAGGGAGGCCTCGGACTGGGCTGGCTCCAGTCCGGTCTGTGAGCACCATTTAGGGAGGCCTCGGACGGAGCGGAGCTGTGCGAGGCTCCTGTCTCCCACTTTCCAGAGCCCCCAGGGGGGATGGGAAGGAGTGCGGCAGCGTACCGGGAGAACACCATGTGCCCAGGCTCTAGGCCCTCCGGTACCTCGACCTGCGTGTTCCTTAAAGGTGAGCAGGGAGACTGCCGGAGGTCCCCGACCGGGACCTTTTTACCTTGTCTTCATACGCCATCACGTAAGCTGTGAGAATGCTGTGAAGTGCAAGCAAAGCGTGTGATCCTCCGAGCACGCTAAGTTTAAAACTGAGGATTTTCCCTGCGGTAGGGGTTTATAAGCGGAGGGGGCGGTGTCTACAAACTTGTAGTACCTAGTGTGGCCTCCGGAGGGCAGTGCCCTAAACCCCATTGTCTGGGTCTCCCATTATGATGATCAGAAAAGTGAGGATCATTAAAAACACAAGCTGGCATTTTTGGAATTTTGCCCCATTGCAATAAATGCTGAAATGTGAATAAGTCAACACTTCACACCATGTCCTTGTATCCTATGATGCTATAAGGGGTTAGAGGTGGTGATCATCCCTACTCAGGTCCCCCCTCTATTAGACGTTCCAACGTCTCAGATCCCAGCAGTAGGAGCCATTCTTCTGCCGGTGATTAACAAGAAATGTAGGGGAGTGTGGAGGATTGTCAAAATACGACAAGAACATACAAATACACAAATGTAATTGATAATCTAATAAGTATACAAACAAGTGTGTACATGCTGGACAACGCAACTAACCCTCACTAACCCCCCCGATGAAGTTACGTCGGGGTAGGCGTCCAGCTCCTATTGTATGCCTAACATAGGGTTAATCATCTGGTGCCTGCCATGTTTAGTTGATATACTTTGTACTGGTGTTATCAGTGTGCAACAGCCCCTCAATGCTGCACTTACATTTATGTACGAGTTGTGTTTAGTTATGTACTTTTTAAAGCATTGACCACATTAATTGTACACTTGATCATTATTTAATGTCCTTTTCATTATTGTTACATCATTGCTCATTAATTCTATTTTGCATTGTTTGTACTAGGGCTGGGCGATTAATCGAATTAATTCGATTAATTCGCCCCCCTGCTGTGGCCACGATTTGGTTTTAGTCCAAATCGTCAAATTCGATTAAAAATGGCGGCGGGACTGCTGTTTAGAGCACGTGAGGGTGCTCCGGTGCAGCCATCCTCAGTGTAGGATGACGTTCCTCCTCACACCAGGTGCTGGCCATACTCCGGTGTCGGTGCGGCCTCCCGCTGTCTTGTGTGAGGGCCCCGGCAGCGCTCCTCTGCTCTGTGTCACCCGGCACCAGCTCATGTCTGCGGGCCCTTTAAGAGCGGTTGCGTAGCAACGCGTGTATTTCCCGGCCTGCGCCGCTCCGGGCCGGAGGCTGACACTTCCTGACGGCGGAGGACAGACCCGGCACCGCCACAAAACAGGCCGAGGAGCGGGGCCTCCCCGGGCACAGGCTGGATCCAGGAGGAAAGCTGGTGGGTGCAACTCTGTGTGCGGCCGGGGGCCCCGGCGGTGCGTCCCCTGTGTGTGTGGCCCCGGCGGTGCTTCCCCTGTGTGTGTGGCCCCGGCGGTGCTTCCCCTGTGTGTGTGGCGCCGGCGGTGCGTCCCCTGTGTGTGTGTGGCCCTCTGGTGTGTGTGGCCCCGGCAGTGCGTCCCCTGTGTGTGTGTGGCCCTCTGGTGTGTGTGGCCCCGGCAGTGCTTCTCCTGTGTGTGTGTGGCCCTCTGGTGTGTGTGGCCCTCTGGTGTGTGTGGCCCTCTGGTGTGTGTGGCCCTCTGGTGTGTGTGGCCCCAGCAGTGCTTCTCCTGTGTGTGTGTGGCCCCCTGGTGTGTGGCCCTCTAGTGTGTGGCCCCAGCAGTGCTTCCCCTGTGTGTGTGTGGCCCTCTGGTGTGTGTGTGTGTGGCCCTCTGGTGTGTGTGTGTGTGGCCCTCTGGTGTGTGTGTGTGTGTGGCCCTCTGGTGTGTGTGTGTGTGTGGCCCTCTGGTGTGTGTGTGTGTGTGGCCCTCTGGTGTGTGTGTGTGTGGCCCTCTGGTGTGTGTGTGTGTGGCCCTCTGGTGTGTGTGTGTGTGGCCCTCTGGTGTGTGTGTGTGTGGCCCTCTGGTGTGTGTGTGTGTGGCCCTCTGGTGTGTGTGTGTGTGGCCCTCTGGTGTGTGTGTGTGTGTGTGGCCCTCTGGTGTGTGTGTGTGTGGCCCTCTGGTGTGTGTGTGTGTGGCCCTCTGGTGTGTGTGTGTGTGGCCCTCTGGTGTGTGTGTGTGTGGCCCTCTGGTGTGTGTGTGTGGCCCTCTGGGGTGTGTGTGGCCCTCTGGTGTGTGTGTGGCCCCGGCAGTGCTTCCCCTGTGTGTGTGTGGCCCTCTGGTGTGTGTGGCCCCGGCAGTGCGTCCCCTGTGTGTGTGTGTGGCCCTCTGGTGTGTGTGGCCCCGGCAGTGCGTCCCCTGTGTGTGTGTGGCCCTCTGGTGTGTGTGGCCCCGGCAGTGCTTCTCCTGTGTGTGTGTGGCCCTCTGGTGTGTGTGGCCCTCTGGTGTGTGTGTGGCCCTCTGGTGTGTGTGTGGCCCCGGCAGTGCTTCCCCTGTGTGTGTGTGGCCCTCTGGTGTGTGTGGCCCCGGCAGTGCGTCCCCTGTGTGTGTGTGTGGCCCTCTGGTGTGTGTGGCCCCGGCAGTGCGTCCCTGTGTGTGTGTGGCCCTCTGGTGTGTGTGGCCCCGGCAGTGCTTCTCCTGTGTGTGTGTGGCCCTCTGGTGTGTGTGGCCCTCTGGTGTGTGTGGCCCTCTGGTGTGTGTGGCCCCAGCAGTGCTTCCCCTGTGTGTGTGTGGCCCTCTGGTGTGTGTGGCCCCAGCAGTGCTTCTCCTGTGTGTGTGTGGCCCCCTGGTGTGTGGCCCTCTAGTGTGTGGCCCCAGCAGTGCTTCCCCTGTGTGTGTGTGGCCCTCTGGTGTGTGTGTGTGTGGCCCTCTGGTGTGTGTGTGTGTGGCCCTCTGGTGTGTGTGGCCCTCTGGTGTGTGTGGCCCTCTGGTGTGTGTGTGTGTGGCCCTCTGGTGTGTGTGTGTGTGGCCCTCTGGTGTGTGTGTGTGTGGCCCTCTGGTGTGTGTGTGTGTGGCCCTCTGGTGTGTGTGTGTGGCCCTCTGGTGTGTGTGTGTGGCCCTCTGGTGTGTGTGTGGCCCTCTGGTGTATGTGTGGCCCCGGCAGTGCTTCCCCTGTGTGTGTGTGGCCCTCTGGTGTGTGTGGCCCTCTAGTGTGTGTGGCCCTCTAGTGTGTGTGGCCCTCTAGTGTGTGTGGCCCTCTAGTGTGTGTGGCCCTCTAGTGTGTGCTTCCCCTGTGTGTGTGTGGCCCTCTGGTGTGTGTGGCCCTCTAGTGTGTGTGGCCCTCTAGTGTGTGTGGCCCTCTAGTGTGTGTGGCCCTCTAGTGTGTGTGGCCCTCTAGTGTGTGTGGCCCTCTAGTGTGTGTGGCCCTCTAGTGTGTGCTTCCCCTGTGTGTGTGTGGCCCTCTGGTGTGTGGCCCTGGCGATGCTTCCCCAGTGTGTGGCCCTCTGGTGTGTGGCCCCCTGGTGTGTGGCCCCGGCGGCGCTTCCCCATGTGTGTGGCTCTCTATTGTGGCTCCGGTGATGCTTCCCTGTTGGTGTTGCTGGAATGACTACCCTTGTGTGTGGCGGAGGACTGGGCAAGACCCCCAGAGGAGCTATGGGACTATGGGGAGGAGGGAGGGGGTTTTGTGCAACTTGGGGTCACAGATACCCCCGCTCCCCAAAAAATATCCAATCTGGTCCCTGCTGCACATATTTCACCCCCTGACCTGTCACTGACCGGTCTGTACCGTCGTGTCACCACCTGTTTTTGCATCTCGATGTGACGATTTTATCACTTTTCAACTTCTTGATTTTATTTTATTCCCCAAATCTCTGCGATTCTATTTATTTAATCCCTTTTTGCTGTAAATCTTCTCATATTCTGTTAGTTCGGTCGTGTGTCCCGTGTGCTTCATATGGTGACCTGACTGGTTCTGGCCGGCAACAACCAGACACAAGGACCCATTTAGATCAAACGGTTCGTGCCAAAAATATTCTGCACATGGGTGCCATACTGTAAAATTGTGTGTAATGTGTATATACCGAGCTCTCTGTCCATATATAGCCCTCCCTCTGCTATATACTATATACCTGCTGTGTTCTATATCCCATCCCCCTCCCCTCCCTATATATTATATACCTGTGACACATGTCACACATGACGCATGACACAGACGCATGTCCTATATCCCTTCATATATTCTATACCTGTGTGTCCTATATCCCTCCTCCCTATATATTGTATATCTATATCCTATATCCCATCCTCCTCCCTATATATTCTATACCTGGGGACCGGGTCCTATATTCCATCCTCCTCTCTATATATTCTATACTATACCTGGGTCCTATATCTCTCCCCCTCCTTACAGATTATATAATACCTGGGTGACTGGTCCTATATCCCCTCCCTCCTTATATATTCTATACCTGCTGGGTCCTATATCCCCTCGCCTTCCTTATATATTCTAAATATACACCTGTGTTCTATATCCCTCCCCCTCCTTACAGATTATATACCTGTGTCCTATATCACCTCATATATTCTATACCTGGGTCCTTTATCGCCTCCCCTTCCTTATATATTCTATACCTGGGTCCTATATCCCCTCCCCCTCATAGATTATATACCTGGGGAACCTGCTCCGTTCATTTTTTTCTCTTTATTCATCAAAGAAAAGCAAAAAAAAATAAAATAGAAAAAAAATCGAGATTTAAATCGAAAATCGTCCATAGGTTAAAATAAAATCGAGATTTTGATTTTTCCCAAAATCGCCCAGCCCTAGTTTGTACACTTGTATTTCAACTATTTATCTCACACATCTCTTGCTATCTCACCACTATTTCTTATGCACTAGCATTTATCAAGGCATAAGCAACTCTAAAAATCAGCATTTGTATTAACATTAATTAAAAAAAAAAAAAAAAAAAAAAAAACTAAAATAAAATATATATTACACACAAAGTGGTGCAAACACAGAATTTCAAATATGTATAAAGGTCTAAATCAAGTGGAAACAGAACCTGACCCTAGTCCGCCCGTCATCTGCTCCCTACCTGACTGCAGGGTGCACACAAATAAATCATTTGCCTAGTATATTCACACTGTATAAACAAATGTATGTCAATAGAAATGGTACATTTATTTATTATTGATTACATTACTTATTAACGAATGAGTCCCTTAGTTTGGGACAGCCTGATCTGACACAATCAGTGATCACTGATGAAGCCCCCCCGCCACTGTCCCCCCATATTTAACACTCACCTCCAAGATTTAGGTCTCCCAGTAAATCCAGCAGCTCTCCTCCCACGGTGGATTGTTTTGGAGGCGGTGCAGTGGGGATCACCAGCTGAAGATCATTTCCTCCTAAAAGATCTAATAAATCATTGGCCTGTAAAAAGAAAAAGAAAAACAGATGTATTCTGGGAAACACAAAAGTCCCTGAGTCTGGATGACTCAGCAGCGGCTGCTATTGATCCCCAGCCCTCCGCCTTTTTAGTACCGCTCCATTTATTATTAGTGAGGCCCTGCAGCTAATGTTCAATCTTAACAATCACAAAAGAAAATGCATCATAATAGACAAATTCACTAATGAGGGATCATACATTAATCTGCAGGAATTACAACATGCTGGAATGTCAAAAATTCTGGGAAAAAAAGTACCAATGACAAGAAAGCAGTGTGGGATTTTTCAGAAGGTTTTTCTTCAATGTATCTACAAACAGCTGGACAAGACAGACTGATATGATGGCATAGCGCTTTACTAACGCCACTAGGTCGTCATAGACGTCCCGGGGCCCCGCGTCCTTACCTGGCTGGAGGGCGGTTGAGTAGATGGTATGGGTTTGGTATCTATGATTCCAGGCTCTGCTTCCCCATTAGTTTGAGCTATGTCTGTTGGTCCATTCGTCATGCTCTTCTCCATTACAGGCATCCTCTCCAGAAGTGCGGACCTACAGAGCGGCAGACGTTAGATCTGACTGTGAACTGCCCTAGAGAGCGTTTATAAAGGACAGACGCCGTCATCACTCTCACCTCATGTGGTCGTACTTCTTGAATAAAGCGTTGTACTCCACCGCCCTCTGCTGAAGCTCCACGTCAATGCTGCTTCCATAGATGGAAACCACTTTCTTTATGCGGCTGCAGAATATGAGAACTTGGGTTAGAAATTATTAGAGAGCTACAAAATGTGGTGTTGGTGCAACTCAGCCAAATCCAATGTTGCTACCAATCTGTGGTACTTACTTGACAGTGTTATTGAACCTAGTTGAGTTTTTCATGATGGCAGTCAGGGCGAAGCCTCGTGTAACGGAGGAGGACATGTTAGAAATCAGCAGACTCTCTAGAATATCCAGAACCTCATCTTCTGTGACCTGGGGAGGAATAAAACAGCTTAAAATGTGTTTCTCAGAGAAGGTATTGCCACAGAATATGCCAACAGTTATCCATCAATAGCTATGCTGTATTATGAGAGGTCATTGAAGGGGTATTTTACAAGTTTGGAAGTCAAAACTTCCCAAATTGATGGGGGTATGTCTGCTGGGACCCTGAATCCTCCCAAGAAACCCGGCTCTTAAGGGCACTGTGTGAATAGAGAGGTGATCAATCATGGCCACCTCTGCTCCATTCATTCTTAAAGGGATCCTGTCACCTCCAAAACGCCTGCTAACGTATCAAAACATGTCTCTGCAGCATCCTATCACTAATATCACACTCCTTTTGTCTCCTAAAAGCATCCTGTGAAAGTGGAGAAATACATTTTAATACTCACTCATTAGTGATTATAATTAGCAGTGACTATATTCTTTAGTCACCAAGGCGGGCTGTTTTGCAGCTCCAGGATCGACCCTGTCTGTGTGTTCTGCTGTGATGTGCAAGCATTGCCCTCCCCTCTCTCTATCACTCACAGAATGCAAATCATTAGTCCTGCCTTGTTTCACAGTAGGACAGACAGAGAGAGGGCTGGATCCTGGAAATGCAAAATAACACCCCCTGGTGACTAAAGAATATAGCCCCGGCTAATTATAATCACTAATGAGTGAGTATTAAAATGTTTTTATGCACTTTCACAGGATGCTTTTAGGAGACAAAAGGAGTGTGAGATTAGTGATAGGATGGTGCAGGGGCATGTTTTGATGGCTTAGGAGGCGTTTTGGAGGTGACAGGATCCCTTTAAATAAAAGGGACTTCCAGACCTCAGTTTGGTGTCTGTCAGTCTATTTAAAGGGACACTTTCAGGTCATTTTCAGTATAATACTAATGGTACCCTTGAGTAGTGCCTGGGCAGCCCTTTGAGAATATGTAAAAATTATTACTGTAGCATTTGTGGTTCTCTTGCTATGAGCATCTTCACACCCAGCAGGCAGCTGCTTCACTAGTCCAGCTCATTACTTTTATTACTCAATAGTCCACAGTATGTAAATGTTCATTTATTATTCACTCCTTCCCAGGCTGGGGAGTGAGGTAATATAAATAAAAGATATACATGAATAGAAAGAACTTCCCAAGAGGAAATAGAAAATTATATCAGTTACATATGGATTTTTGACCTGTCAAATTCCGTTTTAGAATGAATGGTTCAGTGGTGGCCATGATTGATCAGCTCTCTATTCAAAAGCTCTACCGAGCCTCAGGTTTGGGGAACGGTGGCAGTATTAGCGGTCGGAAAAGTAATCCCTATGAAATAACGTCAAGCTTGAGAATACCCAAAATCACAATACCACTTTCTGAAAACACGTTGTACCTGAATAGGTTCCTCCTCTTCACATTGGCCCGATACCAGCAGGTCTCCATATTCCCCTATACACCAGGAGGCCACCTGGACCAGCGGTTGCTGAGGAGAGAAGAAATGTCATAAAACTGAACAGATGTTTAGTATCAAATACATAAGAAAGCAGCACCACCTAGTGGTCATTCTGAGAACTGCATTGGCTGAAGGAAAAATCCTTTAATTCAGCCTAAAAACGTGGCCCATTTTTTTGTTTTAATTAATCTGATTTAGATTGCAAGAGGTGGAAGTTCACAAATAAGTAAATAACACGATAATAATGTCCTTGTTGCATCCGTTTGAAATGGATTGACCAATGAATTTGGCCTTATTCAACCATTCAAGCACATGGGGTGGATTTGTATAGGAGCACCAATTGTTCACCCCTATTTTACAAATAGGGGATTACAGACCCCAAACCAGCACACAACCCCTGAATTCCGGTGGTGACTACTAGGGGTTATGGAATTGGCTGGATGGAGGTTGGGGATTCCTGGTATAGATAGAGATGGGAATCCCAGAAGACGCACTTGCATTTCTCAGACACATATGGCATATCTTGTAGAACTGTCAAATATCTAATACAGCCTTCATTTGTAGGATGGTGGGACTTACCTGGGAGATGTCGTCTAGAATAGCTTTATAAAGTTTCTGTACAGTGTATTCGTGCATCTCATTGCTATTCGTGATGAGCTGAATTAAATTAGGAACGGCATCATCCCGTACATAGCTTCCAGCCTACAAATACAAGACGAGACCATGAAAGATTAGCCGGAGAATTCATCTAGGGATTAAACTGTTTTCCAACAGAAGAGATCTAGTTTTAAACACCATTTAATGCAATGCTCCTGATGAATTAATGGCCATGATGATGCAGTGTGGACATTACTGAATGACTGAATTTATATTATATATATTAAATATAATATGTATTATTTTCAACATAATATAATTATATGTTAATTTCTTTTTTTTCTGACGTATTTTTAGCATCACCACAGCTATCCATTCATTCATTATTGGGAGAATCTCCTAGAAGACTAAACCACAGTCTAATAAAGGTGAATATGTAGCACAGTGACCCAGATGCTGGGATACTCACAGTAGTGAGGACTCTCATAATAGTGTCTATGTGCCACCGCTTCGAAGGAGCATATCTGCAAGAAATGTGAATACATGAAATCTCGGGCATTTTGGGCGTCTCCTTAGTCCTTCCTAGATCACTTACTTCTCAGCTGCTAAGAAGATGCCTGATGCACAATCGGCTTTAAATTCGGGTTCGCAGGAGTCCAGGAAATACAGCAGCTCCTTCATCATACCTCGGATGTTGTTGCCATTCACTAATGCAAAGCTCAGCTCCATGGCTCGCCTACAACACAAGGGGTTTGCCATAGGGGTCAGTAACATCTCTAAAGAAATAACCACCTGCAAATACCCCAACATTGGGATGTGGTCAGATATTGGTGTCAGCAGGGGAGCTCAGCCGATGGATCACTTAATCATCATAGGACAATCCCTATAAATGAGATCTTCTGATCACGTATACAACTGATATCTCTACCTCTTAATGGAGACGTCCAAGTCTTTGAGGCAGTCGACGATGGTGCTGCGGTGTCTCTGCACTGCGTTGTGATCTGTCTGTACTGTTTTAAGTAAAGATGTCAGAGCAACATAGCTGTGAGGGGACACAAAGGAGACATCACCATGATGGAAACCATATGACAATGGTCCTGCATTGAGTTTGCCCTGATCTGTACTCACCGAATATTCTTATCGTTATTTAATAGGAATCTTCCCAGGATATTAATTGCTAAAACCTAAAAGACAAAATAAAAACAAAATAAGAAAACATTTCATTGGGAAGAAATGTAGCAGCTGGGGTACGAGACACAGGCAATTTTCTAATGAAGGTTATTGTTTATTTTAATTAATGGACAGGCCCAAATGCAAGCAACCAAGAAAAAGAGCCTCAAAGCTTAAAGGGGTTGTCCAAAACTACTACAACCCCTTCTGATTCCGTGTTTCCTCCAGGTAAAATAATAGCCCCTGTACTCACCTCCTGTGCTGCTGCGGTTCCAGCAGTGTCAGTAATCACAGTTCGGGGCTCATGTGACATTGTGACATCCCGCTAGCCCTGCGTCCAATACCTGCCGCCTTCTGTCTCACAGTCTTCAGACCAAATGAGTTACTTAACAGGAAGTTAGCGACTCACTTCCTTGACAATTTTGTATCCAATGGCAGAAAGAAGGAAGATGGCAGTGATTGGACGCGGACCTCGCATGATGCCATCTTAACCCCGAACTGCAATTACCGACACTGCCGGAACTGCACCAGCACAGGAGGTGAGTACAGGGTCTATTATTTTAATTGGAGGAAACAAGTGGAATCATAAGAGGTGGTCGTTGTTGTTGACATCTTTAAAAGGTCATGCATAAAATCAGAGGTTATCCACTGGCCATAAGAAAGGGGAAGAACTTAATCCTGGGGGCCCCATATTCTCGGATTCTGGAAATCAAGTTTTAGATGAGTGGAGGGGTGTGCCCCCTTGACTTCTGCTTCATTGCCAACACCCCTCTTACTCCTTTCAAACACTGAGTCCTGCAGGTCTCAGTTTCAGGAATCCAAAGCGTTGGGGTCCTCAGTGTGTAGCAAGTTCTTCCCCTTTCTTACAGACAGTGGAAAACCCTTTAAAAGGTTTGTCCACTACTAGGACTAGGATAGAGTTAGGACTCACTATTTTCGGCAGTTCTATTGACAATGAAATAAATGAAGTTTGGGCATGTGCACCTCCGCTCCAATTTAGATGCTCCAATTTCCCAGTTCCCAAATTCAGATCACCATTCCAGGGATTGTTTGGGGTCCCATAGATCAGCATAAATCCCATCCTATTGATAGGAGATGGCTATTGATTCTGGGAATAGCCCTTTAAAAGCGAGTTTTGTGACTTTTGTAGATCTCTTCAGTCAGCTGATCAGTGAGATTGATTATGTAATACTGTAATACTGAAGAATAGGCGTCAATAGAAAAATCCCAAAGAAAAATCGTCGGGAATGGACCACTATCAGGGTACCTTTACACACCGCAATATTTGCTGGCGATAAGAGGCGATATAATGTGCGCATGCACGTTTTTATTGGTCGCCTCAGATCGCCGATGGCGGCATTACACGACGCAATTTCGCCCTCAACCTAAGGCGCTGTGTCGCCCAGGAAATCGCCTCACCCACAGCGGAATGAATCCGGTCGACTTCCTTTGCCGCTTCACACGCCGCAAACCCCAAAGGAATATGGGCGTACATGTTCAGCGCGCCGAGAACATAGGTGTGCCAGACTGGTTGACACTGCGCCCCAAACACGCACATTGGACAACGCAATAGCGTTATGATTTGGTAGCATGCGCTGGAAGGCTGGCTAATACATGACGCCATTGTCTATCGGAGTCTGTGATTAATACCCGCTCGTGTCGTCCATAGTGGCTGCTGCGACACTTTCGAGGCGCAAAAGCGTCACACAGGAGCAGTGTTGTGCAGGACAGTGGCTTACACTACCCAATGGCTATGTGTGCATCTGTAGCTGATGGCACCCTGTGAACTGACAGCCAATTGGAACACAGTAGCCACCACCAATCATCGCAGACGGGGCGAGAACTCCAGCACACTGTGGCACGCCTACGGGAAATCAATAGGCGACGCAGATTCCATCACTATCGCCCTATCACACGCCAAAAGCCGGGAATCTCACCTTCATGATTGCCTCTGATTTTGGAGCAGTGATTTGAAATCAGGAACCAGGCGACAGGCGATAGTTTCAGGGCGACATACCGCTGACAGAATTCAGAGCAAATATTGCGGCGTGTCAAGGTATCTTAAGGCTATATGCATTTTCCCGGCAAAAAATGGCTAGAGTGAGCAGCCTCGTTCAATACAAGTGTATGGAGTGTGTCCAACTAGTGGGCATGGCCTTGCTCCATACACTTGTATTGAGTGAGGTTGTGCCCAGTAGTTGGGGGCTTTGGCCAGGAACATGCATACTGCATAATTACAGTCCGTTCCCGGTTTAGAAATATTGAATCCTCTCGGCGCACAGTGCGGGCACTGGGAGAATTGATAAATCTGTAGTCACATAGAGAGACTGCACAATTATCAGTTTTAGACCAGACAACCCCTTTAAATACAGAGCTGCATGTGATAGTCAGTGGCTTATTGCAGATATTTAGCTTCCCGGTTAAGATTTGGATTTGTGTGATGGCCAAGAAGAGTCAGTGCAGGAACCATTTGGAGTTATGTGACGCCACCAAGAAGAGAAGTTCCATCATTACAGAATATACCGTCCAGAGGAAACACAAAGCTGCGATTTCACACATACTCACCCGCAGGCCACTTTCTGATTTTATGTCCATGATCGTTAAGACGGTTTCATACAGAATAGCGTTACCAACATTTTTGCTGGTCTCTGTGTTTGTTGCAACCTAAAAAAAAAACCTAGATTATTAGCATGGTGACTAAATGATAAAATAAATTGAGAACAATAAATGCCCCACTGCTTGATATTTACATTTTTTTTTTTCCTATACATCTGCCTGAAAAAGCCAAGCTCTGTGCTTGGCCACATCCAACCATCCTACATAGAAAGAATAGAGACGCTCCATACCAAGAGGGCATTTAAATGCCTAAATGTTCCACATTACTGGGGTCAGACTCGCACCTAATTGCCTATTCTATGTATACGTGATGACTTTTAAATGTTGACAATTACACTTTAAAAAATTCTAAAATTCTAAAAAAAAAATAAAATAATAAAAAACCCTCAAAAATTGGGCTACAACTCTGCTGCATCCATGCACCTGTGCCAAGATGTCGTTCATCGCTTCGCTTGAGTCATCGTCATTTCGACCAAGAATCCTGAGAAGTCGCAGTATTCGGACCTAGGAAAGGCATAAAAAACAAAACAAAAAAAAAATAACACAAATATTAGACTCTGCACGATCCAGTGTTGGCGACATGTAATGCACTAATTGTAAGAGGTTTGTGATAACTTAAGTTACTGTCTTAAAGGGGTTGTGCCAGGAACAACTGGATATTTTAATTAATAGATCTTAGAATAAAAATATATTCGACAATTGGATGTTTTAAAAAATGTTCCGGTCCAGACATTCTTATAAACGTGCCCCTGTGTAATGGATGTGTCCAACCATGGAGGAACAGGTGGGATATACCACAGATCTTGGACAAGGGGGGAAGTAAGAGCATACAGACATTACAGCCGGAGATCACAGAATATAAGAGGATACAGACATTACAGCCAGGGATCACAGAATATAAGAGGATACAGACATTACAGCTGGGGATCACAGAATATAAAGGTACCGTCACACGGAGTGACGGGCTGGGGATGTCAGCGGCGACTGGCGGGAGCGCGCACATTTTTTGGCGCCCCGCCAGCGTCGCCGTCCCCATTTACACGGGGCGACGTCTCCAGCCCCGCACCGGCGAGCTGTCAGGTGGCATCACCACTGGGGTGTCTGAAAACCCCAGCGGCGATGCAGGAGAATGGGAGCCTATGGCTCCCATCGCCTGACAGGTCGCCTGCGGCCGGTTATATGGGGCGATGTGTGCACATCGCCCCAGATCGGTCGCCTGGTGTCAGAGCACATTACAGCCGGGGATCACAGAATATAAGAGCATACAGACATTACAGTCGGGGATCACAGAATATAAGAGCATACAGACATTACAGCCAGGGATTACAGAATATAAGAGTATACAGACATTACAGCCAGGGATCACAGAATATAAGCGTATCCTCTTATATTCTGTGATCCCCGGCTGTAATGTCTGTATACTCCCTTACTTCCCCCACTGCCCAGGATCTGAGGTATATCCCACCTGTCCCTGCATGATTGGACACATACATTACACAGGGACACATTTATAAGAATGTGTCCAATCATGCAGGAACAGGTGGGATATACCACAGGTCCTGGGCAGTGGGGGAAGTAAGGGAGTATACAGACATTACAGCCGGGGATCACAGAATATAAGAGGATACACTTATATTCTGTGATCCTCAGCTGCAATGTCTGTATATGCTTAAGGTAACGTCACCCGCGGCAATTTTGCTAGCAATTTCACTGGCAATTTGCTGGTTGCAGTGAAATCATGGACACATTGTTACATTTGTACACTGCACCAAAATAGAGAATTTTGTTTACGTACCGTAAATTCTTTTTTCTTTAATCATCAATGGGAGACCCAGACAATGGGGTTTAGGGCACTGCCCTCCGGAGGTCACACTAGGTACTACAAGTTTGTAGACACCGCCCCCTCCGCTTATAAACCCCTACCGCAGGGAACATCCTCAGTTTGGTCTACAAGCTGCGAGGAGGAAAATAAACCACACCCGAAATCTCGGGAAGAACACCGTGCACAAACGGTTCAACAACCCGGCAAACACTGTCTCAACAGAGAACAGAGCCAATGCAAAACAAGCAAAGGAACAACTGGGTGGGTACTGGGTCTCCCATTGATGATTAAAGAAAAAAGAATTTACGGTACGTAAACAAAATTCTCTTTTTTCTGGTCATCATAATGGGAGACCCAGACAATGGGGATGTCCTAAAGCAATACCCCAGGGCGGGAAGAGTTCCTCAACAAGACGGATAACATGGTTCCCCTTTAAAGGTGGGCAACCGCCGCCTGTAGAACCCGCCTGCCCAAATTTGCATCCGCAGAGGCATGGGCATGCACCATATAGTGCTTAGAGAAAGTGTGTAGGCTGGACCAAGTGGCCGCCTGACACACCTGTAGAGCAGATGCTCTATGTCGCAAGGCCCATGAGGCACCTACGGCTCTGGTAGAGTGAGCCTTCAATCCCACCGGGAGAGGCAAACCAGAAGACCGGTAAGCCTCTTGAATGGAAGCCTTAATCCACCTGGCTAAGGTTGACTTTGAAGCCGCGGACCCCTTACAGCGACCTGTCGTAAGAACAAACAAAGAATCCGAACTCCTAAAGGAGGCGGTTCTGGACACATAAATGCGTATAGCTCTCACGAGATCCAGAGTATGGAGGTCGCGCTCAACCTGATGAACGGGAGCGGGGCAAAATGATGGGAGAACAATCTCCTGGTTCAGGTGAAACGTTGAAACCACCTTTGGCAAGAATTCCGGCCGTGGACGCAACACCACCTTGTCTTGGTGAACCACCAGAAAGGGAGACTTGCACGATAGTGCAGCCAATTCTGAGACCCTCCTCAGAGATGTAATCGCCACCAGAAAAGCCACCTTCTGGGACAGACGAGAAAGGGAAACCTCCCTCAGAGGCTCAAATGGCGGTTTTTGCAATGCCGCCAGGACCATGTTAAGGTCCCACGGATCCAGAGGTCTTTTGTAGGGTGGAACCATCCGCGACACCCCCTGCAGAAATTGACGGACCTTCGGGAGAAGCGCCAATCGTCTGTCAAACAGCACAGAAAGTGCTGAGACCTGACCCTTTAAGGAGCCAAGGGATAATCCCAACTCCAAACCCGACTGTAGGAATGCCAACAATGTCGGATGGACAAGGGCCACGGGGACCGGCCCCCAGAGGCACACCAGGTAAAAAAGATTTTCCACGTCCTGTGGTACATTTTCCTGGAAACTGGCTTTCTAGCCCGATTCATAGTGGCAACCACTGTAGGGGAGAACCCCCTGGATGTCAGCAGCCAGGCCTCAAGAGCCATGCAGTCAATCTGAGGGCCTTGGAATTGAGGTGGAAGAATGGGCCTTGCGCGAGAAGATCTGCGCGTTCTGGAAGAGCCCACCTGTGTCCGCCTGACAGTTGCCACAGGTCCGGATACCAGGACCTCCTGGGCCAGTCTGGAGCCACTAGAATGGCTACCCTGCATTCCGACCTGATTTTCCACAGCACCCTGGGAATCAGAGCCATAGGAGGGAACACATATGGTAGATTGAATCTGGACCAAGTCAAGATCAGGGCGTCCGCTCCCAACGACTGGGGGTCCCATGACCTCGCCATGTATTGCGGAACCTGATGATTCAGCCGTGAGGCCATCAGATCCACGTCCGGAGTGCCCCATCTGCTGCAGATGTCCCGAAAGACGTCTGGATGAAGGGCCCACTCTCCGGCGTCCATCCCCTGCCTGCTCAGATAGTCGGCCTCCCAGTTTTCGACCCCTGGGATGTGAACTGCGGAGATCAGGCAGTTGTTGTCCTCCGCCCAGGATAGGATGCGGTGGACTGCGGCCAGAGCCTCTGCACTCCTGGTTCCTCCTTGATGATTTATATAAGCGACGGCCGTCGCGTTGTCGGACTGAACCCGGATGGGATGTCCTGAGAGGAATCTCTGAAAGGCCAGGAGTGCTAGATAGATCGCCTTGATCTCCAGCACGTTGATCTGTAATGCCGACTCCGACAGAGTCCAGAGGCCTTGGGCCCTGTGGTGTAAGAACACCGCACCCCAGCCCTTCAGACTGGCGTCGGTGGTCACCACTAACCATGACGGTTTGATGAAGGACCGGCCCCGCGACAAGTGATGTGGTTGAAGCCACCACTGCAGGGAATCTCGGGTCGGTTGTGACAGTGTCACCAGCCGATTCAGTGAGATCGTCCTCTTGTCCCACCTGCGTAGTATCTCCAGCTGGAGAGGACGGAGGCGAAATTGTGCAAACGGCACCGCCTCTATCGCCGCCACCATGCGACCCACCAGCTTCATCAACCCACGAAGGGACGATTGTGGTGACAGGAGCACTGCTTGTACTCCCGATCGGATCGCCACCTGTTTGGATTGTGGCAGAGACACCAGGGCTGAGGACGTGTTGAAGTCCATGCCCAAATAAGTCAAGGACTGGGTCGGAACCAAGGTTGACTTCTGAACATTGAGGAGCCAACCGAATTGTTCCAGAGACCGCATGGTCACATCTAGGCTCGCTTGACAGAGGTGTTCCGATGGCGCCCTGACCAGCAGGTCGTCTAAATAGGGAATGACGGCATGGCCCTGCACGTGCAGGAGAGCCATCATAGAGGCCATCACTTTTGTGAACACCCGTGGTGCCGAGGCCAAGCCGAACGGCAGCGCCACAAATTGGAAGTGTTCCTCCCCCACTGCAAATCTCAACCATCGCTGGTGAGCCGGTGCAATGGGCACGTGAAGGTAAGCGTCCCTGATATCTATGGACGCCAAGAAGTCCCCCTGTGACACAGCCGCGATCACTGAGCGCAGTGATTCCATACGGAACTTCCGAACCAGCACGTGGCGGTTGAACAACTTCAGGTCCAGAACCGGGCGGAAGGATCCGTCCTTCTTTGGGACGATAAAGAGGTTGGAGTAAAAACCCCTGAACCTCTCCCCGGAAGGCACCGGGACCACCACTCCGTCTCTGCGGAGTCCCTCCAACACCAAAGAAAAGGCCTGAGCTTTTTCTGGGGAGGGGACCGACCGATGGAATCGGGATATCGGTTTTGACGTCAGCTCTATCCTGTAACCTCGCGAGACCACGTCTCGAACCCACTGATCTGGAACGTGAAGTAGCCACTCGTCCTGAAAGCGAGACAAGCGGCCCCCCACCTGTGGGGAGGCAGGAAGAGAGAGCGAGTCATGTAGAGGCGGGTTTGGGGGTGGCAGCTGCTGCCCCCGCCGGCTTCTTTGGACGACTCTTAGAGCGCCACTGAGAAGCGGGCTTGCTCCCTCGGTCCGTGCGAGCGGACGGTGCTGATGACTGTGAGCTGGACCGAAAGGACCACTGTTTTGGGTTCCTCTTAACGGTATACCGTGGCTTAGGTTTATTCTGCGGTATTTTAGACTCAGCAGAATCCTTAATTAGCTTGTCCAGCTCTGTGCCAAAAAGCCTGTCACCAGAGAACGGAAGATTCTGCAGAATCTTCTTAGATGTGGCATCTGAGTCCCAAAGACGTAGCCACAACAACCTGCGGATCGCTATAGCATTGGCCGAAGCCACAGCTGAGCGAGTGGCAGTTTCCAGAGTCGCCGTTCTGGCGTAGTCCGCATAGGCCCTCGCCCTCTCGGTAAGTGCCAGGACCTCTGGACTGGACCTTGCCAGGTCAGTGATACCATCCAAGCAGGTAGTAATCGCTTGTAAGGTCCAGACCGTGGCAAAGTTAGGGGCAAATGACGACCCCACCGCCTCATAGGATGACTTGGCGAGTTGCTCGACCTGTCTATCAGTAGCATCCTTCAGTGAGGAGCTATCAGAGGCAGAGAAAAGGGAGCGTGCAGCAATCCTGGTCATGGAAGCATCCACCTTCGGGACTGCGACCACTCCTGAAGCACCTCCTGGGGAAAGGGGAAGCGATTGTCCTTGGGTTTGCGGACATAACGCCGCCCAGGATGTAACCTGGGAGCTCTAATCACCCTTCCAAAATTAGTATGGTCCATAAAGGAGCCACTTGGTCTAGCCTCCGGCCGCAGCCATTGATAGACCTCCTTCGGGTGCACCGTCACCTCCTCAGGGGGTGTCACGAGACGTAAGGTCTCGTTGATAGAGGACACCAGATCCTCCACCCCATCTGGTGGTTCAGACACAGATACAGACCCGAAAGTCGAACCCCCATCATCTTCCTCACCATCAGAGGAACGCTCCTCCTCAGAGAGAGTCTGGAGCTCGGGTGAAGCCTCACGACGAGCCCGCTTAAGGGGTCTCACAGCAGAAGACGGAGACACCCGGGGGTAACTGGAAGGAGTAGCTGGGCTATCCAGTCTCCTATTAAGTGCCTCCAGGGATTGCGACATGGAGGACAGCTGAGACAACAGAGATTCATTGATCCTGTTCTGAGTCTCCCAAGGCCCTGAGATCACCTGAACCTCGGGGTATAGCACCGGGGTTGCTGACCCAGTAGTTGCAGCCCGGGCCTCTGGGCGTCCACAGTTATTGCAGGACCCCTCCACCAGTGTTCCATTGCACGTAGCACATGTAACGGTGGCCTCGGCCGCCTTAGCAGCAAGCTTCCTAACTGAGGACATGGCCACAGTAGGGGTAGATAAGCCCAATTGCAGACAATAAAACCGGAGATCCCGGTGGCTTACCGACCGCTGTAAAGCGGTATGAGGGAGCGGTGTGTGTGTGTGACCTCCGCGCCGTCTTCCGGTCTCCCCTCTTGGAGTGCAGACGCACGCTGCATACAGTTCCCAGCCGGAAGTGAGGGTAAAGATGGCCGCCGACAGAGAAACTGTGGGCGGCGCCGAAGACACGCGGGAAACACACGCACACGCCCCGCGGTGACGTCACCGCACGGGCTGCATCCCATCCTCCAAGCATCCTTCTCATGAGGGAGCTGGAGCCCGCAGGGCGGGAAACAGTGTAAAAAACATTGTACACAGACTGCAAATACATATCACACATCCGCAGCCTACGGCCTCAGCCCCTGTGACACACAGGGCGGTCAGCCAGGGTGACCCCAGCACAGGGTACACCCGCAGAACCGCGGGCCCGAGGGCAACGCGCGGTCTGAGTGTCATGAAACACATAAAGTGCCAGACACTACCCCCAGGCACACAGGAGACACAGAGTGCCTCAGTGCCGGTCCGGTCTGTAAGCACCATTCAGGGAGGCCTCGGACGGGGGTGCAGCACCAGTCTGGAGTGTAAGCACCATTTAGGGAGGCCTCAGACTGGGCCGCTCAGCCCAGTCCGGAGTGTAAGCACCATTTAGGGAGGCCTCGGACTGGGCTGGCTCCAGTCCGGTCTGTAAGCACCATTTAGGGAGGCCTCGGACGGAGCGGAGCTGTGCAAGGCTCCCATCTCCCACTCACCAGAGCCCCCCAGAGAGGGATGGAGAGGAGTGTAACAGCGTACCGGGAGAACACCAGGTGTCCAGGCCCTAGGCCCTCCGGTACCTCCACCAGCGTGTGCCACTAAGGGTGAGCGGGGAGGCTGTCACCGGTCCCGACTGGGACCTTATTACCTTGTCTTCAGACGCCATCACGAAAGTAGTGAGAATGCAGTGAAGTGCAAGCAAAGCGTGATCCTCCGAGCACACTAAGTTTAAAACTGAGGATGTTCCCTGCGGTAGGGTTTATAAGCGGAGGGGGCGGTGTCTACAAACTTGTAGTACCTAGTGTGACCTCCGGAGGGCAGTGCCCTAAACCCCATTGTCTGGGTCTCCCATTATGATGACCAGAAAATAGAACAATGTGTCCATGATTTCACTGCAAATTGCCAGTGAAATTGTTAGCAAAATTGCCGCGTGTGACGGTACCTTTATATTCTGATCCCTGGCTGTAATGACTATACTCTTATATTCTGTGATCCCTGGCTGTAATGTCTGTATCCTCTTCTATTCTGTGATCCCCGGCTGTAATGTCTGTATACCCATTCTATTCTTTGATCCCTGGCTGTAATGTCTGTATACCCATTCTATTCTGTGATCCCCGACTGTATTGGACACATACATTACACAGGGACACATTTGTAAGAATATCTCGGGACAAGAACTTTTTTTTTTTTTTCTTCTTCTTTTTACTACATCCAATGGTGGAACTTATTTTTATTCTAAGATCTATTAATTAAAATGTACAATTGTTCGTAGCAACACCCCTTTAAGGGGTATGTGTCACGGATGTCAATGTTGACAGACAGTCCTGTGGTGTCCATCTGTAGAAGGTCGCAGTGTTTGGCTGCACAGATAACATTCTATTCCTCATGCTGTGGTGTAAATGGTATCCTGTGTAACTTCTCTGCTTGGGGTTAATCTCTTTCCTTTTAGGACCCTGCGGGTATCCTCACTCACCAGCTGTTAATCATTTTCCCTGGTGTCCGTTAGTACCCACATTTCCACTTGGTGTTTGCTGGTGATAGCGTTACTTTCATATACAGGCTTTGGATGCAAGCAGTTGGCTTGTAGTTGTCTGAAGAAACGTTGCTTGTTTCTGAAGCTCTTCCAGAGTCTTCCTGGAGAGAAGATATTCCCATACCTTCCCTGTGTACTGTACAGAACTTAGTGGGATTGACTAAGCACTCATCCCATGCGTTCCCTACCTAGGGCCCAGATCAAGGTCAGGTATCCTGCTCGGCGTATAGGTGAGGAACCTATCTAGGGTGGTCAGGGTCCAGTGAAAGCTTTGGTCAAGGATCACCATCTCCCCGTTCCCTAGACTCAGGGTTTCCCTTCCCTTTCCTGTTGTGAGGTACATCCCCATACCTAGCGTAACATTATCACCAGCAAACATCAATGGGAAATGTGAGTATTAAAGGACACCAGGGGAAGTGCTGATGATTAACAGCTGAAAGATGAGGATACCCTCAGGACCCTAAAAGGAAAGGAATTAAGCCCATCAGAGAAGATACCATTTTCACCACAGCATGAGCAATAGAACGTCAGGGAATTGTCTGTGCAGACAAATACTGCGACCATCTACAGCCGGACACCGCAGGACTGTGTCAACCTTGACACATCCGTGACACTATGTGGCTGGAGGGGAAAGTAAACAATCGGCTTTGTGTCCACCTTCTTGAGGCAGCGGCTTTCATCCAAAATCTCTATGTTCCCCCATTGTCCCCCACTGACACAGACATGGAAAAATAAAAATTGGTCCACAAATTGTCTGTTACCCTGACTGTGAGGTCACTTGTAGCCTAAACCTTCAACTCTTTGTTCCCGGTTCATGTCCCGCGTCCTCACCTCCCCATCTCAGGTACCCAGACCAGCATTGTAAGATTAGAAGCCGACTGCCCTCCTGACGAGTTCACACTCACCTGTAAGAAAGGGTCGCTGATGCCAGACACGTCGTGCTCTGGAGAATACCCGGACATGATGAGATTCTTTAGGATACGTACAAGCTGAGGAACAAGCTGTGGAGATAGAGAACAGCATTAATAACACCAGGCCTGAATCTCTGCCACCAAACACAGACACAATACGGCCAACGATGCACAAAACGGGACACTACGACGTAGCTATATGAGGCCCCTGGAGCCAGAATTACACCGTCCAAGTTACTCTACAGCAATGGTCTCCCACCTGAGGCTCTCTAGTCACTGTAAAACTACAACTCTCAGCATGTACAAACAGTGGCAGCTGAAAGTTGTTGTCCTGGAATAGCTGGAGAGCCCCAGACTGGAGATTTCTGCACTACGGCATCACAAAAAGACAGGCAAACGTTATAATCAATGGAAAGGGGGAAAGTTTAGTGATAAAACACAGTTCAGGGATGATTTTATTTCTACGATTAAATAGGAGTTTGAGAAAATAAGAAAGACATCTAATGTCGCTTACCTTCTCATTCTAATGGCAGGATCCAAAAAAGGCAGAGAGCAAAAGACAGGAGGCAGGTGTTAGGAAGGGGGAACAGCAGACCATGCGCAGCACTGTCCGTACATAGTATACAGGTATAGCGTTACAGGTAGCACAGATGACAATCAGTATTACTCACCTACCGCAGGAGGGGTCGTATAATATATACTGCCACATTCATGGCGCGCAGCACTAGGCTGAGTTCACATGTCCAGTAATCATCCGTTACATCGGATCTTGCAGAGATCTGTTCTGCAAACACAACTTTTTTTTCCCATTTTTAAAGAATTCATTTCTGCAGGATCCATATTTTTAACACTGAAGTCTATGGAGAACAGATCTGTTACCTGATTGCTATTTCGCCTCAGTCTTTTTTTCTCTGTAAAAAAATGTGTTTTTTGCTGACCAGATCAAATAGAAGAGAAATAGCAATCAGATACCGGATTCATTTCCTATAGACTCCCATATTAAAGAAATCGGATCCTGCAAAAATCTATTTTTTGAAAACTAACACAACAGAAAAAAAAAAATAGCTGTTTGCAGAGGTTTTTTTTTTACCAATGGATTATTGCTGGATCCGTCCTAATGGGTGATTACCGTGTGAACTTAGCTTTATTTTGGTGAACAACGCGTGCACAAGCAGCCAAGCAAAAGATGATACAAGGAAGAGACACATCGGATCCATCACAGTGTGTCATGGTGGTACATTAATAAGCGTAAGGCATTTGACCATTGCCCAAGAACAGACCTTCTACATGGCATGTGGGAGTGCACTGCCACTAGAAGTCTCGGGGTAACCATACAACGACTGACGAAAGACATAATAGGCATACTGATACCTTTACACCCCATTAAATGGCTGTTTCATGACATGAGGGCAATCAAGGTGGACAAGGTGAAGGGATTCTGTTACACCTGCTAGCGATGGCAACGAAACGCCTAATTTTAGGGAGATGGGTGGGGACAGCTCCTCCACAGGCAAAAGACAATGTGGCAGAACTCAAGAAAATTATGTCATGGGAGTGATTGGAGGCAGAGAGAGATAAAGACAGGCTGACAAATTCTTCAAAAAATGGAAGAAATTCATTGTATCTCAATTGTCAGATAAGGAGAAAGCAGGGGCAATACGTCCCTTTCATAATTCCAGTTGGTACGCCATGGATGAGTTGGGGGGAACTCTAGGTAAATTGAAAATTACAACGAATGGTTCCGCCGGGGTCTCCATGTGAACCTCAAATCGTGAGCTGCACCAATAGAGGCGGGACGAGGACCAGAAGAGGTATATTGCTTTTGTTATTTCACGTTCATCTACATGCCACTATGTTTTCCTTTTCAACTGTGTATTAATGTACTTCAAGGGGGTATAGGGAGGGGGAGGGTTGGGGGGGAAGGGTTTAATAGAAAAGTAAGATTGTACAACAGTCACATTTCTATTGAGCCAGGTTACCTTGACAATTGTTATACGGTTTTATTTCTATATTGCAATCTGAACAAAAATCAGTTTGGAAAAGAAATAAGCTTAAGGCAATATTAACCCCCTAAGGACACTTTTTTGTGAGAAAAGTTGTATTTTAATAATGTCATTTCGGAGTGCATAAAAAAAAACAAAAAACTTTTTTTTCGGAGGGCAGCAATGGAGTCAGTGTTAGACTGGATCATAAATAGTGATGAGCGAATATTAACATATTCTGGTTTAGATTATTCGTACCGAATAGTTGGACCTTTTCCAGTACACGTCACAAATAATGAACCTAATTAAAGTCAATGAGGAACATTAATATTTTTCAGAAAAAAACTCCAATTCCTGCATTGACATTCATTGGGTTTGTTATTTGTGATGTGTACTGGAAGTGTTCAAAGTATTCTCTTAGACTAATCCAAACCAGAATATCTTCATATTTGCTCATCACTAGTCATAAAAGGGCCAGTAGTGTGACAGAGGGAAATCGATCTCTCTGACTGTCTAGTAGCTGCGGACACTTGACCAAAGCATTAAACTGTGGGGATTGGTGTTCTCATTGAACCCAGAAGTGTCAGCCAGGATCTTGCAGCTAATTGTGCAAATCATGCCTCAGTAGCCTTGCAATCAGCATGATAGATATAAGATATATCTATCTTGGGCGGCCGTCACACGGTGAGATATCTTGCCCGATATCGTTTAAGCGATCTCCTTTTTGATCGCTTAAGCGATATCGGGCAAGATATCGTTGCATGTAATCAAGCGATTTACGATGGTAAATCGCTTGATCGTGACATCGCTGATCTGAGGTTCGGTTCTCAGATCTAGCGATGAACGATGCAACGATCTGCATCATCGTGGTGTATGACACCACGATGATCCATCTCCCAGCGACCGCGCCTATGCTGGGAGATGGTAACTATGGTACACGTCGGGTAACTAAGCGACGCGCGGCGCCTAGTTACCCGATGTGTACCATAGTAACGAGCGAGATCGCTGCTCCACATCGCTGGTGAGTCTGTCTGTGTGACATCTCACCAGCGATGTCAGCGATATTGTAAGCGATTGCGCGTGCACGTGATCGCTTACAATATCGCTAAAGATATCTCACCGTGTGACGGCCGCCTTGAAGTGATATCTCACCAGTGCTCAGGATGGACACATCAGTCATTGATTGTTAATGCCTCCTTCACATCAGTGTTTTTTTAAATTTGCGGCAGATCCGGTAGATTTACTGCATCTGCCTCGTAATGGCTGCACTTACAGCACACTTGCAGCAAGCCCCATTCATTCTCTATGGGACTTGCGGCAGGTGCTGCAAATGAGGTTTTTGACGTGATCCGGCAGGTAAAAAAAAACAAAAAAACAATGCAGCTAGCAGTGTTTTTTTTTTCACGTGCCGAAAGTGGCCGATCAGGCAAACTGCACTTGCTGCACCTGACCGCAAGCCCCAAGTGTGCTGTAAGTGCAGCCGTTACGCGGCAGATGCAGTAAATCCACCGGATCTGCAGCAAATTTAAAAAACCGCTCATGTGAAAGGGGCCTAAGAGGTAAATAGATCTATCCCACACTCCTTTAGAAAGCATGACCAGGTGGGAATGATCAAGATCAGCAGTAAAAAATAAATAAATGGTGCTCTACCTTCCTAAAATGTGTCAACATGTCAGGACTTCGCTCACACATCTCTGTCAGGAGCACTACAGAGGTATGGAGGACACCTGCAGAAAAGACAAAAATAAAACACATTGAATGAATTAAATGAAAACCAAGCACCAAAGTGACACAGGAATGTGGGCACAGGAGCAATCGCCACACGTCACAAACGTCGCTCGCACATACCATGGTTTTTCTCGTTCAGCAGGTTTTTCGTAGCAGGTAAAAACATTTCCATAAGCTCTGGGACCTTTCTGATGACGTGAACGGCACATAATGCGGCCTGCAAAGACACGAACAGAACGGATGACCTGTAGGAGACATTGCTCAGACTCCCTAATATGGTGGTGGATGGCCTTATTATTGCAGTACTACAACTCCCAGCATGCCTTAGCTTTGTAATCGGTGTATGTTACGAGCCTGAATTAAGTAAACGTCCCCACTGATTCTGCATATTCTAAACTCCACCAATATTTGCACAGTCCAACCGTGTGACGAGCGCTTTGCAAACTTACCTTTTTGCGCAGGTAGGAATTGGAAGTTTTCAGAAGTTTCTCGACCTCTCCTGCCAAGTCTCTGCACATCTCGGAGGACCCCATGCAGCCCAGTGTGCACAGCGCCAAACCCTGCACATACTGAGTGCTGTGATTCAGGTCACTGAGGGAGAGAAGGGCACAGGTTACACAAACCTGACCTGACAGCAGGTAAACTGATGACAAGTAAGAGAGATAACCGGCATCAAAACCAGAATTCATGGACTAATCTCCTGTCGAATTGTAAGTTATACAATCAATAGGGGACGAGGTACTCTGACCCACAATAATCATATCCTGGTGTTACAGCTTTAATGAAAGTTCAGCTCGTAGCCAGAGAACAGCAGAGGCGCATGTGAATAGGAGCGATTACTCAGCGGCTGCTCAGTTTTCTCTGTAGACCACCCACATAGAATGATATCACCCGAGCAGTAAACAATTGTACAAATCAGAGGATATTTATGTAAGGAGGAGGAAGGAACATAATCAAAACTTTGTGATACCAAGTAATGTGATCAGTCAGTTCAGCATATACTTAACGGATGGAGGGTCTTGTCTACACTGGGGCTGAACACTGCGTTATTGTGTTTGTGCAGCCGCTATTGGGGGGGGGGAGGGCGGGATCGTGGGGCCCCTTGTAGCGAATCCACACCGAATACAATCTAATATTCAGTAGAAGAAACTCCCTCTACTGTGGTTTTAGATGGACAGACATGAATGCATTTCTTTAATCTCACCTTTGTGATCCTTTCTGTGATTGAATATCACTAAGAGAAAAAAACCTAAAATATGCAAGGTGCATACAATAAACCGTGCACAGATCTACAGGTCAGCTACTCTCAGTGCAGACCCAGATGGACATTTTCACAGTAAACTGTTTGCAATTTGCTGCACTTTTTAGTTCCACCATAGATCCCTGTCATTAGATCCTGCTTTCTCCAGTTACAGCCCCGACTCTTAGTTTCGTTTCCTAACTAACCGCGCACAGAAACGAGGGCTAAAAAAGGAAACAAGTGGAATGAAAACACGCACGGCGGCCCTCGTGGGATTCAGAGTGGGCTGACTGCAGATTAATCTCCATAATGAAAGACTTGGTGGATAAAAGATTTCGCCGTGATGTGACAATGGCAAAATATTGTGATCATGAGGTGACAGCAGTTGGTTATTTTCACACAATGCCGAGAGACTGCCAGCAAACGACAGACGCAGGCAGAGCGAGCGAGGCAGAGCGAGCGAGAGAGCGAGGCCGAGCGAGAGAGGCAGAGCGAGCGAGCGAGAGAGGCAGAGAGAGTAAGAAGAGTTTTGGTGTCCTACTCCCTCTCAATTTTCTAGCAAGTGTATGGTTCCTCTTAAGGTACCATTACACGGCACAACATTGAAACGATGTCGGCAACGATCTCGTGGGCGTGCGGTCGTTTCTGACATAATTTTGACATCGTTGGTGAGATGTCACACGTTTAGATATCATGGACAACTCACCAATGATGTTGTGAGCAGGAATCGTTCACAAACCCCATGAGCGATCCCTGTTCATTGATGTGAATGGGCCAAGTCCTAAACGACATTGTTATCGCAGTGTTAGACACTATGATATACCAGGTTGGCTGATCGTGGATCCTTTGATTTGAGAACATGTTTTGAAACCTGTGATCAGCGACCCAACGATTTATCGTTTCAACTTGGCACAGTCACACGTAACAAGGTTGTAACAATGTCGCTGGAACGCCTCCAAACCCGTGACGTATCAGCATCACTGTTAACGATGTAGTGCTGTGTAAGAGTTCCTTTAGTGATCTTCCACTATCGCGCCTTTCCAGTACGAAGCATTTTGTTTTTAATTGCAAGTTATACAACTAATATACTCAGCATAAATCCTAAAAGCTACGAGCAGCATCAAGTGTAAGGGGTACATGTATACACAGCCCATCATGCATCATCAAAGCCCATGTGGTACTACTGCTCTTCAAGGGCACCGAGCAGGTGGGGTGTCAGGAGAAGATTGCAGTCATCAGCCATGGTCGCCCCCATGACTTAGGCCTCACTTCTTAATGCAGTTGGTCATCAGTAGGTGGACATCTTGTCTTTCATCCAGCAGGAGCATGGCACCCAGGTAGCCGATCCGCTTGTCTGTGAATTTCTGGGAGGCGATGAGCTTCAAGCATTCGAGCTGCAGAGGAAAAAATAAATAAAACTCAGTCCGAGGATCCACATCATCCTCACCGGAGAGAAGATGGAGCAATGCTGCAGCAAACATAAGACAAACAGTGGATAACAGGAAACAAGACAAAGTGTGAAAAAAGTGCGTCTTTATAAATGCATCTAGAGCCATAACCTTTTTATTTTCCCTCTCCCATCGCCATTTGAGGGTTTGCTTTTTGCAGGACAAGTTCTAATCTTGTATGAAACAATTTACCATATTGTACTAAAAGATGCAACAGCAATAACAAAAAAATTGCAAGGTGATGTGAAGCAGCAGAGAAGGAAAAAAAAAAAGAAAAAAAAAGGTGTGTCATGTGCCAAGACCTAACTTTTTTTTTTATTTAATTTTTTTTTTTTTATAGTATTTTTATTATTTTTCTTCACTAAAGCTGTGTTAGGACATATTCTTGTTGGTACAATCTTTGGGGCACAAACAGTGATGAGAGAGTGTAATCGTTTACTATTCGCTACTCGCACGGATAGTTACAGTATTCAAGATACTCGTTACACGGCAAGTATCGCTGGCGCTCGTGAGTGATGTGTCGGTCATTATCTATATGACACAGATTTAGAACTCCCTTCAGCACACTTAAGGTACCGTCACACGGGGAGATATCGCCGGCGATGTTGCCGGCAACCGAGGGGCGTGGCCAGGTTGCGGCGACATCGCCGGCGAATTGCCGCGTGTGACAGGGCGATAATCAGACGATGAATCGCCTGAGTCACATCGCCAGGTTTCCCAACAATGTTGGGAAACCTGGCGATGTTGCTCAGGCGATTCTGCCTGATCGCCCTGTGTAACGCGGCAACCCGCAATGTTACGGGCGATTCCGCCTATCTACAACATTGCGGGTTATCGCTTGCTGGGTTGCTGGGCAACCCAGCGAGCGATAGCCGCGGCAACTAGCCGGCGACATCGCCGGTAAGTTGCTCAGTGTGACAGCTCACCGGCGATGTTGTCAGGGATGCGCGCTCCCGCGATCCCCGGCAATATCGCCGGCGATATGTCCCTGTGTGACGGTACTTAAGGGTATGTGCCCACAGGACGTTTTTTGAGCAGTCCTGAACGCAGCAAAACCTGAGGATCCTAGAGTCCTTGACAGGAGATTAGTTATGATCTTGTCTGCGTTTTTTGCGCGTTTTTCCTGCGTTTTTAGTGCGTTTTTCCCATTGACTGCACCAAAAACGCAGGAATAATTGACATCAATTCTTTGCTATCCGCACCAAAAACGCAGGTATTTGACAGTTCTTGACACTTGCAAAACCAATGTGTGTGCACAGCGTTTCTGTGAAACCCATTGGTTTTGCTGGGAAGCCCAACCACAGGAACAAATTAGCATACATTACCATAAAACCAATGGTTTTCTGCATGCGGCAACCGCAGCAAAAACGCCCTGTGTGCACATACCCTAAGGGTATGTGCACACAGGACGTTTTTAAAGCAGTCCTGAACGCAGCAAAACCCGAGGATCCTAGAGTCCTTGACAGGAGATTAGTTATGATCTTGTCTGCGTTCTTTGCGCGTTTTATGTGCGTTTTTACTGCGTGTTTTCCATTGACTTTAGCAAAAACGCAAGGAAATAATTAACAAGTCAATTCTTTCCCATCCGCACCAAAAACGCAGGTATTTGACAGTTCTTGACACTTGCAAAACCAATGTGTGTGCACAGTGTTTCTGTGAAATACATTGGTTTTGCTGGGAATCAAAACCGCAGGAATAGATTAGCATACATTACCATAAAACCAATGGTTTTCTGCTGCAGAAACCGCAGGAAAACTCAGCAAAAACGTCCTGTGGGCACATACCCTGAGTGAGCTGGCACCTCAGTGAGAGCAGATTGAATGTTAGGATCTCTCTGGTTGGCACAGCAAGGTGTTTTATGCAGCAGAAATGTAAAAAAGCCCACCTTCCCACCCTGTCCCAGAAAGACTCATTTTATAGCCTATCACTAATTGACTAAAATGAATCTCACTATTCGGACGAGTATGCGAGTATTAAAAAGTACCGTATATACTCGTGTATAAGCCGACCCGTGTATAAGCCGACCCCCCTACTTTTGCCCCCAAAACTTGGAAAACCTATTGACTCGTGTATAAGCCGAGGGTGGACCCCAGCACAGGTATACAGCCCCCAGCAGTGTGGTATACAGGCCTCCCCAGTGGTAGTATACAGCATCCCTAAAGGTATAAACAGCAGGCCCCAGAGGCATATACAGCAGGCCCCAGAGGCATATACAGCAGGCCCCAGAGGCATATACAGCAGGCCCCAGAGGCATATACAGCAGGCCCCAGAGGCATATACAGCAGGCCCCAGAGGCATATACAGCAGGCCCCAGAGGCATATACAGCAGGCCCCAGGGGTATACAGCAGGCCCCAGGGGTATACAGCAGGCCCCAGGGGTATACAGCAGGCCCCAGGGGTATACAGCAGGCCCCAGAGGTATACAGCAGGCCCCAGAGGTATACAGCAGGCCCCAGAGGTATACAGCAGGTCCCAGGGTATATACAGCCCCCCAGTGTATACAGCAGGCCCCAGGGTATATACAGCTGGCCCCAAGGTATATACAGCCCCCCAGTGTATATACAGCAGGCCCCAAGGGTATATACAGCAGGCCCCAGAGGTATATACAGCAGGCCCCAGAGGCATATACAGCAGGCCCCAGGGGTATACAGCAGGCCCCAGGGGTATACAGCAGGCCCCAGGGGTATACAGCAGGCCCCAGGGGTATACAGCAGGCCCCAGGGTATACAGCAGGCCCCAGGGGTATACAGCAGGCCCCAGGGTATACAGCAGGCCCCAGAGGTATACAGCAGGCCCCAGAGGTATACAGCAGGTCCCAGGGTATATACAGCCCCCCAGTGTATACAGCAGGCCCCAGGGTATATACAGCTGGCCCCAAGGTATATACAGCCCCCCAGTGTATACAGCAGGCCCCAAGGGTATATACAGCAGGCCCCAGAGGTATACAGCAGGCCCCAGAGGTATACAGCAGGCCCCAGAGGTATACAGCAGGCCCCAGGGTATATACAGCCCCCCAGTGTATACAGCAGGCCCCAGGGTATATACAGCCCTCCAGTGTATACAGCAGGCCCCAGGGTATATACAGCCCCCCAGTGTATACAGCAGTCCCCCAATGGCACTAGCCCCCCCATCATTGTAAGAGCCCCCCACACTTTGCAGAGCCCCCCCCGCTGCTTTATCTTACCATCCGGGGTCTTCTTCACCGCGGGTCCTCCAGTCCTTCCTCGCGCGCTGTGTTCCCGGTCTCATGTGACCCGGCGGTCGCAGTGGAATGACGTCATCGCGCCGGGTCACGTGAGACCTGAACACAGCGCGCAGGACCCGCGGCGAAGACCCCGGATGGTAAGATAAAGCAGCGGGGGAGCTCTGCAAAGTGTGGGGGGCTCTTACAATGATGGGGGGGCTAGTGCCATTGGGGGGCTGCTGTATACACTGGGGGGCTGTATGCACGGCTCCCCCTGCCGCTGTGATGGGCGGGGGGAGCCGTGCATATCTAATGAGCGGCCCCACGTGACGGGCCGCTCACTCATCAGCCCCCCCCGCCTCCTCCAGCCTCCCCAGCACCCGGACACAGCCCCCACCACATATATTACCGTATTGACCCGTGTATAAGCCGAGGGGGTGACTTTTCAGCCCAATTTTTGGGCTGAAAAACTCGGCTTATACACGAGTATATACGGTACTCGTTACGAGTATAGCGAGAGTGAATATTTTGCCACATGCTCATCACTAGGCACAAACTGATATTTTGGTCTCTATTTCATTGTTTCGGGGAAGGATGTGAAGAGTAAAAAAAAAAAAAAGTGCTAATTAGTGTTTAGATTCCTTACCTTACACATTTAAAGGGATCCTGTCACCCCCAAAAAACCTCTAAACCTATTAAAAGCTGTCCCTAGAGCATATTAACACTTTCCCTACACTCCTTTTACCTCCTAAATGCAGCAAGTGACATTGAAGAAAAATGTTTTTAAAGTACCTCATTAGTGATGATAATGAGTGACTATCTATTCATAGTCACTCATCCAGGCTGCCCCTCTTCTTCATATCACGCCTGAATAGGCGTGATCTACATGCCAGATTCAAATTGCCGCCTCCCTGCGCGCCTCCCCTCTCTCCCATAGCGTCCGGGCTGCAGTGTGGCTGGGTGACGCGATCCGCGTCATTCCCGGCGCCGGGTGACGTATTTACACCGGCGCCGCGCTGTCAGCTTCAAAATGCGCAATTTGAATCTGGCATGTAGATCACGCCTATTCAGGCGTGATATGAAGAAGAGGGGCAGCCTGGATGAGTGACTATGAATAGCATAGTCACTCATTATCATCACTAATGAGGTACTATAAAAACGTTTTTCTTCAATGTCACTTGCTGCATTTAGGAGGTAAAAGGAGTGTAGGGAAAGTGTTAATATGCTCTAGGGACAGCTTTTAATAGCTTTAGAGGTGTTTTGGGGTGACAGGATCCCTTTAAACTGAATATTTACCTTTAGATGTTTTTAAACGATTAATGTTACCTTATGTTATTCAATTTTAAAAAATTTCTTGAATTTGAAAAAGTTCTTTTTTTTTTTAATTTAATGTGCAAAAAGAGACAAAATAAATGATTACATCTTTATTTCCTTTCACTTTTGTTTTTTTAAAGCTGCCCCCTTGCCCACCTTACCATGGAACCGGAGATCACTTAATTGTGCTGCAGGGGGATGAGTGGCACAGACTATTGGTGTAGTCACATCAGAACCATTTAAATGCTGCACAAGATTGTCAAGATAGTTATAGGGAACCTGTCAACCCCCCCAGGGCCTATGAAGGTAAAAGAGCCACCTTCAGCAGCACTAAGTATGCATTATGAGAAGGTGGCTCTTTTGTGTAATGTCCCCAGGGACACAAATAATGAGTTTTACAGATTTGCTCGATACCTGTAGTTGGACAGGTGGGTGTGTTCTTTACTGAGCTTTCAACTGACTTTCTGTTGTCCATCATCCCTCTAGGTGCCGTCTCTTCTCTGCTCCTTACGTCACCGGCGCCTGCGCTGTGCGATCATGTCTCAGGTATGCATAGTGTGCGCTGCCCGACAACTGAGGTCACATGATCTCCACACAGTGCACCTGCGTAAGGAGCAGAGAGGAGGCGGCACCCGTAGCCCAGAAGGGATGGGGGGGGGATGATGGGCAGCAGACAGGCGGTTGAGAGCTCCAGTAAAGCACACACCTACTGGTCCAAGTACAGGTATGGAGCCAAATTTCTAAAACTCATTATTTCAGTGTCCTGGGGGACATTACACATAAGAGCCACCTTCACAGAATGCAGCCTTAGTGCTGCTAAAGGTGGCTCTTTTACCTTCATAGGCCCTGGGGGTGGTGGCAGGTTCCCTTTAAACAGCAGCGATAGGAGTTAGCTCCGGGCACTGCTACTAAAGTGATGGAGTGATAGAGACCTCCTCTATAAGGGGATCTCTGGGTCTTCCATCAGTCCCGAATCCTGATCTAAAATGGGACAACATGGTGTCTTTGTGGGTACAGATGATTCAGGGTGAGTGACACTTGCTGAACAGTTTTTGCATGTGATGTCCAAGGATTTACCTGTCCAAAATGAGCGGGATATCCTAGCATGTGCATATACAGCAGCTTGGCCACGTTGCGGCAGCGATATGTGTTGTCTTCCTCTCGGAATGAAGAGCGGATGGCAGCGCACTCCTTCTGGATCATCTCCCGCTCCTCGGCTTGTGTGCGCGCTGTCCGGATGGTGCGGATCAGCTCCCGCAGTCTGATAGGGGCCGGCATCCTCTGCTTAAAACACAAAAGGCATTATTAAAACATAATATAAATAAAGATCCACGTAGAGTACTATGCCTAACACGGTCAGCACTGATTGGACAGGGGAAGAGCGAATACTCTGTGTTATTATTCTAATTATTGGTTTCCCGTAGTTATAGCAGAGGGACAACCCCATGGCTTGCAGGAAAGTTAAACTCGGGGCTATGGAGTCAGAGTCCGATTTGGAGTTGGATTCAGTCAGATGTTTGGCTTACACCCCTGGTTAACCGGCCAGGATCAGAGTGCTCTCTGATCTCAACTGTATATTAAAGCCGACAATTGATGCTGAGCTCCTGGGCACCCGCCATCTTTTTCTGTATACCTACCAACATACTCTATCTATGCAATAGAAATATTCCATGAGCAGAGGGGGACACGCCAGAGACCCCTGCTGATCCTGTATATTTCCCAGTGAAGAATTCTCAAAAAGAGATGCCCCCACTGTGCAGTATATAAAGCCACGTACTGCACTGTGCTGCACCACATGACAGATTCAGCTCTGCTATATCTGTATTTCAAGGCGTTCATCTTCATAGATGAGCATTATCTGTTGCTATTTGTCAGAACAAACACTTTTGCAACTTACTATATCAATTTGAGCTGTTCTTGAGATATTAACTCTTGTTTTTAGCTTGTTGCCTAGTAGACAACCACCACATGGGTTTAGACTAAGCTCTGCACTACAAATCCTGTCCAGATTCTAGAATAGCGCCTACAACCTGGTGTTCTGCTGTCCGCAACGGTGGACGGTCTCCAAGGCAATGGGTCACAAAAGTGTTACTATATCAAGAACGGGTGAAAGTTTTAATGTGCAGTAAATTACAACATTGCTTGTATTTACAATGACTGTCCCAAAAATATCAAATTCTAAGGATGGGATTAACCCCTTAAAATGGCTGTCATGCCTGGATATATGACAAAACGCAGCCATCGCTCTGTCCCCAGTTTCGGCAGCACAGGCCTTGTTTCCACACTGCAGATGATGAGGATGTGCGTCCTCATTATTAACCCCATTAAATTTACTTTAATGCCTGTGACCCCATATAGTCCTGTAAGACCTCTAGTACCATAAAGAGCTACACATGTGAAACGTTACACAATACTCATGGATGAACGCCGCCGAATGGATTTTTTTTTTGTTCCAGGAACAACGACAGCGGCGGCTCTGGTCATTATAGATCAGGGTCCATGGAAACTGCCGCACCTCGCTGTACAAACAGCACGCGGGAGCCGCAGCATCTCCTATCCCACAGGCGTGACCCCTACACCTGCAGGACGGGCAAAAAGACCATCATCTTATTACAACCGCTATAACATATAATATCGGCACTGCCCAGCATAGATGGGCAATACTGAAATCTTCAAGCAGACCCCAACGTCCACCAGACCCTGGGCCAGCCGCCATATAGGTAGTCGCTGAACCAAAGCCTTGGGAACCTCCTGCCCAGTGGAAAGAGGATGAACGATCTTTAAGAGTGTGCAATATTTTTGTACATTAGCTCTACTGTATAATCTGAAAAAACAATGTTTTACTAGAATTTCTTTTTATAAAAAAATTATATATTTCTTATATTTTTAATTTTATAAATAAAGATTTTTTTTTTATAATTCTTTAGTTAAAGGGTTTTAACATGTACAAAAGAGGAGATCATGGAAAACAAGCCAATAGATTGGAAAAGGTAGATATATACCGTACTTTTTACACATTTATATATGTATATTTTTTTATTTATAAATTATATATAAAAAATATATATATATATACACACGCACACATAACCATACATACATATATACACACATACCACAGCAAATCAATTCCGTGTTTTGTCACCATAATACAAAAATGCAACCATACATTTTTTTCTGTTTTTCTGATAAATATAAGATGTACTAGAGACAAATTACATATACGGTAATCCACTTAAAAAGCACTAAAACACATCAAAACCTGTTTTTTTGTAGACAGTTCCTTTACTGCCAAGAGAACAAGTTTAAAAAAAAAATAAATAAAAATGGACAATATATACAGAAATGAAACAAATTATAACAGAAAAATAACCTGTGTTGAATGTCCACATTTTGATGAATGAGCCCTAAATCACAGATGTACGATGTGGCTGCTACTGCCCCCATCCCACAGCCTGTTCCAAAACAATGACTACTCCCAGCACACAGGCTGCAGTGCCACTGGCAAGGCATGTTGGGAGTTGTAGTTTTGCAACAGGCAGGTGAACGCTTTCCTGCACAGGACGTAACACTGGGCCAACACTACATGCACTACCAATGAGACACAGGAAGGAATAGTAAAACCACAAGAAGCATCACGTGATGGTCTCAGGCTTTGGTCTGCAACCTGTGGCCTCCAGGTATTACTAGAATACAACTCCAATCAGGCCCCAGAAGTAGTTTCACACCAGCTGCAGAGCCAGACATTGCAGACCACCGGTCTGAGGACACACAGGGGGGGGCGACGATCTCGCTCCCAAGCTCCGCAGACACTCCCTTACCTTCCATTTTTCGATTGCCAGGTCTGATATTGTCTCCAACAAGTCCATGGGCTCCGAGCTACACGACGCTCTCCTCTTCACCCTTCCCCTGTTTAAATCAGACTTGGAGAGAGGCGATGCCCCTCCCCGGGGAGCTCTCTATGCCGGTAAATGGGGACTGGACAGGGGAGGGTCATGGAACACCAACTCAGCTATTCAAACAGGTGGAGCGGAAGAGGAGTGGAGTGCGGCGTGGAACCAGTGGAGTGCGGACCCTGGGGGTGAGGCAGGGAGAAAGAACAAGGTACGGAAAATACATTTATTTCATACATAATTGCCGAAAATTAAAGACTGTTGGTAGAATTGGGAGAAATAAGAGGCAGCGTCTGTCAGTGGGATACATAGCAGGTGCCTGCGGCAGAATTCAAGCAGCGCTTGTAACCCGAGCCATCACGTCAGTGCATCTGCCTCCCCGTGTGCACATATATGCAGCTCAAGCTTAAAGTGGAGGAGGCGGGGGGGGGGGTTACTGCTTGTAGAAAAGTGGACCCCAAATGTTGCCAGTCACTTAAAATAACATCAGGTCTGGGGTCCAGCACAGGGTCCACACCGCTCCGGTCTCTGTCTTTTAGCTTCAGCCAATCACTGAGCTCAGCGATTGTCCGCAGTGGTCATGTGACGTCACACTAAGATCTGACCAGTGGTGTTGGACCAGTGGGGGCTGGAGTTTTATTGGATTCACTTGGGGTCCCACTTTTCTTAAAAGAAGACAAAAAACAAAACAAAACCCCCTCACATAAAGATCCCTTTACAAATGTGTATTTAGAGTCAATAATCACTTTCCATGAACTATCCTCAGAACCAGCTCCCCTTTTTCTCTGGGATCCTATAACTGCTGATTGTGGGAGTTTCGGCCTCCTTACCAGAGGGGACCTTCAAGCCCTTTAACATGCAGCCATTTGTCTCCTCCCCCATATACATCTATTAGGCAAATTGTTCAATCTTTAATTTTCTCTATATGCAGCTTGTATACTCCGGCCATGAAAAAGCCCCATGTACGCAGTTCCTGCAGTCGACCAAATAATTCTACAACTCCCCTGCAGGCGGCACCAGTGAGACATGAGATCTTAAAGGGAACTCCAGTGAGAGAAAACTTTTTAGTACAGTTCCTGCCCTCCTGCATGATGAAGCAGAGCTGTACACTGCAGTTCTAGGATCTATAGATCGTGTATAAATTGATAAAATCATACCTGCTCCTCTGCTCTGACCCCACCTCAGGGAACCCTAGATTTCTGCATGTCAGCTTCATCTAGGAGCAGAGAGCAGGTGGTGTGTCAGGTGCGTGGATGCCGGGAGCTTCAGGATCAGCCTACATCCACACCCCCTCACATTTCTGTATAGGGAGGGGGCGTGGCCACCTACCCCATGCTCACACATACAATCCAGCCCCTGATATACCATCCTATGTGACTGGGGGGTCCAGGCTTCAAATAGTAATCATGTCACCAAATACATGCTGTGATCCTCTGCTGTATGATAATGCATAATGTGTACTGTTATTGTGAGGATACAAGCAGAGGCAAATCATAACATTGATTGATTCAGCTCTGCATGGTCTCCCCTCCCCCATAGGAACATGGTATCTTATCTCGTCAACTTTCAATGGATCATCATCATCACTCCTCACTGGAATGTAGGATGATCCTGTAGATCCCAGCATCCACGTCCCCGACACCTCCTGCCATGCCCCTAAAACACCTCCTGCTATGCTGAAGAGTCTGGGTTCCATGATGTGGGGGCCAGAGCAGAGGAGCAAGAATGATTTTATCAATTTATAAGAAATCTATAGATCCTAGAACTGCAGTATACAGCTCTACTTCATCAAGTAGCAGGGCAGGAACTGTGCTAAAACGTTTTCTCTCACTGGAGTACCCCTTTAATAGTGCAGACTAGTGATGAGCAATCACTACCATGTGGGGGTGCTAGGAATGATCAGTCAGATCCTCAGACGAGCGCAACTCGAGTAGAATGGAAGTCAATGGGAAACGGGAGCATTTTTTCTGGAAGAGATTCCCATTGACTTCCACTATACTCGGTATATGAGTTACGCCCGTCCAAGTATCCAACTTCTCACTCTGTGCATTGTAGTGTTCCCTCATTACTAATGCAAACGTTTGCCTAAACGCTCCTCTTTAATTTCAGGTAATAAATAGTTGCCTGATCTGACAAACCCCATCCTCTTACATAAGGTCCCTGCATCCCACAGTCGGCCAGGCTTCACTTATCCTCATGCCCTGCAGCAGGGAGGTGAAGCCTCTTATAGGTACAACCTAGAGACAGACACTTATACCGGACCAATGCCAACAATCCTCTACCCACAAAATAAGACAGTTGCTGGCTATACCCGACCACTCAGCGACAAGATGGAAGAGAGTATCAGTCAGACCCCACATAGGATTGTTTGTGGTCCGTTATAATGGATACACTCCGCATGAGAGCTGTAAATACTAAACTGTTGGTAATTTAATGAAAACGTTCTGCAATATTGTCTGTTTTAAAAATATAGAACATTGGATGCAAAGAATATGCCCATGAGTTCTCAGCTTTCCAAAATGTTTCTCCATTTGTACCTTAGTAAGTGACGGCATATAATCAGGATTTGCAATAAGTTAAAGGGATGGTCTAGATTATGACCTATAATAAGACGTAGCTCCTCAGTACTTGCCATCACTGAGGGGGCAGGGGTCGACCCCACGATCTAATATTGATGACCTAACACACAGACAGCTCATATCTTTCACAGTAGTTTAAACCCTTTTAATATTCACCGAGGATCCGACTTCTAGAACCCCCCCCCCCCAAAAAAAACGATTAAGGACAATGTCATTGCTTTCATTGACTGCTCCTTAGCGAGACAAAGGTTAAACACTCCCCAGAATGAAAATAACGTCTTTGCTGAGACACCTCTGAAATGGGCTTTCTTGTTACCTGATCCGGCGGCGTTCTCCGCTGCCCTGTAATAATGATGGCTGTGGCTGCACAATGGACGGTCATGTATATTTAAGTTGCCGTCTGAATCCCTTTTCCTCCAGAGTTCGATGGCCGCGCTGTAACACGATCGCTCGGCAGCAAACCGAGCCACTCTGCCCCTTACAACGAACCCTACAGTCACCCCCGGGAGTCAGAAAATGTGATAAACAGACAATCTGCAAATCACTTTATAGAAAAATTACGTAGTCTTGCCCCTGAAAAAAACCCCTATAAAGTGACGACCACTAGGGGGCTCCCTTTTATGCCACTTGACCGCCTTTAGTAAAGTGTAATGCGTCGTCCACTGCTAAAATGCAGACTCAGTTTACATGGGGTTAACGCCTTCTTAGGTTCTGATCTGCTGTGGAACCAAATCTGTTACATATATCCTCCTCTCTAATGGTACCGTCACACGTCACGATATTGTGTAGGATATCGCAGGAGCGCGCTTGTTTGGCGATGCAGATCGGGATCGCAGTTGAGTTATCACATGGCGAGATATCGTCTCCGACTATGTGGCGATTCCGAGGTGAGATCTGGAATAACGATCGTTAGGATTACTACATTCTTTAGCAGTGAATGGGAGAAATCACAGAACACATCGTTATCGCGGTGTCACACTAGACAAAGCAGCAGATTGCATGATCGCAAATCTGCAGATTTGAGAACATGTTCTCAAATCTGCGATGAGCGATACGACGCATTGTCGTCGTCGTATCTCTGTGTCACACTCTAGGATATCGTTTAGACATCGCAGCCAAAACTCCAAACCCGTGACGTAGGTGCGATATCGCGATGTGCAACGCCGCCTTATGTGCAAGTGGTGAAAACTGCAGCAAAATCTGCCTGTTGTCAAGTGTAATCCATCTCCAGCTGCTAAAACACCAAATTGGATTACAGGAGGAAAGGGTGCCCTCGCTGATCTAATCTGCTGTGGACCCACATCTGTTGCATATATCCTCCTCTCTGTGTGAAAGGGGAAAACTGCAGCAAAATCTGCCTGTTATAAAGTGTAATCCATCTCCAGCAGCTAAGATGCTGAGCATGATCGCAAGTGGCAAGTGCCTCCTCGCGATTCTCATCTGCTGTGGACCCAAATCTGTTACATATTTCATCTTATTTCAGTGTGAAAGGTGAAAACTGCAGAAAAATCTATAGTGGATTTTTCTGCCATTGGTTCACCTGCCCTTACAAGCGGATGGCTGTTTACCATCTCTACCTGAGGAGTAATTTAGAAGAACTATATAACCAGCTCCAGCAGAAACTGATATCTTCAGGAATGTAAGAGGCTACACGAGGTGCAGCCCTCTGTTATTCCTGTATACAGGGGGCACAGAGCCAAAAAAGCAATAAAATGGGCTCTAACTTTTATCAAACTTCGGAGGCTCCATGAGGGAGATGCCCACAGACCTACACTG
The DNA here is from genome assembly GCA_033576535.1 of Allobates femoralis. NCBI lineage: Eukaryota > Metazoa > Chordata > Amphibia > Anura > Aromobatidae > Allobates > Allobates femoralis. The sequence continues at coordinate 107,096,361 of JARQOC010000010.1, read as the reverse complement.
CAGCAACATTCCTTGGAAATTGTTTTCCATTCATTGTCTACAAGTGGTGATGTTGACAAAAAAAATGGAAAAGTTGTAAAAAGCTTTGAAACGAGGCAAATAAAATGGGACACAATCAAATGTGTGAAATGAAAGGAGAGGGTAATTCTAGAGGCAGAAAAAAGGGATCTGCGGGAACGTGAGACATTTGGGCCATGTGCTGCTTCCAGCTACAGTAATATAATACAGACAGTCGCCTCGTCTGTATACATGGTAGCGGAGTCATCTGAGGAATAGCGGAGAAGCTGCCATCAAAGTCACTATTACACTTTCTCCAGCTACTCATCATTTACTGGCAGCTTCAGCTCAATATCCCAGAACTGCAGCAGATTTAGCAGAGGTTGGAGCAACCATTTATGGGCACATATTGGGGTTAGCTAAGTCTGGGACCCATCAGATCTACAAGTCGTTTCTTTGGGAAGTCGCATAACTCAGTTCAAGATTAAAGGGGTTGTTGAGGACTCTGATACGGATGACCTAGCCTCTCATTAAAGTGAATGGAGGCGGAGCTGCAGTGCCCGAGAATGGCCACTACATGGCAGCATGTCATGTCTGACAGCCGTTCAATCAGGCCATGTGTTAATCCATCAATAAAACTTAAACATTGTTTTTCCTGCAGCATGTAAGCAAGATTGGTCATCAATATCGGGTTGGTTACAGGGTCCAACATCCAAAACCCCCACTGATTGATTGTTTTCCTCTGCAACCAGATGTTAAACCAGGATGTGAACACAACAGCGCCATAAATGTATAGTGGCTGATCTCGGTACTGAAGCTCAGCTCCCTCTGAAGTAATTAGGATCTGAGCTGCAGTACCAAGACCAGCCCCTATACATTTATGATGCTGTGCTGTTCTGGCTCCGTACACTGAGGAGCACGAGCTGCAAATAGCAGATCAGTGTGCCATGATGCTGATGACCTCTCCTAAAAATTTACATTATGGACTGGAGGTAACAAATGCATCAGAGTGTAGGCGACACTATCTGAAATACTATACACTGGGGCTCTGCATAAATACTAACCTCCCATAACATATAGCAACTAACAGATTCTGCTTTGAGTGTTTGCTATCAATAAGTGTTAAATATATGTGATCCGAGACCATACATATGTTCCAGAATAAAGACAAAAAAAACACCTGCAGATTTTGGTGCTGCGCATCGGTCCATACGAACCAAATAGCAAAATGCAAAAAGAAACCAAACTTTGTGAAAAGTGTAGAAAGAGTTGTTACTTTATAACATGATTTTCAGCACCGTCAAGATCTCTGTTTGCAGCCTGACTCAACACTTCCCACATCTGAAGGTTTGCTACAATTGGATCCAGCCGAGGCAATCACCTATGCAATTGTCTGTCCTGATCGTTCGTTACAAAGGATCAATCCACAACGTCAGGCAGGGACTCAATGCTGCATCTGAAAGCAAACAACTAGTAAGGCCACGTCACACACACAGATATCTGAGTCCAATATCTGAACAGATCTCTGGTTGCAGTGAAATCATGGATAAAATTGCTCCATGTTGTACACAGCCACAAAATGGAACAATGTATCCATGATTTCACTGCAACCAGAGATCTGTTCAGATATTGGACTCAGATATCTGTGTGTGAAGTGGCCTGTAGTGACCGACAGATGAACAATTTCACAATTAACAGGTCTATCTGTCTCCCTTCCACATCAGCAACATGTGGCCGTGGCTTCCACTGCATGCACAGACCACAGGAAAGGAGCTGAGTCTTAGGGTATGTGCACATCAGCCGTTTTGTGGGCTGCTTTTGGACGTTTTCCGTCGGCGTTTTCCGCTCAGTTTTATGTTAATTTATGTTAATCCTACCCTCCGGTTGGATTAACATGCTAGTCAATGGATTTTAGAAAACTCTGTCTACATTACAACGTTTTTCTTCTGGTCGTTTTCAGTCAAAACTGAGTTTTTCCACCGGTTTCCAAAAATAGAGCAAGTGACTTCTTTCCTCCGTTTTTCCACCGGTTTCAGCTGAACAAGTGCACTAAAAACGCAGTTTTAAAACCGCTCAGAAAAACCGCCGACAAAAACGCTGTAAAACCGGTGGAAACGAGCAAAAAACTAGCAAAAAACGAGCAAAAAACTAGGACACTGCTGAGCACAGAAAACTCAGTTTCTGCCAGTGTCCTCCGGCTCCCGGTCGGTCTGCAAAATGCAGAACCGACTGATGTGCACATAGCCTTAAGATACCTTTACACGCCGCCACTGTGCCTAGCAACAGGTATCCACCGCACGTGCACGTTTTTAACGGTGGATACCGATCGCTGATGCCGCATGTACACGTCACCATTGCGTTGTCAACTGAAGGTATAGTCTTGCCCCGGAACGTTCCGACAGATCATGAGGAAAACTTCTTGTTGAATACCTTCCCCGCTTTACACGCTGCTACCACAAAGGAATAGGGCGTACATCTTTTGCGCCGCAAGTACATAGGCGTGACAGAGTTGTGTATTCCGTGACGTTAATACACTGATTGGACAACGCAATAGTGTCATGATTGGCCAGCCTGCGCTGGAAGGCTGGCTAATACATGACGCCATTGCAATTGTGTAGTGTGAATGGTCAGGTCTTTAAATATGGCATCCTGTGAAGGGACAGCCAATGGCTACCAATGATCGCTGATGGGGCGTGGTATCCATGACGCTGTGGCACGCCCCTGGGAGTTCACTCGGCGACGCAATATCCATGCCTGTGCCCTGTTTAGACGCCACTACCATGGCAATTTTGCCTTTGTGTTGCCTTCGGTTTTTGAGCACGGCTCAGCAACAGGTATCCGAGTCAACAGCAGGACACCGGGAGGAATTACCCTATTTACACGCCGCCATTTCGTAGCAATTTCACGGCAACAGGCACAAATATCCCCAATGCCCGGCAGTTGCTACCTTCCTGTGGTGGCGTGTAAAGGGACCCTTAAAGGGTTAGTCCACAAAAATCATGTTGTCCTCTATTTAATGGAGAAAGGATAGCCTGCTGATCACTAGGGGGAAGCAGAGCCCCAGAGATCACAAAATTGACCTCAAGAACAGGACTCTGCAGGCACATTCTGGATGAAGCGGAGGAATACACGAGTGGCCTTTGTTCCATTCATCGTCTATGGGACTACATGGAAAAGACAGGAGCTGTACAAGCTAGTCCCATAGACAATGAGTGGAGCAATATTCAGGACAGGGTTGCAGATCCCCAATCTCAGGATCACTGGGGTCTCAGCTGTCAGACCCGTGTCAATCAGCAAGTTATTCCCCCTATCCTACCAATAGGAATTAAAAGGATATTTTTAGGAATAACCCATTAATGGTAACCTAACACACACATGCATTTTGATCGTGTTCCCCCGATAGTACACATTTTTACACCGGATTAATATTTTGCTTATTTTCCAGCAAATATGAATGCAAATGAATGGAGAAGTTTTGCAAAATCCCTTAAGGTACCGTCACACGGGGAGATATCGCCGGCGATGTCGCCGAGATCTTCCTGTTCAGGCGATGTTGAAGCGACATCGCCTGTGCGTCGCCGCGTGTAATGTGGCGACTGAACGGCGATAAATCTCTGTTTCTGAGTTCAGAGATTTCTCAACATTGTTGGGAAATCAGGCGATGTTGCTTGAGCGATCCGTATGCCTACTGCCGTGTGACGCGGCGATAGCAATGGCACAGGCGATGTCTGTGTTCAGGCGATCCATTCTGTATGCCACATTGACGGTGAGGTGGTGCTGTGTGACACAGCGATCTGAAAAGCACACATCGCTTCAAGGTTGTTTCAGGCGATTCCGGAATCGCCTGATCGCCCTGGGTTGCCGGCGATATTGCTACGTGTGACGTCTCACGAGCGATGCAGAAGCAATGTGCGCGTTCATGAGATCGCCGCAACATCGCCGGCGATATCTCCCAGTGTGACGGTACCTTAAAAAGGATGTGGAGCCCGTTTTTAGGCCCGGCTGCCTTCTCAGGTAATACTGGGTGGGATTTACTCTAGACACTGCTCTGCTCATCTGCATAGGGAGCAGGAATGAGTCCAGTTTCTTTTTCTGGGGTGAGCTGCATTCATGTACAGGGAGATCTGTGTGGTCCCCTAGATTCTTTTGGTGGCGATTTAGAGGACATTCAACGTCTCACAGATTCAGGTTATTATCTAGGTAGAATGACTTGGGAGAAAACACCCAGCTGTGAAAAACTATTAGGTCTATGGGAGTTTCTGAATGCAAACAAGAAGAGTCCTGTCCGCTGACAAGAAGAAGAGCTTAAAAAATAAAATGTACCAATTTATTGGTTAACACTTTCTATCCAAAAAATCCTTCGTTAACACACGATAGCGGACAACGGTGTGTCCTCCGCAATCCAGTCCGCAAGGGGAGGGGGCAGCATTACCTCCTACCATTATTCAATGCACCCTTCTATAATCCCACATCCCAGCACAAAAGGTCCTCAGACACTTCCAGGAGGTGAGAGGTGTTTACCAATCCCCGAACTAATCTGTTACCATTAACCGGACCTGTGTTCCTGCCCTCCATGGATCGCTGCCTGGAATGTGACTTTATAACCTTGTCCTGCAGCCTACAGTGAACCATGCAGCAGATCCCGGCGGTCCAAGGTGCCTCCTGATGTAGCAGGACGTCTTATCCTCATCCTATCGGATAATTATCAGCCGGAGAAACTTCACATTACAAAACTAATTAACCTGTCAGCTACTCCCAGGATGCAAATGACAGATCAGTGCTGTACTGATCCACCACTCCCTTTAATCAATGCCAGGACCCTGCCCACGGTGCACACTGACAATTCTTATGGCGGGTTTACACGTCGCGATATCGTAGTACGATTTCAATCAAAGGTCACGTGGTTCAATCGTCGGAGCCGAAATCGTGCCTGCGTTGTATGGTGTGAACGTCCAATACGATGCAGGTACGATGTCAATGCGATATCGGGGATTGAATGAGCGTGCTATTCAATGATCCGATATTGCATAGCGATTGAAGCCGGATCGTGCTGTGTAAACGCCCAACTACGATGCGATTTGAAACGTCACCCATTCACTCCTATGTTAACTATGCGATCCTGGGTTGGGAGGCGGAGACATCGCACGGACGTTGTATTCCGATATCGCAGCGTCTAAACATTCAATGCGATGCGGGAGAAACGTGCACTAAATGCGCGCTCCCGCGCCATTGAACTGCGATATCGGATCGCGATTGAAGCGTGTAAACCCACCTTTACAGTGTACTCCAGATCCCCAGTACACATGCATCTTATGAAGTCACTAGATATATATCCATATATAGGGAATAAATATCATCCAGCTACCATTGAGTCCTGCACATTAGAAGGGTTGCACCGTTCACTTCTGAATTAAAACGGAATGATGGCATTGTGTCGGCACAATATGTACCGGGCGTGCACACATCCTGGCAGGTGTGTGACGACAAGACGTCATAGGCACCAATTGATGTGGAAGTGAGAGCCCTTTAAGAGTTACCATTTAGAAGGGTAAAAAGGCAACTCTCTCCATTCTTTTTAAAATTTCCTATATCATAAACTGACTGCCATACTATGGGATTAGGGATCCCGCTGTCCCTGAATATGAACAGCCTGCATTGCTGATTCAGCTTCTTCACAGGGAGTAAGGCTGGAGCATCACTGACTCAAGAGTTCATTCTCAGGGTCAGCAATATTGTATCCCACCGCACACCATTACTTTAGAAAATTGGAATACCCCTTTAGAAATATACAGCTGTATTAGCGTCAAAATCCCCCCCCCCTGGGCCACCTCTCTGTGTAATAGTCAGACCCCTCCATCCTCACATTCCAGGACACATTACTCAGACCCTGGGTCTTAAGATTCCTGTATGTGCTACATGCTGAAAATCTTAATCCATAGGACGGCTCACACCTAATAAAAGCGTTTGACGTATCCCACAGAGCGGGATACAACAAAATAAAGGAAGAATTAACAAAGAAAAAAACACCACCCTGCCCCCTCCAATATCACGAGAGCCAACAGAGAAATGGCGCGGGTAATACCACTGCTCATTGTACAGCTGTATGTGAAGAACTACAATCCACTGAAATCAAGAAGTGTCTATGTAATGAGATAATTCATACATCCTCCTGAAAGGAAGGGCACTGGACCCGGGGAGGGGGGAGGAAAGCGAGGTCTTTTTGTTTTTTTTTTAAAAACAAACTGCATTCCTCTGAAATGGGAAAACTGCTGTAATGTATATGATGGGAGTATCCCTTTAAAGTTGTATCACTGTTAATCACTGCCATCCCGACTTTATGGTAATGTGAAATTACGCGGAAATATAAGATGTGACGATTTGGAAGAAAAGTCGCTGAGTGATAAACTTTTGAAAAAAATAACAAAACTAAATTGTGATTGGCCAGACTGAGCAACATAGATGCTAATATGACATCTCTGTATAGTGACTCTGCGGAGGACCGGACGGGGGCCTTATCGCTGGCCATGACACCTCCCTGCCCCGTACTGTGAACCTGCAGACACCCTGCCATCATCATCAGTCATGGCAGCCTTCCTGACACTGCACCGAGCCTTCTAGATAAACCAACAATTTCCTCTCTGTAATCATCAAACCTCCTCCTCCGTCTATTCTTTCCTAGTTCCCTAAATTTCTGCAGCCTCCGACGCTTTAGTGTTTTTGCACCAGATAACGCAAGAGATTCTTCCTGTACATCCAGAGCTGTGTAACTACAACTCCCAGCATGCCAATAGGGATCCATTTATAGAGATTGTGACTTGTCTTCATTAACACTTTCACAACAGTTCTCTGTTATCCCATCCAGACATGCGTGTGTGTATATGTATTTACAGCTGCATCTCAATGAATTAGATCAAAGTTAATTTATTTCAGTAATTCAATACATAAGTGAAACACATATATTATATAGAGTCATTACACACAGAGTGAGCCATTTCAAGTGTTTATGTTAATGTTGATGATTATGGCTTACAGCCAATGAAAATCCAAAAGTCATTATCCCAGAAAATTAAAGTAGGAAGGATGAAGGGTCTGAGAGATAAAATATGACCTAAGTAGGTATCAGAGGCTTCACCTTGTGTGGTTGTGAGAGTCACAACCACTATAAAAGCAGATCACAGCTGCTGCAGTCCCCAGAGTGGTGTATATAGAGTAGGGAGGATGAAGGGTTAAAACCGTGCTGCCGTATTCCACGAGACATCAAAGGTGACTATAATATTAGGATTAGTCAACGCGTTTCAGAGCTCCGTTGCCCCTTCCTCAGGACAAATCAATATCATGTTTCAGGGAGCCCTGAAATGCGTTGACTAGTAAATAAATATTAAATTCACCCTTTGATGTCTCGTGGAATACGGCAGCATGATTTTTAACCCTTCATCCTCCCTACTTTAATTTTCTGAGATAATGAACTTTGGGTTTTCATTGGCTGTAAGCCATAATCATCAACATTTACTGAAATAGATCACTCTGTGTAATGACTCCCTTATAACACATGCATTTCACTTTATGTATTAATTTACTGGCATAAGTTAACTTTTTGATTACGGTACCTTCTAATTCATTGAGATGCACCTGTGTATATAATAAAATGACACTGCGCTGAAGTCCAGAAGGCAGGACTTACTAATGATGAACAACTGCAGGGCAGCTGTCAATCAATGACTACATGACCAGCACTGGCCACTTGACTTCAAAAGCAGATAACATTCCCATACAACTGTAATGATCTCCTCTGTACCTTAATGGTTTACCCTGCATGTTTTATGTGACAAACTCCCTTTAAGAAAATGAAAACACAACACAATCACATATCACCCACCATAAACCCAAGATGGTGAAAATACCTTCTTTTGGAATATACAAATGTTACAAAAACCTCTGACTGCAGTAAGTGGGGGAGAATTAACCCCATTCTGACCTAGGATATAACAGAATGTCCTATGTCCGATGTGAGTGTATAGAGGAGATGGGTTATACAGCCGCTGTCTGACACATAGGATAGACCTGTCATGCAACAGGAAATGGGTGGGGGAATACAGCTGGGGCGGTGACAGACTAATTTTTTTTTTCTATGGACCCTGGTTCTCCAGATTATATTTTCTTGGGTCGATTCATAGTGAAAATCGAAGTTAAAGACATTATAATAAATATAACAAAACTTAAAATGACTCCCTACTCCATATACAGTATATCCACAGTGAAAGAAAAAAAAAAAAAGTATATATATTATATTAAAATGACCCTCTGCTCCATATCTCCCGAGAGTGACCAAAAATGAAAAGAAAAAAAATTGCTCAAAATAAATAGAATACATAACAAAATTACCATAAAATTACCCCATATTCCACGTGGGAGAGAGAAGAAAAAAATTGAGAAAAAAAATAAAGATACTCATTTGTATTCAAAATGACCCCTGAGGAAGACAACAAAAAAAAAAAAAAGTTAAGATAAATATAGGGGAAGGGGGGCCAACACAGGGCAAGGGCAATAATATGGGGACGGGCGCCAGCACAGGGAAAGGGGCAATAATATGGGGGATGGGGCGCCAGCACAGGGAAAGGGGCAATAATATGAGGGAAGGGGCAATAATATAGTGGAAGGGGCAATAATATAGTGGGGCGCCAACATGGGGGAAGGGTGCCAACACAGGGCAATGGGCAATAATATGGGGGATGGGGCGCCAGCACAGGGAAAGGGGCAATAATATGAGGGAAGGGGCAATAATATAGTGGAAGGGGCGGCAACACGGCGGAAGGGGCAATAACATAGTGGGGCCCCAATATGGGGGAACAGGCGCTATTATGGGGGAAAGTCCGCCAATATGAGGAAGGGGTGGCAATATGGGGGAAGGGGCGCCAATATGAGGGAAGGGGTGCTAGTATGGGGGAAGGGGTGCTAGTATGAGGAAAGGGGTGCTAGTATGAGGAAAGGGGTGCTAGTATGGGGAAGGGGTGCTAGTATGGGGAAGGGGTGCTAGTATGGGGGAAGGGGTGCTAGTATGAGGGAAGGGTGCTAGTATGAGGGAAGGGGTGCTAGTATGGGGGAAGGGGTGCTAGTATGGGGAAGGGTGCTAGTATGAGGGACATGGTCACATGACACAGACGGCGACTATTCCAGAGACAGAGAACACAGCAGTGGGTACGGTCTGGGGCATGCTGGGAGCTGTAGTCCCCACGCAGACAGCAGGGTCATACAGAGAGAGGTCAGGGGCAGTTACCTCAGGCTGCCCCTCTGCCCTGTCACTCACTGCCCAGGGCACAGCGCCCCCTGCCGGCCTCAGCACCCGCACCTGCAGCCTCCCCACCCGTCCCCATCCTCCTCACTCTCCCCCGGGTCGCTGTCACTCTCACCGCCCGGTGCTGCTGCTATTTCCTCGGCTCCGGGACACCCAAAATGGCGGCTGATGGGCCGCAGCACCGCGGCTGTGCGGAGGGATCCTGCTGAAGCCGATGGGAAAGCCGTCCCGTAAAGTGCGCCGGCCTGCACGACAGTGGTGTCACGACACGAAGTAGAGGATGACGCCGCGGACAAGTGGCAGAGCAGAGCTGCGCTCCGGGAACCTCCTGCTCGGCCCGGAATTATTTTCTTTTTTTTTTTTACCTAATCTAGCGGAAGGACACAAGTGAGAGGCGGCCGGGGCAGCCACTGATGACGTCAGCACAGTGCCCCGTCACTGCCAGACCCGGAAGTTGGGGAGGGCGGTGCCCCTGAGGTCACGTGGTACACTGGTCGGGCGTGGAATGATGACGTCACACGCAGCTGTCACACTCGGGATCCGCCTACTATCATTCATTAAAGGGCGATTCCATCATAATTGTCATCAACTGAACAATGAAAGATTGCAGGGGACAGCAGCCTGGATGGCTGAATGTGTGAGGTGTCCTGTGCTGTATTATTACTTACATTCTGTATTCTGATAACATAAAGATTGTTTATACCGTGATAGACAAATATTACAATCTGAGAGTCCTCAGTGGTTGATACCTTTTAATGGCAAACTGAAAAGATGGTAAACATAGCAAGCCTTCAGGACACTATGGCCCCTTCATCAGGCTGATAATGACACAAGATTCTGAAGACACATATATATACATAAGCAGGGTGAGATGATGTAGTAAATACGACAGGTGATGTGAAGCAGAGTCAGACTAGGGAGGGGGAGAGGAGCTGGGAAGTCAAAATTCCAAGATAAGAGGCACAGATTGTGTTATTGTTCTATGATTAGTGGTCTGTGGAGACCTGAAGATTCCTCAGTGAGTGTAGAAAGCCGTAAATCCATGGAGACAGTTCACATAAGAAGTGTCAAAAGTTCATTGTCCTCTAACTGGGGTCTGTTCAAAGATGTAATATCCCCAAATGCCGTTTCAATTTATATAAAAAGCCATGAATCCATGTGATATATTTAATCCTGTTTTGAATGTGTCAAAGGTCGTTATCAATTTGTATTCCCAAATTCTTCTCTTTCTGAGATGTGAAGTTGCTTTGTAAGATGAGCAGCCTCATATCAGTTTCATTGTGGTCAGGGCTGCAAAAATTATTGGCTACGGGTAGGTCCATACACTTTTCTTTTATTGATTGGCGATGAGAATTCATTCTTATTCTGAATTGTAATCCGGTCTCCCCTATGTACATGCCACCTGTTGGGCATTTGGTACATATAATTAAATACACCACATTGCTTGTGATGCAGCTGAAGTTACCTGGGATCTTGTAGTCCTGATCTGTGCTGGGAATCCTTATCTTGTCTGTTGTCATTATAGATGATTAAAGCATTAGATGAAAAGGTGGTAGTTAGTGTGCTGTCGTCTGTCTGTTGGTTCCAGAAATCCAAGGAATCACAAGATGTTAAAAGCAATACCTTTAATGTCTATTTTTTATGCGTTTCGTGGTGCTCCAGACCACTTCATCAGAGATCCACAAAGGTTTACCATTATAGATGGAGGTTTTGCACCTGTTCTGGTAGAAGGGGAAAAAGGTTCCTGCTTTTGCTGGAGAGGACAGGGCTCTTCTGTCAATGATGTTTTTTTAGATTCAGAGTTTGTCTAAAACCCCAAGAGTGGGGGACCCGGAAATATTGATTGTAGTCGGGCATCTTATTGTGGGAGTGGTTCCCTTTTCCCCGTGCGGCTCCTCTTACCCCCTCCAGACTTGGTTTTGTAGGTGACACGAGAGGAACTCTGTTTTTTTCCCTTCTCTAGTTTTGTAATGTAGGAGATGATTCCTTGATATTCTGGGGCTTTTGTAATCGGGTTTTCTCGTTTTGCTTTTGGGTTTGGTTTAGCCCTGGTTCAAAAAGGTCTTTCTGAGGCCCTAAAGGTATTGTCTCTATCTGTGGGGTTGGGAAAAATACCCGGGTTGTATCTGATGCCTGGCTATACACAATAGAGTTTTTTATGTTTTTTTTGGATGAAAACTGTCCCATCGGAGATATTTTGGGACGGCCAATTGGCTTCTGGTACAGGGATGTCTCTATTATATTGTTCCGTATTTTAAATGAGGGTGTCCAAAAGCAAATTTCATTTGCAGGAGTAGTTGAAATATTAAAGGGAACCTGACCCCCAAAAAACATCCCCCACCTCCTCAACCTGTCCCGCAGTAGCCTAACACATTTCTAGGGATCCCTTTTTCTGAAAAAATGGGGGTGTTTGGAAAGCTTTGAAAAGTCATTATATTACCTTTCCCAAAATGCCCACTTCTCAAGCTTTAGAAGTCCCCAAAAGGCGTTCCCTGTTTTCTGCCCCCTCGCCACCTGCATCGTAATTATGCCAAAACCCCGATGGGCGTGCTAAAGAACAGAGAGCCTCCGCGTCACCTAAATGGGCGGTAAGGGCCCCTATGACGCTAATCGCGTCATATCCAGCTATAATGATATCAGTACAAAAAAATTTGGGTGGACTGCAAACCTCGCATTGCGCATGCACGAGGTTGGGTTTTCGGCTTCTTATCAGTGATGAGCTGCCGTGAACCAGTTTTGCAAGCTCCATACACCGCGGAGCAAAGAAATAAGTGGCTCTTTTATCATATTTAAAAACAAAGGCTGTTTTTTTACATTTTTTATTGGGGTTTTGTTTTATTGTTATGTTTTAATATATTTAATATTTTATTTATGAAAAATAAACATCTTTTAATGGTCATATTCATTAAAGAAATTTTTTATGTTTATATCAAGCGATATGTAAATATCTTTAAAATACGGGATGTGTGTGTATATATAAATATAAAATATATATATACACACAGTTCTACATGTTTCTTTTTTATTTTTTTTATTTTTATGTATCTATATGTTTTAGATTTTGTGTATTTAAATGGCCCAAAAATAGGAGCAGCAA